>CM044321.1:67339984-68539984 GCA_024291935.2 Okapia johnstoni | reverse complement strand
CCCACACACAGTAAAATCATATGTTGAATGGTACAGTATCTTATACTTGTAGCAGCCACATTTCGATGAATAAAATTTCTTTTTAAATTCTTTTATAAAAAAATTGAAAGACTTCTTTATACTGGGTGAAAACTTAGATTTCAAACCTAATTTTGATCAGCTTTATCATGAATTCATTTTGTGAGTTTATTCCTTAAAAATCTTTCTCAGGCTCTCCTCTTAACTCTCTCAAGTGATACCAGATGGGTTTTATTTTGTTTTTAGCTAAAATTGGATCCTGGGCAAGAATCTAGTGTAGATGTAAGAAGATGACTGTCATCTGATAATTTCCATTACTTACCTAACTGACTCCCTGCCTGGATTTAAAAGAAACCAGAAACTTTATGGAGACCTGCATCCCCAAACCTTTGGGAGGAAAGATAACAGTTCTGTGTTTCCAAAAATTAGTAATAGCTATTCCTTGTAAGTGGATTGCAGTGCAATCACAAAAACCTGCGTATCTCTAGGAAAAAAGTTTCCAGATTTCCTTTCCCTGGAATGTGGCTCCAAAGAGGCTGTTTCATTGCAAAGAAGGTGCTTTGACTGGGTGCACAGCAGGTCCCCCAAAAAGGCAAAGGTTGTAAGCAAAGTTCCCTGGAACTATGGAGGGTACAGGCCCTCCATACCCATTAACAGGAGCTCCTGTTTAAGTTTTTGGCCAGTTATCCTGCTACCGTGCTGGCTGTCACCCTTGGCCCAAGTGTTGTCTGCTAACTTGCCACCAACACCTGACTGGAACAGCATCAGACTCCCAAACCCTATCCCAAGCTCCCGGGCAAGTCCACTTATTTATCACGTGCTTTCCTCTTGGTCTACAGCTTTACAGAAAAGGAACTAAAGCACATATTAAACTCTGTCATCAGCATTTATTCATTTTGTGGGTTATCCTTTCATCCTATTTGATGATGGGGGCATGAAAGCTAATAAAGATATATTTTGAGATTAACTTCTAATTGTACTAGTGGTTTCTTAATATTTCCCCATTTAGAAAGTATATTTATAGTAAAACAAAAGAGAAATGTTTTTAATGATGTTTTAAAATTTGTTATTATTATTATTATTATTTTGGCTGCATCACGAGGCATGTGGTATCTTGGTTCCCCGATCAAGAACTGAACCCGTGTCCCCTGCACAGGGAGCACAGAGTCCCAACCACTGGACCACCAAGGAAGTCCCATTTTTATGATTTTTTTAAAGTGAGGTTTTAAACATTATTAATAATAGCCTACTAAGACTCCTTGGTTTTAAAGGTGAGAAAAAATTTTACTGGGCCTTAAAATGAAGACATAGCAAAAAAACAATAATAAAACTATACCTCTATTGTTTTTTCCCAAGTCAGTTTGATTCTTAACTGTTATTCTTTAAAAAATTCTCAAGACCTTAACATTAAAAAAAAAAAAACGCTTCAAATATTAGATTTACAATAACATCTCTTATCTAATTTTTAAAAATAAAATCAATATTACTTCTAATGGTTCATTATAATTATCTGTAGAAGCTCAGTATATATAAATTCATGATATAAAGTTTTGCAATGTTGATCTCTAAAGTTTTGGTCCTTAAAAGAAGTGAAAAATTTATGTTACTTTTCAGGTTTGATCCATATAGTGTAAAATCCAATACATATCAATGTATGAAATAAATTCTTATGGGACTGACTAGAAGATAATTTTTTTTAAATAATCCAATTTTATGTTGACCTATTGACCACCCTTTGATAAGACATGTACTCCCTAGAGTTGTTGACCTGTGTCTCGGTGTTAAATCACATGTGAAAACACAGTTAATTGTATTTAAAGAAAATAATTCTGATACAAATGACTAGTAAGTTTTGGAAATCATGTAGATTATTATGAAGAATACTATTAGATCCAATGAAATGAAAAGCAAGAAGCTCTAATGGTTTTGCAAAAATTTCACAGTTTTTTCACCCATTCCAATTGATCCACATGTTCTCTTTTTGCAGTCCTGCAATTACTTGAATATAGAAGCACTTTCTGTTAATCTTCAACCTGAAAAGTAGTAAAATAGCAGAAGCATAAAAGAATGGACATTTCAACCCACTGGCGCTCCAGGTTTTTCAGGCTTTTAATCTGCTTCCTTTTGAAGGCTAACCCCTTTCACGATTTCCCCCACTGCTTTATAGAATCTTAGAAATCATATCCCTTATATGTAAAATTGTCTCAATAGCCTTTTAAAAAGTTATTACATTTGGGTGCAAACTTGCTCAAGGCAGCTTGGTAAAATTAAATTAATCATTTCACTTCATTCAAAAACTGACTTCAGATTCATCCATTTAACCTTGAGGAATATGTATAACCTAACAAAATAATCATGGACACAACAGTATGGGTATAAGAAAAGATGAGTCATCTTAGCCTTATTCAAAATACTTAAAAAATCAATAAACAACAAGGTCCTTCCTACAGAAGGGAAACACAGGGAACTTTATTCAATATCTTGTGATAAACCATAATGGAAAAGAATATGAAAAAGAATGTGTATGTATGTATGCATCACTTTGCTGCACAGCAGAAATTCATACAACATTGTAAATCAACTATACTTCAATAAAACTAACTGAAAAATCAGAAACCACACAAATATCTAATAAGATGGGATTGTCTAGATAATTTATGGTATTTTTAAAAATTAATTTATTTGGTTGTGCCAGGCCTTAGTTGTGGCACATGAAATCTTCAGTCTTTAGTTGTGGTATATAGGATCTAGTTCCCTGATCAGGGATCGAAGCTGGGCCCCCTGCATTGGGAGCTTGGAGTCTTGGCCACTGGACCCCATCAGGGAAGTCCCCCAGCAACATCAGTTTAAAATACATTTGGCACAGAATGTATGATATTTTATATTTACCCAGTGGAAAACCATGGAGGCAGTAGAAATGATGCAATGCAGAGCAGAATAAAAATAAATGATGACATCTTTCTTAGTCTAAAAAAGATTGTTTTCAGTAAAAGTCATTTTCAGATAGAATGTTTGTAAATATGTTGCCATTTTTTTGTAAAACAAATATATATACAACAACCCAAAACAACCCAATTTGAAAATGAGCAAAGGGGACTTCCCTGATAGTACAGCGGATAAACATCCACCTGCCGATGCAGGGGACATAGGTTCGATCCCTGGTTCAGGAAGATTTCACATTCTGCGGAGCAGCTAAGTCTGTGCGGCTACAACTACTGAGCCTGTGATCCAGAGCCTGTGCTCTGCAACAGGAGAAGCCACGGCAATAAGAAGCCCGTGCACCACAGTGAAGAGTAGTCCCCACTCTCTGCAACTAGAGAAAAAGCCCAGGCACAGCAACAAAGACCCAGGGCAACCAAAAAATAAGTAATTTTTTAAAAAATTGATAAAGGACTTATATTAGTTCTCCAAAGAAGGTATGCAAATGGCCAAAAAGCACATGAAAAGATGCCTAGTACCATTAGTCATTAAGGTAATACAAATCAATACCGCAATATGGAAAATAGGAAGTGTTGGTGAGGTTGTGGAGAAATTAGAATGCTTATCCATTGCTAGAGGGAATGTAAAATGGTTCAGTTGCTGTAGAAGAGTCATCTTAGCCATCATGGTCCCTCAAAAGATTAAACATTATCATGTGATCCAGTAATTCCACTCTTACATATGTACACGGAGAATTGAAAATAGGTATTCAAAACAATACATGAACATGCATGTTCATGGCAGCACTGGTCAAGTGTCCATCAATGGATGAATGAATAAATGAATTGTGATATATACTGGCAATGGAATATTATTCAGCCACAAAAAGGAATACTGATACATACCACTATGTGGATGAACCTTGAGAAGCAATGCTCAATGAAAGAAGCGAGATACAAAAGGTCACATATTGTACAGTTCCATTTATATGAAATACCCACAATAGGTAAATCCATGGAGACAATGCAGATTGGTTTTCGCCAAGGGTCAAGGGGGAGGGGGGAATTGATGGTACAGGATTTCCTTTTGGGGTGATGAAAATGTTTGGAACTAGTGGTGGTGTTGCACAACACTGAGAATATACTAAGTGCCATTGAATTGTTAATTTTATCTTATGAGAATCTCACCTCAGATTAAAAAAGTAAACATATACACATATATTTTATTTATTAATCATATGTATATGTGTTGTATTTCCCAAGTGGTGCTAGGTGGTAAAGAATCTGCCTGCCAATGCAGGAGATGCAAGAGATGCAGGTTTGAACCCTGGGTCAGAAAGATCCTCTGGAGGAGGAAATGGCAGCTGACTCCAGTATTCTTGCCTGGAGAATCCCATGGACAAAGGAGCCTGGTGGCTACGGTCCATAGGGTCGAGAAGAGTCAGACACGACTGAAGCGACTTAGCACCAATATACGTGTATATATCATGTTATATATATAAAACTAGAAGGGCACATAATATGTTAATTGTTTTTCTGGATAGAATTGTAGATTTTTGGTTTCTTGGTTGTTTTCTTTCAATGAATGCAAATTTCATTCACAATAAGTTTTTCAAAAGAGATTGCATTGCAATCCTTCCTTCTTCTGGAGTTCAGGCTGCAGTTCTAAGGACTCATAAGCAGCACACATTCTTCCGAGGCTTCCCAGCCGTTTAGAATCAGGCAGCTTATCACTTTCTACATGATTGACAGTATTTTAGCTTTGTTTTGCCTGCAAGTGTCCTGAGTCCAAGTAAACAGAAGGAGGAAGGCCAGAGAGGAATCACAGCAGTGTGCTGACTTGCTGGAACATCCACAATCGCAGCCAAGACAGGGGAACCCAGGCAGGAAAAGGAGAGTTAGGGAGGAAGGCTTCCAGCTGTGGCACCCCCGCACCGCATCCCCCACCCCCACCCTGCCGTTACTGTCCTTACAGGGAAGGGGAAGAAACTCATAAATTTTTTTGCACCTGCTCTTAGTCTGGTGCTGCTAGATCGTTTTGATACTGCTTTTGGTCCCTGAGCCAGCCTTTGAATTTTGGTGGGCCTCTACCGACTCACTGCTCTGTGCAAATGCACCGGTTGGACTCCAAGAGCCTAGAGCCTTTCACTTCTAATGTGCTAGGACCCTACACTGGCACTATGCGTTACTCTTTGTTGTCATTCAGTCGGTAAGTCGTGCCTGACTCTGCAACCCCATGTACTGTAGCCCACCAGGCTCCCCTGTCCTTCACCATTTCCCAGAATTTGTTCAGATTCATGTCCATTGAGTCAGTGATGCTATCCAATCATCTCGTCCTCTGTCGACCTCTTCTTTTGCCTTCACTCTTTCCCAGCCTCAGGGTCTTTTCCAATGAGTTGGCTCTTCACATCAGGTGGCCCAAGTATTGGGGCTTCAGCTTCAGCATCAGTTCTTCCAGTGAGTATTCAGAGTTGATTTCCTTTAGGACTGACTGGTTTGATCTCTTTGCAGTCCCAAAGCAATGGCACCTCTTGTCCCTCTTGTAAAAAAAAGAAAAAGACTTCTCAGCCTGTGTGTGTCTGGCCCATTCAACATGCCCAAGTCCCAGCCAGGTGGACTCCAAGTGGCAGAGCAAGACTTGAGCTTCCCTGAAATTTAGGCCAGGGAGTAGGGAGGGGGCTGCCACGTCCTTGCTCTGAACAGCCGCAAGTTCTTCCTCTTCACAGTAGAGTAACGTACAGCTCATCCCCAGCCCATGCTTATTTGCTTTAAGACTTTTCTTACCTGCTTATGTTCAGAACACTTTATAGGATGATCCCTAGTTGAAACCCAGTGAAGGAAAATTATGATAAAGCCTGTAATTGGAGATTCTATGTAATTCTAAGGAACTAGGTTTAATTCCACTTTAAAGCCTATTAATACAATTGCACTTAAAAATGCATTTGCAGTATGCCCTTTTCCTAAAGTACTATCTCCAGCAAGAAGGTGAAGCAGTGGTCATTTTATTCCATTTAAGGCAGATCCTCAATATCCATTCCTCTTTTCCAAATAACCTATCATCTCCTAATGCCCGGAATCCGGCCCACACAATCCTTGACTATAGTTGTTCCCCAAAACTATTGGTTGCAGCTTCTGTAAAGATTGACACACAATCTCTGCTAGAAAAATCCCTCCCCAGGTAAAGCTCCTGGATCCAAGATGCCAAAATAGGAAGTTCCTCATTTTCACACAATGAACTCATTATTGCAGTAACTTTATAGAGAAATAATTGGTTCAGTAGTTTAAACAATCTAAATAGTCAACCCAAGGGTCTCTCATGTCTGATTCTACCTCCTTGTGTTTGGGTGGCTCTGAAAAACGATAGTATTTTAATTTCTCGTCTTTTTTTTTGTTTGTTTGTTTGCCTGTGCTGGGTCTTAGTTGTGGCATGTGGGATCTAGTTCCCTGACCAGGAATCAAACCTGGGCCCTCTGCATTGGGAGCACAGAGTCTTAGCCACTGGTCCACCAGGGAAGTCCAATTTCTCGTCTTTTAAAAATGGAGAGTCAGTAAAGCAATTATCCTTCAATTAAAAAAATAAATTAAAAAAAATGCAACAAGAAAAAAAAAAGTCATTTCATAGAGCCAAAGAATAATCTGTAAAAAAAAATCCTGATTTATCTTAGAAATCATTGCTAAAAACTTTCACAGTAAGGATAGCCTTGGGGAAGGGGTCATTTTGTCAGTATCTGCCAAATTTTAAATGCACGTATCTGTTGACTCAGCAATTCTATTTCAAGGTGTTCACTGTGGTAGGTAGGAATAGCAAAAAATAGCAAACAACATGAATGACCATCAGTAATTATCAAATGTATTATGGAACATCATACCACGGAATGTCACTTGTATGTCTGAATTGTGACTGAAGAGAAAAAAAAAAGAACACGAGTTTCTTTAACCCCTTTTCACTGATTTTCTCACCACTGTTGATTGGCTTTCCTTCTCTGCATCCTGGATCCTACCATTGTTCAAGCTGCCATAATTCCTCTTATTATTCCCGATCTGTACTACTACTTCCTCCTTTTATGCCAATTACATATACAGTCCAAACCAATGACATGACTCAGGCTTCCCTGGTGTCTCAGATGGTAAAGAATCTGCCAACAATGGAGACCCGGATTTGATCCCAGGGTTGGGAAGCTCCCCTGGAAAGGGAATGGCTACTCACTCCAGTACTCTTGCCTGGAGAATCCCATGGACAGAGGAACCTAGTGGGCTACAGTTCATGGGGTCGCCGAGTCAAGACACTGAGTGACTTTCACTTTTACTGGTAGCTGTGATTCCAGACCAAAACCTACTAGAAGGTGAGGGGCATATTCTGGAGTGTGGCCCAATAAACTATGCCTGTCATCCCATGTCCTGCGCCAGGGTGTATTGTTAAATAGCAGCATTCCTAGAGCAGAGCCACGTTTTGCCTTGTTACTCCAGGGAGCAACTTGGCTTAGACCCAGGGAACTTCCCAAGTTCTGGCAAGTGTTAGCACTGTTCATGTCTTCACTGTAACAAGCGGGCAAGTGAACCAGCTTGCATCTCTTGTTGCATAGGTATCCAGGGTTTCCTAGCGTTTATGTTGTTTTAAAAGCATTTCAAGAGTCAATTTATAGAAAATGACAATGCAGCAACGTGAAAAAAACATTTTAAATAACTTACCACTTAACAGGCTAGTTACTAGCCAATGGTTCACACTTGAGCAGGTTAACCCCAAGATTTAAACTGTAATGGATTTGTGCTAATTTATAGTGATACCATCCTATGCAAAAAGTACCTGGCAGGTATTGAAAGAGGTATTTCAGGCCCTTTCAGAAGGCTTGTTACACTGAACAGACCTAGATTTGAACTTCTGTCATGGTTTATATGATGTCATGCAAGGAGTTGCCCACACTTTCCATTCAGAAATTTCCATCTTGTATTTCCAGTGCATCTTCAATACAGCTAGATACTACGCTAATGTCTTACAATACTGAAAAAATCCCCCAGGCCGTGAAGGAAGTATTTGCTGAACATCTTCTGTCACTCAGGCACTTTTCATCTTTATCATTTGAGTCTTACCCCTGTGGTGCACAGGACACAATTTCCAGATTAAGAAAATTAATACAGCAAATATCAGTAACTGCTAGCAAGACCATGAGGACCATTATAGTAACTAACCAGCCAACAGCTCCCAGCCTTTAGGAAAACAATTCCTTTTTAAATCAGTATGCCCATTTTGTTATTGATTTTTAAAATGCAAAAAATACAATTTATACTGTTTAATCTGATGTGAAGAAAATCTTTATAGCCCATAGTGCTGTAACTATTTCTAAATACTGAAATAAGTTCCTCTGCGTTAACTTTTAAAAAACCATCTCCAGTTAAAACAAGGGTTTCCCACTAAATTATCTAAATTGCCTACCTTCATTTACTTGAGTTTTGGATACCCAAGTTTCAGGGTGTACTTTTGAATACTGAAGAGCTACTATGTCTGAAGATTGAAGGTTTTTGTCTGTGTCTTCCTGTCAAGACCTGAATCCAGTTAGTTAACCTGAAAAAATCCTCATTCCCATTCTCAACATCTGCCACATAACACCCACTGAAGTTCCTCAGGGCAGAATTTATCCATTTAGGATAGCCTAATAGCAACAATTTCTAGAGCTATAGGAAACATGCATGTAAATCAGAGATAACGCCTTGTTCTTCTTGACCAAAAATCTGATCAATTTTGACAATTTCAGCCTTCCTTTGATGTCCTCTCCTTTAGCTTAGAAAAGGTAAGTTTAGATTTATAATCACTCTTCTCCTGCTTTTCACTTACATGTGCCTTGGAAAACTATCTTCTTCAGTAGTCTGAAAACAAAATTAAGTTTTTTCCTAATTTATAGATATAGCAGCCTGAGAACACATGGAATGTCTCATGAAAATCTTTTTTTATCAGCTCATTAACCTATTTATAAGGGTGAAGTGAGTATTTTTAAAGGGATAAACTTTGGCAGCCCTTACACTTAAAGGATGTTGCTAAGAGGTATTAAGATAAAATATGTATATAACAAAAATCTTAAGTGAAAGCCATTTAACTAATATTTAAAACCTCTGCAATTATTAGTTTATTAGTATCATCCAGGACTCAGATGTTCAGTATTCCTCCTGAAATTACATAAACAAATGCAAATGGAAAGAATCCAAGTCAAAATTATATAACAAAACAGCACTCCATCACAAAAGCGTGTAAAATTACAAGAACGCTATTTTAAAACACTGGCACTTTAAAAGAGAACAATAATCTCAAAACCCACAAAATTGCCAAATTGTTCCCTAAACTGCTAAGCAGATAAACATATGACCCTAGTGAATGAGCTGGAGTTTTGTAAAGAAAAGTCCAATTCAAATAAATCAGTTAATTCACACTGAAATACAAAGTGTCTTTCTCCTTCATCTATTCAATTTATAAAAGGGCAAACCATAATACAGGAAGATATACCTGATTTAAAATGTGGTATATAACTTTAAAAGTCGGCTCAATTAATTAAAAATACCTTTAACCAAGGGTCTTAAGTTTCCTAAACAATCTCTACTTGGATAAACAGAAAACATTTACAGCCAGCACTTTTTTCCCAGAGCCTTTGCTGGGACAATCATCGACAAAAAAACAATATGGCAGTCTTGTATTTTAAGCTCACGCTTTTGGGGATACATTCTTGGGTCTTTAACGTGGAACTGCAAATATAACTGCCATTACATGGTAATGGGAGTTAAAGAGTGTCGAGTCCTCATGTAAAGATTAGAACATACTTTTCTATTAGTCCTTCAAGGACAGACTTTCAAAATGTTTGATTCTAATAATCCCGTGCTGTGAATAGACTGGTTACTCTTCACTTGGTAAATGTAACTGGGCTATTTGAAATCCGCTATCAACTGGTCAAGATTTAAGTTTCAGTTATGGATGAAAACTGTCTCAATTCAACTTTTATTACCCTCATCACGGGTATGCAGGGGTGCTCAGACAAAAGCTTTTTATTTATCAGCTAACTATATGAAAGAAACAGTGTAATAATTCGTGTGATCCAAAATGGGCAAAAGCAAAAGACTAGCTTCCCCTTAAGAAAAATTTTCAGACCTATGAAAAGGACAACAATACTAATAAAAAAAATTGTATTTACTTAGAAGCATTCAGAATGTCAACAAAACAGCTGCAACTTTTTTTTTCTTTTTTTTTTGCAATTACAGAGTGGTATTCAGTTAACAGAACAACAATTATTCATATAAGCTGCATCAGAGACAACTGAAGATGAAAAAACTACCATCCCCATATATAACTAATTTGTGCTGTGCACCAACAAGAACCTGCTTTAAATTTCCATGCCAATTTACAACCCCCATACTGTACCAGGCAAGGTTAGTGGCTATTGAAAATACCACCAGGACAGGGCTATCTAAAGACACATTCGGTAGTGTGTTAACTATACAAAAAAAGACACTGTACAGTTTAAAAACAAATCTTACACAGCCTTACATTTCAATTTTTTTTTCTTTAAAAGGAGTGAGTTGTGTACAGGGGGGTTAAATGCTTTATAGACAAGAAAAAAAAAAAAAACTGCGCTAGAACCAACTTATTCATCATCATCATCTTCTTCTTCCTCCTCATCCTCTTCATCTTCTTCCTCCTCCTCATCCTCTTCATCTTCCTCATCTTCCTCCTCTTCCTTCTTTTTCTTGCTTTTTTCAGCCTTGACAACTCCCTTTTTTGCTGCATCAGGCTTCCCTTTAGCTCGGTATGCGGCAATATCCTTCCAAAATAAAGGCAGGAAGAAAAACAAAACAGTTAAGGGGAGAAATAAAAGTAACATGGCAAAGTTTTATCGAAAAAACGAGGACTCAGATACACTAAAATAACATATCTGCAGATTCACACCAACTTGGACTTTCACAAACTCATAAAGTTATTATGAGATAACTAAATAATCCAGAGTTCATGGTATGACATTGTCTAATATTTGCACTGCTATGCCTCACTGAAGTACAACTATGTACCACATCCAAACTTTAGTTTATTAAAACTAGAATGTAGAGACTGATTAAAGGGTAGACACTGCCACCTTCTGAATGCAAAAAAGCATTCTACAGGTTTATACTGACAGACCCTAATCCATAGCAGGAAATCTTTCCTTAAAAAAAAAAGCTATCTGCCACCAAGCATGCAATTAGGTTCAAAAACATCTAGAAATGGATATATTTCTCCAGAATGACTAAATAACCTAAAATCTAACTTTACTTAATATTTCAATTAAAAGTATAACGGAAGGTTATAGCTTTTTCTTATATCCATTTACTGTACATATCAAAATATTTTAAACTTTCTAACTTAGTCAAGTTTTTTTTTAATATAAAGGAGAGAACCTAAGTGTTTCAGGGTGTTTATGAACAATATAGATCTGTATTACTTGGTCCAACCTACTTTTATGTTGTGTGCCTGATGGTTTAAAATAATGACATTATCTGACTCAAAGTGACTACCACAATTTTCATAAATTCACATGGTGGAGGATAACAAAACCAGCTTAAGTGTATATGGCCCCTTGCCCAAGACAAATTATGTTAAGTCAAACAACTTCAACAATTTATTTGATCTACACTCTTTGAAAGATGGAAAGGGACTTGCAGACTACAGCTAATGGTGCACTGAATAGTTATACTCAAAACTCCATCACACCTATTAGAAATCATAAAATAGGAAATTAAGATGCAGTACCAAGTACAGTTGTTCATCTAACATCTGGCATACTCTTTCACCACTACACCAAACCCGCACTGCTTACCTTTTCATACTTTTCCTTCAGCTTAGCAGCCTTCTTCTCATAAGGCTGCTTGTCATCCGCAGCAGTGTTATTCCACATTTCTCCCAGCTTCTTTGCAACATCACCAATGGACAGGCCAGGATGTTCGCCTTTGATTTTTGGACGATACTCAGAACAAAACAAGAAAAAGGCCGAACTAAAAGGAGAGATTTAAGTTTAGAATTGCAGGTTTACCAACAACTGTGTTGTACTGCTATATAAAAGCCGCTGCTATTTTCTACCACATATTTGACAGGGTATAATGTTATAAAATGCTAAATATCTCTCACTAAACTTAATTTACACAATTATTTTAACTTACAACATTACTAGTTGAACATACGCTATTTATTAGTGTTCCAAATGAACATTCTGCAATTACTTATGGTTTATCAAGAAATAAAAAAGAAAACTACATTTAGAAGACATATTGAGTGAGGTCAGTATCTAATTCCACTGCTGTAACTGAAACTGCCACCCAAGAGAAATTTTACAAAATTTAAATATACCAATACCAGTTAGCTAAGAAACTTGGATTACAGACTGGAGATCCACAGGGTGGCTTGCTAAGTTGTCTACTGTAAAATACTTAAAAAATCAAAACAGGCAAGATACTTACGGAGGCCTCTTGGGTGCATTGGGATCCTTGAACTTCTTTTTTGTTTCCCCTTTAGGAGGGATATAAGTTTTCATTTCTCTTTCATAACGGGCCTTGTCCGCCTTTGCCATGTCTTCAAATTTTCCTTTCTCTTTAGCAGACATGGTCTATAGAAAACAATTTGTAAACTTAAATCAGTTAACAAAATTTTAACCAGTTGTGAAGTTCGGAAATGAATAAAATCAGTATCCTTTGCTAAATATTTAGTAACCTGTTCCAACATCAACACCCACATTATGCAAATTGCACCGAGGCTTAAAAAAAAAATCCCAATTTGGATTTCAGCCTTTATTACCTACTCAGTAGGTTTTCAGCCCTCTTACCTTCCACCTCTCTGAGCACTTCTTAGAAAACTCTGAGAAGTTGACTGAAGCATCTGGGTGCTTCTTCTTGTGCTCCTCCCGGCAAGTTTGCACAAAAAATGCATATGATGACATTTTGCCTCTCGGCTTCTTAGGATCTCCTTTGCCCATGTTTAATTATTTTTCTAAAAAATAAAACAACACAAGTTTAATGTTAACAATGCAACTTATGGCACCGAGGAGCACTCTAACTTCTTGGGGAGTCAATGAACAGCATGACACTGGTTATTAAACACGGCATTGGCATTAACCCCTCACAGTATCAAAGAAAATGTCAGGGATCGACAATTCCTGTAAGAGTCTGCACCAACCCAATAAAGGGTCTTTCAATGGGATCTCAAAACAAGTGTGGACACAATGGTACACTCATACCGTATTTGTGACTTATCTCCCTGTATCTATTTTGAATGTAATACCCAACCGGTCATTAAAAATTTTTTTTTTCATGTAAAAAACCATCATTAATCAACAAACCCAAAGGTCAGAAAAGGAATGCTGCCGATTCATGCAGCTACGTAAGGAGTAGGTAAGAGCCAAAGTTGAGTAGACCTTTCCGGATTACGGGCCAGATTCCCCGCTCGTCTAAAGTTTTCCCCATGATTGCTTTAAAATATTCTCTTCTCGGCACAAAACTTGGCCGGGAGGAAGGAGCCGTGGAAGCGGCAGCTCGGACCCAGGCTGGGGGTGGGGTGGGGGGGGGTGGCGGTGCTATTAGCGCCGCTGCCACCGCCAGGCAGCCTCGCTTCCTATCGGTTTGGCCCCGAGATGTATTTCGGTTCTGACTAAACACGTCCGGTCTGAAGTTTCTTCGAGTAAACAAGGATGAGGGACAAAAGCCACTCCTGCTCGTGGCTCGGGCTGCCCCCCGCCCCCACCCGGGGAGTACATATATATATATTTTTAAGCCCTGAAAAGTTGGGGCGCCGCGCGGGGCGGGGTCCGCACACCTTCCCGCCACCCAGGCCCCCCCCACTCCCGCCTGCCCGCCAACTTCGGGGCCGCGCGCGGGGAGGCCGCCGCCCCCCCGAGTGGGGGGGGGGGGGCGACCAGGCCTCCAGGCCCGGCTCCCCGCGCGCGGGGGGGCCCGCCACGTGCGCCCGCCGCCCCGCGCAGGCCCGCCGGCCTCCCCCATTTTGTCGGCTCGGCGGAGGGAGCAGGCCCGCTCGAAATGGGGGCTGGCTCCGCCCGCGGCCGCCGGGGCCGGCGCGCACGGAATGGCCGCTGCGCGTCTTCCCCGCCTGCGCCGCCGCCGCCGCGAGGGCGAGCGAGAGAATATGGCTCCTTCCCTTTGTGTGTGTATGTGTGTGAGTGTGTGCGCGAGAGTGAGTGTGCGAGAGTGAGTGCGAGCGCCGGCGGGCGGGGTGCGCGGCGCGCTCTGGCGCACACACTCGGCCATGACGGCCGGGGGGAGGGGCGGGGGGCGCGCGGCCGGACCCTCCCCCTCCCCCGTCCGCGGTGTGTGTGTGACGGGGGGCCCCAGCCTCGGGAGGCGCCCCCGGCCCGCCGCTCCCCGTCTCCCTCCGCGCGGCCCGCCGCCCCCGCAGACGGGGGGACGCGGGGCTGGCAGAAGAGGAAAAAAAAAAGTTGCCTCGGAACTGCTGCGCCCAGCTTCCCCCCCGCCCGCGCCCGCCCGCCCGCCTTGTTTTCTCTCCAGCCAGCAGCGCCGGGCCGAGTCAGCCATGTTATCCAGCGAGCGCCGCGGCGCCGCTCCCCCCCCGCCGCCCGGCCGCCCGGCCGCCGCGCCCGGCCCCAGGCTCGGGCTCAGGCCGGCGGGCCCGGCCCCGCGCCGCCGCCCCCAGCCCCGGTCCCGCGCCGCCGCCCGCCCGCAGCGCCCGCCCGCCCGCGCTCGCTCGCCGCCGGCGCCCGGCTCTGCGGCGGCCAATGCAGCCGTGAAGCGCCGCCCGCCCGCCCGGCGGCCCGCCGCCCCCCGCGCACGCCGGCCGCCCGAACGCTCGGCCCCGGGGGTTCGAAAACACGTTAAAAAAATTTTTTTAATGGAAAAAAATTTTTTTTTTTTTTTTTTGCGCCAGTCAGCGCGGACGCCGCCGGGGGTGGAAACTCGCGGGGCTCGGGGCTCGCGGCGCCTCAGGCCGCCCCGGGGGCCGGGGCTCCGGCGCGGGGCAGGGCTCCCGGCGCCCAAGGGGAGGCTCGCTCCGTGCGCAGTTTCCCCCCACGGTCCCCCCTCATTTGCCTTTGTGTGGATCCTGACCCGCCGGCTCCCGGCCGCGGGGATCCGGCCGCCGCGCGGGCTGAAGAGCTGCCGGAGGCGCTCTCCCCGCCGCCGCGGCGCTGCCCAGGACTCACCCTCCGCGAGGCACAGAGTCGCCCAGTGCCCGTCCGGCTCTCACTTGCCCCGGCGCTGTCTCTATGGAGCTCAATGTACTGCAATGGCTGTGAGAGCGGGAGCCAGACGCAGCCTCCTCACTCTCTCCGCTCTGTAACATTACTCTCCAGCCAGCGCCGCGCCTATTGGCTACCGCCAACTCACGGGGCTCGTTCATTGGCCCGATACCTCCCATTGTCCTGACCAGAGCCCGTCTGCTATTGGCTGTCTCCGGGGACACGTCATCAAGGATTGAAACAGCGCGCAAATCTGAATGTGTGTGTGTGCCGGGCAGAGAGGCTGAGGCGGGAGAGGCAGAGGCAGAGGCAGCAGCTGCTACGGGAAAGCAGAGCTCTATGGTGTATGTGTGCATGTGTCTAACCCAAGCCAGCCCCACATCCGAGCGGCCGCCGGATTGAAAAGGGCCTGACTTTTCCACAAGTGTCTCCAACTCCTCAGGCAAAAGAGACACCCACAGGCCTCCCCCCCCTTTCTCACCCCAAACTCACTTCCACAGCCGTTGAGATAAGAGGCCCCAGACTTTTAACAGACCTTCAAAAGTGAGAGCGACACGATGAGATCACGGCCCCCGAAAACCGGGGTTTCTGCTCGTGCAGAGGGGCGAAGGCAGCCAAGATTCGAACTTCTCAACCACATATGGTTGCATTACATTTTAGATCTCTGGAAAGGCAGGGCTTTTCCTATAAGAAAGTGACAACGATCCAGTCAGCCGCTTTTAAAACACCCCTTTTCTGGGCTCTTAAGCCCGTACTGTCAGGTTTGCAGAGCAGCTGAAACCTTGAGTCACCCTACAGGCATTTAGTTTCACCCTTTTTCTTGGTTTGCTCGAGTTTCACAGCTTGTCTGGAACTTTTTATTTAAATACAAAGCCCTGTCTTAACTTCCTGGAAATCAAACGATTCTTCCATGAAATTAAAGTACAGCCACTTCATTTCGATACGGAGTACTCTAGCAGGAAATGTTTGGGAGGGCCTGCTAGAATTAGCAAATTCATTAGAGACCACATTTTTAACTGTTGGGCTGTTTTATTTGAATTGGTGTGGATTACTGTGATAATCAAACGAATCCTTGTGATGCTATCTTTCCTTCCCATCGCACCACTTAGTGCATCCATGTAACTGCTCTAGGGTTACAGGAGTTGTAGGTATATTGTTACCCAGAGGACTAGATGGAGGCAGAAAGTGCCCATGCCCAAATTCATAGGCTGTGGTTTCCCTAACCCACCAAGCTGGCTGATTTTAACAGACAAACTTATGTCTGTGAGGAAAATGTGCGGGCTCCAATAGCCAGTTCTGGAGACCATACGGTTATATCGGCCCTTTATGAAACTATTATCTATTGCTCTGTAGCCTGAGCAGACCACACCCCTATTCAGTTACAACAGACTTCCCTTTTTTTCACTCTCTAGTGGTATGTTTATACACTTCTAAACCCACCAGCCAGTTCCTCCAAATTTAATAGACCAAAGTTAAAATAAATCATTTTATTGTTAGTTTTTTTCATATATCCCATGTAAGCATCCACAACATAATATGTTTTCTCAAATTTATTAAGCTACAGGAGAACAGACAGAGAGATAACCTCTCCTGACTATGATTTTAATGCTTACTCCTTTCAAAAAAAACCAAAACATAATTGGTATCAGGGTTTATAGTCTTGGTGAGTGGACAATGCATGCTATATGAACATGAAATAATATTAAAAATATACAAACTAGTATAATGTGCTTAAAGTTATTGGTGTTTAAAAAAAGCAAACATCTAAAGTTAACTTTTATACTGTTTTCATACATATATGCTCTTTACTTCCCTCTATTAATCTAATTTTATGCTTTATTTATGCTTTATTAAAATCTAGGTTATTTTAATTGTTTTATCTTCTCAATGACTATATTACAAAATATTCATGAGAATGATTACACTTTAAATGGCATCCATGATATCCAAATTTGACTTTTACTTGAAGATTGTACTATCAGTATTTTCCAGGAGCAATGTTGGGTTTGCTCTGGATCAACCACTTTTTTAGATACTTTTACCAGTTATTTCTAATAGCTTACTCCTTCCAGGGTCAGTTTATGGTCACAGAACAAGAGAACAATGGGCCCAACACAGGTTTCTATTTCAGCAGGATGCCTGGTAAGTACCAAGCACTGGATTTAAATATCAATAGACCTGGGTTCAAAACCTTGCTCTGCTACTAGCTCTATAATCTCAGACAAGTTTTGTTTTTTTTTCTAACTTCTTTGTGCTTCAAATCTTTCAGCTATAAAATGGAAGTTATCACTAAGTGGTTGTAAAGGTTAAACTTATTTTTCAAAGATTTAAAATCATGCTGACCTCTTTAAACTCATGACTTAAAAAAACTCAAGTGCAATTAGCCTTGAGCTTTTCTTCATATTTTATTTTTATTTTTTTTTAAATAAATTTATTTATTTTAGTTGGGGGCTAATTACTTTACAATATTGTAGTAGTTTTTGCCACACATAGACATGAATCAGCCATGGGTTCACATGTGCTCCCCCTCCCAAACCCTCCTCCCACCTCCCTCCCCATCCCACATATTTTAATTTTATATGAAGGCAACGGTTGCAAATTAAGCTTGTTAAAAAAATTCTATCCTCAAATAGTACTATTCCTCATTCAGTCTAGTGATGGTTGCTTCATTTATTCCCAAGTATATCAGGGCCCATGTCACAAAGAAGGGTATTAAGACCTCCACTTACAGGCACATTTCTCATATTTGCTTTCTGTGATACAAAGGGAGGAACATAAAAAGGAGAAAAACTTTCAAGTAAACCCTACAACTTCCAGCTCTAGCCCAGTTGTAACCTTAATATTCACTTATTTATATTAGACCTCTCCTTCAATGTGAATCATCAGTTACAAACTGGCATATATTTTACTTTAGGGTTATTGAGTGTTTTATCCTAACTTACAGAGTTACCTAACTTAAAAAGCTTGATCACTCTCTCCCATGCCCAATTTAGGCAACTGAATTTCATATCTTCATTAATGTAATTTATTCCCTTCCTGGAGCCGGCCTCTAAGATAGGTGAAGTGCCTCTCTTATTCTGTACATAAACTACTGTGCTCACAATTGTAATTATCCAGTTATGTGTCTGTTTGTCCCACTACACAGCACCCCTTATAGGCAGGAATTTTATTTTTGCATCCCAAGCACCTAGCAGGGTGCCTGACATATAGCAGGCACTAAATAACGTCTACTGAAGAAATGAATTAATAGCTGAAAGAGTACTTACTGCAAATTATTGTTTTAATCTTCCTCTTCCATCTTTGGAGATAAACACTGGGGTATTTCTAAATCAGAAGGCAGGAAAATAGAATAATCAGTAATAAGTACATGTTAGGATACTAATATTGAGGATAGATGTCAATGGCACCTCGTTCTTATAACTTAAAAAGAGGAAGATGGAGTTGGGGGCTGGAGGGAATTGCAAATATAGACAGACACATATATTTGTACTATTTACCAGCTCCCAACTAGGCCAAGGTTATTCCTAGTTGGATACAATGAACTATGGCAAGCCAAATAAGAATTTATCACAGAAAACTGCAAGAATGTCTGCCCAAAGGTTGCTTCCAATGGGCATTTGAAACTTAACTCTAATGTAAAAAAAAAAAATAATACAAAAAGCAGACAGGGGCTCTGGGTGTTTGGCTGCAGGATATTGATTCCTCCCCATGCAATGAATCCTAAAGTCAGGCTATATGAATTCTCTTGTTGTCTGTCCTTCTCGAAAAGGTCCAGTTTCTGAAAAGGAGGAGAAACAGTAAACTGAAATGTCTGAGGTCAACCACAGGATCCTGTACACTTAAAACCTTTTTTTTTTTGGATGCTGACGATAAAGGGGAGGAATTCAGGAAGAGAAAACAGTACAAGTTGTGAACTAGGACACTGAGTCCCACCACGTGTGGCCTCTGGTAGCCATTATTAAGGTGTGTGCTTGTTTCCCCAACTCTTGCTTAGGGGCTGTGATGCCTTATGTCACTTGTGAGGATGTTACAGGATTAAGAGATGGGCCAAAAGACTGAAGAAAGGCAGAGGAGCGGTGTTACTCTGTCAGCAAGCATAGAAGGGAAACTTTGGCTGCTTAAGTACTTCTGCCTCGGCCTGAATCTTCTGTCCCAATGTGGCTTGCAGGTGGGGAAATTAGTGGTTTCAGCTGTGGGCAGATGGGTGGCTACACACAAAAAAACCAAAAAACCCAACAACAAAACAAAATGGCATGTAAGCAAATTTTTGTATGTTGGGGGGCATGCTGGGCAGCTTGCAGTATCCTAGTTCCCCAACCAGGATTGAACCCAGGCACTCAGCAGTGAAAGCATGGAGTCCTAACCACTGGACTTCCAGGGAAGTCCTGGACACAAATTTATACCAACAATATCTCTAGAATTGGATTAGCCAAAGAATGGTATACATGAAGAGGAGAAACTCATTAGTAAATTTTTATAAAATGGTGATCTAAATTCAGAAAAGATCACTCCTTTAGGTCTTGATCTCAAGAACCATGTCAACAGGCCAAATTCAGCTGCCCTATTAGAAGTGCCATAAACCTTGAGAACAAATGTCTTAGCACACCTGCTAGGATGGCTTATAATAAAAAAGACAGACATGGCAAGTGTGAGTGAAAATGTGGAGAAACTGGCACCATCATATACTGGTGGTGGGAATGTAAAACAGTGCAGCTGTTTTGCAAAACAGTCTGACAGTTCCTCCCAAGAATATACCTAGAGTTACCATATGACCCAGCAATTCCACTCCTAGGTATGTACCCAAGAGAAACAAAAACGTCCACACAAAAACCTGTACATGACTGTTCATAGCAGCATTATTTGTAATAATCAAAAAACAGTCCAAAGGTTCAACTGATGAGAGGATAAATAAAACGTCATATATCTTTATGATTGAATATTATTCATTGATAGAGAATAGAGCACTGACAAATGTCACAACATGGATGAACCTGGAAAACATTATGCTAACTGGAAGAAACTACACACATAAAACTCCACCTATTGTACAATTCCATTTATATAAAATGTCTAGAATAGGAAATTTATAAAGACAGGAACTAGATTAGGGGTAACCAGGTGTGGGGGCCTGTGGGGAAGGGGGGTGACAGCTAATAGGTTTTCTTTTAAGAAGATGAAAATGTTTATTATAATAATGGTTGTGCGACTCTGATGATACCAAAAGTCATCAAATTGTATGAATGTGAATTCTGTCTCCATAAAGCGGTTTTTCAAAAACAGAATTAATGTTTTATGAAACAAACACAGAAAGAGATGACAGATCACTACCCACTTGTCAATTCTGTCCAGTACTTTCCTGCTCTTCCTCTTCATTCAGTGGAAATTTCTTCTATTAGTGGAATTATATATTCTGCACTTAAAGTGTATTTTTGCTACAAAATAATGTTAAAAGAGCACTCTTCTGGGGTACCTTGGGAGGTTTTCCTTGAGCTCCTGAGATAACTGTACTGTCAGCTGAGCAAAAAAACATCAGGTCAGACTATGCAAACTGGCAGGCCTCTCTGGCTTCGATGACACACAGATGTTCCATTTGGTCAGCACAGTGTTTTTAAAAAGGCGGATTTTTTTTCATATTGAAAAAAAAATCCAGATTTTGAACAATCTGAGATCTGATCAGCTTGGCTCCACATGTAGGCAGGTGACGATCCTGTGGTCAATCCTCTTGAAGGAGATGGGTGTTCTGCTGTCTGCCACAGCCCCACGGTTCCAAAGCACCTGACCTGCCTTCTCACCTGGCTGGCCCCTGCAGACACCTGGGTTGGCAAGTCCTGAGTTGGGTCCTTAGGATTTCAGGACTATGAACTGTGATTCTGAAATGTTCTTTGCTCAGAGGTTCTTCTCCTGAGAAACACTATCATCACACAGAACACAGAGTGGGAAACTGAGCCAGAGAGGTCCCTTAGGTGAGGAACAGAACCATGTTTGGCGCTATCACAAGTAGCAGGTACTCCTGATGAGAAACAGAGAGTCTGGCTGGCTATTTGTCAGAGGCTGTCCTACAGCCCAGACAAAAGACTAGAAATTGAGCTTTATATATTGTATCTCTCCTGTGTGCTGAGCTATACAGATATGATTTCATCTCATCCGCACAGGATGAAAATAATTGTACAAATAATTCTAAGGAGGCTTAGAGAAATCCCTTCAGTGGTCCAAGGTCACACAGCTAGTGAGAAAGTAACAATATTGACCCAGTTCTGACTCCAAAGCTGAAGTTTTTTCCACTGTGCCTCATGGCCTTTCAGTTACTAGCCCAGCTAATAAAATTTTAAAGACAATCACATTTTCCCACCTAAATATACCTCATATCCTCATGGGGATTTGATGTGAGTTTACAGTCTTGACTTTCAAGGTTTTTGAATAGGGCCCATACATTCTGCAAATCTTGAAAAAAGTTTCATGAAACAATACCTACCGTTGTGATGGAGTCTGACTTCTTTTCCCTTAAAATCCTAAATTTACTTTGCAACCCACAAATAGGCCCTACAGTTTGCAGAACACTGCAAAAGATGGACACGACTGAAGGTGGACACGACTGAAGCGACCTAGCAGCAGCAGCAGCAATATAGGTGGGAGTCAAGAAGTCCGTCTTACATCATGGGTAACGGCAGCTCTAAGAGGCAAGTGTGGATGCTGCCTACTGATGGGATGGGACTGAAGGGAGGAAATGCCAGGGCAGCTGCCGCATCCAGGTACCTGCAGCCAGAGCCCCCGGCACAGCCAAGGAGGCTGCTGCCAAATCTGTGGGGCTGAGAAAGATAGGAGACAAGAAGGAAGAGTGCCTTGCTCTCCCTGGAAGATCAAGACAAAAGCAGGCACTCCAGGCCTGCAGGAGAAGCAAAGAAGATGCTTCAACATCCCCAAGGCCTAGGAGAGAAATCCTTGCAGAGCCGGTAAATATGGGGTCATCACCTTGGATCTGTCTTTGTTAGAGGCCAGGCAGAGTCTCTCTGTGAGTGGAAGATAGCCTCACCTCCCCACAGGACAGCTTTTTTGTTGGGGGAAAAAAAAAACAGCACCCAAAATGGCTTGTAGGGCTAAATAGAAGGTGACCACCAATCCATACCTGTTGTTCATGAAGGTGTTAAAAAAAATCAACAACAACAGAAAACCTGTGTGCTTTTTTCCCCAAAGGTTGCTGTTGATCCTTGTTCTAAGGCTTCCTTTTGATTTCCAGAACAGAAATAAGCAAGTAGGAAGGAGATAGCATGATTTAATATATTCTAACATAAATACTACCAGAAAATTGATAGTCACATTTTGAAACAGAACTCTGCCTGAGAAACATTCATGGCATTTGACCAGTGATTTTGCTTCCAAAAAATACTCAGAAAGTAACCAGAAACAAGTAAAGAGCATGAAAATTTGAATAAGAATATTGCAGAATTATCCATAATGTGTCAACAACCTAGGCATTCAGTGAGTGGCTTGGCTTGGTAAACTGTGGGCCATGCTCATGACAGATTATTATTAGGCTAGAATCAAATTCTTATGTAACAGGAGGGAAAGGGGCAGGGCACAACTTCTGAAAGAATAACATAGCCCAAGGACACAACACAAACCGCATAAACCAATTAGAATCAAATGAGACCAAGATGGCTGACAAGACTAGACCTTGATCCTCAATCAGCAAGTGAAACGACACACCCAGAGGTGCCATGACAGTTCCAAGGCACTGTCAAAAGACCAAGGAGTGGGCGGTAGCCCAAATCCTGAAAATCTCCACCCCTTCCCCAAAATAGTTGGAATGATCCTCCCACTCATTAGCATATGAAATTACCCAACCTATAAAAACTAACTGGGCCACATTTGGGGGCCACACTTGCCCTCTGTGATGGCCCACACTCTGTCTGTGGAGTGTGCTTCTCTCTGAATCTGAACAAATCCACATCTTACCTATCACTTTGTCTCTCAGTGAATTCTTTCTGGGTTGAGACATCAAGAATCTGAGCTTCATTAGGCTCTGAAACCAGGTACCAGAGGGTTTTGGCTGGGTTCAAGTCCCACACAGGGTTGATTCTAATTGGTTTACGCAGTTGTGTCCTTCGGCTATGTTATTCTTTCAAAAGTTGTGCCCTGTTACACTTCCACTGCAAGGGGCACGGGTTCAATTCCTGGTTGGGGAAGTTCCACATGCCCTGTAGTGCATCCCCCTTCACCCCCCAAAAAATTAGAAACAAAACCCCTCTAATTTCTTAAGAGAAGAAATGTGCTAAAGAAGACTCAAAGATTTAGATCATTAAAAAACAGTTAGACCTCATTACTCTAGAAATTCTTCCCCCCAAACAAATATACAATCTACAATATATAAAAATCATGTACATTTATCATAGCTCTAAAGTTAAGCTGTCTGGATTGGGTGGATGGGAGGGAGGCTAAAGGGAGGGGATGTATGTATGCATATAGCTGATTCACATTGTTACACACCAGCATTGTAAAGCAATTATACTCTAAAAAAAATAATAATAAAAGTTAAGGTGTCTGCTGTTAATGCAAATCAGAATCAGGTATTTTCTAGAAGGAAAACTATCAGTGTTTACATGGAAAAACTTTTGCCTCACCACTGATGTGTCTTCTTTAACGACTATTCGTTTGTTTCCCATGATTCAGTCCTGAGTCATCTTGTCTTCGCTTCTCTGCTCTCTTAAGAGACCCCAGGGACCAACTCCACGTGGAGTTTTAACCTCCATTTCTATGTAAATGACCCCAATTTCCCCTCCAGCCTTTGGTTCTGTCCAGGATCCCACTGGGTCCCAGTATCTCAAGCCTATAGGTCTGCTCCTAAAGCCACACTCCATTCTCATTTCTCTATTTGCCAACTTCCTACATCAGCTCCAATTCTAACAGTCTCATTCCTCCCTTCTGCTTCCCTCACATCAAATTCTGTAACATTTATGTCACAGTACTTTTGAATCATGCCCCATCCCAATTTTTTTTTTTTTTTCATTTCTATTGCCCCCAACTGTAGTTCTGGCCTTTATTATTTTGTGGATAAGCATGGAGGCTTTGGAACCAGACACTCCAAAGGTTAAGATCCTGGTCTTGGTACTAACCAGCTGTGTTACTTTGGGCACAGTGAATTAACCTCTCTGAGTGAGCTTCATTTGCTTTGGTAAAATGATAATGCCTCTTTCAAAGGGAAGTTGTGAGTTTAAATTAGCTCATATACATAAAGAGCTGAGCCTAGTATGCAAATTTCTTAGAATTCTGTAAATGAGCACCAGATGTTGGCTGTTTATTTTAGATTATTTCAAAAACTGGTATTATTAATATTTTCCTAACGCATAAAACTCCACTGCTTAAAAACTTTCCATTTAATTACATTTTCTTCCCAATTAACTGCCAAATCCTCACTGGGCCTTCAAGGCCTTCCGGAATCAGGCAAAACTTGTCCCCTTCTCTCTCTCCCATGGCTTTCCTAATTTCCAATCAAATTGGACCTTGTACTCTCCTACCTTCGAGCTTCTGGTCATACTGTTTCTTTTGCTTCGGAGTGTCCTTCCCCCAACCTCCACTGCTAAATCCAACCTGTCCTTTAAAACTTCCCCAACTGTTTACAATTCTCAACTTGAGCTTTTTCATTTGTGAACTCTGTCACTTTTGGTTGTACCTTTCTAATGGCTTTTACAGTGTTATAAATAGAATGACCATAGATTATTACATATTTTATAACCTATATAAATACATTACACATTATGTTGCCTTACTCATCTTTGTTTCTCAGCACTCTTTGCCCATCACAGGTATTTAGTAAATGATAGCTGAATGTCAGTTCAGTTCAGTCGCTCAGTCATGTCCGACTCTTTGTGACCCCATGAATCGCAGCACACCAGGCCTCCCTGTCCATCACCAGCTCCCGGAGTTTACCCAAACTCATGTCCATTGAGTCGGTGATGCCATCCAACCATCTCACCCTCTGTCGTCCCCTTCTCCTCCTGCCCCCAATCCTTCTCAGCATTAGGGTCTTTTCCAATGAGTCAACTCTTCGCATGAGGTGGCCAAAGTATTGGAGTTTCAGCTTCAACATCAGTCCTTCCAATGAACACCCAGGACTGATCTCCTTTAGGATGGACTGGTTGGATCTCCTTGCAGTCCAAGGGACTCTCAAGAGTCTTCTCCAACACCACAGTTCAAAAGCATCAATTCTTCGGCGCTCAGCTTTCTTCACCATGCAACTCTCACATTCATACATGACCACTGGAAAAACCATAGCCTTGAATGTCAGGTGAGGTTCAGTTTTCTGTCCACACCTATCACAATGCTGATACTCAATTTTAATAAACTGTGCCTACAATTTCCTTCCCTTTGTAGAATAAATTACACTCTAGTATGCTGACTCAAGGCATGTGGAGCAAAACCTAGTGTTGTGTTGTCATCTTTGTTGGTCAAAATCTGTGGATACTGGCAGCTTTATGTGGTTAAATTCTATTCAGGTTGGTCCCTATTCTGATGGTTTGGGGCAATGGTTTTTATGAACTAGTGTTTTAACAGATTGTCTTGTTTGGTTTTTACTGTGGGAGGTGTTGTTATAGTTCAGAAGTTTGCAAATATACTTATTTTTTTTAATTCCTGGATCTTATTAAAAGTCCTTAAAGTCAAAACAATACCACCAATAACTAACACTAATTGATTGTATATGTCCATGTGCATGCTCAGTTGCGTCCATCTCTTTGTCACACTACAGATGGTAGCCCGCCAGTCTACCCTGTCCATGGGATTTCCCAGGCAAGATTACTGGAGCCAGCTGCCATTTCCTCCTCCGGGGGATCTTCCTAACCTAGGGATTGAACCTGTGTCTCCTGCATTGTCACTCGGATTTTTCACCACTGAGCTACCAGGGGAGCCCAGTGGATTGTATGCATGTGGCAAATTTTGAGGTTAACACAGTTTGGTTTTTTTTTTCCTGCATATTGCCAGTTATCACAAAAATTCATAAGCTCCCCCAAATAAGTCCTTCCTGTGTAGCAAATTCATTTTGGCACAAAATGTGTGCCACCGAATAGTTCAACAAATTCAATCCAGGTTTTAGATTTGGGTAAAACCAGGTTACATTTGCGTGAAACGACTCTAGAGTTACTGGGAGCAGTGTGGGTGATGAGGGTTCCCTGTGTGGACCCAGCAGTGGTAGAACAGAAGTGGAGCAAGGTGGACCAGACCTGCAAGGCCCCAGCAAGGACCGACCCTCCCCTTCGTCTTTTGGTCCCTCCCACCCACTGCTAGGGCTCCTAGTACCAGGCTCTGCTCCCCCTCCCTCCACCTCCTCCCTCCCCCACCTCACTCCTCCCACCCTGTTCTCTCTCAACAATGGCTCCTGCTTCACAAACACAGTGCTTAAAGCACCTAGTTCCTGGGATTTATACTTGCCAAGTGCTGTGGGGAACAAGTTTTTCTCAAGCCCAGGCATCAAAAGGCACTTATTTCAATACTTGAGGGAAAAATAGTAACTAAGAAAATCAATAATCTCATCCCAAACAGGAGAATGGATTTTTGCGAGGCCATCTCTATGTTTTCCTGCCCATCTTTTAAAAAAAGTGTACTATCAGTCTCTTGAATCTTTTTCCCTCTTGTGTTTTCTTACCTTACCTAAAGACATGTAAACTTTTTTCAGGTAGAAACGTATATGAACTGTTAATCGCTCAGTCATGTCTGACTCTGTGACCCCATACACTGTAGCCCACCATGCTCCTCTGTCCATGTGATTTCCTAGGCAAGAATACTGGAGTGGGGAGCTATTTCCTCCTCCAGCAGATCTTTCCAACCCAGGGATTGAACCTGGGTCTCCCTCATTGCAGACAGATTCGTTACCATCTGAGCCACCAGGGAAGCCCAGAAACATATATCCTGACCTAAATATTACGTGGTAGTAAGGTGTCTTCAAAAGCTATATGTTTCTTAAGGACAATTAGAAGACTCAAAAAATATCTTTACGTGGCTATAAATTCTTCGATGGTTAAAAGTGAGCCTCTTATGTTTTTCAAAGTTTTTTTTTTTTAATGGAGCAAAAGAACACAAATGAGATTAGAGGAAGAACTGCTAGAGCGACAGAAGATGCCAAAGAGCGGGAGGGAGAGGCCTACCAGAGTAGAAGCCTGTGCCAGAATGTTCTACTCCAAAATGTTTCTGAATCTATCCAACATCTAAGAAATGTGGCCCGAGGCAGGTTGTGAGCCCTAAATGTATGGGTTAGATGCTATCTAAATCCATACAGCGCAATAAGAAGAATGTACATGCGTATCTCCCAAAGCAAAAAGATTGGAAGAGGACCCAAGGCAGAAGACCTGCATTCTTCCAAACTGAGATGCTGACCACATCATCGCTTGGAACTCTAACATTCAAGGACAGACCAGACAGGCGAAGCCAAGAAAGCCTGTGAAGAAAAGGAAACCACTGTCTTACTCTGTTCCAGCTCAGTTCAAGTATTGTTAGTCTTAAACGTGCTACCAAAGACATACAATTGTCACAGTCATAGGTTAACATTGGTAGCTGAGAAAGAACCGACGTGAAACAGTTGAAAGAGCTCTTCTAGGCAAAACTTTCACTTATAAAAGTTTCCAAGTTTAATCAGATCCCTTTCCCTTCCTCTGGTCTCTCCTTTACTCTCTCCTGTCTAAGAAATTAAAAAAAAAACCAAAACAAAAAGGACCCCTCCATTTATTACTGAGAGAATAAAGGGAAGGGCAGCATGGAGCATCTTCCATCAGAGTGAGAAGGCATGTTGTTCAGCTGAAAGTGTCTGTGGATGGTAGGTGGGGGAAGGGGGCAGAAACTAATATTTATTGGGT
This sequence comes from Okapia johnstoni, assembly GCA_024291935.2. Taxonomy (NCBI): domain Eukaryota; kingdom Metazoa; phylum Chordata; class Mammalia; order Artiodactyla; family Giraffidae; genus Okapia; species Okapia johnstoni. The sequence goes on along the minus strand of CM044321.1, from coordinate 68,512,003 downwards.
GTTTACATCTGCTAGGCGCCATAAATGCTTTGTATGTAGCATGTGAAAGTGGTTCAGTCATGTCTGACTCTTTGCAACCCCATGGACTGTAGCCCTCCAGGCTCCTCTGTCCATGGGTTTACCTCCTTATAATTCTCCGTTCCTTGGAGTCGCTGCTACTTCTTTATTTTACAAAGGAGGAAGGTAAGGTCACCTAGGCTGACTCAGTTAGCCTCTCTGGCTCCAAAGTCCAAGTCTTGTACATGACATCCTGCGTGGATGTCTCCTTATAGTCTCTGCTTTGGCACCCCAAACCCAACAATCTCAAAAAAGACCCATTTCCTCCTTGGTTCCTTCCTCTCCCTAACTCCCAACAATCAACAAATCATCGAGTCCCATGGTCTCCACCTCTTTCGTCTATGTCTCTGGTCTACCCGCTTCCCTCTTTTGGAAGACCACCATCTTAGTTCAAGCTGTGGTCTCCTGCTTGGGTTTATTCCAACAGTTTCTAACTACCTAACATCTCTGGGCCTCAGCCTCAGAAAACTCCAAGTGATTTTTCTAAAGTAATTAAGATAATATAATCATGGTATTCCCTGACTTAAAAAAAATCCCTCTACGACGTCCCACTGCCCTTCAAGAGCAACTTCAAACGTCTTAGCGGAGCGTCACAGTCAGCGTCTGCTGCTCCCTCCTGCCTGACGCTCCAAGCTCCCACCGTTCCCTGGGCACTCACCATTCCCTCAATCAGGATGACCCTCCGCCTGCCCACCTCCTGCCTGCCTTTCAGCTTAGACATCTCTTGCTCTCAGAAGCCTCCCCTTAGTGCCCACGCTGAGCCCACACTACTCCTGGCATCCTCACCAGGCCTGTAACTGCCCACACATGTGGCCTTCTAGTGTACAAACCCCTCAAGCGCAGGGTGAGCTTTATTCACCATGTTTCTTGGCATCAAGCTGAGCGCTTGGCCTAGAGGAGCCACTCAATCTATGAGTAAATGCTTAAACAGAGTGGGGAAAGTAATGAAGAGACGTGGGTCTAATCATGACTTTGCTACCAATTCCTGTATCGTTCAGGCTTCCCTGGTGGCTCAGTGGCTAAAGAATCTGCCTGTCAATGCAGGAGATGCAGAAGACTTGTGTTCGATCAGAGTTGGGAAGATCCCCTGGAGGAGAAAATGGCAACCCACTCCAATATTCTTGCCTGCGAAATCCCATGGACAAAGAAGCCTGGTGGGCTATAGTCCATGGGTCACAAAGAGTAGGACACAGCTTAGCGGCTAAACGATAACAAAACTCACATGAAAACAAAATGCTAATGACACAAACTACTCTGTATAAAATAAGAAAGCTACAAGAACCTATTGTACAGCACAGAGAATGCAGCCAATACTTTATAATCACTATAAATGGAGTACAATCTATTAAAACTTTGAATCACTCACACACACACACACACACAAACACACAAAATGCTAAGTTTTTGCATCCTTCAGGTTGGGATCTGCATCTCACCCGTCACTCTCCATCCCCAGCCCTGCAATCCTCTCCCAGGGATCAGGATAAATATCAGAGGGTTTTTTTTTTTTTTCAATATTTAAAAAACTGACATGGAGGTTGAAATATATGGTATGACCTTTGATTCTGTAGAAGACTCTTCTTCCAAGTAATAAAAGATCCAAAAGGATTAATCAGCCAAAAGATCTCACGAAGCTCACGACTATGCAAAAAGTGAGACATATGTATTCATGTGGCAAAGATGAAAATATCAGGGGGCAAAGTTTCAAATGTATTTATAAGGTGATGGGCTCTGAACTCCTATCTATTACACAGGAAAGGCATCTTGGGGTAGACTGTGGGCAGCCTCCCAAAGACACAAACTCAGTGAGCTGCGGCCGTCACAAAGCTATAGGGTAAACAGAAAACTTGTTACCCTGCCTTGAGTATACACTACTTCCTTCAGGGCCGAGGTCTGTCTGGAGATGGGTAACAAAAATAATCAAGAGCACTTCGAGTTTATAAAGGTGGACTTATAAAAAGAAGAAAAGACAGATTTGTAATCAGTAGAGCTAAAGAGTAAAGGAGGAGTATGATATAGGAAATTCAGTCACAAAACGCACAGTAGTTAACCCTACACACCTAGAAACGGCGGTATTGCCTTAAGGTTGAATCAAAGTGAGAGGTAGGGACAATTGTGGGTGGAAAGTGTCATACGATATTATTTTAAGTGCTATTTTCTACTTACTGTACTATTAAGTAGTAGTTTAAAGAACAGTCATGGAGTTTTAGAACACGGTTGTAATCAGCCCCCAGTGTTTTAAATGGAAGTCCAGAGAAGGCCAAGGTCATAACATTCTGTTATGGCAGAGCAACAGAAAGAACCCACGCCTCCTGACTCTCAGCCTAGCTCATGCTCTTTTCTTGATTTAATACAAAAAGACTGTGATGGATGATTGAGACCCAAAGTATTAGAGAAGTTGGAGACTAGGCCTGATAAATAATGTACTGTTAAGGAAAACCAGAATCGCGTGTGCAGTAACCCTCAACATTGGAGGCTGACATGGTAGAGTTTAACAATGTTTTCTCACAAAATAGCCCTTTGTGCCACTGCTGGAGGCAGGAGACTGGCCTGGGTGACCTGCTGAGCTAAACCCATCTGGCTTTCTCACTCAGAGCACCTATCCTCTGAACTTGGACAACGACACACTGTCCACCGGGGCAGTGCCCAGGCTGCTTCCCACTGCTGCATCCCCGTCCAGGCCAATGCCAGCCCCTCCAGGAATGCTGAGGTCAGTGGAATTCTACCAGCACCTGCCAGGTGGGGAGGGCAGACAGGTGCCAGTGGAAGTGGTATGGATGATACGAGGGCCAAACATCCCAAGAAATCTGACTGCTGCGTCTGCTGGGAGCCTGGTGGTCAGTATGCTTGGAACCCAGGAAGGCTCGGAGCGGGAAGTATCTGAGGTATTCCAGTCCTCCCCTCTTGGCCCTGTGGAAGCAAGAGAAAATAAAGTGGGGAAACCTGTTGGACTAGACTGTCAGGGCCGCTCTCTTGAAGTTGGTGGCCGCCTCCTGCTAGAAAGGATCTGATGGTTTTTCCTTCTGAGCAGAGAAGACATGAGGACCAGAGGGATCCAAGAGAGCCAGAGAGATACCTGTTTGCCAAGATGTGTAGGGAAGACCTGGGAGGTGTGAAGGAGCAAGCTTCAACCTAGTCCTTCCGGGCTGAGGTGACGCCTTTGTTGTTGTTTGGTCGCTAAGTCATGTCTGATTCTTTGCAACCCCACGGACGGTTGCCTGCCAGGCTTCTCTGTCCATGAGACTTCCCAGGCAAGAACACTGGAGAGGGTTGCCATTTCCTCTTCCAGGGGATCTTCCCCGACCCAGGGATCGAATTCATGTCTCCTGCATTGGCAGGCGGATTCTTTACCACTGAGCCACCAGGGAAGCCTGGGGTGATGTGTACAAGTGTGCAAACAACATGCTTGTGGGAAGAAAAGGAAGCTGCTTGAACAGATACATACTTCTTCGGCAGAGGTATGCAGCTGAGGGACAGTTTCCGAAAGTTTGTCTCAGCAGAGAAAAAAAGAACCCCAAACGTTTCACCTTTTTATTCAAGCTGGTCTTCCTTCTCCTAGTCCATCATATGTTAACGAAAAGATGTTCTAATGGGAGAAGTAAGGAATACCAGGAATGATCAAAGAGAAAGATCTGAGCATGGAGCTGGAGGACAGATAAATGCAGGTGAGAGACATGTGGGCGCCTGTTTGGGGGCAGAGATCATGGCATTCTTCCCTTTAACACCTTGCAGGACGAGGAAGTGACTGTTTTCAACTATGTGCATGTATGCGTGCTTAGTCGCTTCAGTCGTGTCCAACTCTGCGACTGTAGTCCACCAGACTCCTCTGTTCATGGATTCTCCAGGCAAGAATACTGGAGTGGGTTGCCATGCCCTCCTCCAGGGGATCTTCCTGACCCAGGGACTGAAACCTCATCTCCTGTGTCTCCTGCATTTTAGGTGGATTTTTTACCGCTGAGCCACCAGGTAAGCCCTTTTCAACTATGTACCAGTCTACTAATAATCTCTACCTCCCAGAGGCCAGCACTACTGGCTCGCCAGGCCCACAGCGAGGTTTGAGTTTAGCATTTTACCTCTGTGTCTTAACCTGTGAGGAGTGGGATTAAATATTCAGCAAAGAGCAGACCACAGGAGTTGGCTTTGCTGGACATGCTTCTGGGGGTGATGACCAAATAGGAATGCTCTTTTATCCCACATTTTTCTCTGGGAGGGGCAGGGACTCACATGGATTTATGCAGACATTTGCAGAAAAAAACAAAAAGTATTCCAATTGAATTCTGACTTGGTGATTTCGAACAACCTATATATAAACTTTGTGTAGTGAAATATCTGAGACATAAGGTATTTATCTTTTCATTGTAAGAAAGAAGCTAAATTACCTTTTTCCTCACCATTCACCCTCCTGCTCCGTTTTTTTTTCCCCAAAAGTTGCCATATCTATTTGATTTAATGGTCTAAAAAGGTTGCATCACATTTGGTATTCCACAAAGAGAAATGGAAAAAATTATTAAAAAGTGAAGAAAGACAGCATTGCTTGCTTAGAAAATAAGATGCATGAACCGTTAAGAATGGGAAAACACCAGCTACTATGGCAGAGAGAAGACATTTTCGCCAAATTTAGAACCCACTTGAAAATCACGGGTTCTAAGTTTAGAACTGAACTAAAAAACTTGATCTCACATTGCATTTGGCATTCGTTAAAAAAAAATTCTAAAATACTAATTAAAGGAAAAAAATTATTCTCTTAGTTCTAGAAGCAGGGAATTATTTTCAAACAAATTCTTTATTGGCTAAATAGAATGGCCTGCACTTAAAAAAGCACTTTGCCAAAGTCTTTAAAGAGCTACAGAATTGTTGGATCCAGACCTTGGACCCAAACAAATACACCAGGTGGTCATACAAACTTTATATTTATATATTAGTTGGTGTCCAAGATAGAAGCAATTACATCTACTTCTGGTAAACTTTAACTAATAAAAATGAAATAAAACTGGAAAATATCACTCTAAACAAAACAAAGACAAACGCTTAACAGCATTATTTTTATTTTCTAATTTAGTTGTTTAGTCACTAAGTCATGTCCAACTCTTTTGCAACCCCACGGATTGTAGTCCGCCAGGCTCTTCTGTCCGTGGGATTTCCCAAGCAAGAATACTGGAGTGGGTTGCCATGCTAAGCTAATTGTTGCAACATCACTAAGAAGTGGATCAGAATTGCTGCCCTGGTGAAGACTATAAAAGTTTCGGACTCAAAAGGTCCAAAGTAGTAAAATTAAGAACTAATAGTGAGTAGACAGTGTTTAAAAGGCATCCACTGGCTTAACATGATTTCAGACAGCCAACAGCTTTCATAGTTATAGATAACTTAAAGCTGACTTGTGCCATCTTACACATGCATACACAGACACACAAACACACATCTGTAGATAAATAGATAACAGCCTGAGAACCTGAATTCAAATAATTACACCAGAGCTTAAACATGAATATTCAGTGCAAATATTTGCCACAGCAAGTACTTAAAAACACAAAATTTGGGGGAAAAACTTGTTTTCCTGTTTATTGCCATGGAGTCTGAATACATTTCTGAGAGACCTTAGGGAGCAGGCTTAGCAACTGGTGCATTTGACACTCTTCCTTCAACAAGATCATTAACTCAGCAGTTCAAAACCCTGTAACTTAAATTTCAGGCACTTTCAAAAACTCCTGTTGAAGAACATAAGATTAGTTCTTGAGGTGACTGTATTTTTCTTACCAAGAAGGTGCAGTTTGTACTGGTGGAAATAGGGTCAAAATTTTAAGTTGTAAAAGCAAAAAACATTGCATGTATAAATGGAAAAGGATTTGTCTAGAATATATATTAATTTTATTTATTTATTTTTGCCGTGCTGGGTCTTCGTTGCTGCGCAGGCTTTTCTCTAGTTGTGGTGAGCAGAGGCTGCTCTCTACTTGTGGTGTGTGGGCTTGTCACTGCGGTGGCTTCTCTTGTTGTGGAGCACAGGCTCTAGGGTGCTCGGGCTTCAGTAGTTGTGCATGTGGCCTCAGCAGTTGTGGCTTCCGGGCTCTAGAGCACAGGCTCAGTAGTTGCGGCATATAGGCTTAAGTTGCTCCACCGCATGTGGGATCGTCCCAGACCAGGGATTGAACCCATGTCTCCTACATTGGCAAGGGGATTCTTTACCACTGAGCCTCTAGGGAAGCCCCTAGAATATGTTTTTTAATTTCCTCATTTTTATATAAACACAGTTAAGCAGATATTAAGTAGTCAGCAAAAACAAAACTGGGAGCTGACTGTGGCTCAGATCATAAACTCCTTATTGCCAAATTCAGACTTAAATTGAAGAAAGTAGGGAAAACCACTAGACCATTCAGTTCAGTTCAGTTCAGTTCAGTTGCTCAGTCATGTCGGACTCTTTGCAACCCCATGGACTGCAGCATGCCAGGCCTCCCTGTCCATCACCAGCTCCCGGAGTTTACCCAAACCCATGTCCATCAAGTCGGTGATGCCATCCAACCATCTCACCCTCTGTCGTCCCTTTCTCCTCCTGCCCTCAATCTTTCCCAGCATCAGAGTCTTTTCCAATGAGTCAGCTCTTCGCATGAGGTGGCCAAAGTATTGGAGTTTCAGCTTCAACATCAGTCCTTCCAATGAACACCCAGGACTGATCTCCTTTAGGATGGACTGGTTGGATCTTCTTGCAGTCCAAGGGACTCTCAAGAGTCTTCTCCAACACCACAGTTCAAAAGCATCAATTCTTCGGCGCTCAGCTTTCTTCACCGTCCAACTCTCACATCAATACATGACCACTGGAAAAACCATAGCCTTGACTAGATGGACGTTTGTTGGCAAAGTAATGTCTCTGCTTTAAAATATGCTATCTAGGTTGGTCATAACCTTCAGACCATTCAGGTAAGACCTAAATCAAATCCCTTACGATTATACAGTGGAAGTGACAAATAGATTCACAGAATTAGATCTGATAAGAGTGCCTGAAGAACTATGGATGGAGGTTCGTGACATTGTACAGGAGGCCATGATCAAAACCATCCCAAAGAAAAAGAAACGCCAAAAGGCAAAATGGTTGTCTGAGGAGGCCTTACAAATAGCTGAGAAAAGAAGAGAAGCAGAAGGCAAAGGAGGAAAGGACAGATATATTCATCTGAACACAGAGTTCCAAAGAATAATAAGGAGAGATAAGAAAGCCTTCCTCAGCAATCAATGCAAAGAAATAGAGGAAAACAACAGAATGAGAAAGACTAGAGATCTCTTCAAGAAAATTAGAGATGCTAAGGGAACATTTCATGCAAAGATGGGCACAATAAAGGACAGAAATGGTATGGACCTAACAGAAGCAGAAGATATTAAGAAGAGGTGACAAGACTACACAGAAGAACTATACAAAAAAGATCTTAATGACCCAGATAACCATGATCATGTGATCACTTACCTAGAGCCAGACATCCTGGAATGCAAAGTCAAATGGGCCTTGGCAAGCATCACTACAAACAAAGCTAGTGGAGGTGATGGAATTCCAGTTGAGCTATTGCAAATCCTGAAAGATGATGCTGTGAAAGTGCTGCACTCAATATGCCAGCAAATTTGGAAAACTCAGCAGTGGCCACAGGAATGGAAAAGGTCAGTTTTCATTCCAATCCCAAAGAAAGGCAATGCCAAAGAATGCTCAAACTACCACACAATTGCACTCATCTCACACGCTAGCAAAGCAATGCTCAAAATTCTCCAAGCCAGGCTTCAACAGTATATGAACTGAGAGCTTCCAGATGTTCAAGCTGGATTTAGAAAAGGCAGAGGAACCAGAGATCAAACTGCCAACATCCGCTGGATCATCAAAAAGCAAGAGAGTTCCAGGAAAACATCTACTTCTGCTTTATTGACTACGCCAAAGCCTTTGACTGTGTGGATCACAATAAACTGTGGAAAATTCTTAGAGAGTTGGGAATATCAGACCACCTGACCTGCCTCCTGAGAAATCTGTATGCAGGTCAAGAAGCAACAGTTAGAACTGGACGTGGAACAGACTGGTTCCAAATCAGGAAAGGAGTATGTCAAGGCTGTACACTGTCACCCTGATTATTTAACATTTATGAAGAGTACATCATGCGAAATGCCAGACTAGATGAAGCATAAGCTAGAATCAAGACTGCAGAGAGAAATATCAATAACCTCAGATATGCAGATGACAGCACCCTTGTGGCAGAAAGCGAAGAGGAACTAAAGAGCCTCTTGATCAAAGTGAAAGAGAAAAGTGAAAAAGCTGGCTTAAAACTCAAAATTCAAAAAACGAAGATCATGGCATCTGGTCCCATCACTTCATGGCATATAGGTGGGGGAAACAATGGAAACAGTGAGAGGCTTTATTTTCTTGGGCTCCAAAAATCACTGCAGGTGGTGACTGCAGCCATGAAATTAAAAGACGCTTGCTCCTTGGAAGAAAAGATATGACCAACCTAGACAGCAAATTAAAAAGCAAAGACATTACTTTGCTGACAAAGGTCCATATAGTAAAAGCTATGGTTTTTCCAGTAGTCATGAGTATATGTGAGTTGGACCATAAAGAAAGCTGAGTGACAAAGAATTGATGCTTTTGAACTATGGTGTTGGAGAAGACTCTTGAGAGTCCCTTGGACTGCAAGGAGATCAAACCAGTCAATCCTAAAGGAAATCAGTCCTGAATATTCATTGGAAGGACTGATGCCTAAGCTGAAGCTCCAATACTTTGGCCACTGGATGCAAAGAAGTGACTCATTGGAAAAGACCCTGATGCTGGGGAAGGCCGAAGACAGGAGAAGGCGACAACAGAGGATGAGATGGTTCTATAGGGTCACCGACTTGATGGACATGAGTTTGAGCAAGCTCTGGGAGCTGGTGATGGACAGGAAAGCCTGGCGTGCTGCAGTCCATGGGGTAGCAAAGAGTCAGACACGACTGAGCGACCGAACTGAAGCAGATATTATGTCATTCTCATAACAGCACCTGTAGCTCTCATTAAGGGACAGAGGTGAACATTTCTAAGGTTTGTGTCAAAATCAAAATATGAACTTACATCCCCAGCATCCACTGGCTCACACACTTCTGAATCCATGTTCTTCAACAAATCCTTCTCTCCTTGTAAATGAGCCACTAACACTGAATTTCATAGTCTCTTCTGTCTTCACTATTACCCTCATATTTATTTAAAATTCTTGTTTATAATGAAGTTAATATTTTGGACCATTTCCTTCTTTGCTCAGGTCTTGATACCTAGATAAACAGAAGGAAATAAGAGAGAACTTCTGGATAACAAAAAGTATTTCTTGAACTTAGGAGGTGGGACGAGCACCATTCTCAGATGGTGGTTAATTCCATCTCTGTGAAAAATTTGCTTTTCTTCGACTCTAGAAAGGCCCACACACTTGCGGCAATGCCAGGAACACATGGCCAGTGACACTGGTGTCCTGGAAGGTGACTCTATAAGGTATGAATAGGAGCAAGAAAAAGCTGAGTGGTCTGCTGACATCCAGATTTCCTGATTGTCTTTGCAGAGACAGCTCCCAGACTCTTAAACTGTCTTCCAGAATTTTCAGTTCTTTCTCCTGTAATTTTTTTCCATAGAAATAATACATGAATAAGTTTAGTATACAGTTAGGGAACCCAAATACTTGGTGCCACTGTGCGTTTGTCCAAGTTTAAACCCAAGTTTTCATATTTTCCTTTGCTGTATAATTATAGGACTTGTCTATGATTCTAGCCCTGTGTCTATGAGATATGTATTTCAATCTAGAATTTAAGAATGGATGAGCAAACTAGACGGTGGTAGGTAGGCTTTCCTGAAGAGAAATGCTTTCCTCCATGTGCAGGGCAAAGATATATTGCTGATATTCAGCAAAAAACAAAACAAAACAAAAAAACAATGAAATAGCTTCAGTTTTCTATTTCAAACATCTCACTAGATACCTCCACCTTGAACAGAACAGACTTCAGACCCACATGTATGTATATGGTTAACTGATTTCCAACAAGGGCGGTGAGACAATTCAAAGGGAGAAAGGAAAATCTTTTCAACAGATTCTGCTGGAACTACTCCAAACCCATTGAGGGAAAAATGGACACTGACCCTTATGTCACATAATACATAATAATTAACTCAAAATGAATGATAAACCTAAATGCAAAACTCATGGGGTCACAGAAGAGTCTGATATGACTTAGCGACTAAATAACAACAAAACTAGAAAAAGCTTAGAGTTAATCAGAGGAAAAAAAGATCTATTCCTTATTGAAGGAGGCAACAGTGTCTTAGGATACAAAAACAAACATTCATACAAAAGAAAACTGATAAATTGAACTTCATCAAAACTTTAAAATTTGCTCTTAGAGAGATACTGTTAAGAAAAATGAAAAGATAAGGCACAGATTGGGAAAATATTTATAATACATACATTTGATAAAGGACTGGTGCCCAAAATATACAAAAAACTATTACAGCTCAGTAAGAAGACAACCAAGGCAATTTTTAAAATGTGCAAAGATCTGAACAGACACGTCAGAAAAGAAGTTATCTGAATGTCTGATAAGCATGTGAAAAGGTGGTCCACATCATGAGTCATCAGGTAAGTACAAATTAAAACCACAGTGAGATACCACTACATGCAATTAGAATGGCTAATGTTAAAAAACTGACAACACCAAGCGTTGATGAAGATATGGAACAACTGCTGGTAAGAATGTAAAACAGTATTTCACTTTGGAAAACTAAAAGTTTCTTAAAACAGTAAATGCACACCTACCATTCAACCTTGTCACTCCATTCCTAGGTATGTTCCCAAAAGAAACAAAAATCGGTGTCTACACAAAGACTTCACTGGAATATTCACAGTAGCTTTATTTGTAATAGCCAAAAAGTAGAAACATACCAAATGTCGAATAACTAATAAATGGATAAACAAGTTGTGAAATATCTATACAGTAGAGCATCAGTTAGTAATAAAAAGGAATAACTGATACAGACACGAGAGGGTCTATATCTGTATAACACGTGAAGTGAAAGTTGCTCAGTCATGTCCAACTGCTTGTGATCCCATAGACTGTAGTCCATGGGATTCTCCAGTTGTTCCCTTCTCCAGGAGATCTTCCCAACCCAGGGATCGAACCCAGGTCTCCTGCATTTCAGGTGGATTCTTTACCAGCTGAGCCACCAGGGAAGCCCATGATATAATGTGAGTGGGTCTCAAAATCATTATGCTGGGACTTCCCTGGAGGTCCAGTGGCTAAGACTCCATGATCCCAATGTAGAGGCCCTGGGTTTGATCCCTGGTCAGGGAACTAGAGCCCACATGTCGCAACTAAGTACCACATGCTGTAATGAAGATCGAAGATTCCCCATGTGTTCCAACTAAGACCTGGCGCGGCCAAATAAACAAATAAAATATTTTAAAAAATATGGTGGTCTTAGCTATTCTTTTCTGCTTGTGATCCAAAAGTGGTCAGTGTCCCTCTTAAAATGGGATGCCTAGGACAGTATATGGTCTTCCATATAGATGGCAGATCAGTTACTGGCTCCTTTCTTCTGCGCCTCTACAATTGTAATGTAGCCTGATGTGCCACTAACCTTTTTAGCTCCAAAGTTGATGTATATTAACTTGTAGCATATTCAAATATTCAGAGGTTTGTTTTTTTTTCCCCCACGTAAATTCTAAGGACTCATTGGAAAAGACCCTGATGCTGGGAAAGATAGAAGGCAGGAGAAGGGAACGACAGAGTATGAGATGGTTGGATGGCATCACTGACTCAATGGAAATGAGTTTGAGCAAACTCCAGGAGTTGGTGATGGACAGGGAAGCCTGGAGTGCTGCACTCCATGCAAACAGTCGGACATGACTGAGTGGCTGAACGACAACAACAAATTCTATTGACACCATCAGGCATCTGAAGAAGGGGTGGCTAAAAGGAGGAGGAGGGTGAGAGTGGAAGATAGGAGAGAATTAAGTCCTTGTCGATTCGGCCAAGTTATTAAGTGTTTACCGCCCCTGATAGCAAATGGAAGCCATCTCCGCACCCACTCCTCCCTTCAAGGCCTCCTATCAGTTACCTACCAACTCCATTCCCTAGTAAATAACCGCCTGTTCAACATTCTGCCTCGACACACAATCTGACACCCGGCCTCCTCCTCCTCCCATCAGTTCTACCCCTGATAGCTACTGGGCACTTGTGGTGAGTGATTAGAAGCAGGACATGTTGGCAATTGCTGTGGAACACATATATCCAGGAAATGCATTTATGTTAAAGTTCCTGGCAGTTCAGATGTTGAGCATCAAGTAAAAGCCTTACAAAAAAATACGCAGGGAAATGGATCAAGAAACCAGTCTCTTGGGGACTTCCCTGGCAGTCCAGTGGTTAAAACTTTGGGCTTCCACTGCAGGGGGCATGGGTTCCATCCCTAGTCAGGGAACTAAAATCCTGTATGCTGTGCAGTGTGGCCAAAAAAAAAGAAAAAGAAAAAAAGAAACCAGTTTCTTATCTTGCTTTTTTCTATGTAGATTCTTCATAAAAGAAACGTTGCATGTTTGTTGTTAGACTTTCTAAAGTAAAGTACAATATATTCAATGGGTGAGGACAAGGATTGTTTTTCCAGGCAATTTCCTTAAAACTTCAAGTTATTTAAAAGGAAAGACAGCTGAACAAGTTTTGGTACTTTTTTCTCCTATAGTCAACTTCAGGATGATGGTCATTGAACACTCCTCCATACAGACATTCCTTCCATCAGATCAGAGACCCTCACCCTCTTAGCATACACACCACCAGCACTCTTGTTATTCTCAGAGCCTCCTCTTAGCAATTCAGAGCTAATATTCCTCCACACGGGAAAATCATCCCCTCTGTGTCATTCAGCCTTCTTTCCCTTCAATGCCAGACAGGGCCCATAAGGTCCTCGGTCAACTCTTCTTTTTCCAAAATTATCCCCAGGCTGTATCCATTGGCTTTTCCCTTTCCTTCTGTACATACAACCAGGACACTCCAATATGGAAAACATATTTGTTCAATACCTCTATAACAATCCATCTTTTTTTTTCACTGCCATCTGAACACCTCAAATGATTATTCAACATTTTTTCCTTCCTTGGATTCACCACTTAACGCTGTTTTCATTAACCTGAAAAATTATATCCTCCTAAGGTCAATAAAGACTTTGAGTTGAACAAATTTAATGGTCTTCATTGGGAGTTTATCTTCTTGTATACTTCTCCTTGGGGCTTCCCAGGTGGCTCAGTGGTAAAGAATCTGCCTGCCAACGCAGGAGACATGGGTGCAATCTTTGGGTCAGGAAGATCTTCTGGAGGAGGAAATGGCAACCCACTCCAGTATTCTTCTTGGAGAATCCCATGGACAGAGGAGCCTGGTGGGCTACAGTCCATGGGGTGACAAAGAGTTGGACACGACTAAGCACGCATCATCATACTGTTCCTTATCATACTGGGATCCAGCAGGAGTGGGAGAGATTGGAGAGGAGTAATACCTGTTGGGGGAACTGTGGAGGCTGCTGCTGTGGTTTCCTCTGTGAGACTGTCATTGCTCACTCTATCCCCTTAGGGACAATTTCTTAGTGTAGGAAACCAGCAAATTCTTTGCCCTGAAGTTGGAGTCAAAAATCACCCCCACCTCTTCCTCTTCCCACTAATTATAACTGAACGGCAGGTGCTTAGGTCTGAGAGGGGCCCATCGAGTCTCTGACCTCCACTCTGGGTGGCTCTTCACCAGGAAGTCTCTCATGCTCAAGAATTGCAGCTCTCACCCATCCTCAATCCTTAATTCAGTATCTTCTCCCTTTCTCTTTTCTTGTTTCACACTGAGTTTCTCTCAGTATCGTTATCTTTCACTCAGCCTCGTGGTCTGTCCCGGGACTGACCTTTCCATTACAAGGAGCATCCCCCAAACCACACTCAGAAACCACAATTCCCTTCTCTTGTCCTCACAGAGGTACTAAGTAGAGAAATAAGCCTTAATTAATTGGAAACTGCCTCTTCTTTAAAAGCTGTCATTGCTAATCTTGAACTTCTCAGTGGAATGGAATCTTGAGAAGTCAGTCCTTCAGTTGTTGTTGTTCAGTCGCTCAGTCCATGTGACCCCATGGACTACAGCCTCCCAGGCTCCTCTGTCCATAGGACTTCCCAGGCAAGAATACTGGTGTGGGTAGCCATTTCCTTCTCTGTGGGATCTTTCTGACCCAGGAATTGAGCTGGGTCTCTTGCATTGGCAGGTGGATTCTTTACCACTGTGCCACTAGGGATGCCCAATCTTTTAGTTATATCACCTTCAGATAATTATGTAGTGAGTTTATCCGAAGAACTCAGAATTCTGCCCCAAGCCACTGGGGTTTGGTTAAGTGAACCTGCAGTCCATGTGCCAATCATCCTAGTGTCACCTGAGTACCTTAAACCTTGAGAAGCAAGAATGATATTCTAATAAAGGAATTTGATGGCTTAAAGAGACACAGGTTAAACGTGAAAGTCTCCATCTGTACAAAAGCTAGGAGCCTTGGTCAAATTACATGCTTTTAAGTTAAACATATGGATGTGAAAATATCTATGAAAATCTCCATGCATTTTAATGACTTAGAGCTATTAACCTGAGGTTTGAAATCCTCTTCAAATGTGTACATTTTTCTAGTGCAAAGGTTCATCATTTTCATCAGCTCCTTAAAGGGTTTGTGGCCTCCAAAGGGTTTAGGAACCTCTAAGTTAGGGGAAAGATAAGATTAAAATCACAATATTATTATTTCATGTATTTCTAAATGTAATACATAAAAATAGCAAATAACTTCCATTTCAGCAAACAGCAAAAAAAAATGTTGAATACTGTAAATATTCACAACATGATTAGTAACTATGTTTAAACACTAATATAGACAATATTATTCTAGCATTTTATCTGTCGACAAGTATTTACCTTAATATACATAAAACGAGTTTATCAGGAAGAGGGAAGCTCATATACAGATTTTAACCTAGATTGAAAACTACCAATAGACTTATTTCCACTATTGTTTAAAAAAATTTTCAATCAGGTAATTTAAAGGCAATATGAATACAAATAAAATCAGAATTTAAATAGTTCCTCAGTTAGAGCACCTATTTTCTTACACTGGATAAGAAAGGTAAATTATTGTACCTGCTTTATAAAAGATTGATTAAAAGATACACCGTATAAACTCCTTTCATCGTCAGTTTCTGCAGCCAAAACCCTAATTCAGAGCCCCAATTTTATAAGCCAGGTCCCATTCAGAGTATTCCAAGAATAGTTCTTCAACTACTGAAAAGCATCACTTTCATAAACATGTCTTGGAAATGGATTTTTAAAATTAGCAAGTTTGCAAGAGCTATACACAAACCTATCAAGTTATTTACACTTTTTTTTTTATATTTGAAATGTAACTTATTTATCCAGTCATTCAACAAATATTTATTGAACCTCTGCTACATGCAGGTACTGCTCAAGGTGACACAGTTATAGCAGTGAACAACACAGACCAAACATATATAATAATACACAAACATATCTTCATTAGAAAACATTCAGATACAGAAGCTCATAGGATTAAAAAAATCAAAGTTGTCCTCCTGGAGGCCCGCTCCATCTCAGTTCTTCTTCTGTAATAACTACTGCTAACAGTACTTTCTCCAGACTTTTTATTTACATAGAACATCTTAGGTGGTAGAACAGCTTTACTGAGATAGACACTGAGATAGATACTTAGGTGGTAGAACAGCATTACTGTACAGACTGTATATATGTATATACACAGTAGGAATTCCCTGGTGCTCCAGGGGTTAGGACTTGGTGCTTTCAGGGTTTGATCCCTGCTTGGGGAACTAAGATCCCTAAGAGCCAGCAAGCTGTGCAGTGCAGCAAAAACAAACAAACAAAAAAAACACTTGTGTAAAGTGTACAATTCAATGATTTTGAGTATATTTGTAGTTTTGTGCAACCATCATCATAATCTAGGTAAGTGGATTTTAAAATAAATTATAATACAATTCACATATTTATAATTTTAAAATCTACTTACCTAGATTACAGTGTTATACAGGTATAAATGTATATGAGCAAGGAGATGAAGCCAGTCAATCCTAAAGGAAATCAACCCTGAATATTCATTGGAAGGATTGATGCTGAAGCTGAAGCTCCAATACCTTGGCCACCTGATGGGAAGAGACAACTCACTGGCAAAGACCCTGATGCTGGGAAAGACTGCAGGAGGAGAAGAGGGCAACAGAGGATGAAATGGTTGGATGGCATCACCAACTCAATGGACATGAGTTTGAGCAAGCTCCAGGAGATGGTGAAGGACAGGGGAGCCTGGCGTGCTGCAGTCCATGGGGTTACAAAGAGTCAGACATGACTTAGAAACTGAACAACAACAATTTTTCACTTAGGACTAAACTTGAAGGTGTTCTCTCAATATCGGTATAGACAGATTTTGTGATTACTTTCTGCAAAGAGAGGACTATGTCCTCTCTCCATCTCCCTTGCCAGATTTCTTAGAAAAAGGCTGCTGACAATGGCAATTAGATAAAACTGAGAATGGTAACCCTATGATTTCAATAGATGGAGAGAAGTTAGCCAATACACAGAATGTCTTGAGAGTCCAAAAATGAACTGGAAAAAAAAAAGGGTATAGAAAATTATGTAAAACACACAAAAAGCTGGCTATGTTGAGTATCTTCAAGTAATAACAACATTAATAACTAACACACACACAGTAACTCTTTAAGTCCTCACAATTCCATGAAGCAGGTATTGTTATGATACCCATTTTACAGACTAAGGTGCAAGAGATCATCTCTCCACTAACTAAGCTGAAAAGAGGCTGTGTAGGGCTTTACATCCAGACAGACTGGATTCAGAGTCCACACTCTTAACTGATTTGATGGCATGTAGGGGAGGGGGATGGTTAGTGAAAGACAGGGAGTGGTTTAGGATAAAAGTGAGATAAAACAGGAAAAGGGTTTAGCAGAGGGGCTGGTTCCTACTGCTCAGTTGCTAAGTCCTGTCTGACTCTTGTGACCCCATGAACTGTAGCCTGCCAGGCTCCTCTGTCCATGGGGTTTTCCAGGCAGGAATGCTGGAGTGGGTTGCCATTTCCTCTTTAAAGGGCTCCTAGTGAGCACACAATAAGAATAAACAAAATAAAAATTTAAAAAATAACTATTATATTCTGTGCTCTGTTAGGGAGATTGTTCCTCCACAATTAAAAAATTAACCTTTCTATAACCAGTCTTAGAGTTTGCTTAATTAGCTGCCTGGTGGCTCAGTAGTAAAGAATCTGCCTGCAATGTAAGAGATACAGGTTCAATCCCTGGGTCGGGAAGATCCCCTGGAGAAAGAAATAGCAACCCACTGCAGTATTCTTGCCTGGAGAATCCCATGGACAGAGGAACCTGGTGGGCTATACAGTCCATGGGGTTGCAAAGGGTTGGACATGACTTAGTCAACATCTCAAGCTGCTACCATTCTGCAGGGTGACAGATGACTCAGGCTTTCTTGGGGAGCCCCCCAGGCATGATGCATAGGTACTGTAAAGCTAAAGAAGCTGAGCCCAGGGAGCTTGTAGGAGGGAAAACGACAGTTGAGGTGCTCTGGAGACAGATGCTGTGGGAGCCACCAATGGAGAAATCAGAATGACTGAGGCAGTAAGGAAGCCTTGAGATAAGAGCTGAGAGGTGGGTCAGATGAAACTGAAAAAGGAGTGCAAAAGTTGGCTTAAAACTCAACATTCAGAAAACTAAGATCATGGCATCTGGTCCCATCACTTCATGGCAAATAGATGGGGAAACAATGAAAACACTGACAGACTTTATTTTGGGGGGCTCCAAAATCACTGCAGATGGTGACTGCAGCCATGAAATTAAAAGATGCTTGATCCTTGGAAGAAAAATTATGAGCAACCTAGACAGCATATTAAAAAGCAGAGACATTACTTTGCCAAAAAAGGTCCATCTAGTCAAAGCTATGGTTTTTCTAGTGGTCATGTATGGATGTGACAGTTGGACTATAAAGAAACCTGAGCGCTGAAGAATTGATGCTTTTGAACTATGGGGTTGCAGAAGACTCTTGAGAGTCCCTTGGACTGCAAGGAGATCCAACCAGTCCATCCTGAAGAAGATCAGTCCTGAATATTCATTGGAAGGACTGATGCTGAAGCTGAAACTCCAATACTTTGGTCACCTGACTCATTTGAAAAGAACTGACTCATTTGAAAAGACCCTGATGCTAGGAAAGATTGAAAGCGGGAGGAGAAGGGGACGGTAGAGGATGAGATGGTTAGATGGCATCACCAACTCGATAGGTGAGTTTGAGTAAACTCCAGGAGTCGGTGATAGACAGGGAGGCCTGTTGTGCTGCAGTCCTTGGGGTCGCAAAGAGTCGGACACCACTGAGCTACTGAACTGAACTGAAGAAATTGGGTTTTATCCTGAAGAAAATGCAGAGTTGCTGAAGGTGGAAGGGAGCGGGGAGGCCTGGAAGGGCTGCTTTGGAGGCTGGATGTGAATGACTCCGCCCCCAGCCGGGACACAGGCTCCACCCAAAACATCTGCTGCCATTCCCAGGGGGCTCCTTATCTTTTGACTCATAAAGTTACTTGTCTTTGAGTTTCCCAATCACATTGTAGTCACTGCTGAAAATAATTTCTATCTCGGGTTTGTGCTTACTATTGAAGCATCTCGTCATGCTGGAGAACTTCCCTTTTAAAAACATCAGAGTCCTAAGAGAAAGCTGGACAAAAAGTGGATTTTAGAGACGCCCAAGGGAGTAATTTAAAAACAAGTCTGACAACCAGCAACGCCCTGTCACATCAAAGTCAGACCTGGGTGGAAAGAAGAGCTTAGTCCAGGGGAAGGTCTGGGTTAGGTTTACAGGCAACTTCCTTACTATCAGAGTAAGCCTTTCAAAACACAACAGAGATAAAGGAAGATGCCCTTTTGCAAGTATGCACAGACAGAAGGAAGGAATTCTGATTAAAACCAAGGAAGGAAAATACCAGCTTAACACACAAAGGCCAGAGCTTGAAGTGAGAGAGGGAAGGAGAGATACAGACCAGCAATGTCCTCTTAAGAGAGCTCCAGCATTTTTTTTTTTACATTGGTAAATAATATGTGCTTATTTGCATGAACTGGCAAAATGAAGTATTGCTGTAAATTCACAATATTTCCAAGTACCAAGTATTTTACTATATTTATCTCAACTTTTTATTATGGAAAATTGCAACCATGCAAAAGCAAGGAGAGTGTAATAAAACGTAGTGTACTCACTGTCCAGCTTTAACACACAGCTGATCCTGTTTTCATCTGCACTCCATTTTACTGGATTATTTTCAAGCCATCATTTCATCTGTAATTCCTTCAGTGAGCACAATCATTTCATAGTCTGTTTTGGTTTTGGTTGTTTGCTTTTTTAAAAAAGGCTACACATCATGTGGCATGCAGGATCTTAGTTCCCCAACCAGGGATTGAACCTGTGCCCCCTGGGCAGTGGAAGCGTGGAGCCCTAACCACTGGACCACCAGGGAAGTCCCTGTCATTTTACAGTCAATCCTGCTTTTCCATCCCACCTTTCTCTTCACTCACTCCCGTCTACTCTGGGCAGTAATCTGAGGACAAGGGGACTGATTTGAGGAGAGAAGAAAAGTCCCCATAGAAATACCCAACCGTCCCAAAGGGAGAGAAGGAGAAAGAGCTCTGAATCAAGAAAAGATCAGAAGGAGATTGAGCCAGGCCCTTCCCCAGCACCTTGCCAGGTGGGGGTGTCTGGGGCCTCCAAGAGCTGAAGTGGGGCCTTTGAAAGGCAGAGCCTCGAAGATCTGCTGACTTTCCTTTTTTAAATTATTTATTTATTTTTTGGCTGTGCTGGATAGCATTGCTGCCAGGGTTTTCTCTAGTTGCGGTGAGCAGGAGCTGCTCTCCAGTTGTGGTGCACAGGCTCCTCATTGCAGTGAGTTCTCTTGTTGCAGAGCACGGGCTCCAGAGCTCATGGGCTTCAGTAGCTGCAGCTCCCGGGCTCTGGAGCGCAGAACTTGATAGTTGTGGCTCTCAGACTCAGTTGCTCTGAGGCATGTGGGGTCTTCCCGGACCAGGGGTTGAACACATGTCTCCTGCATTGGCAGGTGGATTCTTTACCAGCTGAGCCACCAGGGAAGCCCAAGGTCTGCTGACTTCCACTCTGGCCTCTGGACTGAAAAGCACACAATGCTCATTGTGGAGGGCTTTAGAGGGAGAGGAAGCCGGCACTGCCCGAGGACAGGTCAGCTGCGTTCCCAGAACCACCCAAGTGTGCTGCAGGACACACGGTACTAGGAGCTGATTGACCGAACCAACTTTTTGTGAAACCCTGTCTGTCCCCACCTCTCTTTCCACCAACCTGCCGGCTCATCCACCCTGACTCCTTTCCTCCCATCTTGCAGGAGGATGAGTCCTTTTTGCTCCTGGTCAACGTGTCTCTTTTTACCCTTCCTCCTGCCACATCTTCCAGGCTCGCCCAGGGACCATTCTGCCTCTCAACAGGTACATCTTCTGTGGGGCCGCCAAGGGCCGCCCATCCATCCGCTCTCATTCCAGCCATCCCCCTGCCGCCCTCCACATTCAACTGCTTCCTCAGCTTGCTCTTCTCCAAAGCCTCCCCATCTTTAGGAAACCTTCTGGAATTGTCCCCTTCACACCCCCCTGTAAGGACTGACTGGGCAGCATTCATGTGTACCCTCTCTGGGTGCCAAGTGTACCCATCACTGGGTGCAGTGTGGGGGTGCATTTCTCTCTCCCAGTGGGGGTGAGGCCTGAGGCCAGAGGCCAGGTCTTCATCCTGCAGCCCTGGCTCTCTGGGTGCTCACTCAGAAGATGCTCAGAAGTGTTTGCAGGAAGACAATGGGGACTCACAGATAAGCAAACCCATCTCTGCTCTTGGGGTGGTTGTTGTTCAGCCACTCAGTCGTGTCCATCTCTTTGTGACCCTATGGACTGCAGCATGCCAGGCTCCCCTGTCCTTCACTGTCTCCTGGAGTTTACTCAAACTCATATCCATCGAATCGGTGATGCCATCCAACCATCTCATCCTCTGTCGTCTCCTTCTCCTCCTGCCTTCAATCTTTCCCAGCATCAGGATCTTTTCAAATGAGTCAGCTCTTCGTATCAGGTGGCCAAAGTATTAGAGCTTCAGTATCAGTTTTTCCAATGAATATCCATCATTGATTTCCTTTAGGATTGACTGGTTTGATTTCCTGGGGTAGTTCCGTGTATACAGAGGCCATTCTCCAAAGGTGAGGGGTCAGAATGCCTGCCTACTTCCTGTTCTTCAGGAGACGTCTGGTCACATTCACTGAAGAACTCCAGATTCTTCAGCAGGATGTGCAAGGCCGTCCTGAGCCTCAGCGGCTCTCAAGCCGAGCTCAGAAGAGTGCCACCTCCCACTACAACATGAACTTCTCTTAGCGCCTGCTGAGTTCTCTCTTGCAGCTCTCTCCCTTGCCTGAGATCTCAACTCTTAACCCCACTGGCCACTTGCTGCTGACCCTGGAAGACTCAGGTGCAATGTTGCCACCTGTGGGAAGCGTGCTCTGGCCCTGACCCTGGTGTCTTCACCACTGGACTGGAAGATTCCTGGGAACAAAGACTTTTTCTTCATCTATGCCATGTCCCTAGTCATGAGCACAAAGTCTGGCACATCCAGAGGCCTCAATCAACATATGATGAATGACTGAAAGAGGGGAAAAAGGAGCTGATTCCTTCAGTTTCTGTCATTGCAGAAACGCAAACTGACTCTTAACACCAATGACTGTGGACTGAGGAAGACTACTGTTGCAGTTTGAATTTTTGAGACCTTAAGAATTAAAATTTCAGGAAACAACCCCACCTTGCTTTGCAAAGAGTAGATTAAGCAAATTTCTAGAAGGTGATCCATCTTTCTCCCCTTGTCTAACCTCTGAGACATGGGGGTATCGGCACAGTGGCTGTACCTACACATCAACTAACACAAGCCAGAAAACTCAATGACTCATTGGATGTGGCACTGAGCCACTGCTCCCATAACCTACAGTACGAAAAATTTTAAATTGAATCCAAATGTGTCCCCTTCCTATTCCCAGTCAGCTCCTAACCCGTGTAGTTAGTTATACTAACATCATTCACAAAAATAAAGATTAATCTGTGAAAGTTGTTTTTAATCCATAGTCTCACAGAGCTGCAAATGACCAAAAGGTATTTTTTCTTAACAACAACAAAAAAGAACCTCTTTGACACCTATTACATCCTTGTACTCAATCAAAACAGTGCTCCTAAATTTTAGTCTCCTCCAATTTTGCTCTGAATATTTTCTAAAGGGATCCTGGCTTTTCCCCAATCTTACATTTTAGCAATCAGGGGTCAAAACTTGAATTTTCCTCTCAAATTTCTCTAGATTTCCCCTCCCCCTCACTTTTCAATGGTCAGAATATCTGCAAGTATTTTTTGCCCATGAATGATTCATTAGTTGTGTTTTTTAGAAATCAGGCTGAGCAGCAGCACAACCATTCTGCTTTGCATTATCTTCCTGCTTCTTGGTTCCTGATGAGATGTGCCTTTCATACCTAAGATAAGCTTATGAATTAATCTAATATTCTTAGTTTCTATTCAAAGTCCGGATATCAAGACATATTCTTATTTAGCTCTTGACCTCTGCCTGGGGTGGGTGTGTGTGTGTGTGTGATGATAATGAGATAACAGAGGAATATTAGTGCAAAAATCTGGTCTTCTCTGAAGAATCTGTTAGAGAAGATGCTGATGCTAGAGTGATGAGGTATCAGTAATAATACTTTCTTTTTGTTTTTGGCCACACACCTCTTGGCTTGCGGGATCTTAGCTCCCCAGCCAGGGATTGACCTCTTAGAGTGAGAGTGCCAAGTCCTAACCACTGGACCGCCAGGAAGTCCCAATAATATTTTCAGTTTATGTAATGCTTTGCTGTTTCCATGTTCATTTAATCTATGATAAGACTGTGTGGTAGACACGATCTTCCTCATTTCCCATAGAAACTGAAGCTCATCATTGTTAAATGTCTTAACCAAGGTCTCTCCGCTCATCTAATCTGCTCTCAGTTTTAACTCTCACCTATAATAATAATTATTAACCTATAGCTAATTATTAACCTATAACCTGTAGCTAATAATTTCAAATCGGTTTCATATCCCAGGACTCTTGCCTGAAAAAGCCAAACTTCTCTGCAAAATTGCCTACTTGTCAGTTGCACCCAGGTGTCCACAGGCAACCTTAATTCACAACCAGCATCAGGCACTCTTCCTATGTAGGCTGAGGCACCAGAATCTATGTGGCAGCCCCAGTAGGAAGCTGGAAACCCAGCACCAGTGTCTGGACGGGGTGCACCGCCAATCCCCAAGGAGGATTTGTTTTCTGAATGCTTCCGTGAGTGAATGAGTGAGCAGGGAGGGTGGGTCATTGTGGCTCTTCCCTCACTCTCAACCAGAAGATTAATTGGTCATCAAATCCTGCCATTTCTACATCATAAATCTCTCTCAAATTCTTTCCCCCTTTAGAATCCTCACCTTGACTCCCCTGCTGGATTGTGTTAGGGCTAAAATGAGATTAATACACATGAAAGTGTTTTGCAAAGAATAAACCTCTGGGTAGGGGGGCGGGAAGGATAAATCCTTCTGGAAGCTGTTACTAAACTTACTGGCTCCAGTTTACCTATTCCTTTCAAGCTAAGCTTTTTCTGCTCTCCTGACCCCGCTGTTTTCTTTGCTGCAGCTTCCACAGGCCCACTGCTCTGTTTGTAACCTAAATACTGCTGCTCTCTACACGCGGGCTTAGCAGCTCAGCCATACACCCTTCTACGTTACTTGCTTCTGGTTATCTCTTACAGTAAAATCTGGCTCATTACATAGCTTTTGTAGCCTCTACTGCTCCTCACACAACCTCAGGCATATGTGCTAAGTCGCTTCAGTCGTGTCCGACTCTTTGCGATCCTGTGGACTGTAGCCCACCAAGCTCCTTTGTCCATGGGATTCTCCAGGCAAGAACACTGGCGTGGGTTAGTTGCCATTTCCTCCTCCAGGGGATCTTCCCAACCTGGGTTCTTTAGCACTAGTGCCACCTAGGAGGCCTTAAGTGGCGTACAGGCCTACAGTAAGTGCTTAATAAATGCTTGTTGCTGCAGAGAGCTGCTCTCCTCCACAGCCTTCCCTCCTTCCCACTATCCTGAGTTTCCCTCAGAATTCTATTCCTTAATCTTCAAAACTCCTTGCCTCCATCAGGAACATTTCTTCCTAAGAGATCCGAGAAAGGAAAAGAGTCTAGATGAGCCTACAGGTTGGAATTTTAAGGAAGTTGCTCACTCTTCATTAAATGTACTCAGTGAACCAGGGTGGGAGCACCAGACTCTGACAGGCCGTTCACTGTGCTGGAATCATTGTTTTGGTTTTTTTTTTTTAATTAATTTATTTTTTAACTGAAAGATAATTGCTTTACAGAATTTTGTTGTTTTTTGTCAAACCTCAAACTCGTTGGGTTTTGCATGTGGATGTAGGAGAGCATTCTGGTGGGCTGAGCGGGTGGATGTTGTCTGTTTCTAGCTCCCCAGGTCCCCTTTGCTTGCACCTCTGATCACACTCTGTCTCTAAACCAGGTTCACTGTTTGCTCCTGCTTGTTGAGGAGCAGCCACTTCTTAAAAATAATACTAAAATATATTTATTTGAGCTTCCATGGTGGCTCAGTGGTAAAGAATCTGCCTGCCAATGCAGGAGATGTAAGATATGCAGGTTCAGTCCCTGGGTGGGGAAGAACCCCTGGAGAAGAGAATGGCAACCCACTCCAGTATTCTCACCTGGACAATCCCATGGACAGAGGAACCTGGCGGGCTACAGTCCATGGGGTCACAAAGAGTTGGACATGACTTAGTGACTAAACAACAACAACAGTTGAGCAAAATAAATCAGGTTTCTGAGGCTGAGGAAGCGCGTTAGGACCACAGGGAAGTGACCAAGGTAAACGTGCTCTGGGAAGGCAATCTGCCCCCTCACGGGCACGGTCCCCGCATTGCTCCGTGCTGAGTGCACCACTGGAAACCACATGGCCAAATATGATACTGTCTTCATCTGGGTTCCATTTTCTCTCTAGCTACCCCAACTGTTGGCTCTCTAGGCATCTGTCACTTCCTCTACAGATGATCTCTTTCACTATTCCCTCCTGGTTTTACTCCTATCTCCCTAGAATCATCTGCTGAGGGAGTTACCCGAGGGGTACATCACGCATGTGTCCATCACATCGCTAGGTCTGCGCATGTGTTTGAATGTCTCTCCATATGTGGATATAATACAGACAATTCAACCTTGATTTGGACAATACTGAATTTTCCCTCCCTCCTGATGGCAGTCAGTGGTAACATCATGCCAACAAGCTGAATCAGACCCAGAAGTCATTCAAAAATCTCCTCTTGTTCATGCTCTAGGTCTCATCAGTCAGCAGGTCTCCATCCATTGTGCCTCCACGCTGTCTACTCTGCCTCTCATCCCAGGCCCTTGACATCACTCATCTAGGCTATGATGTGGTCTTCTATGAATAACTGGTACCCCTGCTCTCTTCTTGGTTGTCTCATCCTCCACTTAAATGTTAAAGTTATCTTTTTTGGGAGTACAACTCTGTCCATATTATTCTCCAGCTTAAAATAGTCAATGGGGACTTCCTTGGTGGTCCTATGGCTAAGACTCAGCACTCCCAATGCAGGGGCCCAGTTTTGATCCCTGGTCAGGGAACCAGATTCCACATAATGCAACTAAGACCTGGCATGGCCAAATTAATAAATATTTAAAAAATAATAATAAATAAGGAAAATTTAAAATGAAGAAGAGTCAATGGATTCCCTACATATGGGATAAATCCAAAGTGAAAGTCGCTCAGTCGTGTCCGACTCTTTGCAAATCGGTCCATGATAGTAGGACTATTCAGTCCATGAAATTCTCCAGGCCAGAGTGGGTAGCTGTTCCCTTCTCCAGGGGATCTTTTCAACCCAGGAACCAAACTGGGGTCTCCTGTATTGCAGGCAGATTCTTTACTAACTGAGCCACCTAGGAAGCCCTTCCCTACCCTACGGCAATGATTTATTTCCTCTATGCTCCCTCTTATTGTGAAGTCCTGAGGGCAGGGATTGTATCTTACTTTTGGTTTCCCTGAAGCTCAGTTGGTAAAGAATTTGCCTGCAAAGCAGGGGACCCTGGTTCACTTCCTGGGTCGGAAAGATCTGCTGGAGAAGGGATAGGTTACCCAACTCCAGTATTCCTGAGCTTCCCTTGTGGCTCAGCTGGTAAAGAATCTGCCCGCAATGCGGGAGACCTGGGTTCGATCCTGGGTTGGGAAGATCCCCTGGAGAAGGGAAAGGCTACCCTCTCCAGTATTCTGGCCTGGAGAACTCCATGGACTGTATAGTCCATAGGGTCACAAAGAGTCAGACACGAATGAGCGACCTTCACTTTCACTTTGTTTCAGAAGGACCTAGCAAAGCACCTGGCACAGCTAACAAAGATCTGTTACACTGAATACTGAGCGGTCCACTGGCTTGACACTGGTCCTGGTGTCTCTGGCCAGTGAGTTCACCTCTCTAAATTCTGTTTCCTCAACTGTAAAATGGGAATAATTTACAGGATTTTTGTAAAGACTGAATAATATAGTACAGGTAAACAGCACAGAACCTGGGCTCTTCACCCAATAAATGTTAGCCGTTGCTCTTAGTACCCCTGAGGGCCTAGTACAATTTAAAAAACAAACAAACAAATCTCCAAGCGACTTTTTATTCATTTATTCATTTTTTTTTTTTTATTATTATTTAGTTTCATGTTTGGTTGTGCTGGGTCTTCATTGCTGCCTACAGGCTTTCTCGAGTTGTGGCGAGTGGCGTCTCCTCTCTAGTAGTGCACAGGATTCTCATCGTGGTGGCTTCCTTTATTGTGGAGCACAGGTTCTAGGGTGCCGGGGCATCAGTAGTAGTGGCACATGGGCTCAGCAGTTGCGGCTCCCAGGCTCTAGAGCACAGGCTCAGTAGTTGTGGTGCGTGGGCTTAGCTGCTCCAAGGCATGTGGGATCTTCCCAGATAAGGGATTGAACTCATGTCTCTTGTACTGGCAGGAGGATTCTGTACCACTGAGCCATGGGGGAAGCCCTCAAAGTGACTTTTCTAATCAGTTGATTCCACTGATGTCATTTTTTTTTTTAACCTCACCACACGGCATGTAGGATCTTTCCCCGACCAGGGATCAAAACTGAGCTCCTTGCATTGGGAGAGTGAAGTCTTAACCACTGGACCGCCAGGGAAGTCCTGATGTCACACTTCTATAAACTGCTGTGACATTAATTGGAGCAGTCATTTTAATGTTTATATTCTGCTCATATTTGTATATCTAGCTTTGGCTAATTGTTAAGCTTTGGGGAAAACTGGAATGTGTCTTTATACTTCATGTAGGTAGAATTCTAAGATGATTCCATGTGACTCTCATCCCTGTGGGATCCTCTCCCCTATGAATGTGGGTGGAATCCATGAATGTGGGGTTACCACCATGATGAGTTATGTCAGATGACAGCTGCTGCCTTTAACAAAGGAAGCTTACCTGGTGGGGCCTGATTTAATCCTATCGAATCATAAAAAGCAGAGAGTTTTCTCTGGCTAGAGGCAGAAGAGGCAGAGATTCAAAGCACAAGGAAGGACTGGATATGTCCTTACTGGCTTGAAGGTGGAAGGGGCCATGTGGACCTGAAACCAGCCTTGGGGTCCACAGAGCAACACCCTACTGACAATTGGCAAGAAAAAAGGACCTTGGTCATCCAACCGCAAGAAACTGGATTCTGCCAATGACCTGAATGAGTGTGAAAGTGGAATATTCTCAGAGCCTCCAGACAAGAGCTCATGTTGGCTGATACCTGGATTTCAGCTTTGTGAAATCCTGAGCAGAGAACTCAGCTGTGCCTAGCTAGACTTTGGATCTATAGAACTATGAGCTGATACGTTGGGTTGTATGAGCTGATACGTTGGGTTGTTACAGAACTATGAGCTGGGTGTTTTTTGAAGCCTCTGAGAAAATGTTTATTATGCGGCAATAGAAAGCGAATATTTCTTTTAAATGTCTTAATTATTGAGCAAAACATTATTTAACATTATATTCAATAAATATGCATTGAAAAAACATTAATAACTGAAATAACTATCACAAGGTCAAAATGTCAACAGGATTTCTCTTTTATCAAAATAAAAAAATTTTAACAAAGATCTTAATTTGAATAATATTTGTCGTGCTCATTTTATATTTATTAAATTGCTTAAAACACATTATATTCCAGAAGCAGTGTTTTTATAAAACCTGAAAAGAATTACTTACAGCAGAGATGCACCCAAAAACACAGTGCATATACCCATAGATTACACTGTGGTTTGAGGACCTCAAAAATCAGTTGGTAGGATTATTTTGCAAACTAAGGTAATCATCAAAAGAAGGCACAGGCAAAATTTCTCTGCATAAATTACCATTATAAAGAAGAATTATATATAACAAATATTTCTGTGTCAATGCTGAAGGTCCTTGGAAACAATGCTTTATGGATTTGTTCCTCCCCAATTTTTATTAAAAAATCTGGCAAATGCATACCCCCTAGAGAGTCACAGTATGTATTACCATACTAACAACTTAAAGAAGTCATGAAGGGAATCTACCTATTTAATTTTTTTCGGCCTTGTGACTTGTGGGATCTTAGTTCTCCAACTGGGGATCAATCAAACCTGTACCGCCTTAACTGCAAAGATGGAGTCTTAACCACTGGACTGCCAGGGAAGCCCTAATTAAAAAAAGAAAAAAAACACACCATCCTCCAGATGTATTTACCACAGAACCTTTGCTTTGAGAAACAACCTGACACCTTTCAGGAACCCCATTTGGGAAATGCTGACCTAAACAAAATTTTCACTTCCCCAGACAAAACATCAAATCCAAATATTAATAGGAGAAGAAATGTTTCAGAGATTGAATTTATAAAAGATATTCAGGAGCCAGAAAGGTGTCTTCCCTCTTTCCCTATTGGCTATAGCAACTTGTCACTTTTTTTTCCTAGAGTTAATAAACTGGAAAAGTGACTCTTAACTCTATTAACAAAATACCTATGCAGCAAAGGAAATGTGCCAATGAATTTTCTAGAATAGTTTAAGTGATATCCTTTATCTATTTGTGGATTACCAAAGTGGATATATTCCAGAAGTAATTGAAACAAGGTGGTTCCTGTCATCAAATACCCTACAATTTAATGCAGACAATGCTACTGACAAATACCTTAACGAAAGATGTTTTTAGTCAATGTTTAGTCAATGTTCATTGCTAAGGAGGAGAGTAGAATAGGTTCAGATTTTTTTAAAGACTTTTTTATTTTATATTGGAGCATAGCCAGTTAACAATGCTGTGACAGTTTCAGGTGGACAGTCAAGGGACTCAGCCATACATATACATGCATCCATTCTTCCTCAAACTCCCCTCTCATCCAGGCTGCCACATAACATTGAGCACAGTTCCCTGTTCTCTACAGTAGGAACTTGTTAGCTTCCCATTTTAAATACAGCCGTATATATGGACATATAAGTATATGTCCATCCCAAACTGCCTAACTATCTCTTCCCCTCATCCTCCCCTGCCAGCATATGTTCAGATTTTGGGGCTAGGATTCTCGTGCTTTGAAATACTATAAATGCTAAAAGCGATTTCAAGTACAAAATATGAAATTTTTTTTTTATTGAATTTGAAATAGAGTTGTGATGGACTTCCAAGAAAGAGGAATAAGCTTAGGAATCTATCCACATTTTTCCTCTAGTTTAGGGGTTCTCAGACTTTATCAGGCTTCAGGAACTATGGAAGGCTCTGTCCAGCACAGACCGCTGGGCCTGTCCTCATAGTGGCTGGTCCAGAGGTGTCGGGGGGGGATCCCAAGAATTTACATGTCTAACAAGTGATGCAGGTGATGCTGACGCTGCTGGTCCAGGAGGCCTATTTTGAGAACCACTGAGAATCTAGTCGGAGAAGGCAATGGCAACCCACTCCAGTACTCTTGCCTGGAAAATACCATGGACGGAGAAGCCTGGTAGGATGCAGTCCATGGGGTCGCGAAGAGTTGGACACGACCGAGCGACTTCACTTTCACTTTTCACTTTCATGCATTGGAGAAGGAAATGGCAACCCACTCCAGTGTTCTTGCCTGGAGAATCCCAGGGACAGGGGAGCCTGGTGGGCTGCCATCTATGAGGTCGCACAGAGTCGGACACGGCTGAAGCGACTTAGCAGCAGCAGTAGCAGAGAATCTAGTTCTTGTACCCACTCCCTTGAGATTCTCACTCAAAAGATCTGGAAAAAGCTTCCTACGTGGTTTTGGTGTGTTCTCATCTCCGAGATTCTTTTTAGCTTTGAAGTCCTGATGTCTGGGGATTTCGGTTTAGGATATTCATGTTCTGGTTCTGCACCTCAAATTCTCTGTAGTGTCTCCACAGGTATTTCAGCACACAGAAGTGAAGGCAGAAAGCTTGGAGAGTAAAGGTGGAAGACAGAGACGTCATTAGTTCTACAGTTGATCGGCAGAATTTACGGAAGGAGAAAGTCAGAACACATAACTATGGATTCTTACTTCTCTTTGCTCTGACCTCCTACCAGTAATCTGGAAATGCAGGGCTGACCCAGCTGACCATTAGTGTAATCAGAGAACGCCCAGAAGTCTGCAACTACCATATAACCTCTAAATTCATCTTCCTTTTCCTATTTCACTTTGCATTTGTTTAACTGTCTGTGATTTTAAGACAATTTAGAATCACCCATAAAGGTATTCCAGTAGAGCAGTCAAGAGTCAGCTGGATTCCAGTCCTGGCTCTGTCGGTTAGTTGCTGAAGGACTCTGGAAGAGTTATTTAATATTTCCTAACCTCAGTTTCTTTTTCTATAAAACAGGAAATCTTTCACATCATTGTTATTAGAAGCCAAAGGGAAAATGCATGATAAGCACTTAGCCAGTGCCTGGCACAGAGTAAGGGGGCGATAGCACACAACTCATATTACTAGAAAAAAATTTATGAGAGTCCTAGAACACATATCAGTTTCAATCTTGAGAAACAAGAATTATATTAAATATTTCCCTGTCCTCCCTTCCTCTCCTTTCCTTTTTCTGATGGATGACAAGGTCAGCAGGGCTGGGCCCTGGCCCCACACACCTGGAACCACTGTAATATTTTTCACTGAAACAGATATGTCACTTTCTACGTAGAACTTCCTGCCACTCTCAGTAACTACTTTTTTTTTGGCTGAGCCACACGGCTTGTGGGATCTTAGCTCCTCAACCAGGGATTGAACCTGGGCCCTCAGCAGTGAGAGTGCAGAGTACAAACCACTGACTGTTGGCCTGCCAGGGAATTCCCATGAACTGCCTTTAATAAGTACCAAATAGTACCAAGTATAAAACCTCTGATTCTAAGACGCAACATTGTATTACACAGCACTCAGAAAGAAAAAAGGCTACCAACTATAAACTATGATATGATACTTTCTTATTATGTACAATTTTTATTTTCTACTTTATGAAGCTGTCCTTAGACTTAGATTTTTAAAATATCTATCATTCTCTTGCAGACACAGAAAGGACGAATACAGGCCAAACAAACTGATTTCTAACATTCCTAAGTCATCGCCACATACAGCGTCCCAGGCTTCTGAATGCTTGCTTGACTCAGAATCCTGTCACTGCCTATTCACTCAATGTCATCCTTTGTACCATCAAGGACACTGGCAATGTGGCATTTCTTAACAGAATCCAAAAGTACTGAAAGCTCTTGGGGCTGGACTCTTGGCTTGACTATTTTTGATTTCTACTTCAAGAATACTGCCAAGCACGTGGTGATTTATCATTTCCCCCACTCCCTTTCCCATAAACATTTGGTTCCGAGGGATTAAAAGAGTGCTTCACTCTTCCTTCGGGGATTTTATTGCCAGCAACTGACACCTATTTTTCAAGTCTGGACACTGGTGTTTTTGATGTTAGTGGATAAGTATGCAATGACAACTGTAGCCTGGCCACAGACTGTGAGAATCTTCATTTTATAAGAAGCATCTTGATTTCATAGATGTTGGTAATAAGTCAACTAAGGTCTGAACTGATCCTTGCTAGAGTTCAGCTGTTTGGTTTCATTTGTAGAAAACACAGTAGTATTATTACTAATAGGCTTTGCATTGCACCTATTTTTTTCCCCCATAATAGCTTGAGATAAAATTACATACTGTATTTACTCATTTAGTACAGAATTCTAGGATCTCCCTGGTGGTCCAGTGGTTGAGAATCCACTGCCAATGCAGAGCACAGGCAGGTGAACTAGTATGCTTCTATTTTAGATTCTGGGACCATGGCTCTTCTACACACCAGGCTAGTCTAACTTCAACACAGCTACCTGCTACAGAGTAAGGTCAAGAATGATGGTGGATTATTGGTAAAATACAGAGGGTGGGAGGAGGCTGGTACAGGACATAGTACTGTCATATCCTTTTTGGTGATGTGACGTTACTGGTTTTCATAAAACAGTGATAGCTAGTGAAACTTATTGACCTGAGACAGCTCAGTAAAATGAGTCTGATTTTGGGAAAAGGCCCAGTTGCAGATTGGGAAGTACACAGGCAAAAAAATAGTCTATAATTTGCAATGAAGTCTATAGATTTGCCTTCACTGCTTATAGTAAAAGGCTGTGCAGTCCTGGTTAGTTGCTTTTCAGAACATCTGTTTTTGGAATTGTAACACTAAGGAGGAATAATATTCTACGTCTGTCTGCTTCCCAATAGGTATAGTAGATGGCAGCTTTCATTGGTAAGCTGGATTCATAATTTTTAGCATTCATAAAACTGAGAGACTGGAAGAATTTTTGCTTATGCTTACATTTTCTATTCATGAACTATCTCCTTTATGTATAAAAAAATCAATATTTTATAAAATAATCTCCTTGGAGGTTAAGCGCTACAGCAGTGCTCTTTTCCAGAAAATTTTACAGAAAACCTGCACGTTACTGAAGAGAAAAGGCCTTTAAACGAAGCTTTCCTTCCTCACTAGGAAAGTCTATTTCCAGTCACTGGACCATGAAACATTACTGGAGTTACAGAGTGCAGCAGGTTGACTAGCATGTGGTATGTCTACTGAAGCAAGACTTTTTTTTCACAATTCTTCCCAAAGTTGTGTTACATTTTTAGTATAACAGCAGCAAAATGATGCTACTGACAGGGCCCACTCTGCAGATTCTGGAGTGTTGAAAAGGACTGGTGTAGAACTTCCCTGGTGGTCCATGGTTAAGAGTCTGCCTGCCAACGCAGGAGACACAGGTTTGATCCCTGGTCTTAGAAGATTCCACATGCTTTGGAATAGCTAAGCCCACGCACCATAGCTACTGAAGTCTGCACACCGCAACAAGAGAAGCCCACACACTGCAGTGAAGAGTGGGCCCCGCTCGCTGCAACTACAGAAAGCCTGACAGGCAATGAAGCCAAAAATTAATTAATTTTTAAAAAGAGGACTGGTGTCCTTTGCACATCACTGAGGTTATCCTGATCACACTGACAGCGGCTGGTACTTGTAGCTCCTGGCACTGCTTTGTTTCTGTTGTTTTTTCAATAGGAAGGCAGTACATAAGCTCCAATACTTTGGCCACCTGATGTGAAGAGCTGATTCACTGGAAAAGACCTGGATGCTGGGAAAGACTGAAGGTAGGAGGAGAAGGGGATGACAGAGGACAAGATGGCTGGATGGCATCATCGATTCAATGGATTTGAGTTTGAGCAAGCTCCGAGAAATAGTGAAGGGCAGGGACACCTGGTGTTCTGCAGTTCATGGGGTCGCAAACAATCAGACTTGACTTAGCGACTGAACAACAACATAACAACTCCAAATAACCTATGTCTAACAACTTCTAATTATTATATTTTTCTTCCAAACCCTTTACTTTATGTATTATGTTTTATATTGTTTTAATCAATATGCATATACTATTTTGTATCTCTTTATTAATCTAACATTATAAAACTTTCTACTTTATATTGTTTTCATAAATATTTTAGCTGCTGTATAATATTGTCATAAAGTGCTAAACCTTTTCCTATTGTTGGACACGAAGTTGGCTTCCAGGTTATATCCTTGTATCTAATGCCTTTTGCTCTCTCTTTTTTTTTTTAATTATTTCATTGGAGTCATTCTCATGGAGGAAAATTTACAGTTACTGAACACCCACTGTATACCACAGATTTGATGTGAATTATTCATTATTTCTCCAGCTCTATTAAATTCCCATTTAGCAGGGTCTGTGATGGCTTGGGGGGACTTTTGGCAAGAAGTGAAGGTTGAGAGACGGTGGATAAGAGAACAGTGATACTAGTTTCATCTATGGACATCTAATTTGTGTGTATCAGATTCCTCATCTATGAAATGGAGATAACTGATCTTTCCTGGTGGTCCAGTGGCTAAGACTCTGCGCTTCCAATGCAGACAACATGGGTTCAAGCCCCGATTGGGGAACTAAGATCCCACATGCCACACGGCATGGCCAAGAAACAAACAAGAGTGACAAAAAACCCCAAACCAACCAAACAAAATAATATTATAACAGGTAACAATAGTAACGACCTCACAGGGATGTTGGAAGACAGTGGCTACAAAGCACCTAAAGAGCTTGACACACAGTGAGACCTCAACACTCCTGAGCAGCAACAACTACTGTCCCAGCCTTGCTGCGGCTGTCACGACTGAAGTCACAAGACAAATACCCAGAAAGGGGGCTGGTCTGTCTGACACCAGAGCTCATGCCCCTCCACCCCCGCCAGCCGCTGCTATACATCACACACCTCCCCATGGGAGGGCTGGGTCAGAGAAGGCCTTTATTCTCATGCCGTTTCCACAAGTGTTCCAACAATTCAGAAACACCTGGCCCCATTCTGCCCCAGCTTCTCTGATCACGATCAGTCTTGAAGTCTTCGCTCCCATGAGCCACTCGTTTCTGATCTCAGCATTTCCAACACCTCTTGCTGATGGTCCTCTGCTTTGCCTCCCACAGCCATGCACGCTCCTCGGCCGGAGAGATCACCGAGGGCCCCGGGGCCTGTGTTTCCAGCAAGCAGCCTGAGGACTCAGAGGGTCTGTGTAGAGCAGGATCCACTGCGGTTGTGGACCAGATGCGGTGCCTCCCCCTCCCCAAGGAGGTAGGGGAGCAGGCGGGAAGGAGCAGTTACCCCAGACAGGAAACAACAGGACCCCGACTGAGGGGGGCGGTGATCCTCGTGCTGGGGCCCCAGACTTAGCTCCACAGGCTCTTGTTTGCTAGAACCGAAGCTTCGGCTCTGAGGGACTTTGAGGACAGGGAGCGCTGGCAGAGATGGGAGGGTGGACAGAGCCCTCGGCCTCCTCTCACCTTGTGTGCTCAGTTGCTTCAGTCGTGTCTTCCTCTTTGGGACCCCATGGACTGCAGCCCATCATGCTCTTCTGTCCATGGGATTCTCCAGGCAAGAATACTGGAGTGGGTTGCCATGCCCTCCTCCGGGGGATCTTTCCATCCCAGGGATCAAACCTACATCTCCTGCATTGGCAGGAAGGTTCTTTACCCCTGAGCCACCGAGGAAACCCTCCTCCCACCTTGCCCTTCAGCTAATGCAGGATGGAGCTGCTCCCCTTCCGTTTAGGAGGTGATGGAGCTTCAGAGTGCAGTTGGGGGAGCGAAGCCTGAATACTAGGCAAGAGCTCCCACCGCTGGGCCTCTCCTCGCCCTCCCAGGGGTCCATGAGTCTGTGGTGGCTCAGAGGTGGCTTGGCTTTGTGGGCTTCTTCTCCCCACAGACTATCCCTTCCTGAGGGCCACCAGCACCATCTAGCATCCAGAGCACCCTTGAATGCTGCTGGGAAAGAGGCTCCAATTCACTATGATGTAAAAAGACACGGGACAGGAAATAAGCAGGTACCCTTTACTGAGTCAGGACCTGTGCCGGGTGCCGTGCTGCTAGGATTTAATGCTCACAACGAGCCCGCAATGTAGTCATATTCCATTCACCTGTGTGTGAATCAAGACTTAAAAGTAACTTTTTTTTAAAATTACACAACAGCCAAATATTTGGAGAAGTCGGGGTTCAAAGTCAGACACGTCCACTGATGAAATATCCTCATGTTCTTCCCCTCACACTGGAACACCTTCTGAAGCCCCCAGACCTATACTCTCCCCCTGCCCTACCTTACACAGCAAAAATTTTTAAAAAGCAAACCAGGTGTTAATTTAAAAAAAAAAAAACTTATTTAAGGTTGAACAGAACAGTTTACAGAAACTGTCAGAGGATTTATGGACTCTAGTAAAACTAAATGGAGAAGGCAGACACTTTTACAGCATCTTATGCCCCTGTGATCTTAACAACCTGATCCCAAGCAGGGAACTCCATGTGCTGCGACACCAGCAACCAGGCAACTCACTTCCGAGGCTGTATTCTGCATAAAACTTTGGACTCAGGGCTCTCACTACTCGCCAAATGTGAACGTGAAATGTCCTTTTTCAGGTGGGGGAATGAGACGGGTGGTCTTGAACCCCTTATCCTCTTTCAAGACGAGCCACTGACTAACCAGGAAAGCCAGAGCGCTGGGGTAAAGAAATCCACACCATTTAGAAGGGATAAATTAAGGGGCTCCCAGACCAGAGCCCTCTCCTTTTTAGAAATATAAAGAAATTAGCTATTGTGGTGGCGGGGAGAGTCAGATCATGTTTACCCACAAAAGTACTAACATATCACCTTCCCTTGCTGGTGAGTTTCCAAAAACTGATGAGGTAACACTAGCTGCCGAAGGTTGACCAGAAGCCCCATGTGCAGTCATATACATATTATAATACAATTTAAAAAAGAAGAGAAACAGGGGACTTCTCTGGCAGTCCAGTGGTTAAGACTTTGCCTCCCCTGGTGGCTCAATGGTAAAGAATCTGCCTGCAATGCAGGAGACCCCGGTTGGATCCCTGGGTTGGGAGGATCCCCTGGAGAAGGGAATGGCAACCCACTCCAGTATTCTTGCCTGGAGAATTCCATGGACAGAGGAGCCTGACAGGCTACAGTCCATGGAGTCGCACAGAGTCAGACATGACTGAGGGATAAACACTTTCATTTTTTTCCATTGCAGGGAGTGTGGGTTCGACCCCTGGTTGGGGAACTAAGATCCTACTTGCCACAAGGGATGGCCAAAAAAAAAAAAAAAACCCATAACAGAACAATGAGTTTCTTCTATACCAGTGTCTTTGATTACCTAATTCTCAGTAAGAAAAACACTTCACCTTGTGACCCAGCATGCATGCACACATACGCCACTGAAACAGTAGTGTGGTGACACAATACTTAAACGTTTGCTACACGCAAAACATTGTGAAATTTTCTCTTTCATAAAAAAAAAAAAATGCCATCAAAACCCCCAGTATGAAAATTCTGCACTATATCCTGGATAAGATCATCTTCATACCCTCAGGTGGGTGGCCAGAAAAAAAGATGAAAGTCATCCAAATTCCTTACTCTGTATTCAAGTTCCTTCATGAGCTGCTCCCCTTTCACCCACTCAGTCTCAGCCACTTCACAAGTCTTCAGTCAAATCCTACCCTACGGCCTAGGCCAGGTTCAGTCCCGCCTCTCACTGTACCTTCACAGGGCTCACATCTTTAAGGGAGAGCTCTGTTCATCATAACCTCTAGGTTAACAGTGCACAGAATAGCATTCCTTACAGGCCCAGCTGAAGTGAAACCTGCCTTGGACATTCTGCCCTACACAGACCTCTTCCTTTTCTGTCCCTTAGGCCTTAATGCTGTGTTGTGATACAAATCCTGTCCTGTGCTATCCCACGTGAGAGGCCAGGCCTCTTTGAGAAGTTTGTGAGCATCCTGGTGGCCGTGTCTGACCGACAGATTGATTAATGTGACTGATATGATGCTTTATTCTATCTGGAAAGGATATGAACTTCATGGTAAGAACTTCTCACAGGGGACTTTCCTGGTGGTCCAGTGGCTAAGACTCAGTGCGCCCAACGCAGGGGGCCTGGGTTTGATCCCTGGTCAGGGAACTAGATCCTATATGTCGCAACTAAGAAGTCTGCATGCCACAACGAATATCCTGACCAAGAGCCTCAACTAAGACCCAGTGCAGCCAAAATAAATACTTAAAACAAGAACTTATCACAGCATATTAATAAACAGAAAAATAAAGCAAGATTCCGGACCAGAAAAAACTTAAATAAGAGAAGAAATTCAAGGTGGAGGCAAGAAACAAAGAACATAAACTTTCATATCATGAAGGTCCACAGAAATGTTGCAGTTAAACACTAAATTTAGCCTGAAACCTTCCTGACCATCAAAGGCAAAAGGGGATTAAGGACAGACATATGGACCAAAGGAACAGAAGAGAAAGCCCAGAAATAAACCCTTCCATAAATGGTGAAATGATCTTGAACAAGGGACTCAAGACTCCTTAGTGGGGAAAAAACAGTACCTTCAACAAATGGTATCAGGAAAACAATATTCACATGCAAAATAATAAAATTGGACCCTTACCTTATGCTGTATACAAAAACTAACTCAAAATGGATTGAAGACCTAAATGTAAGACTTAAGACTATAAAACTCCTGAGAAAAACACAAGGGAAAAGCTTCATAACATTGGATTTCTTGGATATGCCACCAAAAAAAAAAAGCACAGGCAAAAAAAGCAAAATTATATCTTCAAACTTATAAAGTTCTGTACATCAAAGGTCACAATCAACAGAATTTGCAAATCATATATTTTTTAAGAGGTCAATATTCAGAATATATAATGAGCCCCTACAACACAACCCCACTAAAAATCAAATAACCTGATTTAAAAACAGGCAGAAGATTTAAACAGACATTTCTCCAAAGATAATCTACAAATGGCCAACAAGCATAAGAAAAGATGCCCAGATTCTTACCATTATTAATCATCAGAGAAATGCTAATCCAAACCACAATAAGATATTACCTCCCACCAAGAGAATGACTACTATGCAAACAAACAAACCCCAAACAGAAAATATCAAGTGTTGATGTGGAGAAACTGGAATGTTTGTGCACTGCTGGTGAAAACGTAAAATGGTGCATTCTCCATGGAAAACACATGACTCAGCAATCCCACTTCTAGGTACACATCCAAAAGAACTGAAAGCACTACGTCAAAGAAATACTTTCATTCCCATGTTCATAACAGAATCATTCACAACCACCAAAAGGTGGAAGCAACCCAAATGTCCATAAACAAAATGTTTATACAATGGAACATTATTCAACCTTAAAAAGGGAGGTTTACTGACACCTGCTACAACATGGATGAACCTTGAGGACATTACACTGAATGAAATAGGTCAGTCACAAAACAACAAATACTGCATAATTCCACTCATCTAAAATAAAATAAGGTATCTAATATAGTCGAAATCACTGAAACAGAAAGCAGAATGGTGGCTGCCAGGGGCTAGGGTGGGGGAAATGGGCAGTTGTTGTTGACACAGAGATCACAAAGTTTCGGTTCTGCAAGATGAAAAAGTTCTGAAGAAGTCACTGCAGAGTGACATGAATATACTCAACACTACTTAAATTGTACACTTGAAAATGATCAAGATGGTAAATTCTGTTATGTGTATTTTACAATTAAAAAAGGAAAGATAAGAAGTGAAACTTGGTCAGATACATAATTTTCTTATCAGATAGAATCATACACTTTCCTCAAGGGTATAAGGTTTTTCCTAATGCTAAATTGTAAAGAACCAGAAGCAGTGAGCTATTGTCCCTTCCGATGTGGTCTAGAGCTACAATCACCCATAGGAGAAACAGCTGCAGTTACCTCCTTAGCTGAGAAACTTGTTCTCATTGGTCTCCAACCCTTTGTGAAAACTTTTTAACTCTTCTCTGGGTTTCCTTATCGGTCCTTCCTTGGCTTGAGAGTGTATTCATCATTTCCTTAGCCTTAGGACAAGTGACATTCACTCCTGCATTCAGCCTGGCTTCCCTGTCCACATACCTCTGGGCAAGGTGCCCAAGTCTGGGATCCTACTTGCATGAGGCAGATTTCACAAAAGTGACAGAGAAGACAACGTTCTAGACCATGTTCCTACAGCAATTATACTTATATAAGTATATATAATATATATATATACTTATATATATATTTATATATAACTGCTGTAGGAACATGGTATATATATATAGTTGTTCAGTCGCTCAGTCATGTCCAAGTCTTTGTGACCCCATGAACTACAGCATGCCAGGCTTCCGTGTCCTTCACCATCTCCCGGAGCTTGCTTAAACTCATATCCACTGAGTTGGTGATGCCATCCAATCATCTCATCCTCTGTCGCTATATATAAAATAAATATATATAATTTACATATTAGTAGACATTTACCTAATACATTTATATAAAATTATGTAATACATTCAATAAAAAATACACAATAAACTATATAGTGTATTTATTAATAAATATATATCTATTAATGAATATATGTAATTTATTCTATATAATTATATATAAAATAAACATACATAATTTATTTCTCATAGGGTTAGTGTTGGTTGCTAGGTCATGTCTGACTCTTTTGTGACCCCATGGACTGTAGCCCACCGGGCTCCTCTGTCCATGGGATGGATTCTCCAGGCAAGAATACTGGAGTGGGTAGCCATTCCCTTCTCCAGGGGATCTTCTTGACTCAGGGATTGAACTTGGGTTTCCCACATTGCAGGCAGATTCTTTACTGTCTGAGCCACTAGGCAATGCCCTTTAATTAAAGCCAAGGGCAGAATATCAAAACGCAAATCAGCAGTGAGGATAATTCTTTGGTGGGTCAAAATAATATGCAAAGATTTGTGTTTTAAAGTCCCTATTCTCTAAGGAAAACACTTCCTTTAAGCCCTGAGATACCCTCTCCTTCTGCGACATCTCTGTACATTTCATTGAGTTCTTGCATTGCTGCTGTTTGTATCATTTTGTTTTCCCTGCTAGACTGTGAGCTCTATGAAGGCAGGAAATATATCTTATTCACCTCTACATCTCTAATATTAATTAAATAAAAGGGTATGTTTAGTGTTGGTTGTGCTCTTTATATAAAAAGTGTTAATTTTATTATAGGCTGCACTACTGAGTCACGTATGGATGTGACAGTTGGACTATAAAGAAAGCTGAGCTCAGAAGAATTGATGCTTTTGAGCTGTGGTGTTGGAGAAGACTCTTGAGAGTCCCTTGGACTGCAAGGAGATCCAACCAGTCCATCCTAAAGGAGATTAGTCCTGGGTATTCATTGGAAGGACTGACGTTGAAGCTGAAACTCCAACACTTTCACCACCTGATGCGAAGAGCTGACTCATTTGAAAAGACCCTGATGCTGGGAAAGATTGAGGGCAGGAAGAGAAGGGGACGACAGAGGATGAGATTGTTGGATGGTTGGATGGCATCACTGACTCAATGGACATGGGTTTGGGTAGACTCCAGCAGCTGGTGATGGACAGGGAGGCCTGGCGTGCTGCGGTTCATGGGGTCGCAAAGAGTCAGACATGACTGAGTAACTGTACTGAACTGATTGAGTCATGCTGTAAACTTATTAAGCATAAACATTAATCAATGTGAAAAATAACAGAAACACTTATAAAATACATTTTTAAAGTACTAGAGGAGATGCTTATACTTAAGGAAAAAACTGATACCAGAAAATGCCACTTAAAATGAATTCACTTGAATCAGGGCTAAATTTTGTAATAAATCTTTCAGGGAAAAAAAGTTAAGAACCTAAATATACTGAAAATGTTTATTTCATTTCAAGTTGATCAAAATTTATATTTAATTTCAAAAACATGCCAGTTCTTAGAATAAACAAAGTGAATAAATTATTGACTTTCAAGGGTGTATTTTTTCTAATGAAATGTTTGCTAGCACAATATAGCACTCTCTACTTCATATTTTTTGAATTGCACAGCTTGATCATCGAAATGATCAGTTTTTCACAAAGGGAAGCTGATCAATTTTCCCAGAGCCTCCCAAATTTTAAAATATTTCCATCATTCATTTTTGAAGCATGTTATCATCTTTATCAATTATTTTCTTTTATAACTGTTAGTCTACTCTTACCAGTGATTCAAGCTGTTTTCTAACATCACTTTCATAACTCCATGATACTTCTCTATCTTTTCAAAGATTTGCATTTTTGCTCTGCTGCTGATTTTATGTACACCGTCTAATGCTTACAGCACTGTAGAGGCCGTTCAGTGGCTTCTGTGTGTTAAGAGCAGAGAGATGTCTAAATGAGGACTGACTTCCCAAGTCAGCATTCCACTGTTCGCCAGTTTTTCCTGTAGCTTGGATAAAGAGACTCCTCTGTACAACCTTTCCTGTTTGGGCTTTCTCCTTCTGTCCTCTCACAGAACGATCACAAACTTTAGACCCTCGGCCTTGATGAGGTTATGGTAGGATTTGATGGAGTTGATCTGAACCGGTGCTTTGTCAGCACGCAGGCAAGATGAGGGGCATCGTCCACATTTATGTAGTTCATTCTGAAGGTTCAGAACTGTCAAGATTTGGAAAATAAAGTGCATATCCTGAAAAGGATAGGGAATTTCTTCTGAAATTCAATACTCTGAGGAATCAAAGACTTCATTGAAAGATGTGTGTCTGTGCGTTCCTACTTTCTCTAAGCCGGAAAGAAGAGAAACGCTAGTCACAAAAGAGGAACACGAACACTGTTTCCCTTCATGATTATTTCAATCCTTTGGGACTTTGGAAAAACAGGATTAACTGCTTCAGCAGGAAAACCACAAAGATGTTCTCATCTGGGTACCAAGCTTACTTGATCTTATCCTCTCACTTGTTAGAATTAATATACACTTTTTCTATTCCCCACCCCCACAATTATGACCAGGAATATACTATGGGCAGAAGCCAAGCAACACACTCAGTCTAAATTCACTCTTGCAATTACTACAAATAACAATTCAGAAAACAGAAGCACATTTTAAATTTGATTTTCTCACATTGTGCTTTACAGAACTGAACCAAAAAAAGTGTACTCAAAAGTTTCCTTTCCAAAGGAAAACTATTTTCTCCAGCTAACTTATATGCAGAGTACATCATGAGAAATTCCGGGCTGGAGGAAGCACAAGCTGGAATCAAGATTGCCGGGAGAAATATCTATAACCTCAGATATACAGATGACACCACCCTTATGGCAGAAAGTGAAGAGGAACTAAAGAGCTTCTTGATGAAAGTGAAAGATGAGAGTGAAAAAGTTGGGTTAAAGCTCAACATTCAGAAAACTAAAATCATGGCATCCGGTCCCATCACTTCATGGCAAACAGATGGGCAAACAGTGGAAACAGTGAGAGACTTTATTTTGGGGGGCTCCAAAATCACTTGATTGCAGCCATGAAATTGAAAGATGCTTACTACTTGGAAGGAAGGTTATGACCAACCTAGACAGCATATTAAAAAGCAAAGACATTACTTT
Organism: Okapia johnstoni; assembly: GCA_024291935.2. Classification (NCBI taxonomy): domain Eukaryota; kingdom Metazoa; phylum Chordata; class Mammalia; order Artiodactyla; family Giraffidae; genus Okapia; species Okapia johnstoni. Next base: position 68,468,376 of record CM044321.1, on the reverse strand, counting down.
GCTGACAATCGTCAGTCTAGTCAAGGCTATGGTTTTTCCAGTGGTCATGTATGGATGTGAGAGTTGGACTATAAAGAAAGCTGAGCACCGAAGAATCGATGCTTTTGAACTGTGGTGTTGGAGAAGACTCTTGAGAGTCCCTTGGACTGCAAGGAGATCCAACCAGTCCATCCTAAAGGAGATCAGTCCTGGGTGTTCATTGGAAGGACTGATGTTGAAGCTGAAACTCCAATACTTTGGCCACCTGATGCAAAGAGCTGACTCATTTGAAAAGACCCTGATGCTGGGAAAGATTGAGGGCAGGAGGAGAACAGGACGACAGAGGATGAGATGGTTGGATGGCATCACTGACTCAATGGACATGAGTTTTGGTGGGTTCCATGAGTTGGTGTTGGACAGGGAGGCCTGGCGTGCTGCAGCTCATGGAGTCGCGAAGAGTCAGACAGGACTGAGCGACTGAACTGAACTGAAATAGAAGTTACGGCAATAAACAATTTCACTGTGCTGCAGATGGACCAAATATTTTTGTCATAATCAGTATTTTTAAAGATTAATTATCAAAGTAATGTATGTGTGTAGTGCATATACAGTATTGACTTCCTATCACAGGATATTAGGAATCAAACTTTTTTCCCAACTTCTTCCTCTTAGTACAAGGCACGTCTTTGTAATCTCCTAGTAAGAAGGTTTTAAAAAATTAAGTCAATATTTGATACTTAGATTCTTTTCTTAGATGCGGAACTTTTATTTTCATTCAGTATGCCCGATTTACTATTTTATTTTTAATTAGTTATTATACATATTTCATTTCATATATTTATATTCTTAACTGTCTATGTAAATAACATAGACACTGTGTATAACATGTTCACTGTGGTGTACCATCATGACATCTCCTTCCTTGTACATCTTCTGCTTTCGTTTGCTTCGATTTCTATGTGTCTGTCACAATTTTTCACTCTGTTCTCCAAGAGAGTAAACCTGTTCCCACATCTCAGGCTACTCTTGTTCGTTTTGGACCGCTGTCCATGGTTCAGATTCACTGCCAAGCCTGCTGCTGACTATGGTTTTGGGCTGCTTCTTTTTTTTTTAAACCATCATCTCCCTCTTTTCTGCCTCCTGGATCCTCTGTCTTCCCTGTTCTCTGTTTGTGAAGCGTATTTTCTAGAAACCTCCTGTGGAAGGGTGCATGGGTGGTAAATTTTTTGACACTGTGCTTTGGTGGAATTTGGTTGACATGCTGGAAATAATCTTCCCTCAGAATGTTATGTCTGTTATGTATTTATCTGTCGTCTTGTGGTTTCCAACATTACTTTAAAGAAGTGGAATTACTTTGTCTTGATCCTTTTTATCTCCTCACTTCTACCCAGTTATACTCAAAGCTTTTAGCATCTCCACTATTTCTTGTCTAAATTTCATTATGATGTGCTTGGTCATGGAACTTTCAGAAATGTAAGCTTTTTACTGAAGAATAATACACTTATAGAAGAGAGCATAGATCACAAAGATCAACTTGATGAATTTTTACAAAATGAACAAATATACTGAGTAACCGGGGCTTCCCAGGTGGCTCAGTGGTAAAGAATCCACCTGCCAATGCAAGAGACACAGAAGACACAGGTTCAATCCCTGTGATTCCCCTGGAGGAGGAAATAGTAACCCACTCCAGTATTCTTGCCTGGAAAATTCCATGGACAGAAGAGCCTGGTGGGCTGCGGTCCAAGGGGCTGCAAAGAGTCAGACACAACTGAACAGGCATGCACACTGTGTAACTAGTACTTAAGATGAAGAAACAGACTACCACCAAGAGCATGCTTCCAGACACTGTTTCTTGCCCTAGGGGTAACCACCCTCCTCATTTCTTCTTTTTCTATGTTTAAAGGTTGGTAGGATGTTAAGGATTTTTTCTTTTCCTTTTTCACATTTATTTTTATTTTATTTTTTTTGACTGTGCTGGGTCTTAGTTTCAGCAGGTGGGATTTTTAGTTGTGGCATGTGGGATCTAGTTCCCTGACCAGGGATCGAACTTGGGCCCCCTGTGTTAATTGGGAGTACAGAGTCTTAGCCAATGGACCACCAGGGAAGTCCCACCATGCTCCTAATTTCTAACACCATACATCAGTTTGCCTATTTGAATTTTTGTATAAATGAAATCAGACAACATGTACTCTTTTGCTAGTGGTCTTTTTTATTCACCATTAAGTTTGTGACATTCATCTATGTAGCAGTAATTCATTCATTCTTATTCCACTATATAATACACTAAACTTCATTTATCCAACTTTAATGTTGATGGACTCTTGCTTGTTTTCATTTTTTGGCCATTACACATGATGTTGTCACAAAGCTAAACCTGGCCTTTGATGAACAGATGTAGGTACTTCTGTTGGCTGGTGTGATCCTCTTTTTTACTTTTTGCCTGGTGACTCTGTGAACCTTTTCAATCTGAATATTTGCTTTTTCAGTTTAGAGGAATTTTTTTCTTACGTTCTCTGTACTATTTGGTTTCAGTTCATGTCTTCCTGTTTGTATTCATCCTTTTTGGCCGGGCAGCTTTTGCTTGGCTGCCTCATCATATTTAAGAGTGAGGCACTTAAAACCAGAGAGATCCATGTGTGAGGGAGCAGTTGCTGTAGGGTCATGAGATTGCCAGATATGCTATAGGTGGACAACAAAATGTCAATTTATAGACGTTTCCTCTTTGGCAGGTGAATTTCCTCAGAAAGAAACCCTTCACTCTGGGCTCCAACCAATAGAAAGGGTTGAGAGATCTCACCATTCAGGATGGAAGTTTTCTTATTTTCCATGTTTCTCAGCAAGATACATCATCCTTGTTCTCAGCAGTGTTCAGTATCTATGAGTCTAGAGCGCTATACAATATGGTAGCCACTAGCCACATGCAGCTAGTTAAATTCAAATGAACTGAAATTAAATGAGAAATACAGTTCCTCACATTGATTGTTTAGCCATTCGATGATGGATGACTCTGATATAAAACATTTCCATTACCACAGAAAATCAATTAGGCAGCGCTGGAGAGTGAGCCCAATGTTTCATATTTGGGGAGAAGTAGTTTCCTAACTATATTGCTGGATAAAGGGTCTGAAAATTTGATTACTTTTTATATAGTCTTTTATTTTACAGTAATTCTTTAATTTTCAATCTCACCAAAAACCCAGTTTCACAGGTACTCGAAGATCCCCATTTCTTGAAATTTGACTTAACCAGTACTAAGAATCTGCCTGCAATGCAGGAGACCCCAGTTTGATTCCTGGGTGAGGAGAATCCCCTGGAGAAGGGATAGGCTACCCACTCCAGTATTCTGGGCTGGAGAATTCCATGGACTGTATACACCATGGGGTCGCAAAGAGTCGGACACGACTGAGCAACTTCCGCTTTCACTTTCACTCGGCCAATACTTTGGGGCCACCTGATGTGAAGAGCCAACTCATTGGAAAAGACCCTGATGCTGGGGGAAGGGGATGACAGAGGATGAGATGGTTGGATGGCATCATCAACTCAATGGACATGAGTTTGAGCAAACTCCGGGAGATGGTGAAGGACAGGGAAGCCTGGGCGTGCTGCAGTTCATAAAGAGTCGTAAAGAGTCGTAAAGAGTTGGACAAGACTTTGTGACTGAACGACAGCAACAATCCCTACTGCAGCAAACACACTTGTAGGCAGTAGGTTTCAGCTTTCTACTGTTTTTTGTGGTTTTTTTGCTTTCTACTGTTAATTACCGTTTATCCATCTGTCTTCCATCTTCCAAAATGTATTTATACCTATTCTACTCCTTTACTATCTATTTACTATACTGGTCTATTCCTTTACAATGGGTTGTAGGCAGGGAGCAGAAATAAACATGTTCTAACTGCTATGTTAAACCAAAGTTCTCCAGAGAACGTTCTTAAGTGACTAACAACACAGTGAGTAGGTAAAAAGCAGTCTGTTATTAAGCTTTGACAAGCAGAATTTCCCCAAGATTTGCTCCTAAATGTTACAGTTTTCATAAAATTTTATCATCTCTGACTTTTAAAATAGTCTATTGCTTTTTCTTTTTCTGAATATTATTTGAGAACTCTCTGCAGGTAAGACACTCATTCTAGTTATTTTCTTACTTTATCTTTTCATTTCATGAAAAATATTGCTGCTGAACTTTCTTAGCGCAAGTTTAATAATTATGTATAGGGCAGGGTTAGGGCTTCCCAGGTGGCTCAGTGGTAAAGAATTCACCTCCCCAGCAAGACATGCAGGTGCGATCCCTGGGTCGGGAAGATTCCCCTGGAGAAGGAAATGGCAACCGCTCTAGCACTCTTGCCTGGGAAATCCCATGGAGAGAGAAGCTTGGTGGGCTACAGTTCATGGGGTCACAAAGAGTCAGACACGACTAAATAACAACAACATAAGGCAAGGTTATTTTCAGTTGACTTGCTAACATCCGTTACCCACAGCCTGAAGCAAAGCAAACCAGCTGAGCCCACCTACACAAGCTAGACCCTGGTCAATCTTAAGAGTTGTATGAGAATAAATAGATATTGATGTAAATCACTGTATTTGGGGTGATTTATTACAAGGCATTATTATTGCAATAGCTGCCTAATATCATGAGAAAAGAGTCTAGAAAAAAAAAATAAAGGCATTTGTGTTTAGGAAAAAGTAAAAATTCTCACTCGACAATGGAAAGCCCTTTTCTCATCATTTGTTGTATTTTATCTCAAGGAGTTTTCCTAACAGAATTTGCTAGAGGAGCACCACTAGGTTTCAGGTTTCTAAATCATGACATAAGCACTGGTCATGGAAAACCAGGACGTCACAAACATTCTTTTCTTTCCACTAAGAAGGATATTTTATTAATAAGCAGTGACTAGTATGCAAATTACATGAAGATCTGTGTACCTCTTTCCCTAAAGATAAATTATATGCATTGTAACAAAAAGAGACTATGTATTGTTTGCAAAATTCTTACGAGAGAAGTCGTTCTTTGCCCAGAATTACGCTTGCTTGCTTCTCAGTGTTTCCACCAACTTGTGAGAAGGTGTCACTCAGGACCTGGAGTTGTTGCCCCAGGGGACATATAAGAGTTAGAACACTTCTTCCAGGGAAACAGCTGCCCGAAGAACTGTGCTGTGATCGTGGACTAAACCCTCAGGGTGCCTGAGACTGAATGAACCACTGTTTTGGAAGTGCTGACCTTGGACAGCCATGGCCATTGTGCAGAAAGCTGGAAGCGGTCATTATTAAGAGTCCCTAATAGTAAATAAAAGGGACAGTGTGAGCCCCTTTCAATGCTTTCTCTTTCGGTATCCCAGAATTTGTTTTACTGAAATCAAAAGAACTGGAGAAAGATCTGGTCAGACTGGAGCTGTATCCTTGTATCTGGCTGATTCTAAAACGACACTTGAATGCATGCATGCTCAGTCACTTCAGTCGTGTCCGACTCTTTGTGACCCTATGGATTGTAGCCCGCCAGGCTCCTCTGTCCATGGGATTCTCCAGGCCAGAATACTGGAGTGAGTTGCCACGCCCTACTCCAGGGGGTCTTCCCAACTCAGGGATGGAACTCAAGTCTCCTGCAGCTCCTGCACTGCAGGTGGATTCTTTACCAATGAGCCACCGGGAAGCCCAAAACACCTGAGTAATAAACACTAACTTGTAGAGCATGTGAGCTTAGATGGTCCGACAAGTTAATATTCATATTTACTGGAAAGATTCCAAATGGAATATGCGTGAATACTATTTAGAAATTTCATGTTTTCTTTAAAACACTAAAGGGAAACTGGTTACAAAGAAAAGGGTTAACACCAGTCCTATTACCACTGCAGGGACCTGTGACCTTTGTGGAAAGTCGTACATGTTCACTGGTCCATATTTCATTCATGTATGTAAAAGCTATGGAGTTCTGGCCTCACACAGACTCTGTGCTAAATGCTAGGGACTCACAGGGCTTATGCAAAGTCAGAGGAGGAGAGCAGATAGACAGGTCTAATAGGTCTGTGGCCGAGTGGGAGAAGAGCACATGGTCTCCTAACAAGATAGGGGAGGGACGTCAGGGCCAGCAAATCTAGATTGAGCCCTGGCTTCTTCCGTGTTTCCCTGGCTTAGGGAGTCTCTCTCAGTAACTGCCTCTCATTTACTCGCCTTCTCTGTTCAGCTTGGGGCTTCCCAGGTGGCGCTAGTGGTAAAGAAGCCACCTGCCAATGCAGGAGACATAAGAGACCCGGGCTCTATCCCTGGGTTGGGAAGATCCCCTGGAGGAGGGCACGGCAACCCACTCCCGTATTCTTGCCTGGAGAATCCCATGGACAGAGGAGTCTGGCAGGCTGCAGCCCACGGGGCTGCACAGAGTCAGACATGACTGAAGTGACTTAGCATGAATTTGTTCAGCTCAGTACCCACCAAAGGACTGCTCCCTCCTCGAGGGACCCTCTGGTCTTACACCCAGGCCACCTCTCCCTTTGCCAGAGTATGAGCAATGTCTAGGTAAGCTTGGCTTCAGTACCATATTTATTCTGTCACCGCTTCTCAAGCATAAGCATCGCTCCTGAGAGGAAGTTTTTTACATGGCGAGTTCATGTTATGTGAAATATAAAGGTTTCCTACTTTGCAAGTTATATGTAAATACACATTTCATGTATTAAGCTTACTAAGAAGTAGAAATACCTGTACTTTTTAAACTGAGACAATAAACTAGCTGGTGGAAGACAAGTCACAAGTCTAGACACAGCTGTTAGATTTTAAAAAGTGCAGGTACTTTAAGTGGTATAATCCTGGCATGTGCTAAGTTTAGATTGCATGTAAACCAGCCCAACAGGTGTTAGGAGACAGATGTTCACCAAATGCTTAGCCCTCAGGGAGAAAACATGAACAAAATATAGAGCACATGCCCCCTGAGTATCAGCAACTGAAGAAAGCATTTTACTATCCACTGTCATGATTTCTAAAAACAACTTCAAAAATTTGTTGAATCCTTACTATATGCCAAGCACTATCAGATATGCTGTTGAAAGATAAATAAACCCTGATGTATAAATCAATCTCCTAAATTTATCCGTCATGGCTAAAGAAGTCCTAGAACTAACTTTATCCTTCACAAATCTTGCTTTTTCCTTTGGGTTTAAAAGATTCATAGAACTGAACCAAGTCGGCTTTCTCATGAATTTACTGAAATTGATTATCAAGCCCAGTGATTCTTCTGCCCTATGGAGTCTCAAAGTGGTCTTCTTCCCTTTATCTTTGGCATCATTTTCCTTCAGGCCTACAGAATTTTGTCATCTGAACTAGTCATGATTTCTCATGAACTCATCTTTCCGCCAAAACTTTGCCCTGTTCTAATTCATTCTTGTTAACTGGCTGCTAATGTGGTCACATAAAACACAGACAGAGGGTGGCAACTTTCAGTGTCACCTTCATGTCTTCCGGACACAGCCCAGACAGTCCCACATGGCTCCCAGCTTCTCTGGCCTCGCTTGTCACTCCTCTCCCATAAACATTCTGTGTTCCAGTCACACTTAACTGCTCGCAGTAAAAAAAAAAAAAAAATTTAGTGTGTGAGTGTTTTTATTTTTGCCATGCCAAGTGGCCCAAACCTGGGATTGAACCTTCACCCCCTGCATTGGCAGGTGGACTCTTAACCACGGGAATGCCAGGGAAATACATTACTTACCTCCTTTCTCTCTCCCTCTCTCTCTCTCTCTCTCTCTCTCTCTCTCTCTATATATATATATATATATATATATATATATATTTTGGCCACACTATGGCATCACAATTTTTGAAAAGGCGCAAGTTTCCTCCTGCCTTGGTGTCTCTGTCACAGTCTCAGATTACTTCTCCTCACATTCTCCCAAACCCTGCCCACGGCCCTCAATTGATTAACTTTTCCCTCCAATTTTTTTATTTCGAAAATTTCAAAAAGTTTAGTACAATAAACACCTATACATCCTTCACTTACATTCATGAATTGTTAACATTCTGCCACATTTGTGTTCCTTTCCCCTCAGTGCCCCCACCCACTGGGGTTTACTTTTGCCGAATCATTTGAGAAGAAGTTGCAGACATTAGGACACTTTATACTCTTAAACAAGTGTCAGACTTTATTTTCTTGGGCTCCCAAATCACTGCAGATGGTGCCTGCAGCCATGAAATTAAAAGACGCTTACTCCTTGGAAGGAAGGTTATGACCAACCTAGACAGCATATTAAAAGCAGAGACGTTACTTTGCCAACAAAGGTCCGTCTAGTCAAGGCTATGGTTTTTCCATTGGTCATGTATGCATGTGAGAGTTGGATGATGAAGAAAGCTGAGCACCGAAGAATTGATGCTTTTGAACTGTGGTGTTGGAGAAGACTTTTGGGAGTCCCTTGGACTACAAGGATATCAAACCAGTCAATCCTAAAGGAAATCAACCCTGAATATTCCTTGGAAGGACTGATGCTGAAGCTGAAGCTCCAATACTTCGGCCACCTGATGCGAAGAACTGACTCACTGGAAAAGACCCTGATGCCAGGAAAGACTGAAGGCAGGAGGAGAAGGGGATGACAGAGGATGAGATGGTTGGATGGCATCACTGACTTGATGGATGTGAGTTTGAGCAAGCTCCGGGAGTTGGTGATGGACATGGGAGCATGGTGTGCCGTAGTTTATGAGGTCACAAAGAGTGGGACACGACTAAGTGACTGAACTGAAATGATATTCTTAAACTGCTCAGGGTGTTAAGTCCTAAAAAGAGAGCATTCTCTTACATAGCCACAACACAATGAGCACACTCAGGAAAATTAACATCAAAATACTAAAGTTTAATTGGAATATGCAGTCAATATTCAGACTTCTCCCAATTCCCCAACTGGCTATCATTCATCATTCAAGACTGAGTTCAAATCAACTACATGCCAATAAGGGGGACTTCCTTGGTTCAGTGGCTAAAACTCCATGCTCCCAATGCAGATGTCCAGGGTTTGATCCCTGGTCAGAGAACTAGTTCCTACAGTCCACAAGTAAGAGTTCATAGGCTGCAACTAAAGGTCCTGTGTGCCACAACAGGATCCTGTGGCGCAGCCAGATAATTATTTTTTAAAAAGTATACTCCCAATAAAAATGTTTTAAAAAATGACTAAGCTCTAGAAGAAGGACATGCCCTTCTCACACACACAATGCGTCAGGTTTCTCTATCCCTTATTTTTAATGCCCTTTGCATATTTGTATGGAAGCAAGTCCATAAAACACTATCATACTGTCTCTTTCCTTTTCACAGTATTTGAAGCTCACCTAGACTCATTTCAACTTCTCTTGCACACCATGAGTACCTGGCATTCGGATGAACGAATGAATGAATGGTGACATTCGAGATGTGCATTCCACTCTCTCATTATAACTGGTCAATGTGTCTCACAGCCTCTGGGTGCCACTCATGTGTCCTCAATTTCACCTCTTATTTCAAAAGCTGCCACTGGTGCCTGTCCTGCATAGGCTTTTACTAGCCTTGTGCAGATATAACCTGACAGCACCTCACTTTGAGCCTGTGCTGTGAACTCCCGGTTCTGGCCCCAGGGTTATGCTGGAGTGGGAGAAAATGATTCCAGTGAGAACCATTTGGCCTTCAATCTGGCATGTACAATCTGGAAACCAGGCTGTGGAGCTCTCTAGAGCCACCCTTGTCCATTGAGAGACAGGAGCTCATGGAAAAATGCTTCCCCCACTTCTGACCCCAGGGTGGCTCATTCTGAGGTGTATTCTGTAAGCTGTCTCAAAAACTCCCACAGGATCCAATAGCAGATACTCAAGAGTGCGTGCATGCTCAGTAGCTTCAGTCGTGTCCAACTCTTTGTGACCCCATGGACTGTAGCCCACCAGGCTCCTCTGTCCATGGGATTCTCCCAGCAAGAATACTGGAGTGGGTTGCCATTTCCTCCTCCCGGGGATCTTTCCAATCCAGGGACTGAACCCACATCTCTTATGTTTCCTGCATTGGCAGGCCAATTCTTTACCACTGGCACCACCTGGGAAGCCCAGTAGATATAGATAATGGTTGCCATCTGAAGAGGATCCATGGATGGGCTTTCCCTCCTTGCTGGGGTCATTCCCCTTGTCTCTCACAGTCTGTTCCCTGGGGTCAATTCTCAAACAAGCCACCTGTACTCAAGTCTTTGGGACAGTCTGCTTTCAGATGAGTCCAGACCAGCACCGTTTTGGTAAAGGGACAAGAATACAGGTTTAGAAATCAGATAGATTTGAACCCAAATTTGGTCATTCACCAGCTACGATCTTGAGCTGATAATTTAACTTCTCTCAGTCTCACTTTCCTCAGCTTATAATGAGGATAATAATACTTTGTAGGATTGTGATAATTAGAAATTAAAAATTTCTTCCTGGGATTTCACTGACAGTCCAGTGATTAGGACTCTGTGCTTCCAGTGCAGAAGGCAAGGGTTTGATCCCAGTCTGGTGGCACTAAGAATCTGCCTGCCAATGCAGGAGATGTAAGAGGCGCACGTTTGATCCCTGAGTCGGGAAGATTCCTTGAAGGAGGGCATGGCAACCCACTCCAGTATCCTTGCCAGGATAATCCCATGGACAGAGGAGCCTGGCTCAGTCCATATGGTCGCAAAGGGTCAGACTCGACTGGAGCGACTGAGCACACTGGGAACTAAGATCCCACATACCATGTGGCATGGCTAAAAAAAAATTCCTTCCCTTCCTCACATATACTGTGTGTGTATATATACATAAATCTCTAGACTAATAACAAACATAAAAAACCATGTTGGATATCTGTTCAGCCTAGGAACCATCTTCTTCCTTTCCATTTCTCTTAAAACTTAACACTCCTCCCCTGCCTCAGTTCCTTGGGTGTGGGCTCATGTGCTCACATTTTTTTTTTTTTTAATTTATTTATTTTAGTTGGGGGCTAATTACTTTACAATATTGTAGTAGTTTTTGCCATACATTGACATGAATCAGCCATGGGTTCACATGTGCTCCCCTTCCCAAACCCTCCTCCCACCTCCCTCCCCTTCCCATCCCTCTGTGTCATCCCAACGCACCATCCCTGAGCATCCGTCCCATGCATAGAACATGGAATGGTGTTCCGCTTCACATATGACAATACACATGTTTTAATGTTATTGTCCCAGAACGTCCCACCCTCACCTTCTCCCTCAGAGTCCACAGGACTGTTCTATGCATCTGTGTCTCTTATTCTGTCTCACATATAGGGTTACCATTACCATCTTTCAAATTCCATATACATGCATTAGTATACTGTATTGGTGCTTTTCTTTCTGTGTGCTCACGTTTTTACTGGGAAACTTTGTGATCCTCCCCTCTAACTAGAGCTGATTGGACTGTGAGTAGATTTTCTATTTCAGGAAACTGAAATTTAGATTAAAAAAAAATAGGTAGTTAACTTCTCATGTGGCTTTAGCTATAAAATATAAACCCAGGCTGTGTGAATTGGTCATACTCAGCCATGTGGATAAAGAAGCACAAAAATCTAGTCTATAGAAAGAAGCAGGACTTCCCTAGTGGTCCAGTGGCTAAGACTCACGGTTTAATTCCTGGTCATGGAACTAGGTTCCACAAGCTGCCACTGAGAGTTTGCATGCTGCAACTAAAAACGACCCCTGTGTGCCAAAACTAAGACCCAGCACAGCCAAGTAAATAAATAAATATTTTTAAAAAACAGAGAAGAGTTTTGTTTTTTTTTTTTTTAAAGGAGCAAATGTGAAGCATAATGCTTCATTATGGTATGTCATGAAGCAGCAGAGACAAGCAACAGACAGGACTCAGAGCTTCCTGGAGTCTTGATTGCTCCCAGTTCCAGCATCCATACCCTTCTTGAGGCCCAGCTATATTCTTCTGTCTACAGCTCTTTTTTTTTGCATTGGCTAATTTTAGTTAGGTTTATTAGCAACAAAAGTTTTAACGAATGCACTGAATATACTAATACCCAAAATAAACAATGTATAAGATCATTTTTGAAAATAACCACCCAAAATTCAGGAAAAGGCAAACCACATTTCACAATGTAATGTAACCTGTGTGTGTGTGCTCAGTTGCATCTCACTCTTTGCGACCCCATGGACTGTAGCCCTCCAGGCTCCTCTGTCCATGGAATTTTTCAGGCAAGAATACTAGAGCAGGTTGCCATGTCCTGCTCCAGGGGATCTTCCCGACTTAGGGATCAAACTTGAGTCTCTTGGGTCTCTTGCCTGCTTTGGTAGGTGGATTCTTTAACACTGCTGCCAACAGAGAAGCCCGTAACTTAGTAAATCTAAATTTAAGGAAAAAATTCTCAATCTGGAGGTGAGAAATTTAAGAAAACAAGATTAGCATCAATATAGGAATATGATGTCTTGAGATTTTCAAAGCCTTGGGACCTCAGAAGTAGTCCTAATCAAAACCTCTATTCAGGGACTTCCCTGGTTGCCCAATGGTTAAGAATCCACCTTGCAATGCAGGGGATGCAACTTCAGCCCCTGGTCAGGGAACTAAGATCCCACACGCTACAGAGCAACCAGACCCGACACAGCCAAATAAATAAATATTAAAAAAAAAAACACCCTCTCTTCATTACCATAAAACCATAGTCAAACCAGAGAATATAGGGATTACTATGCTTGAAATATTTATCTGTATCTCACAAAATACTCCAGGTTGTTTATACACCTACTGGGAAATGAGAACTATTCAAAAGAAAAATTCTACTTTCTCAACAGGAGAAGTGTCAGAAAGTTGCAAACACCTCAGAAAAAAGCAACTTTTAGAAAGAGCTACCACACTTGTCAAAAATCAGGAGGCACTACCAAGTCTTCAAAGAGAGAATTCATTAAAACAATTTATTGAATCCTTAAGGCAGTCAAATTAATTTACTTACACAACAGATTAAAAAACAAATTCATATTCTAATGTTTTTAACATCATAGCTTTTAATGGTTTCATGTAAATATTTTAAACATGCATAGTAGGGGAGAGTAATAATTATATAACATGATTTTATAGGCTAATAAAATTGCACTGAATTTCACATTTTGCCAGGTTACCTTTGTCTCACGTTTTCATCTTTATTTTTATACAGGCAGTGTTCTAATGGAAATAAGTCCCCCAACCTTAATAAAAAAAAAATCCTTTGGTTGCTGAACATCAATCTAAATAAAGTAATCTCTAAGAATTTTAATTCTAAATAAAATCATAGTGATCCTCAACACAAGTTCCAGGGCTATAAAAACTAACGCCTAGTCTGTATTATTTTGTGCTGTTATTCATTTTTTACGTGTGCGTTGAGTCTGAAGGGCAAAGATCATGCTTTATATCTCTTGTATGTGTCCAATGCCAAGATGATCAAAGAATCCTGGGTTTACAGAATCACCTTGAAATTACAAGGGCTTTGGAGGTCATCTAGCCCTATCCGCTACCATCTTACTTTATCAAACAGCCAGCATTTGCAAAAACACTTCTAGGGGAAAGAATGCCTCGATGCCAGGATAAACAACTTCATTAACCATGACAAAGCTAATTGGTACATAATTATTTCTTTTAAAAAATATGTATTTATTTGGCTGTGCCGGGTTTTAGTTTCAGCACAGAGAATCTTTGATCTTCCTTACAGCATTCGGGATCTTTAGTTGGGGCACACAGGATCTAGTTCCCTGGCTAAGAACTGAACCCAGGCCCCCTGCACTGAGAGCTCGAAGTCTTAGGCACTGGACCACCAGGGAAGTCCCCATAATTATTTCTTGTTGTTTTTAGTCGGTAAGTCATGTCTGACTCTTTGTGACCCCTTGGACTGAAGCCTGCCAGGCTCCTCTGTCCATGGGATTCTCCAGATAAGAATACTGGAGTGGGTCACCATGCACTCCTCCAGGGGATCCTTCTGACCAAGGGATGGAACCCACGTCTCTTGCATTGGCAGGCAGATTCTCTACCACTGAGCCACCAGGGAAGCTCTTGATAGCTACAGAGAAACATAAATTGAAACAACTGGGCTTTGAGCAATAATACTAGTTCTCAGTGAAACATCAAGTCTATTTCCAGCAGCCATGGGCTATGAATTCTTCCTCCAAAGATGATCTGACAGATAAAATCAAATCTTAGTGTCCCACACATACTCCCAATGTTAATCCTCAAAACTTGTTTTATCCTGGCTGCTATACCAAATTACCATAGCCTGGGTGGTTTAGACAACAAACACTTATTTTTCACAGTTCTGGAGGCTGGAAGCCCAAGATCAGGGTGTTGGCATGATAAATTTCTGGCAGAAGCCCTCTTCCTGGTAACAGGTGTCCATTGTGTACCCATGCTCACGAGGTGAAGAGCAGAGAGAGAGAGACAAAGCAAGCTCTCTCATCTTATAAAGGCGCTAACCCCATTAATGAGGGCTCCACCTCCTGACCTAATTATCACCTACTACTATCACATTAAGTAAGATTTCAATCTATGTATTGTGGGTGTCCACTGCAGAACTACAGGAGTTCTCTTCCCTGTGTCCCCTAGAGCAATGGTTCCCAAAGTGTCACCCTGGACTGGCTTCATTGGCAGCGCTGGGAAATTTGTGGAAATGCTGCTTCTCAGGCCCCACCTCAGCCCTACTTACTGAATTGGAAGCTGGCAGTGGAGCCCTGCAGTGGATTTTAATAAGCCTCCAGAAGATTCTGCTGCATCATTCAAGTTTAAAGATTACCACTGCAGACTGGATTATGTCCTTGAGGGTAGGGACCAAGACTTGTTGAAAGTTGAAATCGTGACACATGGCTCATTGTTGAATACATGAATAGCCTACGCATTTCCCCAGAAAACTCGAATCTATCATTATGTTTTAAAATTAAAAATATCTTTTGAGTACTTCACTAGAAATAGGTGAATCTCTTTCTGGCATCTCTCCTAGGTGCAGTCACTAAATTGTTGTTGCAGTTCTTCAGTCACTAAGTCATGTCTGACTCTTTGTGATCTCATGAACCACAGTATGCCAGGCTTCCCTGTCCTTCACTATCTCCCAGAGTTTGTTCAAGCTCATGTCCACTGAGTTGGTGATGCCATCCAACCATTTCATCTTCTGTTGTCCTCTTCTCCTCCTGCCTTCAGTGTTTCCCAGCATCAGGATCTTTTCCAATGAGTCAGCTCTTCACAACAAGTGGCCAAAGTACTGGAACTTCAGCTTCAGCATCAGTCTTTCCAATGAATATTCAGGGTTGACTGACTGTCAGCTCCTTATTGCAAAACTCAGGCTTAAATTGAAGAAAGTAGGGAAAACCAGTAGATCACTCAGGTATGACCTAAATCAAATCCCTTATGATTATGCCGTAGAGGTGACTAAGTTGTTACGTTTCCATTATCTCTTAGATTAGGATTTCTCAACTCTGGTACTATTACCATTTGGACCAGATCATTCTCTGTTATGGGGGTCTGTGTGATGTTTGGCAACATCCTTGGCCTCTGCTCACTAGATGCCGGTAGCACCTACTCAATTGTGAGAATAAAATAAGTCCCCACACATTGCCAGATGTCCCCAGGGTTTGGAGACAAAGGTATTCCCTGTTGAGAACCACTGCCTTAGATCATTCTGTACCAATGGAGATGAGGTACTCGCCTCACACCAGGGATGGTCACTTTCTGTGTTCTTAGAATGGCTAGGGAAGCACACGGGGTGGGTGGGGGTGGAGGGGGTGGTGGTGGTTCTTACCTTGACAAGTCATTTACAAAACAATGGACAGTTTTACAGGTTAAGGCCCTAGTCCCAATTAGCCAGAGTTTCAATGTTGATTTTCAGTGCTTTCTCAAAGAACAAATACAAATAATCTGTCAAAATTATGAAATGATGGAGACTCCCCTGGTGGGCCAGTGGCTAAGATTCTGAGCTCTCAATGAAGGGGTCTGGGTTCCATCCCTGGTCAGGGAACTAGATCCCACATGCTGCAGCTAAGAGTTTGAGTGCTGCAGCCAAGAGTTTGAGTGCCACAGCTAAGGATCCTGCATGCCACAATGAAGATCCAAGATCCTGAGTGCCGAAACAAAGACCCAGTGCAGCCAAATAAACATATATTTAAAAAAAATATGAAATGATGGTCAGACTCAAACCAACTGTGTACTCTTCCACATGGCACACCAAACAGGAGTGTTCATCAACGTGCTTGTGGTAGGCTGCCTACTCTTAACACATGAGATCTAAATTTAGATAGCTACATGTGAAAAATACGATCTTCAAGACAGTGAATGGAATTCTGTTTCAAAATGATGGGCACCTGGAATGCTGTGAAGTTCTGCTGCTGCTTGAGTAAGGCAAAACTGAAGAAATTTTACAAAAATGTATTTAAGCCCAAGACTCTGTATCACTACTAACAGGAGGCTTAGAAGGAGACTGTATATAAAAAGGCTAAAAATATCTACATTTGGAAATAGCAGATTGTGAAAGAGTATATGACTGACGGGTATTAAATATTAAGGGCATGACTAAGATGTATACGCATTCGTTCACCAAAGTCTCATATTCAAAAAGGAAGGCAGTGCAGTCTGATGGATGACTCCAGTTTACGCGTTAAGATCTCAGGTGCCCTAAGAGCAGGCCCCTAACACAGGCTCTCACAGCATTCACCAGAATTCCGAAGGACTTAAGAGTTATTTGTGTGATTATTTGATTGTCTCTCTTTTCCTTGAGCCCTGGAAACCCCATGAGGGCAGGGATTATATTCTAAGCATCACTGCAGCTCCAGGGTGTATGTAGCTCAAGAAATGTTTGTTGAATGAATAAATGAAGAAAGGGGGGAGGGCAAAGAAGCTGCAAAGGAAAAAGCTAGAAAGATGGGAGAAGTACTTGGGGCAAATGTGAATCAGGTGATCAAAGGAGAGAAAAATCTAAGGAGGGTGATCAGCAGTGTCTAATGTCACAAAGGCTCACTGAAAGATAAAGATGACAAACTGTTGATTGGTTTTGGCAAACATGAAACTTGTTAGCAAGTCAGGAAGAACTCTTTTATCAGTTTTGGGAAGAGAGGTTAATGGTAATGGACTGAGGACAGGAAGTGGGGATAGTCAATTATTGGCCACTCTTTCAAGAAACTTGAACCTGAAGGGAAGTAGAGCTAAGTCCATGGCTATAACAAGAGGTGGAATCAGGCACTGTCTTTTCTAAAGAGTGTAAGAGTGTAACACTGGGTGAAACTAGTTGAGATAAAAGCCAGTATCAACAAAGTAGTTAGTTACAACACATTCCTGAAAAGCTTGGAAGGAACTGGATTGGGCTTAAAGAGGTGGAGGTACATTTCTTCCCCTAAAACAGAAAATAAGGACGATTGGGTGGGTTCTCATACAGGTAAATTTTTAAGTGGTAAGGAGGAGGCTCAGAAAGTTCTAGTATGATGCCCTCATTCCCCAATCTCTACCCTTCTTCCAAAAAATTTTTTTTTATCAACTTTGGTCGAGCCTTGCACTTGTAGGAACTTAGTTCCTCAACCAGGGATTGAACCCTGGCCCTCAGTAGCGAGAGCTCGGAATCCTAACACTGGACTACCAGGGAATTCCCCCACCTGTCTTTATTAATGTAAAATGGGTTGCAAAGTCAATAGCTAGGAGAGAGGGCTATCAATATAAAATGATTAGAAAAGTGCTAAAAATTTGGAGTAACTACTTAGACCAGCAGAGGTTGGAATTAATACACTGGAACTGGCTTCAGGTCACAGTTATACATGTGGAACAAGAGACAGGACAGCAAGGTGTTGAAAGAAATGAAAGATTTGTAAGTTGAGAACAGCTAGAGATAGCATGAGGAAAGATGCATCTAGACAAGGAGGGAGGAGGAATGATTGGGTCTATTAGTTCACACTGAATTCAAAGAACTGTAAAGTGGGCCTTAGAAAAGCATCACTACAAACAAAGCTAGTGGAGGTGATGGAATTCCAGTTGAGCTATTTCAAATCCTGCAAGATGATGCTGTGAAAGTGCTGCACTCAATATGCCAGCAAATTTGGAAAACTCAGCAGTGGCCACAGGACTGGAAAAGGTCAGTTCTGATTCCAATCCCAAAGAAAGGCAATGCCAGAGAATGCTCAAACTACTGCACAATTGCACTCATCTCACACACTAGTAAAGTAATGCTAAAAATCCTCCAAGCCAGGCTTCAGTGATACGTGAACCGTGAACTTCCAGATGTTCAAGCCGGTTTTAGAAAAGGCAGAGGAACCAGAGATCAAATCGCCAACATTCACTGGATCATCGAAAAAGCAAGAGAGTTCCAGAAAAACAGCTATTTCTCTTTATTGACTATGCCAAAGCCTTTGACTGTGTGGATCACAATAAACTGGAAAATTCTGAAAGAGATGGGAATACCAGACCACCTGATCTGCCTCTTGTGAAACCTGTATGCAGGTCAGGAAGCAACAGTTAGAACTAGACATGGAACAACAGACTGGTTCCAAATAGGAAAAGGAGTACGTCAAGGCTGTATATTGTCACCGTGCTTATTTAACTTATATGCAGAGTACATCATGAGAAACGCTGGGCTGGAAGAAGTACAAGCTGGAATCAAGACTGCCGGAAGAAATATCAATAACCTCAGATATGGAGATGACACCGCCCTTATGGCAGAAAGTGAAGAGGAACTAAAAAGCCTCTTGATGAAAGTGAAAGAGGAGAGTGAAAAAGTTGGGTTAAAGCTCAACATTCAGAAAACTAAGATCATGGCATCTGGTCCCATCACTTCATGGGAAATAGATGGGGAAACAGTGGAAACAGTGTCAGACTTTATTTTTGGGGGCTCCAAAATCACTGTAGATGGTGACTGCAGCCATGAAATTGGAAGATGCTTACTCCTTGGAAGGCAAGTTATGACCAACCTAGATAGCATATTAAAAAGCAGAGACATGACTTTGCCAACAAAGGTCCATCTAGTCAAGGCTACGATTTTTCCAGTAGTCATGTATGGATGTGAGAGTTGGACTGTGAAGAAAGCTGAGTGCTGAAGAATTGATGCTTTTGAATTGTGGTGTTGGAGAAGACTCTTGAGAGTCCCTTGGACTGTAAGGAGATCTAACCAGTCCATCCTAAGGGAGATCAGTCCCGGGTGTTCATTGGAAGGACTGATGTTGAAGCTGAAACTCCAATACTTTGGCCACCTCATGCAAAGAGCTGACTCACTGGAAAAGACCCTGATGCTGGGAAGGATTGAGGGCAGGAAAAGGGGACGACAGAGGATGAGATGGCTGGATGGCATCAATGACTCGATGGACATGAGTTTGGGTAAACTCCAGGAGTTGGTGATGGACAGCGAGGCCTGGCGTGCTGCGATTCATGGGGTCGCAAAGAGTCGGATACGACTGAGCGACTGAACTGAACTGAAGTGCTTTAAGTAGGAAAGTGACAGATTTAAGAAGACTGAGAAATATCCCCCCCCCCCCAAATAAAAAGAAAAACCAAGGCATTCCGGAACCAGGGGAGCCAAGAGAAGAGAGCATTTCATGAAGGTGGAAATGGCCAATGACTTCCTTGTCTGGAGCTCAGAATGAGGCTCCACACTAATCTGGTGATATCAAATCCTAGAGGTAGTAGCTGAGATTATCTAGGCTGTGTGTGTTAAATGAGAAAAGGGACCAGGAGAAGCTCCTTAATGCTCTGGACATCATATGGGGCAGTGGTGGGAAAACAAGAAAAGCTTCAAAGGAGACTGGGCAACGGTCATCAGAGAGGTGGCACTGGACTCAGGGAAGCTAATGGAAGAGGTTTCCAGAAGGAAGAATGAATCAGTGACAGTGAAATTGCTGTCAAACAATGGTGACAAGAAAATCTCTGAGGACCCTGCTGAAAGTGAAGTCACTGATGTTGTAGGAAAGAAGACAGATTAGTGGATGAAGATGGAGAAGAGAGTGAGAAGTGTGTATGTGTGTGTGTGTGTGTGTCTGTGTGTGTGTACAGAGCAGACTCTCTTCGACAAACTTTAAGAACTGCAGTTAAGAAAGAAGAAAGGGGAGTAGTTGGAAAGGAACATGTGGCTGAGGAAGATTTTCTTTTTATCAGGCAGAAGATACTTAAGCATGTTTAAATGTTGGTGGGACGGATTTATAGATCTGAAGGGAGACCTCGTTCTTGGCGACAGTGGGGCCAGGATATGGCCAACACGTTTAAAGAGTATAGAACCACTCCTGGGGTTGGCTGGAGGAGGTGCTACTGCAACGGGAGGGGCTTAGCCCTGATGACAGGGAGCAAATCGAAGAGAATTTCTGCTTTCTTCTGTTAGCATCTTAACTACAGGATTTCAATACGGTTATGGTTAAGAAGGTTTATAGAAGGCCTAAGATCATGAGATGAGCTCCAGAAGAGAAAAGGAAATTGATTAGGCATTGATGATGTCCTGCGGCTGAGCCAGAACTGGGGTGGACGTTCCAGTCTGGAGTCAGCTCAGTGCCCAGTGTTTCGGGCTCCACGTAGCACTGGGAACAGGAAGTCTCCTGGCCTTGCATTCTGAGGGCAACTACTCAAGCACATTTCATTAGAACAAGGAAGATTTGATGCAAGGTCAAAACTGACTCCTGCATTTACAGAAGCATCTAGAAGTTCTCTTGTTTAAAGAATAGGGGAAAATCCCCACACATGTCATTCTGATGGAGTGTCCCCTACACTGCATCTCCAATATTAATAATATTGCCTGGATATTAAATACAACATTTTCTTTCATTTGGTACCTTTTAGTCATGTGCTTCAAAGCCCAGGGGCTATTTTTCTGCAAACTTACATTTAGATTATAGTCAAAAGTAACCTGGGACCTTCTATGTTAGACGTGTCTTTAAAACAAGTGTACATGGAAGAAATATATTAATCAATTGAGGATAAAGCCTGAGATATGGTTTAAGAATTTTATGTATCCAGTTCACTTATTAACAACTTGTTCAGGGTTTATTAGCTGGTTTTCGACTCTATAACTGCACTCTTCCTTAATTTACAAGCCAGTAAAAATTAAAACAGTAACTGAAAACCTATCTTGCTTTTCAATAAAGTTTATTTTAATAACTTCAGGGGCATTGTGCCCAAAACATTTTAGCTGTGGAAATAAATTCACTTTTTTTTAAAAAAAAGAATCAATTTTACTGAGGTGTTAGATTCTCAAAGGAAATGGAGACAAGTGATCAGGGACAGCACATGCTTAAGATGCTAACCAATGCCCTGAGCTTATGAAGATGTTTTTCTTCAATTTCAAAGACGGCTGGTAGTAAATTTCAGTAGGTTTATGATAACTAAGAGTAATCATTTTTGCCCTACAGAAAGGTTCTGCTGAGATTTTTCAACTGTGGTCAGTAGGGGCAATATTCCAGAAGTCATATTTTAAAACTATCCTTAGTACACTCAGCAGTTTTTCAAATATGTACTTTCATCCCTCTAATATTCATGATAACAATTTATCAAATTGTCCTGATGGTATAAACAACTGTACTCTATGATGCCTCTTGGTGACAGAAACTGGAGGCTGAATTAGAAGCTGAATGCCTAAATCTATAACCCTAAAACTCAGCATAGATCACTCACTGTCAGTAGTTGAAGCATTCTACTGCAAAATGAGTCAGTAAGCTCTAACACTCTGCTTAACTAAAGTCTCTGAATGAAGCAAATGAAAATGAATAATGATAGCTGTAATAAATGCAGTACACAGTTTTTGCTGGACACCATGGTATCCCTTTACAAAGATTATCTCATAGTCACATTATTAACCTCACCTTAGAGATGAAAAAACTGTGGCTCAGGAAGGTTACCTGAATTATACAAAAATGACAAGACATACGTGATAGAGTCTGGAACATGAATCCAAATATGAATGGATTGATACTAAGCTTTCATTTCTGAGTTCATATTAGGTCAATAAACTCACCTCTGGCCCTTTAAAATGTTACTCAGTCCTGTGACCTACATAGGCAAGATTCACAAACCTACCACATGTTTAAACGCCTGCTCCCCCACTGCCCACTATTACTGCTGAGGCTTCTAGCATGTGGCTGTGGGAAATGCTATACACTTAGAGGTTCTAAATCTGAGGGCTTGAGAAAGCAAGAAACTGAAAAGCAGGCAGAGCCTAGGGGAGCAGGTTCCCAGGTAACCTCCCAGGCCCCAAAATACATGTCCCTTAAACTGCCGAACTATTTCCTTTCACTTCATAATACTGCGTGAAATTCTGCCAAATTAGGACTTCATCTCAATTTCTAATGTACATGCAAATCACCAGGTGTGTGTGTGTGCTTATTTGCTCAGACAAGTCCGACTCTTGGCGACCCCATTGACCGTAGCCTGCCAGGCTCCTCTGTCCACGGGATTCTCCAGGCAAGAATACTGGAGTGGGTTGCCATGCCCTTCTCCAGGGGATCTCCCGACCCAGGGATCAAACCCGTGTCTCTTGCATCCCCTGCATTGGCAGGTGGATTCTTTACCGATAGCGCTACCTGGGAAGCCCAAAACACCTGACGATCTTGTTAAAATCTGCAATCTGATTCAGTAGGTTAGGAGATGGGCCCAAGAGACTGTGTTTCAGACAAGCTCCCAGGTTTACGTTGGTGCTGCTGGGCCTAGGATCACACTTAGAACAGCAAAAATGTAGAACAGAGGTTCCCAACCTTTTTGGCATCAGGGACCAGTTTTGTGGAAGACAATTTTTCAACAGAATGCGAGAGGGAGCATGGTTTTGAGATGATTCAAGGGCATTACATTTATTTATGCACTTTATTTCTATTATTATTGTATCAGCTTCACCTCAGATCATCAGGCATTAGATCCTGGAGGTCAAGGGACCCCTGATGTAGAAGATGTTTGATTTACATTCTCTGGACGCCTGCCAGGGCATCTCATTTGGCCTAAACCTCCGCTTTGTACATCATAGTGGGAGGGATGAGTTGGAAGTTAGCAAATTAGAAGGAGGACCTCCCTCTCCTGTACCCTATTAGATGTGGGCACGTGGCTTGGGTCCAGACAACCAGAAACTTCTTTCCAGGTTCATGATCCTCATTGAGGCCACACTGCAAAGATGCAGTTTAGACAGTTTAGAGATAATTCCCAGCAAGAGTGACATTGAGAGTTCAGTGTCCGTGGTGTCAGGGGCAGTGTCCTGTGCAGACTGCTTCTTGGCTTGCCGGCCTCATTCTGTCTGGTCATTTCCTGAACACTGTGGAGTGTCTGCCAGTTACATGTGCCTGGACATTGCTTTCATCCCATAGGAGGGAAGCTGGGCAGCTATATAAGACATTCCTGCTTTCCTTGGGTCACAATACAGACTAGGGGGAGAAGCTCCAGTTATCGATATGCTGAATTCCAAAACTCAGCATTTTGATAAACACTGCAGTATAGCAGGAGTCACCATACTTTTTCTGGAAAGAGCCTGAGAGTAAATGTTTCAGGCTTTCTCGGCCGTAAATGGACCCTGTTGCAACTACTCAGCTCTCCCATTGAGGGCGTAAGTAGCCACGGACAATAGATAAACAAGTGAGCTATGTGCCAATAAAACTTTATTTGTGGGAATTTCATATACTATTCATGTGTTATGAAATATTATTTTTCTTTTGATTTTTGTCCGATCATTTAAAAACGTAACCACCATTTTTAGCCTGCAGGCCATACAAAAACAGGTTTGGCTCACAGGCCACAGTTTGATTCCCAATGTTTTGAAGCAGTAATAACTTGCTTCAATTTATACCAACAAATTTTTTCTCCTTGAAACAGTGTATTTATTTATTTTTACCAATAAAACAGGAAGTTAGTACCTACACAATCCAGCCTTTAGGTGCCATTGCTTACTTTCTCAATATTTTGATCTTTATGGAAATCAGTAATAAAATCAGTAATAGCAACTGAAAAGGTGAGGAGTGACAGACTGAGTAGTTGACTGATTAAACATCTAAAGAAGCTCTGGAATAGGAACCACAGGCATGCAATGCCCCTTTTCTGGGCAGCTTGCTATGCATATTGGTGGGAAATTTTATCACATACAGTTATGACCCTCTACCAGCCTGGGGTTTTCTTGAACTAACCATTATTTTAGGTGGAACTACTAGGATCAAATTCTAAGTTTCAGGTAGAGTATTAACAATGTCTTTTTATAAGTCACAAGTCACACTCCTGTGGTGCATAAAATTAGGCGACTTCCTTATCTTTCCCTACTCAGCCCTTGCAGCCAATTTCCAGTGCTCCATTCAGATGAAAACCAAAAATGTTGAGAATACTAATCTTTTCTACTTACTTGTTAACCAAATTTCCAATTCCATACACCTGAGATATGGTAGGTGGCACTAGTGGTAAAGAACCTGCCTGCCACTGCAGAAGACATAAGACACACGGGTTCAATCCCTGGGTTGGGAAGATCCTCTAGAGAAGGAAATGGCAACCCACTCCTGTAATCTTGCCTGGGAAATTCTATGGAGAGAGAAGCCCGGCAGGCTACCGTTTATAGGGTCACAAAGTCTGAAATGACTGAAGTGACTTAGCACACACGGGGCATGGTATATTCCTGCTGCAAATGGGTTGATGGTAGTGAAGTGACTGAAGGAGCTAATACATACTAAGACTTGTGGATGTCTTCTTCAGCTGGTGCTCTTAGAACATTCCACCATGGCTCTCAAGCCCAAATCACAGGCATGCAATTCTAGCACCCCTGCTTGTTCTTTACCCAGAGTTAACAGGCTTCGGAAATTAGATAGCACTGACATACTTGGAAAAGAAAGGGAAACTGGGCACACCCATTTAGCAGTTCACTGCAGCTGAAGACCTGCCAGGTGGGCAGAGGTTTTCTTTACCTAGAAAACTAATCTGCGGTCCCGTGCCCACACTGGCAGGAGGGCTCCAGTATTTCCACTCTGTGGAATCTTCAGCAAGTACGGTTTTCCCTTCCCAGTTCATTCTCCCATTCTCCTGAGTCTGGTTCTCTTACACAATACACAGTGGTTGTATGGTGGTTCTCCAAAAATGTATGGTGGTGGTGGTTCAGTCAGTAAGTTGTGTCTGACTCTTGCAACCCCATGGACTGTAACCCTCCAGGCTCCTCTGTCCATGGGATTTCCCAGGCAAGAATACTGGAGTGGGTTGGCATTTCCTCCTCCAAAAAGGTGGTCCATGTCCTAACCCTGGAATTTGTGAATGTGACCTTATTTGGCAAAATGGTCTTTGAAGATATAATTAAAAATCTTGAATGAGATAATCCTCAATTTAAAGTGGGCCCTAAATCCAACAGCAGGTGTCCTTATGAGAGAGAGGCAGAGGGAGGTTTGAGATAGACATGGGGAAGGGCATGTGAAAGACAGGCAGAGACGGGAGTGATGCAGCTACAAGTCAAGAAATCCTGGCAACCCTGGAAGCTAGGAGAGAGGCATAGGACATTCTTCCCTCAAGCCACCAGAGGGACCAACCTGCTGACACCTCAGTTTTGGACTTCTGGCCTCCAGGCTGTGGAGAATAAACTTATGCTGTTTTAAGACACCAATTTTGTGGGTAATTTGTTATGGCAACAGTAGGAAACTAATTCACGCATAAAAAAGCAAAAATGGTTCATCCTGGGACACAGTCAAGCTTAAAGTAGCAAAAAGAGGTGGATAAAGGAGTGTATTCCTGTATTCAGCACAACAAATATGTGCCTGTGGTTATAGGAGCGCTGGGATTAGCTCTTTTAAAATAAAGCCTTTCCCACCAGCTGTGTTGTAGTCCTAATTCCGTATTTAGAGATTATTTCCTTACTTCCTGTTGAAAAAGCTAATTTTTCTGAGAGAAGTCACACATTATCTTATGTTAAATCCATCAGGCTCACTATGAACAAGTCTAGTTCTTTTTTCATTTTTAGCTATTTAGCATGCATTTCTATGTGCTTGGCAGTGTACTAAGCACCTTAAATGCATTACCTTGTTAAACCTCAACAATATTCTGTGAAGAAGGCGCTTAATGCCTTTCCTATATTGTCTTCAGAGTGTGATTTGAT
Source organism: Okapia johnstoni (assembly GCA_024291935.2). Taxonomy (NCBI): domain Eukaryota; kingdom Metazoa; phylum Chordata; class Mammalia; order Artiodactyla; family Giraffidae; genus Okapia; species Okapia johnstoni. Next base: position 68,442,461 of record CM044321.1, on the reverse strand, counting down.
GGATAAAGAGCAGAAAAAGCACAGGTTACAAGACAGGGAAGGAATGTGGAGTGGAGAAGGAAAGAAGATAATAGAAGAAAGGTTCTAAGACACCAAAACCAAATCTCTGTACTGATACTTTAGAACTTGAATCAGTTCTTGTGTTAATGAGGCCAAAGGTCATGCTTTTCACCTCTGCATGTTTTATCCTTGCTCAAGTCCAGAGAAAGCTTAGATTGTTTAAGCAGAGTCTGTAGCCATCCATGGCTCTCTAACAAGCCGCCAAGGGTTCACAAATGCATGGACTTCAATAGGAGGAATATGAATAGGGCAGAACTTGGATGATTACAGATGCATTGCACTCCCTGATGATGGGTGTTTGCGTTCCCCTCCTCCAAACTCATATGCTGAAGCCCTAATGCCCAAGATGAGATTTGGAGATCCCTTGGAGTAGGAAATGACAACCCACTCCAGTATTCTTGCCTGGAGAACCCTATGGAGAGAAAAGCCTGGTGGGCTACAGTCCATGGGGTTGCAAAAGAGTCGGACATGACTGAGAACCCATGGACATACCTTTGGGAGGTAACTGGGTCATGAGGGTGGGGCCTTCACCGATGAGATTAGTGCCCTTACCAGAAAGACACAAGAGATGGTCTCTCTCTCACTGCCATATGAGGAAATGGCAAGATGGTGGTCTGTAAACCAGGAAGAAGGCCTTCACCAGAACCTGACCACACTGACACCCTGATCTCAGACTTCCAGCCACCAGCAGCCGCTGGAACCATGAAAAATCAGTGTTTGTTGTTTAAGCCAGTGGTAACTTATTACAGTAGCCTGAGCAGACCAAGACAATGGGTCAACGGCATTTTGTGTGTGGAGAAAAAAAGCACTCTGGTCTTGATGACTCACAAGCAGAGAGAGTAGGAGTGAAAAAGAAGTCTCAAGCACTGCATAGAAACAAGACTTCTGCTTAAACAAGTACACTAATAATGCAAGCAACAGATGATTCAATTCTCATTCTTTAAAAAAAAAATCACCTGTGAATTTCTAGCTGCTAGTGAAAATTTCAAAGTATTGCAAAACTTCTTTGGTACATAATTGGGTTCTCATTTTACTCTTAGTCTAAGTCAACTTTCCCACTTTGAACTTCTGCATCTTATTTTATGATCAGTTAATTTTCACAATGCAATTTCAGTAAGTGCTTAACTTAATCAGTTTACAGCCACACAATGACACATGTGGCTCTACTAACATGTCCTTCAGACAACTGGGCCTCCGTAAATCTTGATCCTTCTACATGGTATACTTCTGATTTTGTGTGCGGCTTTCTTGTCCAAGCTCTGTATTAAAATGCTCTGCTTCCTACACGTTTAGGGACAATGAGAATAAAAGCAGTTTTGGTTACTTCTTATTTAAGGAAATTCATTCCCTGATTATTAAAAGCTTTTCGTTAAATGCCCATCTTTCTGTGCGCTGTGTTAGGTATTCTACCAAGACACATCAAAGAGGAAAGGCCCACTCGCCAAAGAGATAGTTCATGTTTTCTTATCTGATCTCATGTAATTCTGTCTTCTTAAAGGCAAATTTTCATTTTCATATCCACATAACATCTTTCAAATAAATTAATTCTCAATAAATGGTATCATGGATCCTTTAGTTCAAGTCTTGTCCAACAGTCAGCCTCATGAATGTGTGGATTCATTATAAATTATATTTTCATAAAGTCAATTGTAAAAGAGCAAGAATAGCTGGAAAGTGGTGGAAAAATTCTATTCTGACTAGAAATGCACAGTCATAAGGAAATTTTTGGCATATATAGATAGACATTTTATTCTGTATTGTTTTACTTTTGATTATGGTAGGGAAGCACTCTTACAGGATTAGCAAAAATGACTGAGTTCCTTTTAAAGATAACAAGCACAAGAATGAAATTCAACTTTTAATAGATGGTACAGTCTTGTGGTTATGAAGCCACATGCAGATTAATGAAAAACATAAATCTAATCAAGTTTGGAGAAAAATAGGATTGTCAAAGCAGAGAATAAAAACAGCTTAAGATTAGTTAAGAAAAATTAATAAATTTGAGTATTTTACAAGTATTACTTTATGTATTTTTTATATTATAGTAATAGTAGTTAATATTTACATTCACCCACTTTAGTGAGGTTTATATATTTAAAAATTAATGGAAAATGGCTTCTATTGGCTCTCATTAAATTTAGTGTAACAGAAGTCTAGCAGTATGGACCAAGAGACTACACCTGAGGCTATTTCTGTATTCCTAGATAGCAGATGTTACTTTGGAGGAAAGAAAATAGCTTCAGGCCTAGTTCTGCAGTCTGATGATGTGAGAGTAAGCATGACTTCAAGAACTGACCCTGAGTTAAAACTTAAAGGATGAATGGGATGTCACCAGGTATGAAACGATTCCAGGACTGTTCATGAGTATTAGGGGTAGGCGGTGTTGACAAATACTCCAATTAGGAAGTACTGAATACCTTTCTTTCCTCATACACATCAGCAACAGACTGCAAGGACATATCAGAAATAAAGTGTTCATCTTGGCCTTTAGAGACCTTTCGGTTACATTTTGTAAAGGCATTAAGAATTTAATTCTGAAGGCAATTCTAAATGCAGATTTTCCATCTTATATATTGATAGAAATTGGCTATTTACCATAAAATTTTTAAAATTAAATAAAATATATAATTAGCATTTATACTAGCACAGGCAAATTTAGAATTTAAGACTTCACAATCATGGTAAGTTTTAATGCAACTCTGTTAATTAACTAAAATTTCCTTTAACTCTCACATCTGTCTTTTATTTCTCAAAACATCTTTCCAGTATTTCACCAGAGCAAGTTATCAGAAGGATATATCTTGTATCAAAGAACTTTGCAATTCTTAGTAACTCTGGCATAAGGTTTAAGAGAAAGACAATGAAATTTTCATAAACTTCTGCTTTCCCTAACTCCTAACACCACTCTAGAGAATAAGTACTTATGGATATTTTTGAAAAATGTGGACTGAAAGAGACTGGGACTTGCATCATGGATTTTATCAAAACTTAAACAGTTGCATTAGAAAAACACAGAGGCCTCCCACACTCATGGTTTAATCTCACAATTACCTAGATATCCATCAACAGACCTCTAAGTACTTGTTCACTAAAGATGCCAAGGTCTGACAGTTTCACTTTCAGTTTTCAGAGTATCTATTGTTTTAGTGGTTTAAGAACATCATTAGAACCTCTACAAAATAATTAGTTATAACTGTGCCTTCAGTTCAATTTAGTACTAGAGAAATCTGGAAGACACAATTCACTAACTCTGGAATTTGACTAAGAATTCTTCTGGGGGGAGGTCTGAATTTCAAATGAAGGCACGTCAGACTCAACTCCTCCTCCTGACTCTGTGGTGCAGGCTCCTCCAAATGGCAGCAGAAATGTATTACTGTCTAGAGATTCTAGAATGGTGCTAATGTTTTATGGTTCTGTAGAGATAAGGACAAATTAAAGAAAGGTATTCTTAGAATAATAATATTATTTAAAATAAAAATGCTGTCATGATTGCTTACCAGGGAAACTTCTTTAGAACAGTTAAGTTCTTTAGGATTTTCAGTATATTACTTAGATAGTAGAATTGTATTTTTTAATGTGGAAAAAAGTGAATTGTTTCAAAATACAACATCTTTGGATATAATTCAACAAAATTAAAATATGCAGTTAGCAGACTGATATGCTCAGATACAAATTTTGATTATGAATAAAGTATGATACTTATATTTAAAAACTCAAGTATTCAAAACTTCAAGCACCCACAGTGACAAAATTTAATATTGAAGGGGAAATAAAGGGAGTCAAGTGATTCTAGCATTTTCCATAGGGAAGGATTCTAGGATGAATGGTAAAATCAGTTCAAGACTGTCAGACATGTGGGTCTGGGACAGATGAGATGCGTGGAATGGGAAAATAATGAATATAGCAACAGACACGATGGATTTGAGATATCTAAGAGGCCAGTGGCAAGAGGCCAGTGGGATATTCTTCAAAGTTCCACTCATAGGTCACTTCCCCTATGAAACCTTGCTGAATACTCCCACCTCAAAATGGAATTAATTTCTCTTCTGGAATCACACAGCACTTTGTATTTTGATAATATCATAATTATATTTTGTTTGTAGATATTTTTAGGATTGTACTATTTTATAGTTATTTTTTCTTCATGTTTCTCCTGGGGCACCAGTCATTTTTATCAGAGCTCTTTACAAGTTCTTCACCAATCTCACTGTTTGAAGGCCCATTTTATTTGTTTTTGTATTCCTAATGTCAATACAGTAAGAGTCAACACTGTGTTGGCATTATAGATGACGCACAATAAACAACTGTTAAATGCATCCTCTTCTGATGATAGCACAATGTTAACATAACCCCTAGTCAAAATTTCTTAATGTGTCGCTTAAAGAACAGAATGCAATTATTTAATAAACATTTACTGAATATTAATTTCCAAGAACCATGCTAGGATCAGACTATTAAGATGAATACAATAAGCTCCTCATTCTACTGAAAGTCTTGAATAGTGCAGCGTTATTGATTATAAACTTTTCATTAGATGCTTTCAGTAGTAAGATTTCATATTTGGAATAACATACTATGGGTTGTGTCAGGATTCTGATCCCTCTGAAGCTCCACTCCGCTCAGCTCACAATTTTGCTGAGGGCTCTCCTATGCAGGACCTTACCCTACTCTAGCAAACATTATTTTTATGATGCAAACTGCAGGTTACCTAGTCCTTTTACATAATGCTTACATATACCCAGATTGGTTTATTTTCCACAAAGTGTTCTCTCTGTAATATGCATATACCATATAAAAGTTCTGTTAATGGCCAAGTACCAAAGTTGTGTCTGCTGGTCAATCACTTATTTTCTGTACAATTCTACCTTAATTGATATGCTAAAATCTACCAAAAATATAAGTATAGAACAAGAGTATCTTTATGGTATGTATATATTTATTATTTTGAATGTTGGCTTATATAATTTCAAACTATAGAGCTATAGAGTGGAAAAATAGTCTTTCTATTGTGTTACTCAATTAGAATTTAGAATTTGCATATAACTCTTCATATGCCAGGTGGCTCAGTGGTTAAGAATCCTCTGGCCAACGCAGGAGACGCAGATTTGATAGCTGGGTTGGAAGGCTCCCTTAGAGTAGGAAATGGGCAACCCACTGCAGTATTCTGGCCTGGAGAATCCCATGGACAGAGGAGCCTGGAGGTCTACAGTCCATGGGGTTGCAAAGAGTCGGACACAACTGAGTATGCATTGTGTTACCAAGTCAAATTCATGCTTGCTTAGTTGATGATAGAGAAAAAAAAAAAAGCCAAGACAGTGACTAAACCTGCTTTAGTTTTGTTTTTAAAATTTTAAAAGTGGTAAGTACAAACCAAAGGCAAATCATATTTTCAATAATAAGTGATGAGGACACACCGGCACTGTTGACCCCACTGACCCCACTGAATCTAAAGGTTTACACGACATCATTTGTACCTACAACAGATTCAACATATCTTACAGATCAACCTACAAAACTGAAGTACTTAGCATAGTGCTTTATTTATAATTAATACTCAACATAAATTTCATTAACTGAATTATAAGATGCATGGTCTCTCTGTTACCAACATAAATTTTCACTTAGGGGAGTCCATTAGGCTGAAGGCGACTTTGAAATACTGTAAAAGAGTGAGCTATTTCTCTCCAAAAGTAATGAAGTCTGTCAGTTTGAAGTCTGTAATAAGATACTGACTTAATACTAATTTTCTAATAATACGGTACTGCTAAATGCCTAATACAGGGTTAGTCAATGATAGGAAAAACATAAAAAGGAGTCACATTCATAAATGTATGCCCAGGGCCTAACACGTGACCCTGGTAATGTGCCATTTCCACTCTCAATAGAGTAGAAACAGAATCCCTGCCCTTAGGCCTCAGTCAATTTCCTTATCAAGATTCAAGGCCAACACGATTGGTTTCTCTTTTTCAAGTTTTAAGGGGCTTCCCCAATAGCTCAGTTGGTAAAGACTCTGCCTGCAATGCAGGAGACCCCGGTTCGATTCCTGGGTCAGGAAGATGCCTTGGAGAAGGGATAGGCTACCCAGTCCAGTATTCCTGGGCTTCCCTTGTGGCTCAGTTGGTAAAGAATCTGGCATTTTAGGGAACTCCCTTGGTGGTCCAGTGGTAAAACTCTGTGTGTCCAATGCAGGGGAGTGTAGGTTCAATCCTTGGTTGGTGAACTACAATTCCCATGTGCCACTCGGCATGGCCAAAAAAATAAAGTTTTAGACATTTTATTTACTACTTCTTCCTTTGCCTAGATGCATACAATAATAAAATCCTGATGCTTCTTTCTCCATTTTATTTAGTGTATTTTTTTTTTTTACAACTTAAAGCCACTTTTCAAACCCCACAAATTGATTCAACTTGATAATCATGATGGTGTGATCACTTACCTAGAGCCAGACATGATGGAATGTGAAGTCAAGTGGGCCTTAGGAAGCATCATTACGAACAAAGCTAGTGGAGGTGATGGAATTCCAGTTAAACTATTTCAAATCCTGAAAGATGATGCTGTGAAAGTGCTGCACTCAATATGCCAGCAAATATGGAAAACTCAGCAGTGGCCACAGGACTGGAAAAGGTCAGTTCTCATTCCAATCCCAAAGAAAGGCAATGCCAAAGAATGCTTGAACTACCACACAATTGCACTCATCTCACACACTAGTAAAGTAATGCTTAAAATTCTCCAAGCCAGGCTTCAGCAACACGTGAACCGTGAACTTCCAGATGTTCAAGCTGATTTTAGAAAAGGCAGAGGAACCAGAGATCAAATTGCCAACATCCGCTGGATCATCGAAAAAGCAAGAGAGTTCCAGAAAAACAGCTATTTCTGCTTTATTGACTATGCCAAAGCCTTTGACTGTGTGGATCACAATAATCTGTGGACAATTCTGAAAGAGATGGAAATACCAGACCATCTGACCTGCCTCTTGAGAAATCTGTATGCAGGTCAGTAAGCAACAGTTAGAACTAGACATGGAACAACAGACTGGTTCCAAATAGGAAAAGGAGTACGTCAAGGCTGTATATTGTCACCCTGCTTATTTAACTTATATGCAGAGTACATCATGAGAAACGCTGGGCTGGAGGAAGCACAAGCTGGAATCAAGATTGCCGGGAGAAATACCAATAACCTCAGATATGCAGATGACACCACCCTTATGGCAGAAAGTGAAGAACTAAAGAGCCTCTTGATGAAAGTGAAAGAGGAGAGTGAAAAAGTTGGGTTAAAGCTCAATGTTCAGAAAACTAAGATCATGGCATCTGGTCCCATCACTTCATGACAAATAGATGGGGAAACAGTGGAAACAGTATCAGACTTTATTTTTCTGGGTTCCAAGATCACTGCAGATGGTGATTGCAGCCATGAAATTAAAAGACGCTTACTCCTTGGAAGGAAATTTATGATCAATCTAGACAGCATATTAAAAAGCAGAGTCATTACTTTGCCAACAAAGGTCTGTCTAGTCAAGGCTATGGTTTTTCCAGTGATCATGTATGGATGTGAGAGTTGGACTGTGAAGAAAGCTGAGTGCCGAAGAATTGATGCTTTTGAGCTGTGGTGTTGGAGAAGACTCTTCAGAGTCCTTTGGACTGCAAGGAGATCCAACCAGTCCATCCTAAAGGAGATCAGTCCTGGGTGTTCATTGGAAGGACTGATGTTGAAGCTGAAACTCCAATACTTTGGCCACTTCATGCAAAGAGGTGACTCATTGGAAAAGACCCTGATGCTGGGAGGGATTAGGGGCGGGAGGAGAAGGGGACGACAGAGGATGAGATGGCTGGATGGCATCACTGACTCGATGGACATGGGTTTGGGTGGATTCAGGGAGTTGGTGATGGACAGGGAGGCCTGGCGTGCTGCGGTTCATGGGGTTGCAAAGAGTCGGACACGACTGAGTGACTAAACTGAACTGATACATCGTAAAAAGCACTGGATTGAAGTCTAAGAGGCTTGGGAGACCTAAATTCTAGCTCCACTTGCAACATGAAAGAGACAAATTCTAGGCTTTGTGAGGCTTCAGCTTCCTTGTTTCAGAATGAGGGTATTGGGAAATATTCTCTCTGGTCCTAGTAGGCAACAAAACATGATGATTCTACCATTTCCCTTTTCTCACCGAAGAATACAAATCTGATGCACAAGAGGCTACAGAATTTGAGTGTTAAGGATTCGTCGCTACTTGAAATTCTCTCCTCCTTTGGCTTCAGGGTTGGAGGTCTCCTACTATTTGCCTCTCCCTTCACTCTTTGCTTACCTCTTAAGTATTTTCCCATTTTTTTTTTTTACTACCTCTTTTCACTCCACGTTTCTCTAGGTGGTTTGATCCAAACTGTGGCTTCAACTCCCCTCAGATGCTGATGCCCCCCTTCACATCAGTACTGCCGATACCTCTTGGATGCTTCCCAGGTGCTTCTAGTTCACTAGAATCCCAGCTGAACCGCCATTCCCCCAAATGTGCTTTTTCTGTGTCCTCTGTGAGAAACCTGAGTCATCCTAAATTCCGCCTTCTCCTTTGCTTTCCCCATCAACTCCATCACCAACTTTTTGTGCTGATTTTATCTCCTAAATATTTTCTGGAATTGTCAAGGCTGGAGTGTTATGTGCCCATTCCCAACACTCCCCCCGCCCCACCATGCTGAAGCCCTAACTTTCAGGGCGACTGTCTTTGGAGACAGGGTGCCTTTAGGGAAGTAGTTAAGGTTAAATGAGGTCACAAGGGTGAGGCCCTGTTTGATAGGGTTAGTGTCCTCCTAAGAGACCCCCAAGAGCTGGCTCTCTTCACACGAACACAGAGAGGAAAGGCTAACTGAAGGCACAGCAAAAAGGCGGTCCTCTGTCAATTATGAGCAAGAACCCAGAACCCAAATCTGACAGCATAAAGATCTACTTCTAGTCTCCAGGGCTGTGAGAAGATAAATTTCTGTTGTGAGGCGACTCAGTCTACGGTACTGGGTTATGGCAACCCAAGCAGACTTCCCTCCATCAGCTACCTGTAACCAGGGCAGCTCATCTCTTCCCTATAGTCTGGCCACGCTCTCACCTACACAGCAGCATCTCACTGTGGATTAGAGTCAGATTACTGGGATTGAGTTCTGGCTCTGCCACTTGACTGTGTAAACCTGAGCAAGCTACTTAATCTGTGTGTCAGTAACATGAGACTATTAAGAGCAGGATGGTTTCAACATGTTTTGATACATGTAAAATGCTTACAACAGTGCTTGGCACATTAAATGCATTCAATTCAAGTTAGCTGTTACTATCCTCTACATTACCAGAATAAGCCACCTCAACCACAGAGCTGCCCATGTCAGTCCACGGGCTCCCCACCAGTGACAGGATGAAGTCTAGACACCATAATACAACTTAGGGGCTCCATACAAACTTGCAAGATCCACTACACCAACTCGAGTGAACCTTCCACTCCTACTCTGGGCTCACTCATATCGTTCCTCACCCACCCGTACTCCAGCAGCACCGAATTCCACACAGTTTCCCTTAGTTCCTTAATTCTCAGGACTAATTTCCTCTGCCCGTAATGCCCCTTGGCCTAGGCAACTCCTACTCATTCTCCTGGATTCCACTTGGATGTTCCCCCCTCACCACAGGAAGCCTTCACGAAATCCTCAGTCTGAGTTTTGAACCTCTCTTTGTTCTTTTCATACTTTACACAAGGCTTTGTCACAACACTTCACCATTATAATACCAAGCTGACCAACTTGTCATCTTTGTTTTCCACTGGACAGAAAACTCAAGTTCAGAGAGCAGATTTTATTCTTTTTTGTACCACAGTATTAATAACAACCTGACACACAGTTAACATTCAATAAATGTTTAACATTCAATAAATGAATGGAACTGAACTCTGGAATTTGGACCATCTTTCCCATACTTACCATTGCTATCTAGTTCAAGTTTTTATTTCCCATTTGAAGCAATGCAAAGAATTTCCTGTCTTTAATCTCTTTTCTCTTTACCATCCTTTAAACAGCTGACAGAACTTACCAAAACACAAGTATCTTATCCTATAGATTCTAGATTCAAAACCTCTGGGCTTCTCACTACAAAAGAAGTCTTTTCCTTAATAAGGCACACAGATCCTTCAATCTATCAATACCTCTCTGCCTCATCTCTTTATGCTCCTGAACTGTTGCTACACTGAACCTCTTACCATTTCTAGAAGTTCCACCTTTTCAAACCTCCTGCCTGTGCATACACAGGTCTGCTTGCCAGGAGTGACCTTCTCTCTTACACCTGGAAAACTCTAATTCATTTAACATAACCTAATTTTTTATGTCACCTCTTGTACCAAGTCTGTTTTGGATTTCTGCTGGGAGAATTAGTTGCTTGCTTCTGTTCCCACAGTATATTTTTTCTTCTGATATAATACTTACTAAAAGTTACAACTTTGTCTCACCCTTTGAGCTCAAGGGCAAGGACTGAGTCATACTCATGTCTGAATATCCTAGGACCTAGAACTGCCTCTGACCTACAGTAAGAATGCCATGGGCTTCCCTGATAGCTCAGTTGGTAAAGAACCCACCTGCAATGCAGGAGACCCCAGTTTGATTCCTGGGTCGGGAAGATCCCCTGTAGAAGGGATAGGCTACCTACTCCAGTATGCTTGGGCTTCCCTTGTGGCTCAGCTGGTAAAGAATCCACCTGCAATGTGGGAGACCTGGGTTGGGAAGATCCCCTGATGAAGGGAAAGGCTACCCACTCCAGTAACCTGGCCTGGAGAATTCCATAGGCTGTTTAGTCCATGGGGTCGCAAAGAGTCAGACACGACTGAGTGACTTTCACTCACTCAAGAACTCAGTATGTACAAACATTTAAAAATAAATGAACAAAATGGCTAGAAAAAATGAGATGGCTTATAGAGTATCATACTGTCATACTAAGAATACATATTGAGTAAAATCATATTAGATCACTATTTTTCAAACTGTAGGTCACGATCCATTATGAGAAGACTTCAAATAACTGAAAACAGAAGGCATTACCTACAACAGGGCTGGTTACTCATTCACACAACTTTGTTTCCGTTACATGTGTGTATGTATACTGGGTTGAAATGTAAAACGCTTTTGCCACTGTGGAGTGTGGTTTTAAAAATCAGCTTGGGAAACTGCGTATGACCATGTCTTAGTTTAGTATGATTTATTTTTTGTGATGACCCCAACTCTAATATAATGCCCATGACGGAGTTTGGGGAACATTCAATAAGATATGAAAATGTTAGGCAGAATGGGTTCATAGCACACTCATGGTGATACCTTATAAAACTTTTCCTAAAAAAAATATTGTATTTATTTAATTCAGTTACTTCCTTTTATGTATTTCAGTGTTTTATGTGGCAGTGTAAGAAGAGATAGTTCAGTAACCTTTTTAAAATCCTCAGACTGCCATTGTTGTTCATGCTAACTCATGTCCAACTCTGCGACCCTATGGACTAGCATGCCAGGCTTCCCTGTCCTCCACTATCTCCCGGAGTTTGCTCAGATTCACATCCATTGAGTCAGTGATGCTATTTAGCCATCTCATCCTCTGCTGCTCCCTTCTCCTTTTGCCTTCAATCTTTCCCAGCATCAGGGTCTTTTCCAATGAGTTGGCTCTTCCCATCAGGTGGCCAAAGTACTGGAGCTTCAGCATGAGTCCTTCCAATGCACATTCAGGGCTGATTTTCTATAGGATTGACTGGTTTGATCTTTTTAGATATCACAGGATATTTAGAATCACCTTGGGTTCATGTTTGGACATTAGCTTTGGCTTGTTTTATCAATTCATTCACTGATTCAAGTTAATTGAATCCATAAGAGTAAATTTACAAACAATACCAATTTATTGATTTATAATAGGAGATACTAATTCCACCATCAAGATTTATGAAGTATCTCATTCACGTCAGGGAGCGAGGTATACATGCAGGAAAATGGATGCCAGTGGTTTATATTAGGTATCCTTTCCTAGTAGAAGGATATTCCCAGAAGACACTGCCTAGCACTATGCCTGGCACCTAACATTGACACTTAACAACTCTTAGCTGAATAAAATTAGAGACTAGAATGACACCCAGAGGCAAGAAAGAGGGTTAAGTTGGAGAGATAGATAGGTTTTTATCTATTTCCCATTTTTTCCATGTGGCTAATCACCACTGGTCATCATAATTGAGACATCCTTTCCCCAGAAACTACAGGCTACATAAACACACTCTTTCTCCTCAGCTTTTCTATGGCAGATGATGCACTTAAAGCAGGATGTCTACCTGCCTAACAATGAAAAAACATCTTTAAACAAACACAAGTGACAATCAAATCAATCTTATAATTTACTTAGAGGAGTGGATATATGGTGGCTCCTTCTGATCATATTCCATAAATAGAATAGCCCAGCTCTCATGAGAGCTGAATAGTGTAACAAGTTGGTCTTACAAATGCCTAGAGAAAGGTTCAGCAAAGGCCCATGGGCAAAATCTTGCCTGCTGCTGGTTTTCGTAAAGTTTTATTAGCACGCAGCCATTCTCATCCATTTTTATATTGTGACTGCTTGGACACCACAGCAGCAGAGTTGGATAGTTAATGGCAGAGACTGCATGGCCTACAAAGACTAAAATATTTATCAACTAGCCCTGTTATTAGTCAGCTCAGACCACTATAACAAAATACTACCATAGACTGGATGGCTTATAAACAACTGGAACTTATTTCTCATGGTTCTGGAGGCTGGAAGTCTGAGTTCCGGGTGCCAGCTCTGGGGAGAGCCCTTGCCCCGGGGGGCAGACCACTGACTTCTTGCTGTAACCTCACATGGTAGATAGCAGAGAGAGGAGAAGGCTCTTTGACCCTTTGTTGTTGTTTAGCTGCTCAGTCACGTCCCAGTCTTTGCAACTCCATGGACTGTAGCCCACCAGGCTCCTCTGTCCACTGGGATTCTCCAGGTAAGAATACTGGAGTAGGTTGCCAAGTCCTTCTCTAGGGGATCTTCCCAACCCAGGGATTGAACCCATGTCTACTGCATTGGCAGGCAGATTCTCTACCACTGAGCCACCAAGGAAGGCTCCTTTGACCCTTACAAGGGCACTAATCCCATTCACGAGAGCTCCATCTTCATAACTTCAACTAATCCTAATTACTTTCCAAAGTCTCTACCTCCTAATTCCATCATGTGCAGCGTAGGGGTTTCAACACATGGGTTTGGAGGACACAAACATCCAGTCCACAACAGATCCTTTACAGATACTTTGCCGACCCTTAGAGAGTACTAGTACTGTACGTTGCTAAGAGCATAGCTACATGTATTAGAAGCCAACGAGCAAGTGATATGGTTACTAAACTATAATGGGAACTGAGGTTCCTAATCAGGACTTCTGCTTTGATAGAAGGCCATCTTAACTCAACGAGGAGGGAGACACCTGCAGGCAAAGTCAGAATATTCTGCAGGAAAAAGTTTTGAGTTCAACACGTTAACAAGTGCTCAGTTATGTATTTAATCTGTTAACTATACTTCTACAGATGGTTCTCTCTGGCAAAGACTGCTTTTTTCAGTAAGCCCTGAGACATTCTGGGAGAAATACTGTCTCAGGACTTCCCGAAGGGAGCATCTTATGATTTGCAACAGAACTGCCATATCACGCCAGAACACATGGGCATCACAGCTGGAGCCAACATAGCAAGAAGGTAGAGTAAAACAAGACATGAGCAAGAGAAGTGAGGTGTTTAATGGCCTCTGTTGGAATTAGTATAACTTATCTTTCATTTTGTAATCAAGACTCTTGAAAAATGTTTGAAAAATACACTATTTTTCAAGTAGGAAGGAAATTAATTTTATGATATCATTTAGTGAAAAAAAAACACAAAAACCAAAATGGGAAGAAGCGATGAAGAATTACTATCCAAGAAGGAAGGGATGTAACTGCTTAAATCAACGTTTATTGTCTAACATGGCACTGCTGAATATTCTGATTCTCTTTCCCTTACACTCCATATCCGATCCACTAGTACACTCTGACTCGAGCCATTTCCTACCATCTCTGGCTGAAATAGAGTCTAAACTACCAGTGTCTCCCTTGGATGGTAGATGCCTCAACCTTAGCGTCCCTGCCTCTGTTCCACAGAGCATTCAGACTGACCTTCCTAAGCACAAATCTGATCATGTTCTTTCCCTGGTTAAAACCTTTCAACGGGTTCCTTACAAAGAAAAAAAATTATTTGGCCTCACCAGGTCTTTGTTGCGGCATGTGGCATCTTTAATCTTCATTGTGGCATGCAAACCCTTAGTTGCAGCATGTGGGAATCTAGTTCCCTGACCAGGGAACTAGAACCCAGCCCCCTACATTGGGAGTGCAGTCTTAGCCCACTGGACCACCAGGGAAATCCCTTGCTGGATTCCTATTATGGAAAAAACCCAAATTCAAGTTCCTTACTTCCTAGTTAACAAGACTCAAATAATCCGAACTAACTCTCTGAACATCTACCATTCTATTCCGAAGTAAGTCCACATTCTGGTCATAGGAACCTTACCTTCCTGTTGCCAGGCAAACAGAAGCTTGTCTCAAGACACTTATAACTTGCTCTTTTCTCTGACTCTAATCTCCTTCACCTATTATTCAGTCTTAATTTCAGTTACCTCAAAAAGGTTTTCCTTGACCACTCAGCAAAAGCAGTTATCTCAGTCACCCTCTGCTACATTTTCCTCACAGTATTTGCTCATACCATGGGAAGTACTAAGTAGTTATATACTAGGTACTCAGCGCCTACTACTATACTAAGTAGTATGTGCTTGCTGTCTTCCTCTCACCTTGTAAAATGTAAGCATTCCTTGAGGGCAGACATCATTTCAGTTCTGTATTATCAGTACCAGGAACAGTGTCTGGAACATAAACGTGCTTAATGCAATTTTATTGACTAGCTACAAAACATTCCACAGATCATTTCACTTTCTCAGCAAAGCACATATGCTTTGAAATGTAATTAATCAACACTGCTATTTGGTTAAGTATTTTCCAATTATTTAAATATTTACTATTTTGGTCAATCAGAGGCATTGCATTAGAAAGTGTTTTATTTTTAGCAACTAGATAGCTTCTAAAAATGCTAACATTAACAAGTTTGCAATGATGGGAACACCTGATACATGCACTGTCCAGTAAGGTAGATTACTGAGGACTTGATATGTGACCAGTGAAGCAAGAGTCGGATTTTTAATTTCATTTCAGTGAGTTTGAAGTTAAATTTAAATGGCTACATGCAAGCACTGGCTATGAGGCAGGACAGTGCAACTCTGTGAAAGTTAAATGTGAGCAAGCAAATGACAGATTGCTAAATGCTGTTAGAAAGATGAAGTTCAAGATGGACTGAGACAGGACAGGAGGTTAGAGAGGGAGGCAGAAGCCATATATCAAAGAAATCCATTTTAAGGCTGAATCATATAAAATCTCCAATATTTGACCAGTTTTGATTTTCAATTTTATATACTATGTGTTACGTAATTTAAAACGCTTTGCATTCTGCTCTCTAAACTCTGTAAAAAGCAACAGGGATTTTCAAATTTAAGACAACCTAGTCAATTCCTAATTGATACTAAAAATATAAACAAGAAGTAACCTCGAGGTAATCTACGTTCCATTTATAATCAGATTCAGAACTTACCTTATGCTTCACTATATGGTTCTACTGTGGGCAGCCTAATAACTAAGGTAGTTTGAAAGATCAATTATATTTATATACTAAAGTTAACTGTGTTTAAACTGCATTGGTGAAAAGCATCTGTGTTCTCTTCCTCTCAATTTTTAAAATTTTATTATTTTTGCCACACTTATGAGCTCCTTCTTTATTGTTTATACTCACAGCTTGTGAGCTCTTAGTTCCCTGACCAGGGATTGAACCTGGACCCTTGGCAGTGAAGGTACAGACAGTCCTAACCACTGGATGGCCAGAGAATTCCCTCCTCTCAATTTTGAGAAGAAAAATTGTCAAAATTGGTTAGCTTATTTGAATGTCATATCAGATAATTATTCTGATTAAAATACATATTTATCAATAAAATATTTCTCTTTGGTCAATATTCCCCCATACAGATGCCAGGACATATATACAATGACTTAAAAAAAAAAAACTTTCCCAATCTTTTATTAGATTTTCTGATCTTCTTGAATTACTTTCTGATCTCTAGCTGCCTTTTAGAAACCTAATTTCTGACAAAATAAAATCATAGCTCCTTTGTTTTAGCCTGATATTTAGTTACTGTCCTAGCAAAATATAATACAGAATTTAGAATACATTTTTATTTTTATATTAAGAATTACATGAAAATATCAATCTTTCAGGTAATGTAATTTACAGATAAAGAACATCTTCTACAATAGTACACCCATATCCATTATCCTACATTATATTTGAGGAAAAAAGGAATTATCTTTAGTGGTACTCTTCTCTTAGAAGTTATTCCAGTTTCAGCGTATTAGCACTTTATTTCCAAGTTTAAATTACAGTATTTTAGGCAGCCATGTATAATGACATTTCCCTACACCAGAATCACAAAGTTGAATGGCTGAGAATGCGTTAAGTCTTCGGATGAAATGAATTGCCTGGGACACAGCCACGTGGGAAGAGTCAGGAACAAAACCTTAACTATGATCACAGCATCAGAAGGTTAAATGTTGTTTTATCTTCAGATTTTAAAAACATTTTTCATCTCAGAGTAATGTTTTAAGCCTTTACACTTGTGATACTGTTGGGAATAACGCATGCAAAAATAGATATACAATAAAAATTTAGTGCTATTATTTTTTTAAAGTGTATTCCCAGGCATTTTATATAGTACAAAACAAAGTGCAACAATTCAATATTTTAAGCATTAGAAGAAATAATCTAGCTTATCCCCCAGTCTCTTAAAGGGATTACTTGCACTAAATTATTCAACATGATCTAGTCATTTTTAATACAACAGAATAGGTAAAAATGTCACACAACAGCAAGATAAGTTTTTCTAGCAGGTGGATGTGTTTCTTACAGGAGCAACAGCAATTTCCTTTTGAACAGAAAAGGGCATCTAGGCTTTCCCACTCTGGTGTGGTTACAACTATCCCCAGGCAGTGGTTCCTCCTGACTGCTATGGCATGCCAGCCTCTGTGATCGTCTTTTAATATACAACAGAGCATACTAAGTCTGTTATATTCTTCTTTGTATTCCCAGGACTCACTCCAGTGTCTGGCAGATAATAAGAATTTAATAGTGTTTGTCAAATAAATTTAGCAATAGGTGGAAGAAAATCCTTTGTTTCCAGGGAAAGATACCACTGGCTTTTCTGGGGAGGCAAGTTCATGATGAAGCTAAATAAAACCACCTAAGGTCATCCCAAGGTCAAGATATTTCTTTACTTTAAAAAATCCAGTTGTTGAATCAATCAATGCTATTTACAGTAACATGAAAGATAGAAAACTCTCTTATTAGAAACATTTTTCTAAGATTCTACAACATGTTTTGCTTTCCCATTTTGGCTTCTAATAATTTCTTTGAACTAAGTTTAACCTAAATTTTGCTTTGAGTTGATCCCTTGAATGGAATACTGTTTTCTCACTTTAGAAAATGTAAAAGGACACTGAATCTAATCACAAGGCAACACCAGACAAATCCCAAACATGGACCATTCTTTTAAAAATGTGAAGGCCTGTGTTATTCCAAAATTTCAATGTCATAAAAGACAGTCTATGGAAACGTTACAAAAGAGACTAAAGATACACAACTAACTGCATAAGTCTATACTCAATCCCATACTGGGAAAGGGCAAAATGGCATAAAAGATGTTATTGGATCAACTGATAAAACTGGAATAAAAACAGTGAAATAGCAAGGTTAAGTTGACTCAAGTTAAATGTAATTCTCAGGAATTACACACTTAAGAATTTAGGGATAGAGGGCTATGATGTATGAACTACCCTTGAATGACTTAGAGACAACATTGTGCGTATAGATCCATACATGTGCACTGAGAGTGAACACACAGGAGCATTAAAGATAAGCGATAAAGCTAATGAGACAAAAATCTTAATAGACAAATTGAGGTAAAAGTATACAGGTATTGTGTTTTTTCAACTTATCAACTTACAAGTTTGAAATTACTTTCAAATGAGTAAGAACAGGTAATCAGAAAAGGGCCTTCTCTTTTTCTCAGTATATTCTTTAAAGGTAGCCAACTCCAACGGCCCTTCCTGGTTCTGCTGTGAGTCTCTTCTCCTATTTGTTTAGCACTTGTTAAGATGTCAGTTCTCATATTGTAAGTAAGTGTGTTGTTTATTTTCATTGTTCAAACAATCTAACTTCTTTTTTAGGGAAACCTATTGAAAATACTGCATTTACTCCAAAATAAAATAGCAGAGGTAATTTACAACCTTTCCAAACAGAAACAACAGGTACAACCCAGGTATTCTAGGTTTTAAGTTCATCATATATAATTAAAAATATTTTCAGAAAACTGTAATCACCTCTGTAAGGCCTACAAAAGTTGATTAAGACCTGAACTTTGTCATTTGGTAGATTAAAATCTAATGGGAGATAAAGCTATAAACTATGATCTGAAAAAAAGAGTCAGAAACAACGAAGATGGTAATTCTACTGTTGCATAACATATTTCCCCAAACTTGGTAGCCTAAAACAATAAACATTTATTGTTTCATAGAGCTTCTGTGGCCAAGAACCCAAGAGAACTCAGTGGCAGACAAGATGCAGGCGGGGCCTCCAGCCCTCCTAGGGTTTGACTAGGGCTGCAAAGTCTACTGCCTGGATAGCTCACACACACGCAGACCAGTTCGTGGGGAAGAAGCCTGAGTTCTGCATCTCATGGACTTCTCCACAGCGCTGCTCCAGTTCACGCAGGACATGACGGCTGGCCTCCCTGGGAGTGAGCGATTCAAGAGAGCACAAAACGGGAGCCACAATGTCTCTTAGGACCTAGCCTCAGAAGTCACACACTGACATTTCCACAGTGTCCTACTGGTTACACAGGTCAACCCTATTTAGTGCAAGAGAGGACTTCACCAGGGCATGAGTAACATGGGGCAGGGATCACTGGGGGCCGTCTTGGAAGCTAACTGCCACAAAAGATAGAAAATACCAAAGGAGGACAGAGAAGGTGCAAATAACTCCATTCCTTTGGCTGCCAACGACAAAAAAACTATTAGGTGATTATCTCTGGGGTATAGTCTTTTAAGTTTAGTTCTTCACTCAGAAAGTACCCCATAACTGTAACAGAGAATGTGACAGTCTGGCAATATTCCTCCCTCTTTTAACTGAGCACATGGTAGAATGTATCCAAAGAAAGCTTCATGGTTGTTATACTTAGATACTGGGAACACACCACTCACACTTATTCCACTCAAGACCAGCACATCTTGGTCTCAGCCTATACAGATGTTTGCTATATACTCCTTAGTATGAAGTTAAATGTAGAATTGCCCCCAACCAATGGATACCTCCAACACAAGAGTCTTATCCCATTCACAGAATTAGAAGCTCAGAATCCTTGAATTACAGGGGATTTTACTGTTTAAAAATTATGTATTTATTCATTCACCTGCACCAGGTCTTAGTTGCAGCACAAAGGATCTCTGATCTTTGTTGGAGCATGTGGAATCATTAGTTGCAGCATGTGAACTCTTAGTTGCAGCATGGGTGGGATCTAGTTCCCTGACCAGGGATCAAACCTGGGTCTCCTGCATTTGGAGCATGGAGTCTTGGCTACTGGATCACTGGGGGAAGTTCCACAACAGATTTTAGAAAACTTCATCTCTTCTTTTAAAGAAATGAGGACGAAAACTTTAAAAAGTGGATTGTCAATGGTAAAGAGGGAGTGAGACTTGTAGAAGAGTTGTGATGAGAACTGCAGGATGCATAATCTGCCCATAAATGCTACTGAAATGGGCAACACAGATCCAGACCAAGGCACGTCCCCACGAGGCCCCAACCACCACCACAAGGGTATACTGGACACATACGCTTCCATTCTCTCTAGAAACCACTGACCTTTGGCAAACTCTTTCTCCACCAAATGTACAGAGGCTCCAACCCAAAATAGTGCATCATGTGCTTGTTTTTCTAATGGAAATGTTGGATTAAGTCTGATCCACCTATAATTCATTATTATGTGATCAGTAGAAGGCACATAAAAGATGACTGGAATAACGCAGCTAGCATAAACAAGTACTATTCTTGATATGAACCTCATTACATCGTAATACACAATTGATTATAGAGTAATGAGGTTCATGTCTAGTACTTGGGTTAAAGTCATCTATCCCCATTTTTCCTTCAGTTCCTCTCCATTAAGGAGGAGGGGGCTTCCCTGGTGGCTCAGACAGTAAAGAATCCGCCTGCAATGTGGGAGACATGGATTCAATTCCTAGGTTGAGACGATATTCTGGAAAAGGGAATGGCTACCCACTCCAGTATTCTGGCCTGGAGAATTCCACGGACTGTATAGTCCATGGGGTCGCAAAGAGTCAGACACGACTGAGCGACTTTCACTTTCGAGGAGGCATGCACATGCAAATTATCTATGACTGGCAATTGAGTACTCAGAAGCACTAGTGCCTCCCATGTTATTTTTTGGGACATTCCCCATGAATACCCCCAAGAATATGCTGCTTTTCACAAAATGATTAACATCCAGTGTTAAACAGTTAAGGTACTTTTCATAATCACCAGGCATCACAGGCATTGCGGATCTGATAGCAGGGCTACGTCTATAGAAAGCAGGGCAAAGGCAAGAGATGCAAAGTTCCAAAATGATGTCACGGGCTACTGCGTTTCCTTCTCTTTTTCTAAATTGGGCCACTGCTGTTTCCTCACTAAAGGAGTTGGCTCTGCAAAGTGAACAACATAGTAGTACCTAGCATAAAACAGGTGCTCCATAAATGCTAAGGCCCTCTCTTCTTCTTCAAGCGGATTTCTCCTGTGTTTTATGAAGTGAAGACAGAAAAACAAGATGGAAGATTTTCCTGTTGCTTAGGAGAAATAACTAAAGCTTGTTTAGAGAACATACCTACAAATACAACGTGAAAGAAGCCAGTTATCTGGTATGCATGAGTGCTGGAATGGCATAGAGTAATGTAGGGTTGGGTGAAAAGGACTGAGAAGTGGAAGGAAAATCTTCTTAAGAAAAGATTCCTATAACCCATTCCTGACTTCTCCCATAACAAAAATTTTTGGTTTTGAAATTAAAAAGACAGCATCTATAAAGGTGGAAAAAGGGCCCTGTATCAGTTTACGTGGGCTGCAGTAACAAAATACCACGTCAGTGATTTATTTCTTCACAGCTAGAAGTCCAAAATGAAGGTATCAGCAGGCTGGTTTCTTCTGAGGCCTTTCTCCTTGGTTTACAGAGAGCTGCTTTCTCACTGGGTCCTCACATGGCCTTCCCTCTGTACATTGCACATCTGTGTCCTTATCGCCTCCTCTTGTAAAAACACCAGTCATAATGGATTAGGATCCACCCTAAAGGTTTCATTTTAACCTAATCATGGCTTTAAAGAACTTATCTTCACATACAGGTACATTCTGAAGTACTGGGGGTGAGAAGTGTCAACATATGAATTTTGGCAGAGGTGGGGAGCCCAATTCAGCTCGTAACAGGCCCACACATTATCAGCACTGTTGTTTGCATTTATAGCGCAATGACTGCATCTCTATTTATTTACATGTCACACATGCAAATGAAATAATACGGCATGATGATCTGAATTTATTAAAAAGCATCTCTTTTCTGCAGAAACCCAAATCTATAAACTGCACACAAAGTGTGGTGACTTACTTGATAACTTGCCAGGGCTGGCTGGCCCAAGGTGGTGGGTGGACCACAAGGAGTACCAAAGATCTCTTTCCTAATCAAAGCTTCCTCACTGGCTTGCCACAAATCCTAAAATCCTTCTATTTCTTCACTGGCACTTTGTTTCCTCTGAAAATGTAAATAATCTCTGGAAGAGTAATACATTAACTGATCATTAGCCACTAACATCTTAGGGTAGAACAACTAAGATTGCCGTCTTAAAATATTATGAATTCCATCAAATGGAATTTTATTATTGCTCTGCTACTGGAATGTTAACAACAGTCTTCTTGAATGATAATTTTAGTCTAGGCCACTCATGCCCTTTTTTTTTTCAAAGACAGTGAGACAAATATGTATAAAAACATTCCCTCACCTAATAAAGAAACCTGAGAAGAGGAAGATGATGAAATTAACATTTTTGAGTACTTGCTCTGTATCATGTACTGTTATAAACTTTAGAAAGCAAATTATTCACTCTTAAAAATAATTCTATATAGTAGTATTAACCGCATTTACAGATGAGGAAATGGACTCAGATAAAGTAATGTCAGAGTTTGCTGATAGGTAAGGAGAGATTAAAACCCATGTCTGGTTCTGTGGCTTGTTTGGTGGGTACATGTGGTCAAACTACTAGTGCTGATCTCTAGTTTCCTCCTTTTAAAAGTAAAGGTGATAACAGCAGATAACCCTACTTTTCATAGCACTGTTGTGAGGTTTATATAAGTTGATGTGCACATAAAACAGTGTTACGGAAGGCAGCAGAACTGATGTGCAGCTTCTGAGACTAGACCTTGCCGCCTTCTGCTCTGTCCCCCTGGAACACTTCCACTGCCTTGCTAAAAAGTCCAAGGGAGACTACAAATGAGGAGAGATAGCCTGGAGACAGAGACAAAGGCCCAGCTGATACACAGCACCTTGGCCTCAGATCCTTCACCCCAGGCCAGCTGCCAGCTCACAGCACCTGCACGAGTGGACCCAGGTGAAACCAAAAGAACTTCAGTTACCTACAGAATTAGCACAAACAAAGCGTTCTGGAAATCCACAGAGTACAGCAGAGGCTAGAGACACTTAAGCATCCTACCACGCACAGGAAGGCCCACTTCCCCCCAAAAGAATTCCAGTCCCAAATGTCAATAGCACCGAGATTGAGAAATTCAGTTATCTGTAATGGAACGGTGGCTAGGATTAAGATGGTAGCAAGGAGAGGTGGACAAGTGCTGAGATTCTTGATGCATTTTTAAATATTTTAAAAGTAGAGCTGACCATATTTGCTGAGGGATTAAAAGGACAGTATGAAGGAAAAAGAGGCATCAATGATGACACCAAAGTTTCTCACCTGAGCTATCAGAAGGATGAAGTGCCTCGTACTAAGATGAGGAAGGTGGTAGGAGCAGCAAATAGGGGAACAAGAGCTTTGTTTTCATTTGGGAGTGAGAAGTAACAGATGGAAATTCAAGCATCAAGTTTTGGACATACTAAATTTGAAATACCTATCCACTTGGTATCAAGCAAATAAATTTATCAAGCAGGCAAATGGATATGAGTCTGAAGTTCAGGGGCAAGGCTGGAGTTGGAGAAATAAACCTGGAACTCTTAGCATTTGTACAGTATTTACAGTTATGGGACAGGCTAATATTATTTAGAGAGCAAATGTAAACTGAGACAGGCTCTGAGGCATTCCAATGTCAACAGGAGGAACCAGTAAAAGATACTAATAAGATAAAGAAGACAACTTGATGTAGGAGGAGGAGAGAAAAGAATGATCAACAGTGTCAAATGCCGCATAGACGTCAAAAGGAAAATGAGGGCTAAGAAACGATCAAATCCAGTCACAAGGAAGCCAACACTGGTGTGGAAATGAACAGTTTTGGTGGGGCTGTAGGAATGAAAATCTGAGTGGCCTGGACTTGATACTAGCTATAAACAATGATCCACTTGTTTGAAGCCTTATAAAGCTGAGTAAAGAAACAATAATATCTGGAGGGGATTTTCTTTTCTACCAACTGATTTTATATATACACATGCATAGAAAAGTTTATAGTGTGACAATTCCCTTATATCTACCACAGAGATTCAAATTTTAACTTTCACATTAGTTTTTCCTATATACATATAAATATACACACAAATACATATGTCTGAATATTGAAGATAACTTCACCTTTAAATATACTTCAGACACACATCCTTACAAAAGGCCTTTCTCCTGCAAAACACACACACACTCTCCACACACACACTCAGAAAAATATATTCCTAAATATATTCTATAGCTAGGCATATTTGAATTTTCCAATGTGTTTTATAGCAGGTTCCCCCCCTGCGCCCCAAACCAAGATTTAACCCAAGTCCATGCACTGCAATTGGTTAACAGGTTTCTTTGGTCTCTCTCAAAGACTTTTTGAAAAGATCTGTTTTACAGAATGGATTGGATGATTCCATTATGACATTTAACTTGTTCTGTCCTGGAAGGAAAGGTTTTGAGGGCAGTAAGTGTATTTATTATTTTTGGCACAATATCCTAAAATTAACATTTCCCAACTTTCTCTCTCTGCAAAGTCTTTTAGTTTCAGAAAATCCTCAATTTATTCCAAGATTTTTTTCATACTCAACTGAGCCAATTTCAGGGCTTATATACTCCATATTCAGAAAAAATATACTATCACCTCCATTTACTATAAGAATTCATGGGAGATCTCATCTTAAAGCTAATCAGTACCCAAACCAAATATCATTTTATTGATTAATCATGACAAATTACATTTGGAAAGCAAAATGAAGTCTCTGAAATTTCTTTGCTGATTAGCAAAATAGTGCCTCCTTATACTTGAGGGTGAAAGCTGCTGTCAAATAATGCCTACATGACTGGAAATTACAATAACCAGATGAGTTTACTGGGTTGGTGCTGGTATGTTCTGTACGTTCCTCTGTCAATGTAGTAAACAGGTTAAATACAGATGAAAATTTTGATTACATTAATATTTGGCTTCTTTAACTGGTCATTTATGTACAAATTCTTTTAACAACTTAATGAATGTTCTTTGGGCAACTTAAAATGCAAATTGACACAATGTTTACAGCTAGAATTTCAAGGAATATTTGTTGTTGCTATTGTTCAGTCACCCAGTTGTGTCCAACTCTTTGTGACCCCATGGACTGCAGCATGTCAGGCCTCCCTGTTCCTTACCATTTTCTGGAGTTTGTCCAAGTTCATGTTCATTGCATCAGTGATGCCATCCAGCCAACTCATCCTCTGACCTCCTCTTCTCCTTCTACCCTCAATCTTTCCCAGCATCAGGGACTTTTCCAATGAGTTGTCTGTTCACTTTAAATGATCAAAATACTGGAGGCTTCAGCTTCAGCATCAGTCCTGCCAGTGAATATTCAGGGTTGATCTCTCTTAAGATTGGCTGGTTTGATCTCCTTGCTGTCCAAGGAACTTTCAGGAGTCTTCTCCAGCACCACAGTTCGAAGGTATCAATTCTTTGGTATTCTGTCAATTCACCTTAAAACATTTTCTGCCATAATCTTCAAATTATCATCTTTTTCATAGTGTTAGAAAGCATTAAAAGTAGAATTTTTTATACAAATGAATTTTATACTCTTTAATTCAATGAACATAAATTCCCTCTACCTTGCATTGCAATTCTGTTAGCTTACAAAATTGAAGTTATTTAGCATGTTACATGAGATTTAAATTATGATGAAATGAGTAAAACAGAATGGTTAACGATTTTTAACCGTTTTATTTCATTTACTTGGACTTTAGTGCTTTGACACTGGAATATTAATCAAATCATTGACACTTATTTAGAGTGGTTTTCAATTCCTTTGGGCCTACAGACTATTTCAGTGAGGTAAGTGACTTTCACTAGTCATTTAGTCCACCTCACCCAGATTACCACTGCAAAAAACCTTCATGTGAATAAATCAGAAATTGGGAATCAGGCTTTCCCTAAGAAGCACTTTCCCTAAGATGAGAAATATTGGTTCATATAAAGATAAAAACTGTAGCTATTATTACCTCATAGTAAGTCAGCCTGTAAATCACTGGAACTTTCACAGACTAGCAGGAAGACCATGATCATACTAAGTAAACTTTAGACACAGCTAGACAGGAGGGCAGGACCAACCAGTAGAAAATCATCCTCTCAATTCTCCAGCTAGGGTACTATACAGTAATATATACAAAAATATAACTCTTCCACACAACTCCCTTAGTACTTTAATATTTCAATGGGATATTAAGCATTACTGAATTACTTGCTCTCATAAGAAGCAATGTGAGGCAACAAAATCAAACTAATGTGTTACATATTTGTGGAAGCCAGTATGAGGTGGGCTCCAGTGGGCCCGGTCTCCTGCTGTTTACACCCTGTGTTCATCCCTCCCATTACATCAATGTGGGTCTGTGCAACAGAGTGATGGGATGTCACTCCTAAGGCTGTATTATCAAAGATATTGTGGTTTCTGCCTTTTTCTCAGACACCTGCTCTGGAGGAAAGCCAGCTGCCATGTTGGGAGGACACTCAAGCAACCACATGAGACCCTGAATTAGAACCACCGAGCTAAATCACTCCCAATTTCCTGGTTATCAAAAACTGCATGAAATGATAAATGCTGTCTTTTAAGCTGTTTGGGGAAAATTTCTTACAGAGCCAGGGATAATATAATAACATGTATTAATTTAACTGGTTGAAGTTGTAAGTCTCTAACATCTCATTTAGGTATTATAAAATCACATTATGCTGCTGCAATGTAAGGTAGTTAAAAAAAAAAAAGACTCACTAACAAATACCTACCGAGTACCACTGAGGGCAAAAAAGCTCTCTCATACTCCACATGAAACTTCACTAGGGTAATATTCATACTGACCTCTAACTTCTAGCTAATTCCTCCCTAGGTAAGAGGGAGTAACTGGTCTGGTAAGTTTGAGAGAAGGAATTCTGAGGCTTACCTGAAAGTGAAGTGAAAATGAAAGTCACTGTCATGTCCAACTCTTTACGACCCCATGGAATTCTCTAGGCCAGAATACTGGAGTGGGTAGCCTTTCCCATCTCCAGTGGATCTTCCCAACCCAGGGATCGAACCCAGGTCTTCTGCACTGGAGGCAGATTCTCTACCAGCTGAGCCACAAGGGAAGTCCAAGAACACTTGAGTGGGTAACCTATCCCTTTTCCAGCAGATCTTCTGACCCAGGAGTCAAACCGGGGTCTCCTGCGTGCAGGTGGATTCTTTACCAACTGAGCTATTAGGGAAGCCTACTTGTCTAATACTTGTCTAATCTCACCCACTTGTCTCCTTTCCACTTGGGACTTGTCTGACTGAAGAGAGCTATTTGTTCTGGCCTGCCCTCTGTCACACAATAAATGTAGTGGGACAAGCTCTACTCTTGTAGACAGAGAAACATGAGGTTTAAATCTGTGTAATTGTGGAGTGCCACACTAGGGAGTTCATTGTTTCTGCAAACCTCAGTCATATTTTCCAAACAACTTTTTCAGTAATTAACTTATATCTGAATCTTCATCTATCTGATTTCTGTGTCCTATTTCTAAACTGGATCCAAACTTCAGTAAGGGAAAAAAAGGGGAGGGGGCAACTTATCAACCTCTAAACTAAATACAAACTACTATTAGGGGTATTTTGTGCCCTTGTGCAGTTTATAGTCTATTTGGCATATAAACTAGAACACCTGAAAGGTTACATAATAATATAAGAATTACCTAACAAATATAAACTTTAAGAAGCACGTAATTATTACCAAACATGTGAGAAATTATGATCATCTGTGAGAATCAGAACATCTGAAAGAGAAAGGTAAAAACATAGACCTCCCCCATGCCAAACCTATAAACTCAGGAATGGAACCCAAACAACTGCACTTTTAATAAGTTCTCAAAACAATGCTGATCCATATGAATCTAGTCAAAGTGAAAGTCAGTTGCTCAGTTATGTCCGACTCTTTGCGACCCCATGGACTAGTAGCCCTCCAGGCTCCTTTGTCCATGGACTTCTCCAGGCCAGAATACTGGAGTGGGTTGCCATTCCCTTCTCCAGGGGATCTTCTCAACCCAAGGGCTGAACTTGGGTCTCCTGCGTTGCAAGCAGATTCTTTACTCTCTGAGCCACCAGGGAAGCCCCAACTCAAGATATACATGGCAGGTGCAATGACTTAGGAAAAAGGAAGCCTGCTATGAGCTAGCAAAGGAAAGATGATAGCAAACAAAACTTGAAGCAAACTTTGAAAGATATACAGGGTTTAAATGAGGTGGAAGAGGATGAGGGGAAAACATCTGCTGAGGGCTTCTTAACTGCAGACGTTCTCCTATATATTTCCTCATTTAAGACAATTTCATTTCATATATGGAAAAACTGAGGCCCAGAGAGATTAAATAATTTGCCTGAACTCATAAAACTAGTTAATTGACAGAATGAGATTAGCAGAAATTTTCATTTTAAAGATGAAATTGAGCCTCAAGGGGGTAAAATATGTCAGAAGTAACAAAACTGTAAAGGGGCAGAACTGTGATTAAGAAGTGAAGTGGTCAAGCTGAAATCAAGTCTGTGAATCTAAAGGCTTTGCTGTTGCTGCTTCCTTTTTTAAGTAAGTGGGGAAGGAGGTCTATCTTGCTTAGGAAAACACACAAAAGAAGGAAAGCAAAAACAGACTTGAAAAAATATTAGACCATTACAAAATAGACTACATTTTAACTTGTGATACAGCCAGAGAATCATACATTAAAGGCCACCAATGGCTTAAAAAGCACGCAAAAAATAACTGTTTAATCATTATGGTTTTGTCTCAATTGTTTAGTTTTCTAAATAATTACTAACTGCCATTAGCAGTCAGTCAGGAGCCAACTGTTAAGACTAATGACTTATTAACTAGTTGGAAAGTACCAAACTAGTCAAAACAGTCTAACTAATTGTATAGTTTGCCTTAATTTTGGAGGTATAACGTTAAAGCCAGAATAATTTTATTAAAAATTGCTTTGTTTTTGTTGTTGTTTTTCAGTCACTATGTCCAACTCTTTGCGACCCCCATGGACTGCAACACGCTAGGCTTCCCTGTCCTTCACTATCTCCTGGAGTTTGCTCCAACTCATGTCCTTTGAGTCAGTGATGCCATCCAACCCTCTCATCCTCTGTCACCCCCTTCTCCTCTTGCCTTTAATCTTTTCTAGCACCAAGATCTTTTCTGATGAGTCAGCTCTTCGCATCAGGTAGCCAAAGTATTGGAGCTTTGGCATTCGTCCTTTCAATGAACATTCAGGGTTGATTTACTTTAGGACTGACTGGTTTGATCGCCTTGCAATTCAAAGACTGCTTTATGACAATGTTTTATAAGGCTGCTTTGTGGCCCATGTTACAATTTTAAGGACTTTTTAAGTGAAAGATAGTGAAGATAAGTCCTTAATATATTTGTCTCTATAGGGACTTCAGCTCCTCTTTTCTATCTCAAGACCAAAACAAAAATTCAACTCTATAAAGCCCTTCCTGTAATTAAAATTAATCATCTTTTCCTTCATTGCTGCTATACATCATTGCTTATACAAATTTAGCATTTATTTCATTTTGCCTTGCATTAAAGCCGTTTGTTTAAAAACGTTTCTACTTCTCTTTAGGGAAGACTATGCATTATTCACCTTTGTATTTGCCCAGCATTTAGCACAGTGCCTTGCACATTCAATAAAAGCTCGAGAAGATGAAAACATAAATTACATATATCAACACATTTCCTATATCAACTTTGAACTAACAAATATAAGAACACAGGGAAATATACTGTTGAAAACATTTCCATTTTTAAGCAGGATTGGTCAGCCATGTAATTTGAGAACTGGGAACCATCAAAATAATTTATTTATCAACAAACATGCAGTATGTACCATGCAATGTTTATACAACAATGGGAAAAAAACAAAAACAAAAAACAGATGTAGTTCTTGCCCTCACAAAGCTTACACCTAGTAGGAAGACAGACAATAACATATAAATATAATATATGTTATGAAGAAAACAAACAGTAGGGGAAACGAGGAATTAGAGTAAGGGTGGAGGGTAAGGGCAGCTCACATAGGTGCACAGCCTGACAAGTGAAATTTAAGCTGAAATTGAAGGGTGAGAGTCAGTTATGCAAAGAGAACAGTCGACAGTTTCACACACTAGCAAAGTAATGCTTAAAATTCTCCAAGCCAGGCTTCAACAGTACGTGAACCGTGAACTTCCAGATGTTCAAGGTGGATCAAGAAAAGGCAAAGGAACCAGAGATCAGATTACCAACATCCGTTGGATCATCAAAAAAGCTAGAGAGTTCCAGGAAAACATCTACTTCTGCTTTATTGACTACACCAAAGCTTTTGACTGTGTGGATCACAACAGACTGTGGAAAATTCTTAGAGATGGGAATACCAGACCACCTTACCTGCCTCCTGAGAAATCTGTATGCAGGTCAGGAAGCAACAGTTAGAATTGGACATGGAATAACAAACTGGTTCCAAATCGGGAAAGGAGTACATCAAGGCTTTATCACTCTGCTTATTTAACTTATATGTACAGTACATCATGAGATATGCCAGGCTGGACAAGGCACCAGCTGGAATCAAGACTGCCAGGACAAATGTCAATGACCTCAGATATGCAGATGACACCACCCTTACAGCAGAAACAGAAGAACTGAAGAGCCTCTTGATAAAAGAAAGAGAAGAGTGAAAAAGTTGGCTTAAAGGTCAACATTCAGAAAACTAAGATCATGGCATCTGGTCCCATCTCTTCATGGCAAATAGATGGGGAAACAATGAAAACAGTGAGAGACTTTATTTTTGGGGGCTCAAAGAATCACTGTAGATGGTGACTGCAGCCATGAAATTAAAAGATGCTTGCTCCTTGGAAAAAAGCTGTGACCAACCTAGACAGCATATTAAAATGCAGAGACATTTCTTTGCCAACAAATGTCCATCTAGTCAAAGCTATGATTTTTCCAGTGGTCACATATGGATGTGAGAGTTGGACTATAAAGAAAGCTGAGTGCCAAAGAATTGATGCTTTTGAACTGTGGTGCTGGAAAAGACTCTTGAGAGTCCCTTGGACTGCAAGGAGATCCAACCAGTCAATCCTAAAGAAAATCAGTCCTGAATATTCATTGGAAAGACTGATGCTGAAGCTGAAACTCCAATACTTTAGCCACCTGATGTGAAGAATTGACTCCTTGGAAAAGACCCTGATACTAGGAAAGATTGAAGGTGGGAAAAGGGATGATAGAGAATGAGATGGTTGGATAACATCACCGACTCAATGGACATGAGTAAGCCCCTGGAATTGGTGATGGACAGGGAAGCTGGGCATGCTGCAGTCCAGGGGGTTGCAAAGAGTGGGACACAACTGAGCAACTGAACTGAACTGAATTGAACTGAAGGGCCTAAAGGTGTGTGTGGGTCACGTGCTGCAATGCCAGCTTCAGGGGAAAAGTTATTATAGCACATTCCCCAACCTTCTATTTTTCAATTCTTTAGATGTTGCTTCTACCAACATTTATCTGATGAGAATTCTCCTGCCTAAATTAAATTTAGGCAGATTCTCTTGCCTAAATTAAATGACAGCATTAACTCTGGGGAATGCAAGATTCCTTCCAAATAACACTAATTTCCTTTCAGTCCTTACGTCTATTAAATTCATCTCAAAGTGACAACTCTTTCCCAATTAGGAAAGAGTGTTTCCTCTATACAAGCTTTCATTTTTTGATTTGAAGCCCTCCTGATTGCTAATCAACGTGTTGTATGATTACTTCAACAATTACTTATAGAATGTTATTCTGTAATCAGAAAAAACACACTGCTGGCTTTCGGAACTCTATGTTGCTCTGGAATATAAGGTCACACAGCAGAAGAGTTAAGATTAGAAATCCAAAATTTCAGCATCTGCTCTAGGGCTCTTCCTTATCTTCTGCCTTCTCATTTTGTGAGTGAAAATCAAAGCCAAGTTAAGTTTAGGCTACATAATGGGCTGTCACCTTCTGTCTAAATTATAGAATCTAAAAGTACAAAATAACATCAAACTCTCATACTACTTTCTTGTGTGGTCACTATATGGCTGTATTCACAAATAGGTTGTGTACATCTCTATCACTGCACATATTACAGTATGCTAACTATCCTCCTAACTGAACTGAATTCACTGAGTGCAAGAACTAAAGTTTCTTATATTTTTAAATATGCAAACACCTGGCCCAAGTGTACTGCCAAAAATATACAGTCACATTGCTTAACCAAAACCCAGGGGCTGGATGTGTTTTAGAAACAAGAATTTCTGTGAATTAAAAAATGTCACAAGGCACACAAATCATTTCAAAACACCTTACATACCAGTGGCCAAGAGCAGCACCTCATAATGAAGCATATTAATATTTCTTCAGCAAAACATAATGGATAAATGAAGACTATATATACCTTTTCATTAGTTCAGGTTGCATTTTGCTCCCAAATGAATTCTGCCTCCAAGCTTAAAATGTTTTCGCTTTTCAAAGCCTTTTGAATGTTGGTATTAGAGATATTATGGACTGTATTCACAACAGTGTTGCTAGAAGATGCGATTAATCACTTCGACTCACATCTTTTTGATGAGACCAGAATAAACAGTTATACCAGGTGGCTTTTATATCCCATGTTTGGAGAGACTTGTTTTATCACTAAGGAATTCAACCTAGCCAAGGGGATCAAAAGCTGACAATGTGGCCGGAGGCGGGGGTGGGGGGGGGGGGGGGGGGTGGGGGTGGGGGATGATCCTAATTGTACAATACTGTATTCTTATGGAGCTGCTCATTAATTATTAATTTAGTAAGTAAGCTCCATTTGATTAGATCATGTTAGTTATTTTTTAATGAAAATGGGTAAATATGCTAACAAGGGTATGGAGGCAATCAGCTTTGAATTCTATGGGAAGATAAGGGCACTCTTGAGGGACCAAAGTTCACAGAAAGAAGGATTCCAAATATAATGGTGAGAAATAAGCAGAAATGTACACATTCTTCTCTAATTATAATTAATATAAACCAAGGGAAATGTTCTAGTCAACCTCTGATTGACTTTTATATTATTAGCAATCTTATATGAAGTCTTACATGTTTTTTTCTACTTTTTACAAATGGAAAAAGCTCTGCAATCAAAACCGAGCACACTAAAATCCATTCTTTTCTTTCCAGAACTCAAGCCCCATCTCCACTTTCTGTTGCTGCTGCTGCTAAGTCTCTTCAGCCGTGTCCGACTCTGTGCGACCCCACAGACGGCAGCCCACCAGGATCCGCCGTCCCTGGGATTCTCCAGGCAAGAACACTGGAGTGGGTTGCTAGTTCCTTCTCCAGTGCATAAAAGTGAAAAGTGAAAGTGAAGTCGCTCAGCCGTGTCCGACTCTTAGCGACCCCATGGACTGCAGCCTACCAGGCTCCTCTGTCCATGGGATTTTTCCAGGCAAGTGTACTGGAGTGGGGTGTCATTGCCTTCTCCGCAATTTGCACTAAAAGACTACAACTCTGCAGACAACAATGTTTGATATGATTCAGCCTGGGGATGTTGATTTTCAATCTTAAAATTGTATGGACATTTTAACTGAATCAATTACTTCGTTTTCAACGTATGACATTAACATTCATAAAGTGTTTACATACAGAAAAGTGTATTCCATTCTAAAAATGGAAATACCAAGGGTGAAAATGAAATAAATCTTCTTGAGTTTTGGCTACTATTTTAGGATGAAATACTACCTTCTCATATTTTCGTAATTCGTTAAAATAAGAGAAAGAAAACCTAATAAGCTAGATCTTAACAACAAATATACCAGCACGTTACTTACCTAGTACAACAAAAAAGTTGAACAGAAACTAACCAGACTATTTTTCAGTCTGAAGAAAAACAAACTCCCTGTTCCATTTCTTAGCTGTTTACATTCAGTAGTAAGTAAAATTAAAGTCCTTCTCACTGGATTTCTTGGTACACGGGGCTGACTTCCTCTATACTATCTTATCAAAACGATCAGCATTAAATATTTAAATTATTTAGCTTGAGACCATTTAAAAAAAAAAAGCCCCACAGTTCAAAATGCCAGTGGTGACTATTCTGTAAGGAAATGGGTCAGAAACGTGTTGTTATTCTAGGACGCAGGATCAATCGAGCCAAGGACTTCTCGAATATGCTGCCCTCAAGATTCAGGATGCAAGACTCAAGAAACAGCACGCGCGGTCACGATGTCCCTGAAGCCACATGACCTTCCTACGAAAGCAGAACCTGAAAACTTATCAACTCATGGAGAACTCCCGCTTTTAAGTTACAACAAGGCAGGGCAGCTGACAGGAGCGTGCTAGGGACATCTCGGCCCCTGACTAGTTAAGAATGGGGTTCCCGTGCTGCGGCTACTCCCCTTACCGTGAGAAGATTTGAGAGGGAGGAAAGGAGAAACACCCAGAATCCTGGTGGAAAAGGCCCTGGCCTCGCAGACAGGGGTTTAGGGAGACAGGGAGGGGCAGCTCCGTGTGTGGTGACGCTTTGTGAACAGGCTCTATGGAAGCTCGGCTCTCACCGAGGCTTTTATGAGAGCGGACTACGGGGGCCCCGCGCCGCCCGCCCAGATGCGGAAACCTCGGCGTTGCAGGCAGGCGCCAGCCAAGAGCCCCTCCATCGCACCCTCCGCCAGCTGTGGGGGCCTTCGCTCCTCGCCCGCCCGCCGGCCCACCCAAGTCACTCAGAACGCGTCGGCTTTCGACCCGGGCTCGCCAGGCCAAGGCGCAACGAGACGCGCGCAGGGCTCTTTCCTCAGCGTAATCCCTCCGCTGCCGGCCACGCACTAGTTTTAATCACGCCCCACTCCCCCCCGCCTTCCCCCGCCTGGCCGCCGGCGTCACCTCCGCCACCCGAGCGCTTTCCAGCAGCTTCCAGAAACGTCGCCTCCCCAAACCCTGCCACTCACATATGGCGGGCTCTTGCAGCCACCGGCCCCGCCCCTAGTCGTCGCCGCAGCTACAACTGCGGCTGCGGCAACTGAGCGGAAAGCCACGCCTCTCTGCGGAGGCCGACCGGAAGTGCTCTCGTCTTCCCCTTCCCTACCCGGCATACGCCCTTTCAGGGCCCCCACGCAGAGCCGGAAGGGGAAGTGTTTCGCTGAGGACTCAAACCGGAAGCTGCTTTCCTAGCGGAGGGGCTTGGGGGGAGGAGCGGGCCGAGGAGAACGTGGATTGAACGTCGCGCTCTGGCGTGGGAGCTCCAGTTGGAACGGGAGTTCCGAGCGACCCGGACGCGAGGAAGGGCCGAGCCGACAGCAGGTGAGGGAGAAGACGGAGTAGCTTCCTTCAGCTCCTGAAATAGGAAAAGGGGACGGAGCTGGGGTGATCTGTGGGGGTACTCGCTGGTTGAAAGGAGGGACTAGGCTGGGAGGGGGAAAGGCTTGTTGAGTAAGGTATTAGAATAGAGTCACAGATTCCTTCGTTTGGACTCAGAGAGGTAAATGCTGAAGAGAAACCAGAGGTTTTTCCCCTCACCCCCCTTCATAAGGAGCGTGAATTAACGGAACCCTGCGCCTCCTCGGGTTTCCAAGGTTGGGTTTTGAAACTGACGTCTCCTGGTCTGTGATTCAGGACGGCTGGCTTGGGTACCAGACAGGGCTGGGCGCCGAAAGCCAGCCCCATCCCTCGGCTTCAAATCCGTTGTGGCCTCACCTTTGACAGCTCGCGTGCCGAGCCCGCCTCCTGGGAGGGAAAGCTTTAACGGGTGTAAGGCCTTCTTCGAGCAGTTGGATCTCTGGGTTTCCCCATTTTGCGCTGGGCTGTGACTTCAGCTTAATTGCTGCTTTCGCTAGCCCCAGGGCCAGATTGACGCTTTGTTGCTTTAACTGGGTCCGTGCTGGGTTAGTACTTGACATTTGGGCTTCTGGAGCGTCAGTGGCTCACAGAAGTAATGAAAGGGGGGCGGTGCGGCTCAGAAAAAAAATGCGGAGGGTGAAGTGGAATAGACGGTAAGACTGGAAAGCCAGTGGTCTCACAGTGCGGTGGTATTTAGGTCTTAGCATTGCCCTCAGGTAACGCTGAGTAACTGAACACGCACGCATGGAACTGTTTGGACTTTACTATAATCAGACTGGAGTCATTACTTGATTTTAAGCTGAGCAGCGACGAACTCAGACTTGTTTTTCTTTAATAAAAGCATTACTTTGGCAGTGATAGGGAGTGGAGATGGAGATGAAGACAGAGGTGGGGGTTTGAGATGGAAGCCAAAGAACTGTCAGATGAATTTGATGACTTTGACTAGAGAACCACTCAAATTTTCTAGTATGTGTGTTTGTAAGCACAAAGGTGCCAAAGACTAGGAGAAATACAAGCAAAAGGAGCAGGAGCAGGTGGTTTTTTGAAGGGAGAACAATGAGGGCAGTCATTCAGGGACAAATTAAGTTATAAGAACTGCCCCAGGGTTTCCTATCTAGGACCAAGTAAGTTGTATTTGAAAGACTTGAGTAGCCTACCTCTGTTTTTTTTTGTTTGTTTTTTTTTTTTTTTTAATGAATTTTCTTTTGGGGCTTCTGCATAGTCAGGATTTCAGCCACCAACCTACTTGTTTTTCCATTGAAATTTTTGGGTGATAGGATCAGGAGAGCAAGTTTGAATTCTTACCGTGTTTTACTTTAGTAGAGAGAGAGAGAACCAGCCAGAAAAGTTTTCTTAATCCCTCAGGCAGATGGAAATTTTCAACAAGAAAGATCTGTTCCTGATACATGGCTTACCAGCCTTTTTTTTGAGAATACTGCAGAATGATCCAAGCTATGCCGCCTATTTTCTACATAATGTATAAAATGTACTGCTGCTGCTGCTGCTGCTGCTGCTGCTGCTGCTAAGTCGCTTCAGTCGTGTCCAACTCGGTGCGACCCCAAAGACGGCACCCCACCAGGCTCCCCCGTCCCTGGGATTCTCCAGGCAAGAACACTGGAGTGGGTTGCCGTTTCCTTCTCCAATGCATAAAAGTGAAAAGTGAAAGTGAAGTCGCTCAGTCGTGTTCGACTCTTAGCGACCCCATGGACTGCAGCCTACCAGGCTCCTCTGTCCATGGGGTTTTCGAGGCAAGAGTACTGGAGTGGGGTGCCATTGCCTTCTCCGATAAAATGTACTAAATAATAGTTAAAATTTGCTATGGGTCAGGTGCTAAACGTTTTACACGCATTGCATTTAATTCTTAGAATCATCTAATTTTCCGAATGCAGTTTTGAACCTAAAGCCCATGCTTTTAGCCACTCTTGAATCCTAGAAGTTTGACTCTTCCTGTATAGTTCCCTTCTGTGAGTAGGTTATAAACAGAATCAGCCAGAGTTAACAAATTGGTGTTGTCCCTGAGGAACTTAAAAGGAAAAAGCACCAAATTTGTTTTTTTACCCTTTGGCAGTGATTCTCAGTGGACTGAATTTGGCCCCTTACCCCATCCCACCCCCCAGGTTGCCAACATCTGACAGACATTCGGCAACATCTGGAGACATGGTCACAACTGAGGGGTGGGTGTTGTTGGCATCTAGCAGTTAGAGGTCAGTGATGCTGCTGAATATCCCCTTAACCCACAGGACAGTCTCCACAACAAATTGATCTGGTCTGTGATGTCTGTAATCTTGTGGTTGAGAAACCCTGCTTGTGGATGTTTCTTCAGGAATAGCAACTTGAGATCCAGTGATGCTTTTCTAAAGAGCATTTTATTTTTGGAATTATTCCTTGGCTTGAAAGCTGTGTAAAGTATATTCCTCTGAAACACAATAGCATAACTAGTTTCTAAAGTGAATCTGTGAGCCCCATTTTCCCAGGAGGTGGTTGTCATAGAATCATGGATTCTTAAATTTTGGAAAAACTTTTTTCTTGAAAGTATTCTACAACATCCCTGTGAAGTGGTGATTCACTCTGCTCAGAGTTCTCCTTTATCTACTTTTCCTTGTATTTTAAATCTAAACTACTGTTAACAAATACTTTCCCTTACACTGAGCTCCAGTCTCATAATTTTGACTTGACTGAATGTGATTCTATTCCAGGGGACTACACTCAAAAAACACTTGTTACATGTGTAATTTGTACTATGACAGTATTTATATTTTTGTTCTGTTACAAATTATTTAATGTAAAATAAAGTACATTATTGTCAGCTTTTAAGAAGTGGCACTATCCTCAGCTGATGATGTATTCTTGGTAGTTGAAAGCAATAGGAATATAGGGAGTTCTTTTGTCTGTGTCAGATAATAGCACAATGGATCTGGGTTTTGTAAAGTACTTTCTTAATATAATGTTTATATATTTGTTTTAAATTGTACATAGACTAAAAACTTAGGATTTCACCTCTGGTCGATATAGTTAAATAATAGCTAACTCTATTACTGGTTTTGATAGGTTTTCTTTTAAATGAGTCCACTATGAAGACTAGTCCTATTGCTGGTTTATGCCCTCTTGCCACAAATTTGCTAGATTTATAAATAAATTCAGGTATTTTGCTTTCACTTCAAAATAACAATTTTAGAATCTGTTTAAGGTATATAGTTCTCAAAATATACTTATGTATATCCATCTTCTAAAATAGCATAGCTCTTTTTCAAAGTAAATAGGATTTTTGTTTAATTGTCTATTGACTTTGTTTTTTTCCAGGGTTCATTGAGAAATCCTTAGTGCTATTGACATGTTTCAAGGGACATAAATTAGCCAATGACTCGGAATGATGGATTCCCCGAAGAGTGGAAATGGTTTGCCAGTGATTGGACCAGGGGCTGATATAGGGAAATCTTCACTCCACATGGTGGGGTACTTGGGAAAAGTTAGTGCACTTATTTTTTGCCTCAGTGCAAAGTTGGGTTTTTTCCCTCCTGTTTTTGAGACTTAAATTTGGTTTTAATTTTACCAATTAA
The DNA here is from genome assembly GCA_024291935.2 of Okapia johnstoni. NCBI lineage: Eukaryota > Metazoa > Chordata > Mammalia > Artiodactyla > Giraffidae > Okapia > Okapia johnstoni. The sequence goes on along the minus strand of CM044321.1, from coordinate 68,403,638 downwards.
TTTCTGAAAAATTGTATCTTCCACGGAAATCTTACAGTAATGGCGAAAGACTGTTTTCTGTTTACCTCTCTGTTTCATTGATAAGTGAAAGTAGAAAGAAAACATAGACCTTATGGTTTACTGTTTGAAAATATCGAACATATTTTCAGTGGTAACTGACGTTACTTTTTTTCTTGCAAATAAAACTAATGCTATTCTTAACACCTAATTTAATATTTAAAACTAGAATATATTCTTTTTGGAATAATAGCTGTATTTAAAGCCTGTATGCAGTTCTTTTATTTGCTGTTTTTTAAGATATCTTGCCAGGATGCTTCTCGGTGAAAATTATAAAAAAATTTTCTGGTTACTTTTCCATTTAACTTTTTGCAATTTGATAAAAGCTGTGAGTGTCTCTATTTTAATTTACTTTTTTTCTCTTTTAGAATTATGATTCAGCTAAAGTCCTGTCAGATGGGTATTGCCCTGCTTGTAGGGCGAAGGGAAAGTTAAAAGCCTTAAAGACTTACCGAATTAGTTTTCAAGAATCTATCTTTTTGTGTGAAGATCTGCAGGTAAAGTATTAATCTTAGATGGTATCAAAGTTTTAGCCTTTTGCTCTTTTCTTCACTGTTTAAATTTGTGCTCATTTTGTAGTTTTTAGATACATGTTTTTAATATGTAGATAATCAAAATCTCTAGATCTGTCTGGTATGCAATTTTAAATATTCTCTGTTATTTTTCTGCTCAGTTTCCTGCATTATTACATGAAGGTGTTAGACTTGTTAGAGGAGGGAATATATTTCAAGATTTTTTTTTTTTAAACCTCGTGGAGGTCCTTTAGATGTTGTCACTCTCATCTGTTGGTTTATTAACTTTGGGACTCACTGAGAAAGTTATTAACCTCTAAATATTATGTACTTAAGAACTCTAGAACTTCTTCATCTTGCTAAACTGAAATTCTGTACCCGTTGAATAACAACTGCCCGTAGCCCTGGCAACTATCTTTCTAATTTGTCTATGAATGTGACTATATCTAGGTACCTCATATAAGTGGAATCATAAAGTATTTATCTTTTTGTGATTTTGCTTGGTGTAATGACCTCAAAGTTTATCCATATTGTACAATATGACAAGAGTTCCCTTTTTTAAGGCTGCATAACATTCTATTGTGTTAATATGTATATACCACATTTTGTTTAAGGAAGTAATCTCGGGGTGTGAAAGTTGAGGATCAAGTTGTTAGTTAATGGTGACTGTACAACTAGTTAGTAATGGAAAAATGAAGAACTTGTCCTGTTAAAGAATTTCTAAATAAGTGCAGTATTAGGAATATAGTGTTCACTTGTATAGAAGATGCTATATTTTAAAATGGAGGATTTAGTGCATTTCAGGGTTCCTGCATAGCTCAGTCAGTAAAGCATCTGCCTGCAGTATAGGAGACCTGGGTTCAAGTCCTGGGTCAGGAAGTTCCCCTGGAGAAGGAAATGGCAATCCACTCCAGTATTCTTGCCTGGAGAATCCAATGGACGAAGGAACCTGGCAGGCTATAGTTAATGGGATTGCAAGAGTCGGACATCTTTCTTTCTTTCTTTTTTTTCTTTCTTTCTTAGTGCATTTCAGTTAGTTGTTGCTGTAAAATGAACCATCTCAAAACTTAGTGACAAAGTGACTTAATGGCTTCACTTAATGATTCTGTGGGTTGTCAAGGCAGTTCTTACACTTCCCATTTTGTTGGCTGGTACAGCTAAAATGTCTGTGTGGCAGGCTGTGGATGCCAGCTCCCAAGGAACTCAACTCAGGTAGTCAGCCAGGATCTCACTTCTTTTCCACGAGGGTCTCTCCATAAGGCTGATTGGGATCCTTACAGTGCAATAGCTGGAACTAAGAAAATGTCTTCCAGAAAGAGGGCTGCAAGAGGGCAAGTCCAGTCAGCCAGTGCTTCAGGCCTCCGTGTACATCCTGGTTGTTCATGTCCCATAACAGCTAGTCACATGGCCAAGCCCGAGGCTGTGGCAGGGGGCTGACTCTATAAGGGCCTGACTACCTGGAGATATAGTTCTTTAGTTCACTAGAGGCCACTGAGGTGGCTATCTACCATACCTGTATAGAAGAAGGCATGTTTTAAGTGAGGCACACAGGATGTAGATTTCTTGCATCTGTCTTATAAAATGTTTTGCTGGTGTTCAAGCTTAGGGAAAATTTGTTGGTTATTTTAGTGATCTGTTTACACTTTTGCTCTTTGGCTGAAATTGTGTTCATGCATGGCGAAGTCATTAAAATTCAGCCAGTTTGATTCTGAGACCCAGTGTGGTTGTAAAATTGATCCACTGATGTGCTCTTGGGTTAATACTCAGTTTCAAAACTATGAAACATAGACATTACTCTTTGCAACTTTTTACATTGAAACTACTTTTCTAGTTTTTAATGCCATGCAGTATACCTATCCCCAAAAGAATAGTACACTCATCATAAAATTTTAGAATTTTTAATTCATTCAACATTGGATTCTTGGTTAAAGCAAAAATATGTATGTTTTCCTTGTTAGCTTACCCTGGTGTAGCTTAGATTAAACCCTTGACTATTCAGATTAACTAGGAAAAAAATTACTCTTTTGGGACTAAATTTTTGATTAGTTGTATATCCTTGTTCCTTCAAATTTAGATTGATAATATTATATACCCTCTCATATCAAATTAATGTTAACGTTTTATACATATTTTTCATGACATAGAAGTGGTAAAGTAAAGCTTGAGCTTATTTAAATTTTTATTTTTTCTTTCTAGTGCATCTATCCTTTGGGCTCTAAATCACTTAATAACTTAATTTCTCCTGGTTTGGAAGATTGTCACACTCCAAATAAGCCTCAAAAAAGAAAGATCTTGGAAGCCAACTGTGAAGATTCACCTCTTTTAGCAGGTTCTAAAAAGACTAAAAATCATCGAGGCATTGACAGTGAACAAGTTTTGAACAGTAACCATAATGGGGGCGAATATGATGGAACCTCACCAGGCTTACCTGGTTCACTGTACAGTGGACAGCAGAATCCAGTTAGGACAGCTGATTCCTGGGACCAGAATGAAGCTTTGGAAGCTGATACTGTTGACATGGCTCCTGAGGAAGATGCTATGGTGGTTGATGTTTCTGGAACTGAAGGGACTCTCTCTCAAAATGAAAGATGCACATCTGAACTGGAAAAGCCACTGGAGAGCAAACATACCTCATTTTGCCAGACTTCATGTGTCCAGTGGAAAAATGCACATGCTCTGTGTTGGTTAGACTGTATCCTGTCAGTACTGGTGCACTTGGAAGGGCTGAAAAGCACTGTGACTGACCTGTGCTCTAAAGAGGAGTCCATGTTCAGACAGTTGTTTACCAGGTATAATCAAGCCAATAAGCTTCTGCACACCAGTCAGCTGGATGGAGTTAAAGGTTAGTAATAACATTTTATTTCTCTTTAATTTTTAGAGAGACTAATGTTGAACTTGTCTCATAGCATGTGAAAAAGATGCCATTAATACTTGTTGTTCTGTGTTGAGACCTGGGAGCAGGGACCAAAGGGACCATATCATGAAGCTTGAGATAATACCAGTTGTGTTATCATGACTGCCCAAAAGGCAGTCTTGTTTCTAAAACTAAAGAGTAAAGAGTCTGTGGCTATATCTTATCGGTCAATGGTGGTCGACATAGAGTCTATCAAAGTAAAACTAAGTTTTTGAGTTGCTGTAAAGTGGAATAAAGAAGTAAATAGATCACCCATAATCCCACAACTCTCCAAAAATCACTTCACAGTGAGGGATATATTTTTATTTTTTCATGAAATAGGATACCCAGGAACCACCTCCAACCCAAGATAAAATATTTGCAATGATTTACATCTATCTATGTGTTCCTCCCCATGCCATCCTTTACTCCCCCCGAAGGTAATCATTATCCTAAAATTTGTTTTTATCATTTCTTCTTTTTAAATAGTTTTTCCTACATATGTATGGCTAAGTAATGTATTGCCGAATTTAATGTCTTGAACTTTATAAAAAAAGATATACAGTATATTTTTTCTGGGACCTTATTTTTCCTGTAAAGATATATCTGTAAAGCTGCTTGTATTTGTGGCTCACTAATTTTAATTGTTATGTAATATTTCCAGTTTGTCAGAATACCAGTTTGTAAGTATAGCAGTGCATTTATTCATCTATCATTGGGTTGATTCTTGCCATGATAAATACTGCTGCCGTGACTGTTTTTAGGCCAATCTCTCGGGGCCCAAGAGTTTCCTTTGGATCTACCTTAGGATAGACTCTTGAGTTCACACACACTGGATAAAGGCTAATGGTTTTCCAGAGTGGTTGTACCAGTGTCTACTCCCATTAGCAATGTAGATGAGATCTTCCTCATCCATATTTCCTCCCTTGGCTATTTTCACACTTGGAGATGTTTGCTATTCGAATGATATAAAATGGTCCTGATTTGCTTTTCCCCAATTTAAAAAGGTTGAACAGCTCTTCCTATATAGATTGACCCTCTGTTCCCTCTGTGAAGCCTATTTGTGTCTTATACCTGTTTGTTCTGTTGTCATGTGCTTATTGATTTGAGCTTTTATATGTCCTTGTTGCTCTGTTTATTTATGTCAGATAGCTTGCTACATCTCCCAGTTTGTATCTTGTGCCTTTGCTTTTTTAAAGATGTCTTTTGATGTACAGAAATCATTCATCTTTCTTTTTGTAGCTAGTAATGTTTGTGGCTTTAAAAAGAAATGTTTCCTTTGTCCAGGATGAGAAAGTCATTCACCTGTGTTTTCACTGAGACATCACAGAGCTTTGCTTTTTACATTGAAATTCTTAATTCAGTGGGAGGTAATTGGGAATGGTGTGTGGTAAGGGTTCATTTTTTTTCCCATTGCATAGCCAGTTTTTCTAGCTCCACCTTTTTCCTCAAGTGATCTGCCATGACCCTTTTGTCATATTACAGTCTGTGTAAGCAGTTCCTTAGCACTCAGTTTTGTTCTCTTAGTCACTTTGTCTCTGCACCAGTACCACACTATGTTAATTATTAGGGCTTTTTAGGTCTTGCTATCCTCATCTTTACTCAACTTGACTTTGATCATGCAATCTTTTATATAAATCTTATACATTGTTTCCCCATCCTTGAATATTTTCCTCCACTGTAAGAGTGCCAGGCTGTTTTAATTATTATGGCCTTTTGGATCTTGGTATCTGGTAGGGGAGAATCCTTACTTTTATGCAGTTTGACTTTGGTTATTCAGTATTTTATTAATTTTTTACAAGATAATTGTTGTTTTTATAATATAGTTGTAATTACATTTGTTCCAGCTGCATTACCGTTGATTGTAAGTTTTCTTTTTTTCCAGTGTGATCAGATACCAGAAATTCTGATCAGTGCTCACTTCATATTACAGGAGACTCCAGATGTTCTCATAGTGAAATGCACAAGCAGTGTGTGATCAGGCTATATGAATTATTTACTTGTAAGAGATTTTAGTGAAAAGATCTAGTAGCCTGAGTAATTAGAGTCAGGTGCATATGGAGGCTTTTACTCAAAACAATTTTGTTAATCTTAGTTTTCTGTCAGTAATTTTGAGGACTTTTGCCCTAAAGCATGTCAAAAACATGAACAGGTATGTGCCCAAAGATGTTCATGATAGTATTTATAATAGTTAAAAAAAAAAAAAAGAGTAAAATCTTAAATGTCCAGCAATAGGGAATGGCCAATAAAACTATGGTTCAGTTGGAATGTAATAACTAGCCTGCAAAGTTTTTAATGAAGCACATTTGTGTAAAAAAAGCAGAATGTGGAATTGTACAAAATGCGATGATGTCAGTGAAGACCCCTTCATGCCCTCCTTCCTTCCCCTCCCCCAAAAAAAGATGTAGAAGGAGGGAAACATACCAAATGTTTGTTTGGGAAGTAATCATAATATTAAGACTCCTTATAAATTTATCTGTTCCTGTGATCTAGTTAAGTTCAGTAAAAGTTGTACAGAGAAGATTAACTGATTAGAAGTTGTTTTAGCATAAGGACTAATCGCATTGAAAGAAACGGCCTCAGATGTTTCAGAGATTGGCAGAATATTAACGTGTAGCTCTTTAGCTAGGCCTGTGATTATTTGGGTGAGATTTTACTCGGGCAGAATGATGTTGTGCCAGGCAGTCAGTACTAACGATATTGTGCTGTTAAAAAAGACTGAGGGAATGTATGGTATATTATGGGACTTCACTGGTGGCTCAGATAGTAAAGCATCTGCTGCAATGCATGAGACACTGGGTTCAATCCCTTAGTCGGGAAGATCCCCTGGAGAAGGAATTGGCTACCCACTCCAGTATTCTTGCCTAGAGAATCCCATGGACACACCCTGGTGGGCTGCAGTCCATGGGGTCACAAAGAGTCAGACACAAGTGAGTTGACGAAGCACATACACACGATATACTACAGAGAGAAGAAGAATTAAGGGATTTTGTAGTTTTCCATTTTGTCTCTGGAAAATTTGTTGACTGATAAAATTTCATTTTTGATAATGTGTTAATTGCCTATAGAAAGATGTAGGTTGATGAGAAATCAGTAATGTTCTATATTTTATTGTTAGATGGAGATTGTATAAAGCTTCCTTCAGAAATATTTGCAAAGATAGAGACCTGTCTGAATGAAGTCAGAGATGAAATTTTTATTAGACTTCAACCTCAGCTTAGATGTACATTAGGTAAGTAATTCGTGGAATTTAACTATATTATTCATCTACTGTAAAGACATACTTACATCATAAGGAAATATCATACTGTTTTATTACTTGGGATGATGAGATTCTTGGAAGGGAGAATCTGGGTAGAAACGTATCACTGGTTAAATCATTCAAGGATGGAGTTGTTTTATATAAATACGCACGCATGTGTTCCATCCCTTCAGAGTGGATGCATTTCTCAGAGCCAGGTCAGCACTTAGGGGTTACACCATTGGCTGCTTTCCCTGTCCTTTCCCCTAGTAGACTACTACAGCCACTAATCTGTTGGGTGGAGACTCATCCCACAGGAGCCTTGTCCATAAGATCTCCAGAGTGTAGACCACGGGGCTCCCGTGTTGCATTTTGCGGCTATCAGTCCCCGCCTAGAGTGACCTGAGATGTTTTATTCAAATTCCCTACTCCAGTTCCCAGTTGAATTTTAAAGAGTGGTTTCTTCCCCAGTCTGAGTCACCACCCTGCTTATCCCTGCTCATTATAAATATTTGGAAGATTGTGTCTTGCTCTACTGCTGCCTTGGATGTGGATATCTGTGTACAGAGAAGAGATGTCTGAAGATTGTGCGCTCATAGCAATTGGGCAGACATGTAGCTCTTCCTGTACAGGAGCATCCTCTCACTGTGTCTGCGCTACTCGGTCAGCAGTGAGAGGGGCCACGTTAGTGCTTAAGGCTTGCTAATGAAACCTAACACTTGCTTCTGGGAGCACCTTGGAATCTTACAATGTGTGTGTCCTCATTCTGAATATTAACATGTATTCTAAACCACTGAAGAAAGAGAAGTAGACTCCATAGTGGCTTGGAATGTTGGTTACATTTTTAAGATCAGCCAGACACTTACTCATTTTCATTACTGTTTTTAAAAAACATTGTAAGCTATCCTCTCTGCTCTCCGTCCTCATAGTTTAAGAAATATTACAACTAATGCCCTTTTTGTACTCTTTCCCAATTATGCCTTACCTCACCACAAAGGTAACTGCTATCTTCAATTTGATATTTCTTTTCCTTCATTGTATATATGTTTGTTTGTCTGTTTTAAGGAAAAAGCGTGTATTTTATGGTGTCTACTTATTTATGTAAATGTAGAGAGTAATTTAGTCTTTGAGTGTTGTGTACCAGTGTCAGGAAAGACAGACCAGTACAACAGAATAGAAAATCCAGATCCAAACCCGCCCGCCCCCCCAATCCCACCCCCATTTGGTTTCTTCTTAATGGTGATGGTTGGTTCCTGATTGGGGGGGAGGGGGTGTGGGTGGGATCAGAGCCCTTCTTCACAGCATAATTAGAAAGAAACTTCCAGTATTCACATATTTAAAGACCTAAACATGAAAAGCAGAGTTGTAAAACTTTGGAAGAAAATATAGGTCACTATTTCACTAGAGATTGGTGACTGCAGTTACATCAAAGTTTGAAACCTCTGTGTAAAGATAGAACAAAGAAATAATATCCAGGATATCTTATGAAGAATTCTTGTACATCAGTTTAAAAAAAAAAAATAGAAAAAACCTGATAGAAAAGTGGCCAGACAAATTAATGAGCCAGTAACAGAAGAGGAAACCTGAATAGCTAGACAGCAAGGAGTCACTGAAAAGTTTGCATCCTGATGAACAAGATACTTTAGGGAAATATGCAAACTAGGTACAGATGGTCTCCATCTTTCAGTCGTCCAACTTTTGATTTTTTTTTTTCAGTTTACAATGGTGTTAAAGTGATAAATGCAATCAGTAGAAACTGTGCTTTGAGTTTTGAATTGTGATCTTTTCCTAGACTAGTGATAAGCCCTATGATACTCACTTGTGATGCTGGGCAGTAGGAGTTAGCTGCAGCTTCCAGCTAGCCATGCGATCACAAGGGTAAACAACCGATATGCTTACAACCATTCTGGATCCAGACCAGCATCCTGCTTTTCACTTTCAGTATAGTGTTCAATAAAGTACATGAGATATCCAGTACTTTACTGTAAAACAGACATTGTATTCAGTGATTTTGCCCAATGGTAGGCTAATGTTAAGTGTTTTGAGCACGTTGAAGGTAGGTTGGGCTAAGCTTTGATATTTGGTAGGTTAGGAGGATTAAATGCCTTTTCAACTTAACGATATTTTCCACTTACGATGTAAAGGTTTATTGGAACATAACCCTGTCATGAGTTGAGGAAGATCTATAGTTGAGCAGGAGTTGGGGTTAAGGCAGTATAGACAGAGAAACCACTTAATTTAGACAGGAGGTTATCAAAATTAGAAATAAGCTTTCATATTTTATGTTTCTCCAACTTGGAAATTATTATCCTACAGTGTTTCTCCAGTTATATTATTTTTAGCATCTGTACCAAACAAATCTACATATTTTTGCTTTGTTTTTATGATGCTCTAGAACTGTCACAGTTCTGAGGATTTCTTTTTTCCCCCGAGAAAAGCTTGTCTGAGGAGACAGTATGAGTCTTTTGTATCTTTGTCTTAGGTATTTTCAGAAGTGTCACCAAGACAAATGAAAGATAGTGTTAATTAAAATGATGGACATTTTTAGAAAGTGCTTGAAAAACTTCTCTCGCCCAACTGTGAATAACTTACTCTGTCATATATACATATTCCCATATATTCATACTGTGAATATAGTGAGAAAAGACGACAGTTTGTAATTTTTTTCAGTTCATTATGAGCAATAACTTTTCTTTTTCTTCTTGAAGGTGATATGGAAAGCCCTGTGTTTGCATTTCCCCTGCTCTTAAAAATAGAACCCCACATTGAACAGCTCTTCACATACTCTTTTTCTTGGAATTTTGAATGTTCGCACTGTGGACACAAGTATCAAAACAGGTTAGTGTTTCTATTTTCTTTAATGGATTCATTCTGTTGAAAATGTCTCCAAGTAATGAAATATGAAGAAAACTTGCTTCCACTTGTAGCATTGCTGTCTTTACCCTTGATAAAATTTCCTTTTGTATAGTGAAGTTTCTCCACCGCTAAGATTAAAAGGAAAAAGTTGAGCCCCAGTAACTGCATTATTTACTTGCTTTTTCATACTAAAAGAGTACCAATAATAATAATAATAAATAAACGTAAATGGTTTGATAGATTACTAGAAGGAATTTTGTTAAGTTCTTTAGTGGGAAGTGGGGACTAATGGTGAAGTAGCACAGTCCCCTACCTCCCCCACTTTCCTTGGATTCCCCACTAAGTAAGTACACCTCTTAGAATTCTTTGCAAAACCATACGTGTTTTGTTTGTATTAGAGACTAGGGCTTTTGTTTGCTTGTTTTCAACATTGTGGAAACTTGATTTTAGGCTCCCAGAGTCTGGCAGCAGATCTCAGAGGTAACTTATGCTCTCCCATTCCTTCCCTTAGTCCTATGAAAGACCAGCCACCACCAGAATCCTTCTACACGTGAACTGTCTCAGCCATGCTTTCTACTTCCCTGCTGCCTCTAGGTGAGGATTAGAGAGATCACGATTGTTGTACATGACCCTGAGATTGGTTCTCAGGACGAAACATGGAGAAGAAAGAAGCTGCAAAGTTATTTTGCTTCCAAACACCTACCATATTAAAAAAAAATAGAGAAATTAGGTTTTGGAAGAGGAGTCAGGGAGAGAAAATTTATCAGACATGACACCCTCCCTGTGTCCATATATGAGAAAGTCACTGGCTGGCTGGCAGTTAAAACATGACCAAGCTGGTTCTGTTGGTCATTTATTCAAACTGTTACAATAGAGGTAAATCCTTTCCTCTTTTCTTGAATTCACCTGTTAGTAAACTAGAAAATTTGGAGTCTCCAAGTTATTGAATAAACGTATATGAAAAAATACTACTTCAGATATTCATTATCTTAATTGAGACTATTTTCAGGTATTTAGGGATTAGTCAAGGAGAGCTGAGGGTGAGAGAATGCTCTAGGAAGCATTTGGTTTTTTTTTTTAAATCAGTTAAGTCAAAAAGACTAGAACAGAGTTCAGTTCAGTCGCTCAGTCGTATCCGACTCTTTGTGACCCTGTGGACTGCAGCACACCAGGCTTCCCTGTCCATCAGGGAACAGAGTAAGACTTAGCATTTCACTCATACCTAGGACTTAAGTAACTTTGTGTGAGTATTAGAACAAACATCTGCTTCTAGGTCTTCTGGCATTGAGTTCTATAAATTATCTGACTTTCTCCTCATTTGACATGTGTGGAAACTGAAACTTGAAAGGGGTTAAATTGACGCCTGAGGTGACAGACTAGTAAGTGGAACAACTCAGGCTTAGGTTTTCTGTTCCCTCAGATTTTCCTGCTCACTGAGGTATGCTGCCTAATCTCTACCTGGGTCTTAAGTAATATAAATAACAGACACAAGCCTGAAGATGACAGTCAACTTGATAGCTTTTCCAGAATCTGCATCTCAGTTGTTTGACAGCTTTTCACTGAGCATATTCTCTGCCAGGAACTCAGCAGAAGTCATTTTTATTCTGGCCAAATTCAGACAGTTAGTTAGGGAAGTAACATGGAAACATAACAGAGGGCCAGTGACTTAGCAGTTATTTTGATCTGTTGGCTTTGAATACAGAGTGAAAAGTGCATTTTGGAGCCGTGTAGAAAAACTCTGAGAGCTCAAGGGAAAGAATCCACCAACCACTTTCCCCCCTCCCTTTTTTTTTTCCTTAAAGTTTTTTGTTCTAAAAGTAAAAGTAGTTAGAGGGGAAAAGCTTAAAATGAAGTGGCATTTCATTGAAACTTACTTGCACTTAATCTGGTGGAAAAATATCAGCAAACTCTTTCATTTGTGTGCTGCTGTTTTTAGTGCTAGTTTAAGAGCTTTTGACTTGATTTAGAAGATAGTTTCTGCAGGCCGTTAAAGACCTTGAAGTTGGCTCCCTGAGCTCATTTCATGTCTGTCGGGTTTATCATCTGACGTGTCTCATTTTCCTCATCTGTAAAATGGGGATGAAAAGAGCACCTGCCACAGAGATGTTTTGGTAGATGAGTGTTTAGCTCAGTGCCTTATATGTAGTACGTGCTCAGGAATGTGAGATGTCATGTGGAGCATTAAAGCTTATTTGCTGAGACAAACTCCCTTTTATTAATGAAAAATAGGAGCCTTTACTTTATATTTATCTTTGGAAACTGAGAATGTAGCAGAAATAACAGTCAATGCATTTGTTGATACTTTTATGTGGCATTGCCTTTAAAATGTTAGCTTCCCTGAGAATTGATCTATTTGTAACAGCCTGTGGTTACCTCACACATAAGTTACCGGTATTTGTTGTTATTTATAAAAGAAGGTGGTGTCTCTTAGATAATAAATAATTGCTTTTTTAAAGATACTGTTAATCGAGTTGAATTGTAGTGTACATCTGTAAAGATCATGTTTGCAGATGCTGTTGCTATCAAATATTCAGGCTTAAGTGCAAAATTTAGAACTTACATAAACTGTGAAAACTGTATTTTTTTCACAACTGATATTCTTATATTTTAAGGATCAAGATAATTAAGTTGTTGCTATTCCCAAATAAATGTTTTTGTAAGTGCCCCTTTTCGTTTTTGGTTGTGAGTAACGGATAGCCAGATGGTGAATTTTTTGAGTAAGGATGAACTCTTAATATATTTGAAAGCCTTAAAGCAGTGGTCCTTCACTCGGGGTTCTTTCCTGCCCCGTGGGACATTTGACAGTGTCTGGAGATAGCTAGTTGCTGCAGCTGGAGGCTGTTACAGCCTCTTGTGTGTAGAGAGGCCAGGAATGAGGCCCAACATCCTCCAGTGCACAGGTCAGTGCCCTCCAGCAAAGAATAACCCAGTGCAAAATATATAGCAGTGGTATTGCCCTTGAGAAACACTGCCTTTAACATTTTCATCTCATAGCTGAGAAACTATAGATAATTCATGTGGAGAGTCCTTACAGAGAACTTTACTAGGGTAGGGTTAGGAAGGAACATTGACATACATTTGCAGGAATAGGAAAGTATGAATAAACAAATAAAGGAAAGTGCCTTCTGTTTTAGACATCGATTTAAGGTAACATGAATGAATTTAACTTAATCAAAATTATGTCTTTTTTTTTTTTAATAGATGTATGAAGAATCTGGTCACCTTTACAAATGTCATCCCTGAGTGGCACCCACTTAAAGCTGCCCATTTTGGTCCGTGTAACAGTTGCAACAATAAGTCACAAATAAGAAAAATGATATTAGAAAAGTGAGTTTAAATTGCCTTACTATTTTTAGAACAAAGTGAATGTGGATTTACTTTTTTTTTTTTTCCAGTGTGTAGTATTGAAAGTGATGACTGCAACCTGCTTTTCAGAAGTTTGAGTTAACATAGGTTTATGAATTGCCAAAGTGCTTCTCTCTGTCAGGAGCTCTGGTAAGCTATTCAGGTCACACACCACTGCAGAGCTGACTTAGGGTAATTGTCTGACCCCACACCTACTATCTCTCCTCCTTTTTTTCTTTGTCTTCTCTCTCTTTTTAAGTTTATTAAACTTCCATTTTCCTCACCTCTGTCAAGTGCCTGGAGTCATTAGAATTCTGGGATTTCCTTAACCTGACTTCAAGAACTAAGATGGTTCAAATGAGCCATAGGCTCATCTCTCAGTTTCCATCTTCTCCCAGACCTCAGCATGCTAATTCTTCATCCTTCTGTAAGCTTTCTGCTGCCCTTGAGCAGATGTGTTTTCATTATATATCACCAACTCTTCTGTTTTTCCTCAGTGGGTGGACTGATCAGAATTATCTTTTTTAGTGTTATCAGAAACCCCATCTCTGTAAAAACTTACAGGTCAGTTCCACGTTAGGCAGTTTCTCTCTTTTTTGTTAATACACTCACACACATGTACCTCCTCTGTAACTTTGTCCCTACCTAAAGGACATGTTTTGAAGTTTCATTTGATGTAGTAAAGAACCAGTGACATTAACCTCCTTCCTTTTTCCAGTGGCCTTGGATGTGCCAAGAAACCCCTCAGAACCTTTCCTAAAGGTTTTGTTTTCATCCAAGTAACAAAATCTCAGTTAATCTACTAGTGCCAAGACCTAAAAGGAGAAAAGAACAGTGCCCCTCCTAGTCCATCTCCAGGCACGTGCTTTAAATCTTTAAGGTAGCATTCACTTTGACATTTCAGTACAGTGTACCTTTGCCACCTTTACACAGTCTTTTCCTTTTAAAATAGTTGAGGACTGGGGCTCTCACACCATCACCTGGGCCCCACCTGTGTTTAACTTCTCCCTGTCCTTCCAATATGACTGCATTTTTTGGTTAAATCAGTACTTCATTGTTTATATGAGTATACATACATCCCTTCTCCTGCCAAGGAGTATATGTGGTTATGTTTCATCTCTTTCATAGCTCTTTATTTTTCCTGGAGTTATTGATTGCCTGTGTTTTCATTTGCTTTGTTATATATGCATTTTGAATTTTCTCCAAATTCTTCAAATGCCCATTAAATGCCTATTAACACTCAAAAGCTTCACAGTGTTTAAGTTCTCCTCCTCACTTTTGGCATCGCAGATCAGTATGTGGCAAAAAACAGTTTATTGATATAGACAGTTTTGTAGGACTTTTTATTTATAGGTACGTAAAGACTGGATTATGCTCTAATAGAAAGATTGACAAGGGATAATTATCCCTTGTCAGTTTGGATAATTACATTTTTGGATACCGATTCAAGTTTATTTCAGAATAAATGTTGATAAGCTAAGTAAGTTTGACATCTGTTTAAATATTGGGAAAAGAGATATTCAACGTTTTTTTGCAAATCCTGAAAGTTCCATTAAATTCAGTTATTTGAGGCCTATTCTGGGTTCTCTTCTCTGGTTTGTCATGTTACTGTAATGTATTTTTGAAATTACAGATGTTTGAGATTTATAGTAAATCAACCAGTATGTTATCTTTTCTACTTCCTTAGAAATAAACTTTTTTTTTTTCTTCTCAATGTTTTATTTTTTTTTATTATTATTTTTTTAATAAATTTATTTATTGTAGTTGGGGGCTAATTACTTTACAATATTGTAGTAGTTTTTGCCATACATTGACATGAATCAGCCATGGGTTCATATGTGCTCCCCCTCCCGAACCCTCCTCCCACCTCCCTCCCCATCCCATCCCTCTGGGTCATCCCAATGCTCCAGCCCTGAGCATTTGTCCCATGCATAGAACATGGAATGGTGTTCCGCTTCACATATGACAATATACATGTTTCAATGCTATTGTCCCAGAACGTCCCACCCTTACCTTCTTCCTCAGAGTCCACAAGACTGTTCTATGCATCTGTGTCTCTTATTCTGTCTCACATATAGGGTTACCGTTACCATCTTTCAAATTCCATATACATGCATTAGTATACTGTATTGGTGGTTTTCTTTCTGGCTTACTTCACTCTGTATAATGGGCTCCAGTTTCATCCATCTCAATAGAACCGATTCAAATGTATTTTTTTTTAATGGCTGAGGAATATTCCATTGTGTATATGTACCACAGCTTCCTTATCCATTCGTCTGCCAATGGACATCTAGGTTGCTTCCATGTCCTGGCTATTGTAAACAGTGCTGCGATGAACACTGGGGTACACGCGTCTCTTTCAGTTCTGGTTTCCTTGGTGTGTATGCCCAGCAGTGGGATTGCTGGGTCATATGGCAGTTCTATTCCCAGTTTTTTAAGGAATCTCCACACTGTTCTCCATAGTGGCTGTACTAGTTTGCATTCCCACCAACAGTGTAAGAGGGTTCCATTTTCTCCACACTCTCTCCACCATTTATTGCTTGTAGACTTTTGGATAGCAGCCATTCTGACTGGTGTGTAATGGTACCTCATTGTGGTTTTGATTTGCATTTCTCTAATAATGAGTGATGTTGAGCATCTTTTCATGTGTTTGTTAGCCATCTGTATGTCTTCTTTGGAGAAATGTCTGTTTAGTTCTTTGGCCCATTTTTTGATTGGGTCGTTTATTTTTCTGGAATTCAGCTGCAGGAGTTGCTTGTATATTTTTGAGATTAATTGTTTGTCTGTTGCTTCATTTGCTATTATTTTCTCCCATTCTGAAGGCTGTCTTTTCACCTTGCTCATAGTTTCCTTTGTTGTGCAAAAGCTTTTAATTTTAATTAGGTCCCATTTGTTTATTTTTGCTTTTATTTCCAATATTCTGGGGGGTGGGTCATGGAGGATCCTGCTGTGATTTATGTCGGAGAGTGTTTTGCCTATGTTTTCCTCTAGGAGTTTTATCGTTTCTGGTCTTACGTTTAGATCTTTAATCCATTTTGAGTTTATTTTTGTGTGTGGTGTTAGGAAGTGTTCTAGTTTCATTCTTTTAGAAGTGGTTAACCAGTTTTCCCAGCACCACTTGTTAAAGAGATTGTCTTTTCTCCATTGTATACTCTTGCCTCCTTTGTCGAAGATAAGGTGTCCATAGGTGCGTGGGTTTATCTCTGGGCTTTCTATTTTGTTCCATTGATCTATATTTCTATCTTTGTGCCAGTACCACACTGTCTTGATGACTGTGGCTTTGTAGTAGAGCTTGAAGTCAGGCAGGTTGATTCCTCCAGTTCCATTCTTCTTTCTCAAGATTGCTTTGGCTATTCGAGGTTTCTTATATTTCCATACAAATTGTGAAATGATTTGTTCTAGTTCTGTGAAAAATACCATTGGTAGCTTGATAGGGATTGCATTGAATCTATAGATTGCTTTGGGTAGTATACTCATTTTCACTGTATTCTTCCAATCCATGAACACAGTATATTTCTCCATCTGTTTGTGTCCTCTTTGATTTCTTTCATCAGTATTTTATAGTAGAAATAAACTTTTTGTAAGTAGAATTTTAACTTGATGGTTCTGTCTACTTCTTGAGAAAACAGAGAAATAGGCCAAATTATTAGCTTGTTTGATTTTTTAAAATGTTTATTTGAATATCTTAGGTTTGTGATTTTGTTTCACATATTACCTGTCCCATCTAACAAAAAAGCAGTTAATTTGGGCGCTTGGTGCCAAAGGAAATTCTCAAAGGTCTAGATTTTTTTCTTTTGATTCTGTGAAGTAGTTTTCAAGAGATCTTCTGTAAGCCAAAGCAGTGTTGCAGCTTACAGGGCAAGTTTTGTTTAATGGCCTATGTTAGAGCTTTACTGCATGATGCCTCCAACTGTCAGTGACACCATTCTGAGAAGGGTGTACTGTTACACACGTCTTCAAGTGAGTTCTCCATTTGTAATTAAGGCACACATCTGGAGGTTCTCAAGAAAAAGCAGTGCAATTGGCCTTGGGAGTGTTATGTGTGACTCACTTGCCTCAGACCGTCTTTTGTGCAGCCAGACACATGGCATCACATTCATTTGACTTCTCTTGCCTTTCTCCCCTACAGAGTCTCTCTCATATTCATGTTGCACTTTGTGGAAGGCTTACCCCATAATGACTTGCAGCGCTATTCATTTCATTCTGAAGGCTGTCTTTATCAAGTAACTTCTGTGATTCAGTACCAAGAAAATAATCATTTTATAACATGGATTTTAGATGCTGATGGTAAGTGCTTAAACATTTTTCTTTTATGATAATAGGCATGGGGACTGAACTCTAGCTTGTTGTTCTTTTAAGACAAACAATGGCCTTGACGTTCTTTTCTCTCGTCTCGTCCTTGCCTGTTACAACCCCGCCCTTCTCCTCTACCCCATCACCCTGCTTTAGAATCACTCCTCATGGCTGCCTTTGCTTGTTTATATCAGCATGTTTATGAGTATACACATGCATATACATATTGCTTTTTTAAACAGAGATTGAGGTGAGAGTCTACTGTTGGTTTATAGTTTGCTGTTTTTCACCGATGTTCTTCCTGGGGATAGTTTGGATACATATCACAATATGCTTATAAAAGCACTTTGCAAATGGAAACTCATAAATATAGATATTACCTTAAAGTTTTACCCTACTTCAGAATTTAGGGGAGGATTAGTTCTCAATAACTTAAAAAAACTTTGAAAAAAATTTTAGTTTTCTAATTGCATTCTAGAGAATGAAAAATCCTCTTCAGAGAGAAGAGGTTAGGTGTTTTCCAGATTTGAAAAATATATAAAAATTGTATGGTTAGTTTATAAAAAATGTCCTGGCTCTTCTCTAGAGCAGTGAATCAATCTCTGAGGGTTCAGCTCAAATAGTAATCAGATGGTTCTAACATACGTGTGTGGTGGAGATCCACTGACCTAGGCAAAGAAAATATTCTCAACGTTTTAATGGGTATAGCATAAGAAGTAGTGGGTTCAGATTGTTTATAAGACTTTATCAACATAAACTTACTTAGCAGATAGTTTTGTTTGGGATTTTTTGGTGTTTTAGTGGGGGGTATTTAATGCCTTTCCTTGTCATTGATCATCTCATCCCTACTTGACAAATGAGAAAACAGGAGCCCAGAAATAAGAGCAGACACCCAAAAACCTAAGCTTTTATTTTTTTCCTAACGGCCCCCCCCACCAATAAAATAATCAAATTAAATGTTGGTACTTGAGGTAACAAGCTTTGTTTATCTTGAAAATTCATATATATGAAAAACTTAATCTATTTTCTGATATTGTTAGATATATCAGGTGATACTGCACTGTCAATTCCAGAAGTTAAAGATACTTCTGTCTTGATTTTTATGAGCATTTTAGAAAAGAGTAAACACGGCCTCAGTTTTTCACATTTCTGAATGTTAGTCCATAACTTTTGTTATCCAAATCCAAGGACTTGACATTCAGCAGAGAAAAATGGTGACATAAGGATAAGGCCATGTTTTCAAGTTCTCTTTTGGTGGGTATTCAGTGATAATAGCAGTTAAAAAGCCCAGAAGAAAGTTAACCTAGGATAGTGGTCTGTTTGAATGTCTAACCTCTTTCACTTTCACTCCCCATTCCCCAGGAAGTTGGCTAGAATGTGATGACTTAAAAGGCCTGTGTTCTGAAAGGCACGAGACATTTCAGGTTCCTGCTTCAGAGATACATATTGTTATTTGGGAAAGAAAAACATCTCAGATGAGGGATAAAGCATCTGCCAGCCATCCACTTAAAAAGACTAGTGACCAGTATGCTTTCGGCGATGAGAAACAAATGTCTCCAGCAGCATATTCTGTAGGCGAAGCTGCCTCAGCTGAACCATCCTCAGGAACGCACCCCACAGATGTGTCCATGGTTCCTAATACCCTCTCACAGGATGAAGCTGTAGCTCCTGGACATCATTCCCTTCCAGATCTGAAAGGTTCAGTTGACAGCAGTATCTTACCTTTGACACTTGAAGAAGTACAGTCCAACTCTGAAGGTTTTTTATTAGAACACAAACCTGTGGCAGAAAATGCAGGGGTTGTTGAAGCAAACACTTGGCAGTCACAGGAGTCACTCATAGCTTCTCTGGTGGCCCCATGTGAGGACAAGCTTACCCACAACCAGTCTATGGATTTAAGCTTTTCATCCCAACTCTTAACTATGCCATCAGTACAGGTGACTACAGAAGATACTGTAGTTACTCAGCCTGTGAATGATACTCACGCTGCTGACCTTACACAGCAAGTAAAGTCAGTAGACACTGAGGGTACAGTTGCTCTAGAGAGGAATGTTTCATTGAAACAATTTCTTGCACCAGAAACTGGGAAGTTAAATCCAGAACAACATGTTACATCTCAGGTATCTGATTGGAAGGAAAAAGAAACCACAGCATTTTCTCAAACTGTAACAGCTAAGCCATTACAGAATCCACTTCTGAAAGAGAATCAGAAGAAACCATTTGTGGGAAGTTGGGTTAAAGGCTTATTAAGCAAGGGTGTTTCTTTTATGCCGTCTTGTGTGTCTTGTGTTTCAGCTCATAACAGAAACACTGTGACTGATTTGCAGCCTTCAGTTAAGGGGGCAAGTAATTTTGGTGGCTTTAAAACTAAAGGTTCAAGACAAAAGGCCAGCCAGGCCTCCAGGAAAGCTCACAGGAAGGTAGCTAAGCCGCCTCTGGTGAGTAACTCTCCTCCAAGCCATCAGTCACCAGCCAGCACAGCTTCCCCTCCCCATGCTGGTGGCACTGGTGATTCGGAAGTTTTGAAGAGATGTGAAAGCGCCTCCTGTGGCGCTAACCTCAACCACAATTCTCACGGAAATGAAAATGGTGTTTCTTCACCAAACCATGGAGACACAATCGAGGGTCAGATTCATAAACTCCGTCTAAAACTTCTTAAAAAACTTAAGGCAAAAAAGAAGAAATTAGCCGCTCTGATGTCTTCCCCCCAAAACGGAACACTTCCAAGTGAACCTTCGGAACAGGTGTCCCTTTGTGGGTCTCCAAATGACGGTGAGTCAATAGAAGGCTTGCTACAAGAACTGCAGCGTCAAATTGACATTGCAGATAATAAATCAGGGTGTACCACAGCTCCTGGTGTTTCTCCGTACAGTGGTCAGATGCATGAAGAAATTCTAGCAGAATTACTGTCCCCAGCCACAGTGGTTTCAACAGAGCTCTCAGAAAATGGAGAGGCTGACTTCAGGTATTTAGAAATGGGAGATAGTCACATCCCGGCACCAGTTCCCAATGAATTAAACAGTATTCCCCACAACACACATCTGAGGCAGGAGCATAATTACTGCAGCCCCACCAAGAAAAACCAGAATGAATTTCAGCCGGATTCACTCACAAATAATGCCTTCATTAGAACATTGAACTCGGAAAGTCCCATGAAGACTGATATTTTTGATGAGTTTTTTTCTGCTTCAGCGTTAAATTCGTTAGCAAATGACACATTAGACTTACCTCATTTTGATGAATATCTGTTTGAGAATAGTTGAGTGCTTTTAGCTCTTTTTAGTTTATTACTACTCTTGGAAAAATTTACTGTATTTCTAGGTAGTGTTTGACACAATGGCCTTGTCACGAACAAAATGTAAGCTACTGAAGGTTTTACCTCTCCAGTATTCTTACCTGGAGAATCCCATGGACAGAGAAGCCTGGTGGGCTACAGTCACGGGGTTCACAGAGAGTCGGACGTGACTGAAGCAACTTAGCAGTAGCAGCAGCATGTCCATGAAGCATGTGATCTGTTTCATAAGTTTAAATAATGATGAATGTGTTCTGCTTTTTGGCTTCATTTTGTGGTTGTAAGTGAATGAGGATTTGAAAATGTTAAAAATGAAAAGTAGTGTATAGTTTCTAGCAATTTGTACAGTTGGGTACACTAAATTTCAGATCTTAGTTTCATTGGTTGAGGAAAAACACTAGTTGATACAAACTTAAGTGACTGTGTATGGTCTGTGAACATGTGACTGTTTTTGCTAGTGGTGCTGTGGTCTTGGTAAGAGCCTAAGCGTGTTTCTTGTACCAATAGAGTGGTAAAGAATGTAAACTTCCCCCCCATACAATTTGTCTCCTCTTTCTCCCCTTAAAAAAGATGGCAGGAAACTCATAACTAGAATGTTGCATAATGTGAAGTGATCAAAAAATGATCTATAAAAGGAAAAAGTAATGTATTTTTGTGTTGATGTGCTAAGAAATTGTAAGTACCATCTTTCTCCCCTAAGACACTTATTTCTGTAGCCTAAGTGGAACACACCATCTAACAGTTATGTTTTGGCAGAAATAGCCAGTACATGTAAGACTTGCATATGTTGGGTTCTATTATAAATGAAATGTTAATTCATTTAAACCTCAGCGTTCCTATGAGCAAAGGACTCTTATCACCTTTAACAGTTAAGGAAACACCATCAAGCTAACAAGTTGTAGAGCTGGGAATGAGGAGAGTGGTTACTACAGCAATAAGAGGTGCTGAACTTATATGTTCCACCTGTAGCTTCACTTAAACTTTGGGTGTCCAAACAGCACCTCTTGCTGTATTGATTTGAATTAGTAGCAGAGTTACTGAGGTTTAAGGGTGGTCATCTTGGGGAAAGAATACTTTGCTAGGGATGCAGATCTTCAGAATTGATTCATCAAATTTACTTCCAAACCTCCCTCCCTTCCCTTTTTTCTGATTACAAAAGTGACATATTTATTATAAGGAAAAACTGGGAAAATACAAGAAAACATCAAGATTTCAGAGTATTCATCTTAACATTTAGTGATAATAACTACTGCAGACATTTTCGGAGAAGGCAGTGGCAACCCACTCCAGTACTCTTGCCTGGAAAATCCCATGGATGGAGGAGCCTGGTGGGCTGCAGTCCATGGGGTGGCGCACAGTCAGACACGACTGAAGCGAGTTAGCAGCAGCAGCAGCAGACATTTTCATGTTTTTATGCATTTAGACATTTAAGAAATAAAAGCTGCTGTTATACCTGTTTGTTGATGATCTGTGTTATGTTTAATGACCACTTTTTCCATCTTTAGTTTTTGACACCTTTCGGGTAGCTACGTAATGTTACATTGTATTACCACTGTTTCATCAATTTATATTTTGAAGTGATTTGTACTGTTTTGTTATTGTTAATTATACTTATTGACAAAAATTTTCACAGATCTGTGTTTTATTTTCTGGGAGTGGAATTGCTGGGTCAAAGAATATGCACTTTTATTTTTGGTCTTTTAATAATGGCATGAGTCATTTTGCTGAATCCTCATCAGCACTAGGAAGTAGCATTGGTCAGGGGAGGGAGAACCTTGGCTGATTTTGGTTACATTTCCATGATGACTAGTGAGGCTGAATATTTTCTGTAACTCTCTCAGCCATTTGAGTGTCTTTGAGGCATTGCTTATCCGTCCTTGTTATTAATTATTCATATATTTCTAGGTTTCTGCTGAATGTCATGCATTGTTGTAAACCTCAGATATAAGGCAATAAAAAAATACAATAAAAGGAAATTCTTGCCTTTCAGTCATTTGCATTTTAAACAAAAAAGTAAATCTATAATGTTAGGTGGTAATAGGAAATAGATGCGGATGACTCTTGTTACTTGGTAGTTCTATAAAGTTGCCGTGAACACTGTATTAGCAGTTACTGAACCACTGTTCCTGGCGGGAATACAGTTAGGTTCCTGTGAACCTCTGCTCACAACATCTTCATCATTTGATCAACAAATGATGTTTTTTTGTGTTTTTCTGTTTAAAGATACCTTATGTAACAGACATTATTGCTTCACTAACGTTGAACACAGGGCCAACAGTGCTGTAGCTCATGCCTGAATGGAGCTTGTTCCACACACATATTTTCCTCCATAAGGCACATCACACCTTCCTTGAGCTTGGGAACAGGAGATAGGACTTGAGCACCACACTTCAGGGCTATTTTAAACCACAAAATAACCAACAAAAAATGTCCATAAGATGTTGGGTCCATGCCAGCAGTCCTTGAAGTCTGGTCCTATCCAAGATGTCCATGAGCATGTTCAGTTCACGCCAAGTGATCTGTACCACACATGGCGGACCTTGTGGCACAGACCAGATGTTCTGCAAGGGACTCAGATTTTTCACTGCTGTGTACACATCCACAAATGACCACAAAAGCACTGCAGGTATTGATTTTTAGGGTTACAAATTTTAGTAAGTAGGCAAATTCACAAATACACAATTGATTAATGTCAGATGGTACTAAATGCTATGGAGAAAAGTGAGTTGAGTTATGAGAGGATTATTTTAGACCAGGTCGACTTGGAGGGGGCTGATATTTGAGCAGGTCCTTCAGTGAAGTTAGGGAGTTGACCACGTGACAGAACGAAGGGCATTATCCAGGAAGAACAAAAGCCCTGAGGCGTGAGGGTGCTTGGCATGGTTGAGAACAGGGACGAGGCCGGTGTGAACAGTGAGCAAGGGAAGGAGAACTAGAACTTTGGGTTAAAAATGTTAGCAGAAACCAGATCACGTATGGTCCCTGAGAATAACAGGAAGCCACCAGAAGTTTCCAGACGAGGGAATGACACAATCTATTCAAGAGGTTTTAAAAGATCACTGACTATAGTTGTCAGAATGGAAGTGCTAGTTTGCAACAGTCTCAGTTCAGACAGCTGTGGAGGTGATAAACAGCTGGACCTCGGTTGCATTTCAGAGGTGGAGGCAACAGATCGAGTTGATGGCTGACTGGGGGGTAGAAAGAGAATGCAAAGAGGGAGCTCAGATTTCGTTGCCTGAATACATGGGTGGTTCTGTCTGCTGAGATGGGACAGACCCAGGAAGAAAAACCTTTAAAGGAAAGAATTTATTCAGTTTTGGATGCGTTCCCTTTCCTGGGTGAAAAGAAGATAGGGCTTCCTAGCAGGGAAGGCAGAACATCTGTGATCGTGGTAACTATAATCACTGATGTGCATGTCCAGGAAGTGCCCAAACTGAAGGTGTGTGCTCTGCGAGTGAGCAGCTGCACCCGGAGTTGTATCCTCAAGGCCAGGGAGCAAGATCCTCACCTTCAACCAGATGGCCCTGGACTCCCCCAAGGGCCGTGGCACTGTCCTCTCTGGTCCTCTCAAGGACAGAGAGAGGTGTACAGGCATTTCGGCAAGGCCTCAGGAACCCCTCATAGCCACACCAAACCCTAGGTACGCTCCAAGGGCTGGAAGTTCAAGCACACAAGAGGCCAACGATGGCTACAAGAACTAACCAACCCCTGACTCTACTTTGTTTTTAAAAGATTTTGGATGCTAAAAAAAAAAATAAGATTGGATGCATTAAGTGTAAGATCCCTATTAGATTTCCAAGTGGGGAGAATAGGAAAGTGGATCTACAGCACTGGGGCTCGAGAGGGGACCACTGGAGATACCCATCTAGGAATGATGAGTGCAGGGAGCCTATTTTGAAAGGTTGTTGCTGACCCACGAAAAGACGCTGGGATTCTTGGCCTCCGGAAGAGAAGATTACAATCTGGGGCCAGAGACGAGGCTTGATAACTCAGAGCTTTTGTGCAATAGAGTTTCATTAAAGTATAAAAGGGATAGAGAAAGCTTCTGACATAGACATCAGAAGGGGGCAGAAAGAGTACCCCCTTGCTAGTTTTAGCAATGGAGTTATATACCTTTTAATTAGTTATTGCAATGAATCAAAAGAATGTCTCAAGTTTGTGAAAATTTTACCAGAGGTACTCCAGCAATTTACATTTTAGGATAACAAGATTAGAATTTCACAATAGAAAGATCCTCCAGACCCACTCCCATAATATACATTGTAAAATATCAGGATTAGTCAGAAGGTTTTCAGGAAGGAGAAACTGTCCTCCAGCCGGATACATTGTTGCTGTATAATCCCTAGTACAGAGTTTAAACTGAGTTGTGTAATTGACTAAGACTAAGGAATGCAGAGGAAAAAGTTTGTCCTTTTCTCCTCCTTGAGAATTTCAGACCCCCAATCTCCACTTCCAGTGCCTTAGACCCCTTTCTCTTCCTTGGGGACCCTGAACTTCTTATCAATCTGTCTAGGAATTGACTCTCAATTTGATGCCATGATGTAGTGAGGGCCTGGCTTCAGTCATGTCCGACTCTGCAACCCTATGGACTGCAGCCCACCAGGCTCCTCTGTCCATGGGATTCTCCAGGTAAGAATACTGGAGTGGGTTGCCATGCCCTTCTCCAGGGAATCTTCCTACCAACCCAGGGATTGAACCCACATCTCTTATGTCTGCTGCATTGGCAGTCAGGTTCTTTACCACCAGCACCACCTGGAGGGTAGGGTCATTTAGGGAGTTAAAACAGCTCTGGAGAAAGAAGAGGGGCAGTTAAGAGGAAAACCAGATGAGTGGTGTCCTGAAAATCAAGGGAAGAGCTATCAGATCTGCTGCCAACTTGCCAGGTGCTGCTGAGCAGTAGAGAAACACGAGGATCTAGACCTGACATTGGCTTCGGTACTGGGGACGCCCCTGGTAACCTAGCCAGGACAGTTCAGTGCAGCTGTGAGGACAAGAGTGACGGGGTTCAAGAGAGAAGGGATGGTGAGAAAGGGCAGATAAACATCCCATTCTTTTGAACCATTTGCTTGACACCTGGTGGGGGAATGCAAGGTCAGGGTTTTTGTTCATGTTTTTAAGATGGGAGATGTTATCATATGTTTAAGTGAGAGCCCAAGTGTTCCAGAAAGACAAGTGGATGTTGTAAATGAGAGAAGGGACAATTGCAGGAGCAGATTTCTCTGGGATGAGATCCAAGATTGGAAGAGGGTGTGACCCTAAGAGCTAGAAGAGTTTATCCGTTTCGTACTAGGGAAAACAAAGTATATAGGTACTGTCTTCAGAAGATTTGAAGATTAGGGGATAAGGAAGGTCTTGTGATTCTTTTCTCAAGGAGACAGTAAAAGCTGTGGGCCTGAGGGGAGAAAGAGTTGAAGATGGAAGAAGAGAGATTTGAGTCTCCAGTGCTAATTGAACAGGACCATGCATTAGGCTTGCTAAGCAGTGCTCAGAACCCTCCAGAAGTCTAAGGTTGTAAACTCTACTGAGACCAGATAAAATGGTTGTTTATTTTTCTCCAACCGTGTGTGCAGCTCGGGTGCAGGACTGAGAGAGTAGATGGGAAGTTAAAGAGTTAGCTGAAGTTAGAGGCTTTGTCAGACAAACTGGACACAGAAGTGAAAGGAGTTCAGGTTTTAGGCAAGAAAATGATTATAGTAAAGGACAAGGAGGGAGGGTTAGGAGGGACTTGGGATAAGGGATGGTCATTCAAAAAGTGGTGGTGGACCTCCATGGACTGGAGGTGGGTTCAGAGAATGCCAGAGTGGGACTCATGGAGGAAGTAAGCTGGTTAGAAAGTGGTGTGTTTGAACCTGAGCTTTCAGACGCAGTGCACTTACCTGTGATGACAGGGTCTGAAGGATGACAAGGGAGGTGCAAGGCCAAGGTTGGGTGAGGAGCTAAGAAAAGTGAGTAGACATAGGAAAGGGGAGGCCAGGATGGTATGTGGGTAGTCTCTGTATGTGGTAAAGGCATCTAAATGGCAGACTGTCTTTCTGGCCCTCTTTTGCTTTTTGCCTCCAGGAGATCCTCACCCCCTTTCTCCCATCCATGTTCCCTCAAGAAGCACAGAAGAGACACAGGTGGCTGACAGGCACACCAGGATGTTTCTGAGTAAAGCAGACCCACAAAAGGCACTTATTATTATATAAATAACTTCTTCACAACAGCCAAGTGCCAAAGTGACAAGGAATCCGGTACTGGAGAAGTTTAATCAGGAGATTAAATATAACCAAGAAGCAAGAGGTCATTGGGAGAAAAGAGGCTCCTATGAAATAGTTCAAATCTCAAAATGAAGCTGCATTTTCTGTTTAGTTACTGCAGGCAGTTAATAGTTGGGTCAAGCACCCTTCTTGCCAGTTTTCTCTTTATTATAACCTTCCCGCTGGGTTTGGAGGCAGAGACGATCTAAATATGCTGAGAGGTTCAAATGTGTCTACAGCTCACCTGATATTTAAGGCTCCCCCAAGACCCAAGACGACGTAAGCCAGGCCTATTCAGAAGGATGGCAAAATGTTTGAGTTGTAAACTGGAGTCCCACGGATACAGACCTTGTCGTTACCGTAAAGCATCTCTGTGGATGGTCATTAATAGAAAAATTCTATCTTTAAAACTTTAATTCTATACTGAGTTCTTATCCATTGCCGATTGTCACCTTTGTAGTAGTATTATAGTGAATTCCAATTATCAGGTCAGCCTATACATGCTAGTACAAGTGAATATTTTAGATAATTAAATACAAACTATCATTACATTCAACATGTGCATATAATAATCTATGCTCTACTTTTTCAGCTTATTACTAAGGCAGTTGAGGATCTCCTTGTTTTAAAGTGTGTATTTGATTTACTTGTTTCGGAATAACTAGTTTGAGTCATCTTTGACAGACAATAGTTTTGGTTTGTTTTTACTGCAAAAAAAAAAAAAAGGCTCAGTTGCTATGAGGGGGTGAGTCATGACAGCAAATATGACAGTTTGCTGGGAGTCATTAGAGTAACTCCCAAGGAAAGAAATGTAAATTGGTATCTGGTGATGGTGTAAATCCCTACAGAAGTGACCCTGAAAGTGTCACTATATTAAAGCCCTTCACAGCCAGTTCCTCCAGTGGTTCCAGACTGTTGACAATAAAGCATGCATGCTCAGTCGTGTCTGACTCTTTGTGACCCTATGGACTGTAGGTAGCCCACCAGGCTCCTCTGTCCATGGAATTTCCCCAGCAAGAATACTGGAGTGGTCACCATGCCCTCCTCCAGGGGATCTTCCTGACCCTGGGATCGAACCCACATCTCCTGCATTGGCAGGCAGATTCTTTACCCCTGAGCCATCTGGGAAGCCCCAACTTTAACACATTAAGTGTTAAAACCTTAAGGCAGCTCTTTTTGTCTCAAGTCCTTTATTACTAATTTTACAAATATACTTCATTTCTCAGCAAGGAAAAAAAAAGGAACTGACTTCTCTTTGTGACTTATCAATACTCTTACACTCTTCTAGTTCTTTGTGTTACCTTAAAATCTTCAGTTTAGTAACTTTTCCATACCTAAACACATTGGATTTGACATGCTTTATGACTTTTATCAGTAATTAGAATACAAATTGAATAAAATACAAAACAGGGCCAAGAACCTGCTCCAGAGGCTCTGTGACTCCCTTGGACAAATTGAATAAAATACAAAACAGGGCCAAGAACCTGCTCCAGAGGCTCTGTGACTCCCTTGGACGTTGTAAGTAAAATGTTCTCAGTGAATGTGTACGTTCTGGGGAGAAGAGCTTTAGCTTCCCATTCAGATTTTCACAGGGCTCTGTGAAATCCCAAGTGGTCTGCTGGAAACTCCCTTAAATAAATGAAAGTGAAAGTGCGACCCCATGGACTATACAGACCATGGAATTCTCCAGGCCAGAATCCTGGAGCGGGTAGCCTTTCCCTTCTCCAGGGGATCTTCCCAACGCAGGGATTGAACCCAGGTCTCCTGCATTCCAGGTGGATTCTTTACCAGCTGAGCCACCAGGGAAGCCCATCTTAAGTAAGTGAAGTTTAACTTAAAATGAAGTTAAACTTAAAAAAAAAAATGAAGGTTGTTTCTGAGACTAGGTTCTCGATGAACTCCATGGTGGCAAACTGACCACAGGTTAGATAAGCTAAGAATATGGACAATCTATAATTTTTTTAATTTCAAGATTTCTTTAAGATTCCTCCAAAGTCCCACATCAAGCAAAGTTATCACCATTTTTCTGGGTTCCCCAGGCTTTAATCCTAAAGGAAATCAACCCTGAATATTCCTTGGAAGGACTGATGCTGAAGCTGAAGCTCCAATACTTTGGCCACCTGATGCAAAGAGCCGACTCACTGGAAAAGACCCTGATGCTGGGAAAGATTGAAGGCAGGAGAAGAAGGGGACGACAGAGGATAAGATGGTTGGATGGCATCACCAACTCAATGGACATGAGTCTGAGCAAACTCCAACAGATAGTGAAGGACAGGAAAGCCTGATGTGCTGCAGTCCATGGGGTCACAAAGAGTCAGACATGACTTAGACAAACACAACAAGCTTTAAATGTGGGCTTCACCCTCACACTTCCCTCCTGTTTCAGTCCCAAAGTCTCAACCAGTCTTCCCTTGAATTCATCCATGCCTTTTTCCCTTTACTCACCTTAGCCAAGAGCCTCACTTCTTCTCCTTTGAAATATAATTGCGTCTCAACTGTCCTCTGATCTCTTATTTCTTATTGATGCTGTTGTCAGCCTGACCACCAAAAATAGATTTCCTTCTGTCCTAAAACAGAAACCTTTAATAGTGACTACTTGACAGAGTCAAGCCCAGGCTCTTCCCTCAGTCTTCAGGGCCCTTTTGCAAGCTAAGAACATTTTCACTGCACCCTAAGTACACATGCCCCATCCACAACCCCTGCTACCCACTCATGTTATCCTGAAATCTCCCCAGCCTAAAATCTCCCTCCCCTGCCTTGTGCCCTGTCCAGATCTTTCAGGGTCATTTCAAGTCCTCCTGAAGACAGTGCAGCCCATCTAAGTTGACTTCCTTCTTCAGGGCCAGGGGACATTTTTCTGTGTTCCTCATGCTGACCCTTGGTCATATGCGTTTTTATGTGACTGTCGGCCTCTGTGAACCACGTACCCAGGAAGGCAGGGATGGTTCTGGTCCTGAGTGTGTGCCACGGGACAGGCATGTGCTAGGTGAGCAAGCAGCGTGAATGAAGGTGTGGTTCCTACTCTAAAGAGATCAGGGTCCCATGCAGGGGACAATTAACTCCCTGGTTGCAGGGTGCTGTGATGAATCGTTCAGGATGGGCATCTATATCAGATGGAGGCAGTGTCAGGGGAGGCTTCACCAAGGGTAGCTTCTCAGCAGATGTGACCCAGGTAAGCAGAGATGGGGGAGGGCATGCTGGGCAGATGGTCAGACATCTGGCCAGGAAGAGGGTGTAAGGCAGACTGGACCATTCAAGGAACTCCTGGTAAGTGCTTATAACCTCTAAAAGGTTTCATGCAGAAACAGGATGAAAGAAATCCTCTGGATCCTAAAATGATCATTAATATGGTCTTTTCCCTCGAGGACCTTAGAGCCTAGTGTAAATATACTCAGCTTCAAAGTGGAAGGACCCGTCACTTCACTTAACAGCAAATATTACAGCTTCTTCATCTTGCAATGTGAGACTCAATTTGAACAGTCTGTAAATGATCTTATGACATACTTCCACCTCCACCCCCCATTCTCTTGTTTCCACTGTAAGCTATCCTGAAGTGTAGGTGGAAAGTCTGGAATTTCCAGGAGCTTCAGAAAGGCTCCTAGCTAAGAACATTCGGGTTGGGGGGTGGGGTGGGGGACGGGTTACTGTTATTCTGCCTGGAATTCCACCGAACGTACAATGTTGTGTCTTCTTCCTGAGGGCTCCTAACAAGGCAGTAGAGGATCTTTTCTCATCAACAGTAACTTGATAAATAGTTGTCAGAAAGCATTTGCCAAAGCATTCCCTAAGAGACACCCTAGTGAGATAGTTTAACGATTCTTTCTTCTGGGTCTCTAAAGTCTATCCATGGTAGGTACATCCCAGAGAAAAAGCACCTACCTACTGAGCACCAGGTGACCTCAATCTGGCAGGAATGAATTGCAGCCTCATGTTATCATATTATCATCTGGTTCCCTATCTTTATAGAAAATTGTATGTATACAGTGATATAATGTCAATTATTTCTCAATAAAATCAGGAAAAAGAGAGGAAATCGTGTGTGAATCGTCTGCTTGAAAAATATTTGCATCTTCTATGCGACTAGTTGAAAATACGTCGTTTAAGATTTTTTAACAGGAACCTCTACACTTTCTAATTTCAGGAAAAATTCTGCTGGGAGTCTAAACAAAGTGAACAGTTAAGGCCTTTGCCTAGATTCAATTGATGGGTCTAAAAGCTAGAACACAGCTTAATTCAGCCCACAGTGGCTTGGGATGAAGTGTGCCTCCACAGTCTGAGATGTCTCCTCTTACCTGTTTGCATCTGCGGGCTCCACCAATCTTTCTGGCTGCACATAAGGCAAAATTGCATAACCACATTGGCTTTTGGGTGATATCAGGTTTTCCTAGAGAAACCAGTGGTTATTCATTCATTCACCTGCCAAAGAGCAGTTGCGTGTTTGGGGTTTGTTTTTGCCATTGCAGTGTCTGCCGTTGATGAACAAGGTCGGGCAGGTCTCCTGGACCATGTGTGCACATTTCCCCCACATACTCGTTTGAACTAAAATGTGCGAACCACGCCGCAGCAGCGTCGCTCTCGGATTCACCGGCACCGAACGTCATTAATTGGACGTCGTCTTCCTCTGTCCTAGAAGCGACGCAGTATTGTACTCTTGCTCCATTAAAAAGTCTCCCGGTTGCCGTTTTAAAATGAATTTTCCCGTAGAGGCAAAGCAAAACACTAACGTCCCTGGGTGGGCTCGAACCACCAACCTTTCGGTTAACAGCCGAACGCGCTAACCGATTGCGCCACAGAGACCCAGCTACCGAGGATGCGCTGCGGTGTGTACAGATTTCCGCGGCCGCAGCGGCTCCCTGGCTGCCCGGGGCGTCGCCGCGCGGGTACCTCGGAGGAGCGAGCCGAGGAGGCGGCGGGAAGAGCCGGGCGGCAGGCGGACGTTCGGGTGGAGGAGCTGGGGCTCCTCGGGGGCAGGGCACCGCCCGCGGACCCCGCCCCCCAGAGCCGGCCCCGCCCCCAGAGCCGGCCCCGCCCCCGGAGCCGGCCCCGCCCCCGGAGCCGGCCCCCGCCCCGGCGGCTCGGGGGTCGGCCGCGCCCCCTTCCCTCTCCCTGTGCCCGAGGGAAAGGGGCGGCAGCACGCGGTGACCGTGACCGCGATCCCGGCGACAGGGCGCCCGGCCGCGGGGGCTGGACCGGGTGAGGTCGCCCGTGCTCCCCCGCCGGAGCTGTGAGAGGAGCACGAAGGGCCGTGCGAACCCCGGGGATGAGGGGGGGGTCACATACCTCAGCACCCCCCAATTTTAGGGTCGTGGTTCTCAGCCTTGGCGTGCTTGTGTCACGACCCCTCTCCCTCTCCACGGGACATTTTGCCTCCAACACCCCCCCCCCCAATTATGACACTACAGATCTGCGGTGTGAATTTGCCATATGCATTTCTGTGCTTGGTGCATGGAAAGAAGATTTTTCCACTTGCAAGAACCATTGTTTGCCCCCTTTGGGTTGCGGGGGAGGCTAGGGACCGCGCTGAGAATGTATGGTTTGGGGGACATCAGAACGGCCTTTATAAAGGGAGTGGCAAATCGGATACGCCCTGATGCTTGAAGTGGTCACTGCAGGCTCCCGGCTTTCCCTGACTTATGCACTGAGGCCTTGGAAGGACAACCCCCCCACGCCCCACCCCCCGCTCCACGGAGGAGGGGAGTGGGGGCCTTAGCTTGGTGCCACACCCTGAGAACTGCCTGGTTTTCATTCTACTTTTGCCCGAAGTCACATCTCTAGAGCTCCTCTGGGCTCTGCTCCCCTGTGGCCTCAGCCCACAGAAAAAGAAATTTCACTCTAGCCAAATCCAGTTTACTGTGTGTTCCTGTTTCCGTTCGGTTTACCTGGGAGGGGCCTTCCTCCAACTCCGGCTCCTGCTTTCCTCTCCCATCCCTCTTCCCTTCCTCCTCTTTCTTCTTTTCTCATCATTTTAATGGTGTTTGTTTGTTTTTAAAGCACACAGCTCAGTGACAATAATACACTCACACTGCTGTCAACCATTACCATCACCCATCTCCAGAACTAAAACTCTGCACCCAGTAAACACTTCTGTGGAGTACATGTGTGCTCAGTCCTGTCTGACTCTTTGCAACTCTGTGGACTATAGCCTGCCAGGCTCCTCCTTCCATGGGATTCTCCAGGCATCAATACTGGAGTGGCTTGCCCTTTCCTGCTCCAGGGAATCTTCCTGACCCCAGGATTGAACCTGCATCTCTTGATTCTCCTGAATTGGCTGATTTTTTTTTTTTTTTTTTAACCACTGACCCACCTGGGAAGCCCAAACCTGGCAACCACCATTCTACTTTCCGTGTCTAGGAATATGGCCACCCTAGGTACCTCATGTGGTGGAACTGAACAGTACTTGTCCTGTCTTGTTTCATTTAGCATGTCTTCAGAGTTCATCCACGTTGTTGCATAAGCTGAAATTTCCCTCTCAAGGCAGAATTCAACCGTGACTCTTTTTAAGGGTGAATCATATTCCATTGTGTGTATGCACCACATTTTCTTTACCCCTTCCTCAGTTGATGGACACCTGGGTTGATCCCACATTTTCATTGTTGTGAATAATGCTACAGTGAACACAGATGTGCACGTATCTCTTTGAGTCTGAACTCTTATTTCTTTTGGGTAACATATCCAGAAATACAATTGATGAATCATACGGCAGTTCTGTTTTTAATTTTTCATACCATTTTTCATAGCAGCTGCACATTTCACATTTGTCCACCAACAAGGCACAGAGGTTTCTATTTCTCCACATCCTTGCCAACACTTGCTGTTTTCTTTCCTTCTTCCTTTCTCCTTTCCTTCCTCCCTCCCTCTTTTTTTTCTTTCTCTTTCCTCCCCCCTCCTTCTTCCTCTCTCCCTCCTTTCTTTCTCTTTCCTTTCTCCTTCTTCCTTCCTTCCTCCATCCCTTCCTTACTTTCTGTAATAGCCATCCTGATGGATGTGAAGTGTTCTCATTGTGGTTTTGATTTGCACATCCCTAGCGATGTTGAGCATATTTTCTGATCCTTCTTTTGGGTTTTCTGACCCTTCTTCTGCTTGCTTCCTCCTAGCTAGAGCCAGCTTTGCTTCTCTTAGGAGAAAGCTCTGAGTGATGGAGGCCGGCTTCTGATAAAGGGGTAGGGAAAGGCTAAGGGAAAGGCTAAGAGTTGAGCCTGTGCTGTGCAAGGAGAGGAAATGAAGGAGGAATCTGCTGAGTGGGACTGTCCAGAGACCTTGTTTTGTTTATCTGTGTTGGGCAGCTTTTGGAGTCAGTTATGTTTGATCTGGTTCTGTTCAGGTAAACATAACTGCCTGAAGTCATGTTTAATCTGAAATTCATTTATGTATATGGTGCTTATGCGTGGCCTACAGGTGAAGAAGGAATTGATGACCTCCATCTTGGAATTATTGGAGCAGATTAGGTTTTCCAACCTACACCTTTAAAAATTAGCTTAAACTTATGCTAATTTAATAGAATTTTCCATTTGCACTTTCAGTTTCTCCTCATGGACTGTGGGACTTTTTTTGGCCACCTTGCAGTGTTTACAAGGATCTTAGTTTCTTGACCAGCGATTGAACCCGTGCCCCCTGCAATCCTAACCACTGGATCTCCAGGGAATCTCCAGGACTGTGGGAAATTCTAATTTAAGTGTTTAAACGATGATCCCTATCCCTCCCCACCCCTTGTGATTCCTCTTAGAAACACAGTGATACCTTTCAAATGTGTAAGAAATAGAACTCTATCTTTCTATGATTCCATTCAATTTCTCTTTTGATTTCCTGTTCTGCTGCTGCTTAACAAACAATCTCTGTCAGTTCAGGAGTCCTTCTATCCCCTTCTCTGGAGTTGTTTCCAAGTGCTGAGGATTTGGCGGGCAGTCTGCATTTGGTCCTGAGTCATGTGTGCACACAGGTTGCTGAAGAGGCAGTTTTTTTTTTACTATTGAGGGTCCCATTCCTTTCCCCATTGAGGAAAAAGAATCTCTTGTGAAATTGACTTTTGCATTGTCATTCCATAAAGTCACTCCTGGCACAATCCTGGCACTCCTGTCTGCTTATGGAATCTATTATGGACTAAATGTTGTATTGCCTC
Source organism: Okapia johnstoni (assembly GCA_024291935.2). Classification (NCBI taxonomy): domain Eukaryota; kingdom Metazoa; phylum Chordata; class Mammalia; order Artiodactyla; family Giraffidae; genus Okapia; species Okapia johnstoni. The sequence continues at coordinate 68,368,794 of CM044321.1, read as the reverse complement.
AAAGTTCACATGTTGGAATCTATTTGCCACTGTGATGGTGTTTGGAGGTCAGGCCTTTGGGAGGTATTTGGATGGGGATGTCATGAACGGAATTAGTGCCCTTTTAAGAGGCTGGAGAGATAGCTCCATCTTTTTCTGTCACGTCAGGGTACAACTAGAGATCAGCAGTCTATAATACGAAGGCCCTCACCAAAGCCTGACCCTGCTGGCACCCTGATCTTGGACATCCAGGCTGCACAACCGTGAGAAGTCCATTTGTGTTGTCTGTGAGTCACCCAGGTTATGGTACTTTGGTACAGAAGCCTGAGCTAAGACAAGACCCCAAACTTCTCTTTTCTCATCAGCCCCACCTACACGCCCCCATGTCTCTAGCCCCAGACTGTAGGATGTACAATGGTTTAAAATTTTAGAGGCATCTGCATAGAAGGGAAACAAGGAAATAACCAATGAATGTGCTCGAGTCCCAGCTGAAAGTTTAAAGGTTTTCTTTCAGTCATACTTGGTTGAAAATATTATCAAATTTTCTCCATTAGGCTGAGCTCTGGGGTGTCTCCTGCTTCATATTTATGTGAATACAATGGTTTTCTGAGTAGAAGGTGGCATTAAAGGACCAATTATGTTTAAGTAATTATAGGTACTGATCTAACTAGAAAACAGGTGTTCTAGAAACTAGATGATTGTGTCCATTGAAATGACACCCTCTACTAGAAGTTTCCACTAAGAGGTAGGGCCTCCAAGGACAGAGATTTCAGTCGACTTTGTTCTCTGCTGAATCCCAGCACCTGCCACAGTGCTCAGCACACAGCAGGTGCTCAGTAACTCCATGCAGAAGAGATGAGTACACGAAAACATAAGCCTAAAGGAAACTGGAAAAAATATGAGGAAAAAATTGACTTCCTAATATATAAAGAAGATTTATCAATTAATATGGAAAAATATCTCTTTAAAAATTTATTGGCCACACCATGTGGCCTGTGGGATCTTAGTTCCCCAACCAGTAATTGAACCCAGATCTTTGGGAGTGAGAGCTCAGAGTCCTAACCACTGGACCACCAGGGAATTCTCAAAAACTACCTCTTTACAACTCAACTTAAAAAGGGTGGGGGGGACAAACAAAAATTAAGACATGAGCAGAAGATTCTGAACTCACAAGTTACCAAATTAAATGAAGTAAAAATTTTCCTTTTCTCACATAGCAAAGCAGAAAAAGAGATATTACTAAAATTTTTACCAAGGACATCATTAGGGTCTACTGTTATACAGAACTGATCAGGTAAACTTGGGCTATTATTTCTGGATAGTAGATTGGTAAAAGGAACACTGAACAATGTTTATGCCCTCTTTTTCTAGAAATTCTATATTTAGAAATCTATCCTAAGAAAGTGACCAAGGGTATGACCCAAGTTTTAAGTATATAATCACAGTATTATTTATAATAGTGATAAATAGGAAGGAAGTGGCAACCCACTCCAGTATTCTTGCCTGGGAAATCCCATGGACAGAGTGGCTTGGCAGGCTACAGTCCATGGGTTCACAGAGGAATTGGACATGACTTGGAACTCAACAACAGCAAAACAAGAAACACATTAAATGTCCAGCAACAGGAAAAAATGATAAATTATAGTATATTGAGAAAATAGAATATTAAATATATAGACATTAAAAATAATATTTTGAAATATATAGTCAGTCAGGTAAGTTGTTGTTTAGTCGATAAGCCATGTCCAACTCTCTGCCACCCATGGACTGTAGCCCGCCAGGCTCCTCTGTCCATGGGATTTCCCAGGCAGGAATACTGAAGTGACTTGCCATGCGCTCCTCCAGGGGATCTTCCTGTCCCAGGGATCGAACAAGCATCTCCTTAGTTGCAGGCAGTTCTTTACTGAGGCACCACTGGGGAAGGGCATAGTCTTGGTAAAGTGTTATGTTAAAAAAAGAAATAAGCTACAGAACCCTATAATTCTAAGAATAGTATTTTCAAAGAATGTTTGACAATAGGCTATGATGAAATGTTAAGTGAAAAGGTCAGATGAAGAACTATGTCATTGTGATAACTCATAGCTGCATATTCTATGTGTCTCATGCTATTAGACACACTTATATATAACATCTCAGTTTAGCCCATAGCAATCCTGTGGGGCAGACATCATTACTTATTCTAATTTTGCAGGTGGGGAACAGGAATCAAAGAGCTTCTGTTCAGGTTCTAGAGCTTGTGAGTGTAGAGCTGGGTTCCAGACCCAGAGTCACGTTCCATCAGTCACACTTGTAACCTGACCCACACAGCCTCTCACATTGCCTATACAGTATGAGCACAAATTGTGTGTGTGTGTTTATACATGAGTAGTGGTTATGGTTATCTCTGAATGGTGATTTTAATTTTCTTCTTTCTCCCTTTCCACTACTTCCTCAAGCATTTGCAGCAAACAGTACTTATAAGGGGCCAGTGATGAGAGGTGGCAGAAGCAGTTTCCTAAATTGCAGATAGAGGGTGGTAGGTGGTTATTCTTGGCTGATCTTCCCCGTCTGGGGGCAGAGGAGTGCCAGCCTGTGAGGTGGTAACTTGCACAGTCCCGTGTCTGCACACGTGGGTCTCTGCCAAGCCCCGTATGCCCGTCAGCTGGTCTCTCTTCTCCAACTCTTTCACCTGCCTCAGAAAGAGTGTCTGAGGGACATGTAGATTCCTTTAGGGAATTTTACAATGTGCAACTCTTTAGTAATGAACATGCTTTCATTTAAGAACTGGTCCCTGAAATTTTGGGCTTCCCAGGTGGTGGTGGTGTTGTTCAGTCGCTAAGTCATGCCCGACTCTTTGTGACCCCATGGACTGCAGCACTCCAGGCTTCCCTGTCCTTCACTATCTCCGAGAGTTTGCTTAAATTCATGTCCATTGAGTCAGTGATACCAGGTAACCATCTTAGCCTCTGCTACCCTCTTCTCCTTTCGCCTTCAGTCTTTCCCAGCATCAGGGTCTTTGCAGGTGGTTCAGTGGTAAAGAATCTACCTGCCAACACAGGAGACTAGGTTTGATCCTTGGGTTGGGAAAATCTCCAGCAAGAGGAAATGGCAACCCATTCCAGTATTCTTGCCTGGGAAATCTCATGGACAGAGGAGCCTTGTGGGCTACAGACCATGAAGTCACAAAAAGTTGGACACAACTTAGTGACTGAGTATACATGCACTTGAGATTCTAGGTGACTTTTACATTCTTAAAAAAATTTTTTTGCACTGATTTTTTTTCCCCCTTTTTACAACGAAATAGTTTCATTTGGGAAGGATAACCCAACCTATAGGAGAATATTAAGACTTTAAAAAATTTGTAAATTTAATATGAAATATTTAACGCATTTAGGGCTACATGGAAGTTAGCAGCTATTTATTGAATCTCATAAGGAACCGGGTTGTTGCTTCAAAGATTCTCCTTCTTCTAGAGACCTTCCAAGACATCAGTCCTGCCCACAGATCACTTTAATCTACCTTGGCAAGTAGGAGATCTATTAAAAAGGTTCAAGGCAGTAAGTGAGAACTGGGGGTTAGTAGTTAAAGCATTTGAGGCAAGAGTAACCACTGAGCGATCAGTAAAGAGCCTTGGGAGGAGCTGGGTCCTGGGTTGATCCTTGGCAGGATCCTTTAGATGGTGAGGAGAGGGAGTGGAGATGTGGACCATGAAAATGTATGATTGACCCAATCAAAGAATATTTACACAGACCTCAGTAGGACATGAAGAAGGCTAAATGCCAGTCTGGAGGCCCTTAAATACCCGGTTAGAAAGTTTGCATTATCTTTTTAAATTGTGTTTTATTGTTGGAGTATGACTGCCTTACAAGTATGTTAGCTTCTGCTGTACAGCATGAATCGGTTATATGTATACATGGATCCCCTCCCTATAGGGCCTCCCTCCAAAAGTTTGCATTATGAATAATATTGTTCATAAGAGTATTGTTCATAATGGTTGAAAATTTTAAATGACTTAAATATTCATCAAAGAAGCAATGTCTGAACTAGTATGTTCTATGTATACAGTGAGGATGCACTGAAAATTTTGAATGAAAGAGACTGGATAACAAAGTGATGAGGAAGGTTAATCTGGAAATCAAAAGATGGGAGAGAAACTAGTGGGAAACCTAGTTAGGAGACTATTTCGATAAACTAGGTGTGAAGTGAGGAGGCCTTGTTGGGATGGGGTGGTGGAAAATGGAAAGGAGATTTTAAAATATTGATTACTTGTTTATTTGGCTGTGCACTAGGTCTTAGTTGTGACACGTGGGATGTTTGATCTTTGTGGCATGGAGGTTTCTTTCATTTGCGTCATGCAACCTCTTATTGTTCCAGAAAAACATCTATTTCTGCTTTATTGACTATGCCAAAGCCTTTGACTGTGTGGATCACAATAAACTGTGGAAAATTCTGAAAGAGATGGGAATACCAGACAATTTGACCTGTCTCTTGAGAAACCTGTATGCAGGTCAGGAAGCAACAGTTAGAACTGGACATGGAACAACAGACTGGTTCCAAATAGGAAAAGGAGTACGTCAAGGCTGTATATTGTCACCCTGCTTATTTAACTTATATGCAGAGTACATCATGAGAAACGCTGGGCTGGAAGAAACACAAGCTGGACTCAAGATTGCCGGGAGAAATATCAATAACCTCAGATATGCAGATGACACCACCCTTATGGCAGAAAGTGAAGAAGAACTAAAGAGCCTCTTGATGAAAGTGAAAGAGGAGAGTGAAAAAGTTGGCTTAAAGCTCAACGTTCAGAAAACTAAGATCATGGCATCTGGTCCCATCACTTCATGGAAAATAGATGGATAAACAGTGGAAACAGTGTCAAACTTTATTTTTTGGGCTCCAAAATCACTGCTGATGGTGATTGCAGCCATGAAATTAAAAGACGCTTACTCCTTGGAAGGAAGGTTATGACCAACCTAGATAGCATATTTAAAAGCAGAGACATTACTTTGCCAACAAAGGTCCATCTAGTCAAAGCTATGGTTTTTCCAGTGGTCACGTATGGATGTGAGAGTTGGACGGTGAAGAAAGCTGAGCACCGAAGAATTGATGCTTTTGAACTGTGGTGTTGGAGAAGACTCTTGAGAGTCCCTTGGACTGCAAGGAGATCCAACCAGTCCATCCTAAAGAAGATCAATCCTGGGTGTTCATTGGAAGGACAGATGTTGAAGCTGAAACTCCAATCCTTTGGCCACCTCATGCGAAGAGTTGACTCATTGGAAAAGACCTTGATGCTGGGAAGGATTGAGGGCAGGAGGAGAAGGGGATGACAGAGGATGAGATGGTTGGATGGCATCACTGACTCGATGGACATGGGTTTGGGTAAACTCTGGGAGTTGGTGATGGACAGGGAGGCCTGGCGTACTGCGATTCATGGGGTTGCAAAGAGTTGGACACAACTGAGCGACTAAACTGAGCTGAACCTCTTATTTGCAGCACGTAGGATCTTAGTTCCCTGAGCAAAGATGCAACCCAGGCCCCCTGAATTGGGAGCACTGAGTCTTAATCCCTGGACCACCAGGGAAGTCCCTCGACAAAGGTTTTACAAAGGGAAAAGCAGTGGGATGACATTGATAAGTTGGAGTTATTGACTTGGTGCCATAGATGGCAATAACTGGCATTAAGAATTTTATTGTGCTGCGACACCCAGTGATTACATTTTAAAAGAAAGAAGTTCTACAACTCTCCTTACATAATAGATGCTCAACACAATTTTTGACTGTGTGGGCTGTTCTAGTTGCCTTGTTCTATTGCTGTAGCCCTCGCTAACAAGGCTTACTTTCTGCTTTCTAAATATTGCTATGTTTAAGAATCCTCTTTCTCAACTGTATCTCTTGTGAAGAAGAATGGTTATTTTTGCTGGTGTATTACAAAAGGCAAGCTTCCAGGAGAGGAGCTAGGAAGTAAAAACTTTTTAGTTAAATTAAAAAAAATTTTTTAGCTTTATTCAACTATAAGATATATATATATATATATATATATATATATATATATATATATATATATCCATTCATCTGTTGACAGACACATAGTTGTTTTCATGACTTGTCTATTGTAAATAATGCTGCAGTGAACATGGGAGGGTAGATATATCTTTGAGATCCTGTATTTAAATCCTTTGGGTATATTCCTAGAAGTGAAATTGCTGGATTATATGGCAGCTTCCTTGATGGCTCAGCTGGTAAAGAATCTGCCTGCAGTTCAGGAGACATGGGGGATGCAGGTTCAATCCCTGGGTCAGAAAGATCACTTGGAAGAGGGCATGGCAACCCACTCAAGTATTCTTGCCTGGAGAATCCCATGGACAGAGAAGCCTGGTGGGCTACAGTCCGTGGGGTTACAAAGAGTCGGACACAACTGAGAGACTAACACTTTCACTTTCATGGTATTTGTATTTTTAATTTTTTGAGGCATCTCCATACTATTTTCCAAAGTGACTGCCCAAATGTCTATTCCCACCAACAGTGCACAAGGGTTCTCTTTTCTCTACATCTTTGCTAACACTTGTTATGTTTTGTCTTTTTGATGATAGCCATTCTTGAAATGGTATCTCACTGTGCTTTTTGATTTGCGTTTGCCTGATGATGAGTGATGTGGAACACATTTTCCTGTATCTGCTGGCCATTTGTTTATCTTCTTTGGAAATGCTTACTCAGATTCTGTGCCCATTAAAAAAAAAGTGTGCTTCCACTTGGCCTCATTAGGACAAGTGGCAGCACCACCTTTTACATGTAAGTCCGGTTTTGCAATAAAAGATTACTTATATGAGCATAGAGCTTATACAAAATAAGTTAAAAGTTGGATTTGTGAAATTTTCTAGAGACAAAGAAACTAGAAATAATTCACTTGTTCAGTCAATATTTACTGAATCATTACTGTGTTCCCCAGGGAAGACAGAAAAGTATCCTTAGGGTAAGAAAGGATTTCATTAACACAACACTATAAGTATAAACGTAAAATAAAGAGTTGGTATGTTTGATTCTAATCAAAATGCAGAAGAACTTTTGTTAAATGAATAAGCAAAAAATAAATAAATGTAAAAGACAAACCATGGTCTGAAAAAAATTTGCCACTCATGTAACTAGAAAAGTCTTAGTATCCAGAATTCATAAAAATGCCTCCCAATTAGCAGAAGACAAACAGCAAAACAGAGAAACAGGCAAAACATCAGTGGAGAGGAAACCCATCATCAATAAACTTGTGAGAAGACAGTCAGCTCTTCTAACAGCCTGGGACACATACAATCACAGTGAGATGCTATTTCACACCCAGCAGACTGGCAGACTTGAGGAGGCCTGACAGACTCAGTTGGTGTGGTGGGAGCTCTTGGTGCTGTCGTCTGCTGTGGGTGGAAGTTGGGGGCACACGCCCTGGAGAACCGTTTGTCAGTATCCTGGTAACATTGGATAGACTCACTCCCTCCAGCGCACAGTTTTCATCCTAGAGATGCGTAGACAAACATGTACACAAGACGACTCCATCCAGTATTGTTCACAGTAGTGAACTGTTTTGTTTATTTTACTTAAATAAACAATAATTTATTTAAATAATTTAAATTTAAATAAATTATTTGATATATTTAAATATTAATATTTTATCATGTAAGTCCTTGGTGTACAAGTGCACGTATAAGCATACACATAAGGTGTACATATAAGATGTATGTATAAGTCCTTGGTGTACCTCATTTTAGTTCAACATCTCTGTGCACTCCAGTGTGGTCACGCAAGTCTAGTTACCTTCCATCACCATGTGCTTGGCCCCCTTCACCCATTTTGCCCACCCTACAACCCCTTCCCCTCTGATAACCCCTAATCTGTTCTCTATGAGTTTATTTTTATTTAATTTAATTTATTCATGATTTTAGATTCTACATAGTGAAATCTACATGTGAGAACTGATAAGGTATTTATATTTCTCCATTTGACTTATTTCACTTAGTATTTCACTTATACCATCAAGGTCAACCTGTATTGTCACAAATGGCAGGGTTTCACTTTTTTGGCTGTGTAGTATTTCCGCTGTGTTTATGTGTATGTGTGTATATCTTACATCTTCTTTGTCTATTCATCCATCAGTGGACACTTAGGTTGTTTCCATATCTTGGCTATTGTGAATAATGTGGCAATGAACACAGAGGTGCATATATCTTTTCAAACTAGTGTTTTTGTGTTCTTTGTATAAATACTCAAGAGGTAGACTATCTGGGTCATATGGTAGTTCTATCTTTAATTCTTTGAGAAATCTCCATACCGTTTTCCATAGTGGCTGCACCAATTTACATTCCTACCAACAGTGCGTGAGGGTTCCCTTTTCTCCATATCCTCTGCAACATTTGTTCCTCCTTGTCTTTTTGATAACAGTCCTTCTAGCAGGTGTAAGATGATATCTCACTGTGGTTTTGATTTGCATTTCCCTGATAATTAGTGATATTGAGCATCTTTTCATGTGCTTGTTGGCCATCTGTATGTCTCCTTCTCCTCCTGCCTTCAATCTTTCGCAGCATCAGGGTCTTTTCCAATGAGTCGGCTCTTCGCATCAGGTGGCCAAAGTATTGGAGCTTCAACTTCAGCAGCAGTCCTTCCAATGAATATTCAGGGTTGATTTCTTTTAGGATTGACTGGTTTGATCTTCTTGAAATCCAAGGAACTCTCAAGAATCTTCTCCAGCACCACAGTTTAAAAGCATCAGTTCTTCAGAGCTTATCCTTGTTTATGGTCCAACTCTCATATCTGTACACAACTACTGGAAAAACCGTAGCTTTGACTATGTGGACCTTTGTCAGCAAAGTGATGTCTCTGTTTTTTAACATGCTCTCCAAGTTTGTCATAGCTTTTCTTCCAAGGATCAAGCATCTTCTAATTTCATAGCTGCAGTCACTGTCCACAGTGATTTTGGAGCCCAAGAAAATAAAGTCTGTCACTGTTTCCATTTTCTTCCCATCTATGTTACCATTTATATAAAAGTAGTAAATAGACAAAGCAATGCTGTATATTATTTATAGATATATTTACATGCGGTCATAATATCAGACATGCACAGGAAAGACAAAAAAAAAAAGTTCAGGAAAGCAGATACCTCTGAAGAGGGAAACAGGTCATGGAGACAGGAGTCCCCCCCGCCCCCACCATTGTCTGCCACCTTTTGCTCCTGGATAAAGTCTGAAGAACGTATAGTAAAATGTTAGGATCTGATAATGTTCCAGGATGGGTACACAGATTTTTGTCATTTTTTTTATTGTGGGAAAAAAAACATACAACAAAAAATTTATCATCTGAACCATTTCTGTGTTCAATAATGTTAAGCATATTTGCCGTATTGTGTGAACAGCTCCAGAACTTTTTCATCTTGAAAAACAGAAACCCTATACCCATTAAACAATACCTCTTCATTCTCCAGTCTTCCCAGTCCCCGGCAACTACCATGTTACTTTCTGTTTATATGAATTTGCTTCCGACTCTTCATATGAGCGGAATCATAACAATATTTGTCCTTCTGTGACTGGCTTATTTCACTTAGCATGCTGTGCTCAAAATTCATCCATGTTGTAGCATATGTCAGAGCTTCTTCTTTTTTAAAGGCCGCATTATATGTATATATGTATGTATATCTGTATAGACCAAATTTTCTCTATCCATTCATCTGTCAGTAGATATTTGGTTTGCTTCCACTTCTTGGCTATTTGAATACTGCTGCAATGAATAATGTGCAATGGACGTGCAGATATTTCTTTGAGATCCTGCTTTGAATTCTGTTGGAGAGATACCCAGGAGTGGGGTTGCTGGGTCACATGGTAGTTTTATTTTTAATTTTTTGTGGAAGCTCCCTACTGCTTTCCATAATGGCTGCACCATTTTACGTACCTACCAACAGTGCACGAAGGTTCCAATTTCTCTCCATCCTTGCAGACACTTGGTATCTTTTGTTCTTTTTATAGTCACCATCCTGAGTGTGAGCTAATACCTCATTGTGATTTTGATTTGCATTTCTCTGATAATTAATGATGTTGAGTATCTTTTCATATGTTTCTTTGGCCAATTTGTATATCTCATTGGGAGAACTGTCTACTGAAGTCTTTGGCTCCCCATCTTTGAAATTTTCATTTAGTTATTTTGTTTTTTTGGTTGCACTGGGGTCTTTGTTGCTGCATGTAGGCTTTCTCTAGTTACGGCAAGTGGGGACTACTCTCTAGTTGTGGTGCACGGGCTTCTCATTGTGGTGACTTCTCTTGCTGCTAAGCACAGGCTCTAGGTGTTTAGGCTTCAGTAGTTGCAGCTCGTGGGCTCTAGAACTTGGGCTCAGTAGTGGTGGCACATGGGCTTAGTTGCTCCACTGCATGTGGAATCTTCCCGGACTAGAGATCAAGCCCATGACCCCTGCACTGGCCAGGTGGATTCTTACCCACTTCACCATCAGGGAAGTCCCTGACCCGTTTTTAATTGCACTCAGTTCAGTTCAGTTCAGTCGCTCAGTCGTGTCCGATTCTTTGCAACCCCATGAACCGCAGCACTCCAGGCCTCCCTGTCCATCACCAACTCCCGGAGTTTACCCAAACTCATGTGCATTGAGTCGGTGATGCCACCTAACCATCTCATGCTCTGTCGTCCCCTTCTCCTTCTGCCTTCAATCTTTCCCAACATCAGAGTCTTTTCAAATGAGTCAGCTCTTTGCAGCAGGTGGCCAAAATATTGGAGTTTCAGCTTCAACATCCGTCCTTCCAATGAACACCCAGGACTGATCTCCTTTAGGATGGACTGGTTGGATCTCCTTGCAGTCCAAGGGACTCTCAAGAGTCTTCTCCAACACCGCAGTTCAAAAGCATCAATTCTTCTGTGCTCAGTTTTCTTTATAGTCCAACTCTCACATCCATACATGACCACTGGAAAAACCATAGCCTTGACTAGACGGACCTTTGTTGACAAAATGATGTCGCTGCTTTATTGTTTTTGTTGAGTTGTATGAGTTCCCTAAAAATTCTGGATATTAGCCCTTTATCAGATATATGATTTCCTAATATCTTCTCCCATTCTGTAGGTTGTTATTAGTTTAACTCATCTTTGTGTTTAAAATATTTCGTAATAATATTTAATATTTTTATGCATTTACTTATTTGGCTGCACCAGGTCTTAATTGTGGAACACAGCATCCTCAGGATCTTTAGTTGTAGCATGCAAACTCTCAGCTGTGGCATGTGGGAGCTAGTTACCTGACCAGGGATCTAACTTGCGTCTCTGCATTGGGAGCACAGAGTCTTAACCACTGAACCACCAGGGAGGTCCCCCATCTTAACCAGTTTTGAGTGTACAGGTTAGTAGAGTTGTATGAGACACACACGCCCAACACCTATATATATAGAAGAAATCCTGAAACTCCATACTGAGGTGATAACAGAGGTAATAACAGAGGTAATCAAGGGGTGTGATAGGTGTTTGTTGATTTGTCTATTTATTGATTGTATCTACTTTCCAATTTCACTGTAATAAATGTGCACAATTTCTTTATCAGAAAAGTAAATTGCAAACATTAGTTTTAATTAAAAAAAACTGAGTCCAAGTCTCTCCTCCCAAGGCCACACCCTTCCTACTGTCCAGGGGTGCCCTCCCTGACACCACCTCACTATGTAGGAAGGTGTAGTCCACACTGCAGCTGCCAGCTTCAGCCTGTGGGGCCTCTCTGGGCAGCCTGCGACCCTCTGCTCTGGGGTTTTACTGCACACGCTCACTCCCAAGAGGACTGGATGGCCACCTTGCCTTGGACGAGTGTGGTTCACAAGGCATGTAGGATATTAGTTCCCCAACTAGGGATTGAACCCATGCCCCCTGCATTCAGAGCATGGAGTTTTAACTGGACCACCAGGGAAGTCTCACCACGAGGGCCTTTATACATCCTGTTAGATGTCACCAGGTAGTGACCCAAAGTCTTGAACCAGATTACAGCATCCCTCCAATGCTGTCTAAGCACACTCCTTTCCTATGATCATCTCCACATAGTATTTTATCACCTTTATTGATTTGTCTTAATATAATACATGGGCTTCCCAGCTGGCCTAGTGGTAAAGAATCTGCCTACAGTGCAGGAGATCTGGGTTCAATCCCTGGGTTGGGAAGATCCCCTGGAGAAGGAAATGGCAACCCACCCCAGTATTCTTGCCTGGAGAATTCCATGGACAGAGAAACCTGGCGGGCTTCAGTCTGTGGGGTCGCAAAGAGTTAGACGTGACTTAGTGACTAAACAACAACAGCCATGCAGTACACATATAAGAATATCTTCTCTTTCTAAACGTTTGCATTTCTTTAATTGCTGTGGAGCCTGTGAATTGTGTACTGTGGTGATTTACTCTGCCAATAAACATGCAACCCTACCCTGAGCATGTTTTATTTGTGTAATAGATCAAAATAAAAAATAAACACAGAATCCGCTGACTATGAATTAGACATACTTATAGGTATCAGGGTGATAGAGGTGGATGAGATGCAGTCCCAGGCTTGAGCAGCTTGCAGTTTGGCTAGTAGGAGACTGGACATGCACTTTAGAAGGATTAAAGTAATAAACATGTTTATGAAATGCTGAGTGAGTGCCCCAGAGCACAAAGGCTGAAGGTGCTTCATGCAGGGAGAGCTCAAGACTAACACAGGTGATAGGAATGTCATTATTGTTCAGTCCCTCAGTCGTGTCCGACTCTTTTTGACCCCGTGGACTGTAGTCCACCAGGCTTCCCTGTTCTTCACTATCTCCCAGAGTTTACTCAAACTCATGTCCATTGAGTTGATGATGTCATCTAACCATAACATGGACCTAACAGAAGCAGAAGATATTAAGAAGAGGTGGCAAGAATACACAGAAGAACTGTACAAAAAAGATCTTCATGACCCAGATAATCACGATGGTGTGATCACTCACCTAGAGCCAGACATCCTGGAATGTGAAGTCAAGTGGGCCTTAGAAAGCATCGCTACGAACAAAGCTAGTAGAGGTGATGGAATTCCAGTTGAGCTATTTCAAATCCTCAAAGATGATGCTGTGAAAGTTGTACACTCAATATGCCAGCAAATTTGGAAAACTCAGCAGTGCCACAAGACTGGAAAAGGTCAGTTTTCATTCCAATCCCAAAGAAAGGCAATGCCAAAGAATGCTCAAACTACCGCACAATTGCACTCATCTCACATGCTAGTAAAGTAATGCTCAAAATTCTCCAAGTCAGGCTTCAGCAATACATGAACCGTGAACTTCCAGATGTTCAAGCTGATTTTAGAAAAGGCAGAGGAACCAGAGATCAAATTGCCAACATCTGCTGGATCATCGAAAAAGCGAGAGAGTTCCAGAAAAACATCTATTTCTGCTTTATTGACTATGCCAAAGCCTTTGACTGTGTGGATCACAATAAACTGTGGAAAATTCTGAAAGAGATGGGAATACCAGACCACCTGACCTGCCTCTTGAGAAACCTGTATGCAGGTCAGGAAGCAACAGTTAGAACTGGACATGGAACAACAGACTGGTTCCAAATAGGAAAAGGAATACGTCAAGGCTGTATATTGTCACCCTGCTTATTTAACTTATATGCAGAGTACATCATGAGAAATGCTGGGCTGGAAGAAACACAAGCTGGACTCAAGATAGCCGGGAGAAATATCAATAACCTCAGATATGCAGATGACACCACCCTTATGGCAGAAAGTGAAGAAGAACTAAAGAGCCTCTTGATGAAAGTGAAAGAGGAGAGTGAAAAAGTTGGCTTAAAGCTCAACGTTCAGAAAACTAAGATCATGGCATCTGGTCCTATCACTTCATGGGAAATAGATGGGGAAACAGTGGAAACAGTGTCAGACTTTATTTTTTGGGCTCCAAAATCACTGCTGATGGTGATTGCAGCCATGAAATTAAAAGACACTTACTCCTTGGAAGGAAGGCTATGGCCAACCTAGATAGCATATTTAAAAGCAGAGACATTACTTTGCCAACAAAAGTCCGTCTAGTCAAGGCTATGGTTTTTCCAGTGGTCATGTATGGATGTGAGAGTTGGACGGTGAAGAAAGCTGAGCGCCACAGAATTGATGCTTTTGAACTGTGGTGTTGGAGAAGACTTTTGAGAGTCCCTTGGACTGCAAGGAGATCCAATCAATCCATCCTAAAGAAGATCAATCCTGGGTGTTCATTGGAAGGACGGATGTTGAAGCTGAAACTCCAATCCTTTGGCCAACTCATGTGAAGAGTTGACTCATTGGAAAAGACCCTAATGCTGGGAAGGATTGGGGGCAGGAGGAGAAGGGGACGATAGAGGATGAGATGGTTGGATGGCATCACTGACTCGATGGACATGGGTTTGGGTAGACTCTGGGAGTTGGTGATGGACAGGGAGGCCTGGCGTGCTGCAATTCATGGGGTCGCAAAGAGTCGGACATGACTGAGCGACTGAACTGAACTGAACTGAACCATCTCATCCTCCATCATCCCTATCTCCTCCTGCCCTCAATCTTTCCCAGCATCAGGGTCTTTTCCAATGAGTCAGCTCTTCTCATCACGTGGCCAAGGTATTTTATTGGAGCTTCAGCTTCAGCATTAGTCCTTCTAGTGATTATTCAGGATTGATTTCCTTTAAGATTGACTGGTTTGATCTCCTTGCTGTCCAACAGACTCTCAAGAGTCTTCTCCACCACCACAATTCAAAAGCATCAGTTCTTTGGTGCTCAGCCTTCTTTAGGATCCAATTCTCACATCTGTACATGACTACTGGAAAAACCATAGCCTGTATGGACCTTTGTTGGCAAAGTTATGTCTCTGCTTTTTAATACACTGCCTAGGTTTGTCAGGGTTGTGGTTTAGTCGCTAAGTTGTGTCCAACTCTTGCAACCCCATGAATTCCTTTTGCCAGGCTCCTTTGTCCATAGGATTTCCCAGGCAAGAATACTGGAGCCGGTAGCCATTTCTTTCTCCAAGGGATCTTCCTAACCCAGGGATTGAACCCACCTCTTCTGCATTGCAGGCGGTTTCTTTACCACTGAGCCAGGTGGCGCTAGTGTTAAAGAATCTGCCTGCTAAAGCAGGTTTGTCATAGCTATCATCTATTCAGTGATTTGAATAAATAAATTTATCGCATGCATTTAACATCCACTCCTTGTGTGGTTGGGGTGTATCTCTGGGGATGTGGGATGGGGGCTTTGAGGGGCAGCGGCTCCTCAGACTGGTTTCCAGGAAGGCTGAGGAAGGGGGGGTCGTGGGGAGGAGGGCAGTGGGAGTGAAGGGGAACATGGTCACCTCAGGCCACCTCCTCTCCTCTATGAGCCCTTCCAACATGAGGGTTCAGTCTGCGTTCTTTCAGGATCCACTCCAGGACAAAGAAGGCAGGAAGAAAGCTCCGATCTAATAGATCCAAAGGGAGCTGTACTTAATATGCATAGCATTGTTTCCGCTGTCTTCCCAGATGGAGTGTCTCCTAAAAAAGCCCATTTCTCTGACAACGTTTCTAAAAGGGAGCAAGCAGGCTCTGCAGCAGACGGCTGCATCTCTCACTCTGCATCCGCTGAGCGTGGACTCGAGTCAGACCCTGTTCCAGGTGCCTTCTGGCTTCTGTCTCACAAGGAGCATGGCTCATGTCTCAGCCAGGAGTTTTTTTTTTTTTTTTTTTTTTTTTAAGAAAGGAGGCTCTTTCCTCCACCCAGGTCTCCCGGCCTGTCAGAGATTCTCAATTTGCTTTTGCAAGTCAGGCTGGGGTTAATGGCTCTTGCTTGCCGCCACTGAGAAATCCGAAGGCTGGCTGGCAAGTGCTGAGCAGACAGTTTGAAAGGCCCACTTCCTGTCTCGTGTGTGTGTGTGTGTGTGTGTGTGTGTGTGTGTGTGTGTGTGTGTGTGTGTGTGTGTCTGTCTGTCTGTCTGTCTGTCTGTCTGTCTGTTGGAGAGGAAGGAGGGAAACCTCAGAAAAGCCGGTGGCCCAAAGTAGCAGCTGTGTGCACCGTCCTGTCTGGCTACTTCCCCAGTAAAGCCCAAGCAGGGGAAGAAAAGCCAGTGTTTTGAGACAGAATGAGCAAAGGAGGGGGGCGTTGAAAAGAGCAGACCCCAGGAAGGGAGAGGAATGGAAGGGAAGGTGGGAGTAGAGGAGGGGGCAAGGGAGGAGGAGTGGAGGGAAGGACAAGCGGATGGGGAGAAGGGCTCCAGAGACTGGGAGACAGCCCATCTTATCGGAAGAGAAGGGCATCCTGGAGGAGAGAGGGCAGGAAACAGAACTCAGCCTGTCATGTGGGAGCTGGCAAGGGCCATCTTTCTCATTTTACCGATGAGGAAATTGAGGCCCAGTGCGGGGAAGTGGTTTGTGCAAAGGCAGGACCTGGAAAGACTCATCTTCCTTCTCTCTCTATCTGCACTTCCTCACCTCCCCTTCTGTCCTGAGTCAGTTCTGATGGACAGGCTGGTTGGAAGCCCTACACAGATGGGCCTGGGGTGGCCGTATAGCCCAGGAGGGTCCCAGATGAGGTTCACATCTCAATTCCAGGTCAGGGAAGGGAGATCCTTAAGGTCTCTGCCCTCCTTCTGGTCGTCTCCCTCTGAGCTGTAGGGGGATGTCTGGGCTGGCTGCTATACCTGTAGATGAAGATTCTGGAGAACGTGAAGCTGAGCATGAGCTGGGGTGTGTGCAGAGCTTGGGGCCCCCACAGTTGTGCAAGTGGGTGCTGAAACTCTCCATCAACCCTCTGTGAAGTTCCGCACATCCATTCTCTAACTTTTCTGTTTAGCATCCTCACAGGGAACCTCAGAGCTAAGAAATGCAAGCCCCTGCCATTTTACTCAGTTTCTGTCTTCTCCAGGATTTTCAGTTCAGTTGCTCAGTTGTGTCTGGCTCTTTGTGACCCCCATGGACTGCAACACGCCAGGGCTGCTCCAGGACCACCCTGTCTATTTGCGGGGTTCATCTCGGCGCCCCACTGCGCCTGCACACCAGTACTTTTATCTCTACCTTTCTAGTACCTTAGCCGGCTCAGCCTTGATTTTGGTTATGTGGCCCTCTGTCTGCATCCTTCTCTGGCCTGGCCATTCTCCAAGGCCGGGAGGTGTCTGTCTCATTCACACCCATATGTCGCCCACCTATGTCAGGGCACAGATATTGGATGCTTGGGAATTTGAAAACAGCTGTCAACACAGAAGTGTTTGCCATGAGCTCTCCCAGAGTCCTGAAGGGTGGAGAGAAGAGGGACTTGGGTGTTGGCAATGGAAGGTTATTCTAAGAATGGGTGTGGCAGGAATGACAAACATAGCCGGTGGACAGCGAGTGGGAGGAAAGAAAGGGGAAGGAAGTGGAGACACCAGCCGACAGGGCAGCGGCCTCCACACTCACCCCTTCCCCCCCCGGAGCTCGCCTACTGTGGACGTGCAAACCTCAGCCTCCGACCATCCTGCCTTTTGTCTGTCATTCTAACGCTGGGTCCTTGAAGAAGATCTTTTGCTTAAGTTCCACCGATACTCTGACTTCGGATGTTTGGTAGTAAGAGGTCATGGCCCTTGCATACCGTCCTACTAAGATGAAAATAAATACATCAATGGGGACAAATTTTCTTTCTTGAAAGTTCTTTCGTAGAATTAAAAATTTCCATGATTGTTCTGGCTTTAACGTCATCTTTGACTCTTAGGGATAAGGTTTGCCATTTGAAGTAAAATAACCATGACACAGGGCTTCCCAGGTAGCACAGTGGTAAGGAATTGGCCTGCCAATGCAGGAGACACAGGAGACATGGGTTTGATCCCTGGGTTGGGAAGATCCCCTGGAGAAGGAAATGGCAACCCACTCCAGTGGACCGAGGAGCCTGGCAGGCTTCAGCCTATGGGGCCTCAAAGAGTCAGACACGCCTGAGCGACTGAGCATGCCACTATGATGCATGTGAGTGTGTACCTGTCTCGTTACCCAGCCACACACATGGGTATTGAGTTTTGACATCTTCTCCTGCCCCGTGCTTCTGACTTCACATCCTTTACATTTGCTGGTGTTTGGCAGCCGCAGCCTGGATCTGGTTTCCCAGGAGTTTCCTGGGAGGAGTGAACTGACTCTTGGCTCTGGGATGGGGCCCTGGGCCAGCTCAGGGGGAGGCTGCTGTTGTAACCTCTGGACCAACCCTGCCTGGGGCAAGAATCGCCTCCACCTGCTCTTCCCTCGGTTCGAGCCCCCTCTAGAAACGTGAGGATTTTCTTGGATGTTTCCTGAATACCGATCCTCACTTGTCGAAATGTGCCCCAAGGAAATTTTCTGAAAGTAGAAACAGTCTATAAGCTCTTCTTCCCACAGAAAGTGTGTGGCCACCCTCTCCTCCACCATCGGATGTGCAGGTGTGTCGAGCTCTAAAGATGGCCCAGGACCCTAGACACACAGTTCTCTGTGACCCCTTGGATGCTGGCCGGAAGCCTCTCGGCCGCCCCACCCCCATCCCTTTCTCATCATCCCTTCCTCTTCTCCTGACTGGCCAGCCATTTCTGTTCTCCAGTGCCCGGCTGCAGAGGAGAGCTTCCCTCTGTGCTGGGCTCATCTTCCCTGCAGACAGACAGCGGCTTCTGCGTGTCCAGGGAGTCCTGTCACAGAAGAATGCAGCTTCACTGAGACGCAGTCTGGTCCCACCTGGTGACAGAGAGGGCATCGCTTTCCTGTACAAGGCTTCCCGCTGGGCCCCGGGTTTTCAAGACGTTGCACCTTTCCCTCCAAATCATTGCCGTGAAGACTGGACATGGCTCAGTGGTGAGCTCCCTTCCCAGTTCCCTGCCTCGGGCCGCCCCAGTGACCCTGGAGGGGTATGACCCAAGTCACGAATCTCTGCTCTCACACCCATCACCACGCCGTAGAGTGGGTGGACATTAATTCCAAGCATGCTGTTGACTATTCCAGGGACTTGAACTTGACTTTTTCTGTGAAGGTGATTTTTGCAAGGAGGGGAACAGAGAGGACCAAGTTCCCCAAAATTAATCTTTATGCTCAATTATTGGAAACCCATCCGTCCTGCGTCACTGCAGTCATGACTCTTGGTGACCCTATGGACCCATAGTCCTCCAGGCTCCTCTATCCGTGGGATTTTCCAGGCAGGAGTACTGGAGTGTTTTGCCATTTCCTTCTCCAGGGGATCTTCCCAACCCAAGGGTTGAACCTGCATCTCTTAGGTCTCCTGCATTGGCAGGCAGGTTCTTTAACACTACTTCCACAGGATACCCCCCAATTACTGGAAGGGAATGTGTTAAAGAATATATGTTGGCATGGATGTTTTACTGAACTGTTGTATGTTGGAGCCAATATACAGAGGTGAACGGGCCATGTTGCCAAAAATTCATTTCCTTTCAACTCACCCTATGACTCTTGGAAAGCCCCTTGTTCACATGTCTTGGGGAAGGACAGTGTGATGCTCTCGACTGTGCAAAGAGGAGGGTGTTGGGGGCATTTCTGTGGGCAGAAGTCAGAAAGGTCGGGGGATGATTTTGATGGTTTTTCAAGCTAGTAGACACTGATCTTACCTTTTCATGGGAATCAGGACATAGTCTAAACAATTCTGGCATCTATGATGGGACCATGAAAAGAAAGGGAGAAAGAGATTCAACCTGTGTTGAACCACTGGTGTGTCCACGCTTCTCCAGGTCCCTCTCTCTGTTGGCTGCAGAGCCTGAAATGAGGGTTTCCTCCTGCCCCTCCTCCACTCTGCTCTCTCCACCTGACTGATGAGGCCGTTGTCAGGACCCATCTGATAATATATGTAAAGTGCTTAGAGCAGTGCCTGGCACGTGATAAGGGCTCAGAAATATTAACTCTTCTTATTACTAATAATCTGACATATATTTCTTCAGCAGGGTAGTGGGTCCATGGTGTTCATTTTATTAAGCTTCAAACCGTGCATATATCTTATGAATCCTTTTTATGTGTATCATATATTTTGCATACATTAAAACACACGCATTAAAAATAAATGAGCATTTATGAGGTTTGCTTTAGCAATCATGAGTCCCAGGGTTCCAGGGCAGCTATGAAGGAAAATATTCCACCTGATTACTAACACATGTGCCAAACAGCAGGAATGCCCAGGTGTTCTTATTCAGGGATCAAAAGAAGTATGGTAACAATAAGAATAGTCCTGATTCCCTGGGAATTAATTTGAGCACATTTTTGTTTTTTCCTTTGTTGCTTAGAATATTGATAGGTTCTAGATTCCTTGGAGCCCCTACCATTGAATCACTGGTGTGCCCATCCTCTCCAGTCCAGCCAGCATGGTCCAGAGCAGGGACAGCCAGCCCTGGGCAGTCCAAGGTGAGGACTGGCCTGCTTGCTTCCCCAGAGAAAGCACACTGATGGACTTATTACCTAGAGAGCTTCAGTGCATCTTTGATCCTATTTCCTTTCCTGGCTCTCAATTCCCTGCATAGAAAGAGGCACAGATTGGCACAGACATTTAGTTCTGTGGATCAGGGGATGATCCAGATCTTCCTGGATGAAAAAGACACAGCCTTTTCTCTCTGATGAAGTTTGTGGAGGTTACTGTGCTCTCAGCAGCTCCTACAGCCAAAGCCAGAGCCCTGCCCCACGCACGCTGGCAGAAGGTCGTCTCTTGAATCATTGCTGAAATTTGTTCCTGCAGTGCTCCTGGCTGTGTCGGAGTCATCTCTGCACACTCTTGTCTCCTCTCCTGGATTACAGTTGTCCTAACAGGAGAAATTCCCTTATTTATCTTTGAATCCCCACAGTGACTTCCTCAGCGTTTTTTGAGCGCATAAATGGGTGAGTAGGTGAAGGAATGAGTGAATGAACAAATAGGAACCATCACACACACACACACACACACACACACAAGGCTGAGAATAAAGTGGAAGGACTGGGGCATGAAATCTTTATAAAATCTTATTCTAAAGTACTTTCAGAAATATTCTAAGGCACTGAGTTGACAGAATAGAGATTTTTCAATGTGTGGCCACCTGTCTGGTCATTTAGGAGAATTTATCAATGTTTCACTAGACTGGAAACTCTGAGGAAACAAGAACCATGTCTGTCCCCGAGAGCTGGCACCTAGTACGAAGTCAAATGAAATAGTCTCTTCCCAATCAGTAACCCTGGCAGGGAGAAAGACACATTCAATTCAACGCCACACAGTTTTGCATAGGGCATCGTCTTCAGATATTTTGCCAAGGAGAGGTGAAAATGTGAACGTCATGGATTCTCTCTGTAGGAGTTTTCAATCTTTTGGCGGTAGATACATTTGTACCCAACTATAATACAAGGTGGAGCTTCCCAGGTGGCACTAGTGGTATAGAAAATCTGCCTGACAATGCAGGGGTTGTAAGAGATGTGGGTTTGATCCCCGGGTCGGGGAGATCCCCTGGAGGAGGGCATGGCAACCCACTCCAGTATTCTTGCCTGGAGAATACCATGGACAGGGGAGCTCGGAGGGCTACAGTCCATGGGGTGGCAAAGAGTTGGGCACGACTGAAGCAACTTAACATCCAAGCACATGTAATACGAGGCAGAGCGTGATAAGCACTGTAACAGAAGTAACAGTGCCACGTGAACCAGGAGTTATCAAAGCTGATGAGCTCGGGGTGCCTTTATGGACAGTGAGTTCTGGCAGGACCGGAATGAGTTTGGCAGCCAGGGGTGGAGGAGGGTCATTTGGAGAGGCTACCATGCAGGGTGCACAGGAAGGAGACTGAGGGTCAAGATGGGAGATCCTGGTAGCTGGCCTCCAAGGTTGTTCCCAGGGATCCTCATCTACAGTCATTCATGCTCTTAAATAGTCCCCCCAACACTGTATGAGGGTTGGTCTGTGTGACCAGTTAAATATAGCAGAAGTGATAGTATGTGGCCTCTCAGACTAGGTAGGTCATAGAAGATGTTGCCACTTCCCATCCTGGAAGATCCCCTGGAGAAGGGCTGGGCAAACCACTCCTGTATTCTTGCCTGGAGAATCCCATGGACAGAGGAGCCTGGGGAGCTACAGTCTGTGCGATGGCAAAACAGTTGGACACGACTGAGCCAGTAACACACTCTAGCCAAGTGACCGGGTTCTCTGAGCTTAATTTCCTCCTCTGTACAAAGGGCGGTAACAATAGGGTTTTGTCCGTGTTAAATGAGGCATTGGATGCAAAGCACTTGGTGAGGCATCTGGTGCATTTGCGTATGTTAGCTGTTATTATGAGGAATGTTCTATGACCACATAGCTGTCCACGTGGCACTGGCCAGAGTGAAGGTGGTAAAGGCCCCCTCGTGCACTAGGGGCAGGGAACATCTCCTGAGCCGAAGGCCTCCCTATCAGCACACACAGAGGAAAAGGCAGCAGAACCCCCAGAGCCCATCGGCAGAATGGAGGAGACAGGGTCACGCTAATGGGGTGAGAAGTGGTCCAGGCGCCCGCCCTGGGGGCCCCTCCTGGTGTGAGCCCCCATGGAAGCTGCCCTCATGATGGGAAGGGCCCAACCATCAGGATGTGTTTAGAGCCCAGAACATTTGAAAAGCTCCCCATTGAGCTTCCTTCTTCAGACGTTAGCATCCCTTTCTGCTCTTGGGCTTCTTTTCAGAAACTAGGGTTCAAGCAAGTGGCCCTTTGATTTCAAAGGTGATCCCTTCCTGACCATCAAATCCAGCATTGTTATCCAGTGGTTAAAAAAAAAAACAAAAAAAAAACTGGTCACAGTCAAACAGGAATGTCTGCAAGGAAGGGCCTGAGCATCACTGTGAGGCTGAGCTGGGGGCAAGTCTGCCAACTCATGACCTTGAGCTCTCTCCCCCTAACCCCCCACCCCATCAGAGCCAAGCTGCTTCCAGGGGTCGGAGTCACTGGGTGTGTGGCATTGGGGTGATGGTGCTACCAGCCTGGGGCAAGCAATTGGCAGGGGCCAGGAGAGCCCCAGATGCAGACACGCTTCTTGGTCAGTTTCACAGGGCCTGGGCTCATTTTCACGTTTCCCAACCATAAGCAGACCTGTGGGGCTACAGTGCGGGCTTGAGGTCATACCAGGAGGTGGGGGGGTCAGGATGGCCCTGGCTTCCCAGTGCAGCTTCCAGACCTCCTGTGAAATCCCTGGGTTTTGAGGCCATGACAGTCCCTTCCTCTGATGTTCCTGGCTGCCCCCTGACCTCCCAACTCTTCCTCCCCCAAGTTCACTGCTCATGTGGCCACGGGTTTCACAGTCTTCTCCTCCCAAGCTCCTGCCCTCTTCCTGAGTGACAACAGCATTTTTTTGTACGCCCGCAGCCTGGGCAGCTTTATTTCTGTGTTCTTGTTGCTTCTTGATTTTTTTTTCCTTTATTCTCCCTTGCTGTCAAGTTGCCCCTTCTTACTGTTGCCATAGTACCTGCTTCCAGCTGTCCCTCCTCCCGGTCAGTGCAGGAACCCAATGGGCTTGGAGTCACGTTGTTCTGGATCCGAGGCCCATCTCTGCTCTTGACTGTTTGCGTGATGGTAGGAAAGTGATTGAAACTTTGCAAGTCTCTGTTCCCTCCTCTGTGACACGGTTACAATAAAGAAGGGTCCCTTAAAGTTCTTTTGTAAGAATTAAGGGTTATAATGGATATAAAGTGCTTGGGACCGTATCTAGCACCCGTAGAAAACATCCAATAAATGTTAGCAAGGACAGTTATTACTGTCATGATTCTCTAGGCTCCAGCAAACCTAAGGCTAGGATTTCAGCTTTACCATGTGCCTGTGTGACCTCTCTCACCCTCAGTGTTCTCAGCTCTAAAGTGGGACAACAATGCCTCTTCATAGGGTTCTTGTAAAGACTAAACAGTGTGCTGCTATTGCTTCACTTGGCCGCTTTTGTTCCCAAAGCCTCATGGTCCTTCCTCTGTGTTTGCTCCCTGTAGGTGTGGACTTCAGAGAAAGAAGTGTGTTAACCATACTGCATACAATGACCAGGCTCTTTAGCGCATTTCAAAGAGTCAAATGGCATTTAGTGAGTATTCTCTGTTAAACCTGCTTGAATGGCTCAGGGTTGTTCACTGTGGGGTTAATGGGCAAGTTTCAGGCAAGTGAGGAGTGACTGTTTGGGATGTTTTGTTCATGAACTCCTGTCAGTTCTAACTTGAGAATGTGATTCAAGCAGTCAGAGAACAATAGCGCTGTGGTTCAGATGCTTTGATTTTTCTCAAGGATGCTTTTAAAATATGTGCTTGCACTTGGAAAATGTGATTGGCATTGTTTTCTAACTTTATATTACAGATTTTTTTTCTAACTTTATAATATGACAGAAAATCAGATGCTAAGGATTATTGAAGCCTTGGCCACCTAAGAAGATTTTTAAGTGGTTCTCAACACCCCTCATCTACAATGTAAATTGTAATATCTCTCAGGATATGTGAGAACATCTGTTTTTCTTCTAATGCAGTAAACATATAAGGGTCCCTTGGGATGTCTTTTAAATAGACTTAATGCAACATTCAGGAATGATAAGCAAAATATAATCACAGTTGTAGGGGAATGTGAACATTTTATATCAATAATGTTGGAATCTTATGTTTAATGCAGTGTTAAAAGTTGACAATTAAATGTGTAGGAGTCAGGAAATTCAATTAAAATGATCACAGTAATATGAATTTAGCAACATTCTGTATTAGTTGTGAAATCCATTTAACACCACAAACAGTAATGTTTTCAGTTAGTTTATGCGAAAGAAAAACAGGAACAAAAACACTTTAATACTATATATACTCTGTTAATGTGGTCAGGCTAATTTTGCCAGAAGAAGAATCTTAACTTTTGAATCTTTGAATGCCCAGTCATTTGAGTTCTATATACTTGCATGTTGCATAATTTCTGTCAATAAAGAAAGAATGACAAACAAAGAAGTTTTTCTCTCTTCTGTCTGCTGCTCCCTAATAGAAGGGGGTATCTGCATCCCAAGGGCCCCCTCCGGGGAGCAGAAGCATCATTCTGATTTCTCTCCCCACTTCTCTGCTGGCACCGGTGCTCTTTGGTTGTGGGGGGTGTATTTCGGTGTGGATGCTGTACCTCTAATCTAGAACCGGGAATCCGCTGTGGCTGTGTATCTGGGGGGAAATGAAGCTTGTAATTCAGTTCTCCAGCCATCACACTAGGCTCTTGGACTCTGTTGAGTCTACTCCATACGTCTTCCTTCTGCTAGCTGGGCACACGTCCCCCCATTCCTCCTTTTATCAGGACACCATAGGAGATGAGCATCCATTTTTAGTACATGTACATCGGCATCAAGTCTAATTTTTGCTACATCTCAATAGTACTGTCAGGTGGATCATTTGAGAGCTGTGATGCTTATCAAAATTCACTCAAAAATAGCCAAAGTCAGCCAAGCACTGGGGCCTTCAGCTATGCACCCAAATGACCCCTGACGAGGTACTGTAAGAATGATGATAGTGAAAGGGTCTCGAGAAGAACTTCT
Source organism: Okapia johnstoni (assembly GCA_024291935.2). Classification (NCBI taxonomy): domain Eukaryota; kingdom Metazoa; phylum Chordata; class Mammalia; order Artiodactyla; family Giraffidae; genus Okapia; species Okapia johnstoni. The sequence continues at coordinate 68,343,423 of CM044321.1, read as the reverse complement.
CAAGAAGTTAAGTCAACCGTCGTCCAGATCCAGAGTGTTGTCAGAAATCTGAGAATCACACTTGTCCTCTCTTCTCTACCCCATATCCTCACTAAACCTTATAGACTCTGTTTAATACCAGTAGCAGTATTAGTTGCTCAGTTGTGTCCGACTCTTTGTGATCCCCCAAACTGTAGCCCGTCAGACTCCTCTATCCATGGGATTCTCCAGGCAAGAATACTGGAGTGATTGCCATTCCTTTCTCTAAAGCATCTTCCTGACCCAGGGATTGAAACCAGCCCTCCTGCATTGCAGGCAGATTCTTTACCATCTGATAATTAGCCCTCAAATCCAGCAACTTCTGCCCAATTCCATTGCCACCACAGGAATCTGGTCATCATCTTTTCTCCATAAATCTCTGGAATGGACTCCAGCTTCTTTCCCATGTTGATGCTGGCTCCTCCAGATTGTTCTCTACATTGTGGTCAGGGTGATCGTCTGAACTGCAAATCCAGCTATGAGACATCTTTTTAACATCCCCCAGTGGCTTCTCTTTGCCTCCAGGATAAATTCAAACCTTTTTGAGGGCACCTACATGGCCCTTTGCCATGTGGTCCCCCAGGCCCCTCCCACACCACCTCTCCATGGTGGTTATGGTGTTGAGCATCTCTTCATGCACTTATTGACTATTTGCCTGTCTTCCTTTGTGAAATATCTGTGCAAGTCATCTACTCATTTTAAAAATGAGTTGTTTATATTCTTATCACTGACTGAAATAAGTTCCTTATATATTCTGAATACTCTGAATATAGATTCTGATCCTTCATCAGATTTATATATTACACACATTTTCTCCCTATCTCTGTGTGGCTTGCCTTTTTATTTTCTTAATGGTCTTTTAAAGTGCAGAAGTTTTCAATCTTGATGACATCTAACTTATTGATTGTTTTCCCCCTTATCTAGTTCACCATTTTTCTGTTTTATCTAAAAATCCTCTGCCTTCCTCAGTCACAAAGGCTTTCTCCTATGTTTTCTTCTAGAAGTTTTATAATTTTAGTTTTTATGTTTAGGTTAAAGACTCATTTCTAGTTACATTTTGTGTGATTTGGGGATGGGGTCAGGGTTCATTTTCCCCACATATGAATATCCAGTTGTTCTAGTACCCTTTGTTGAAAAGACTTTTCTTTCCTCATTGAATTACTTTGTCAAAAATCAGCTGAGCATATGTGAGCATCACAATTTTCAGTGCTGTTAGAACTGAATACTTCCAAGTAGGGTCATACTGTTTCTGGTCTCCCTTCCCTGGAGAGTTTATAAGGCAGACTAAGCTGATCCTTGGGTGACAGAATCTATGTCTAACATTTGTTTTTGTACACAGAACAAAGCATGATATCTTCTGCTCTCATGGGTTATTGTTGTTCAGTTGCTCAGTTGTGTCCGACTCTTTGTGACCCCGTGGACTGCAGCACACCAGGCTTTCCTGTCCTTCACCATCTCCCGGAGCTTGCTCAAACTCATGTCCATTGAGTCAGTGAAGCCATCCATCCATCTCAGCCTCTGTCACCCCCTTCTCCTGCCTTCAATCTTTCCAAGCATCAGGGTCTTTTCCAATGAGTCACCCTTTTGCATTAGGTGGCTGAAGTATCAGAGCCTCAGCTTCAGCTTCAGTCCTTCCAATGAATATTCAGGGTTGATTTCCTTTAGGATGGACTGGTTGGATCTCCTTGCTGTCCAAGGGACTGTCAAGAGTCTTCTCCAGCACCACAGCTCAAAAGCATCAATTCTTTGATGCTCAGCCTTCCATATGGTCCAATTTTCACATCTGTTGAGGATTACTGGGAAAACCATAGCTTTGACTATACAGACCTTTGTCGGAAAAGTGTTATCTCTGCTTTTTAATATGCTGTCTAGGTTTGTCATAGCTTTTCTTCTAAGGAGCAAGCATCTTTAGTTTCATGGCTGCAGTCATGAGTTACTTGCTTAATTTTAATTTTTAACTTCTGCTTCTACTTGTTTCCTTGCACTGATATTATCATCCTGTACCTTGAGGTTCTAGAGAACTGAGGTCATAACTGTCCATGTGATTTTGATTTGTGACCCATCTCGCCTGGTTGCCCTGAGCACATGTGGACTTTCATCAGGAGCACTGGGGTTGCAGCATATGCACTATCTCTCAGTTTCCCCACCTTTCAATGGCATGAGGGTTCATCTCTATCCAGCTCAGTTCAGTGTGGAACTACAGGCTGTTCATGTAAAGAAAAGCCGTCAGGTTGTGGGCGGGGAAGAAGACATGACACTTTGACCAGGCTGGCTGGTTCTCTTGGCAACTATCGCCATATGACATCTGTAACAGGCTGTGGCCTGGTCTTTGCTCCTATAACTTATTGTTCAGATCAGTATTGGTCTGATATCCTTTAGATTAACTGAAATTAAGAGAAAGTGCTTGACTTAGAGAATAGGCTTATGGTTGCTTGGGGGAAGGATGAGGCAAAGAGATAGCTAGGGAGTTTGGGATGAACGTGAACACACTGCTATATTTTAAATGGATGACCAAGAAGGACCTCCTGTAGAGCACTGGGAACTCTGCTCAATGTTATGTGGCAGCCTGGATAGGGGGTTAGGGGAGAATGGATACATGTATACATAGGGCTGAGTCCCTTTGCTATTCATCTGAAACTATCACTTATTTTGTAATCAACCCAATACAAAAATGTTTCTTTCTTTTTTTTTTTTTTTAAGAAGCGCTCTGTAGCCACTTCCAGTGTGTGCCTACAGACAGACCTGAGCTATATCTCCATGCTGGTCTAGAGGTGACCCGCACCCTGGGAGCATTCTGCACTCTCTCCCTCACGCCCAACATCTATATGCAGGGAAATCCTCCTCCTAATGGATGCTGAGGGCAACCTTGGCCGGAGAGCAAAAGGAAGAGATGGCATGAACCTGCAACGCGCCGCTCGAGGTGAGATGAAGGATGTGTGAGTGCTCTTGTCTGTACTGGACCCGTGTTGCCATGGTGATGGAGGCGCTGACGCTAAGTGGATAAGCAGCAGCTCCCATGGATTTTAATAGCAGCTGGTCAGTGCCAGCACCTTCGCTGAATTGCTGCCCCCCTGAGTCACTGCTTGGCCCTGGCTGTCCTGATCTCTGTTGACAAATGGTTGTCCTTCACAGTCAAACTACTAACAGTGCTCTAATTAATGAACGTGCTAATTATTCTTCCCTACTCCCAGCACATTTGTCTAACTAACCTGTCACACGAGGATAAGTGCAGCGTCTGCATGAGCACTGAGGGCACTGAGACAGGGGTCCGGAGGGCAGAGGGGGTGGGCTTGCAGCTGGGGAACGATGAGCTGTTTCTTGTTAAATTACCTTTACTGAATGGTCAGGTGTCCAGGGAATACACTATTTCCTGCAAAATGTATACATTGTCCTTTCTTTTCTTGAAAAAGACCATCTCTTTAGGGATTGATCAGCTGTTGGTCACTTCACTAACCCCTGAAGGGGTTGCCAAATAGGGATGCAGAAGGGCCAGGAGCCGCGAGCTCTGAAGACTATTCCAGAACTTTAGAACTTTAGACGCTGGAGCTAAACAGGCCTGGATTTGAATCCCAGGTCTGCTCCTTACTTCCTGTGGTTTAACCCCCCTGCACCTCTGTCTCATTTTTTGGGCAATGGGAGGGATAGTTTGTCCCCAGAGGGGTGTTTTGAGGAGAAAATGCACAAGCTAGGTCCCCAGGACATGGCTGCACGGTGCCTTGGGTCCTGGACTGGGTGTGGTCTGGTTTAGGCTGGGCCTGGGTGGGTTGCAGCCCTGGAGACTGTCCTGCTAGGAATCCAGAATCTGGCTCAAGCCCCTTCCCCCCTCCACCCCCTCATGCCCCTGGCACCCCTCCCTTTTTGTTCTGTCTCAGCAGCTCTCTATTGAGATGAACGGCATTTCCAGAGGCTTCACCTCTGATAAGTAAGTGCTCCTCTGCAGCTGCAGCCAGAATCCTAATGTGCCGCTGTAATTTAATGGCCATCTCGGCTGACTATTAAAATGCTCTCTTCCCGGGTGAAGTGGACTCACCCCAGTGGCACATGTGCCCCATCCAGGCAGGGTGACCCCAGGAACTCAGATGTGGGGGGGGGGTCCCATCACGGGTCTTTCCTTGCAGTTGCCTTCTCAGCTTTCTAAAGTGGGGCTGGCTGGGTATCCCCACCCCTGACCCTGTTTGCGGGGCTCCTGAGGCTTGGGAAACCAGCGGGAGAGGCTACTCCTTCCTGCATTCCTGGGGTCTGATGAGGTTTGCATAAGCGCCCTGGGCAGACCATGTAGGACTATGCTGATACTGTGTCTGTGTGCCTGCAAGTCTTGGCACAAACTTATCCACCACAAACAGGAAGGAGATTAGAGTAAGTCTTAAATACAGGAGACTATAGGATACAGAAACTTCTTTAAAGCTGAGCAGTTTAATGTGGGATTATGAGTTCTGAACAGTCTCAACAGGACAATAGACATACCCAGCACTCCTCACCCCCCACTGACCTCTGTTTTTCTTTAGGGACCAGCCTCCCTCAACCACAGGATGACTGTGGAAACCCCCAGTTTCTCTCATTTTTCTGCCAGCTGGTTGTCCCAGCAACCCCATGGATTGTAGCCTTCCAGGCTCTTCTGTCCGTGGGATTTCCCAGGCAAGAATACTGGAGTGGGTTCACTGAGAAAAGTCAGTCCTTTACAGATGACAGAGCTGTAAAATGTAAAACTCCAGAAGTGGAGGTGGAAATACTTTCCACTGTGTGGAGAAAGCTGGTCTGCAGAGCAAAGAAGGCTGGTAAGCTATAAGAAAGTGGAGAGAGATAGAGAGAGACTGAGACAGGAAACTTCATCTGAGAGGCCCAATCTCATCTCTGCTCGTTTCAGTGTTTGGCTGTTCAGGTCCTTGGAGTCTTTGAGTCAATAAAGACTTCCCTTTTGGCTCAAGCTAGCTAGAGCTGAGTTTCTATTGTTTGTAACTAGAGAACTTTTCGAGGGTCTGACCTTCACTTCTGATGCACTGTTACTGAAATAGGAGGAGTCTTAGAAGGGCCAACTTTATGGGAACCAGACCCCTTGTCGGCTGGGACCCAAGTGTTCCCTGAAATTTACACATCAGATCCCATTGAAGTGAACACACACATTTTGCTAGTGCTGAGCCCCTAGACAATCATGTAATGACTCCACATGGTGCAAAATGGTCCAGATGCTTGGTTCTTGGGAGCATTGTGAACTGGCCAGGGCTGCCCTTGTTATTGGCCTCTGTGCATCCAAGCTCCAAATGCCTCCTCCAAGGACCTCTTTCCCTCCAGCTGGCTGCAGCCACTCAGATACAAGGCCTGTGTGATCTCTTCCCTGCACCAGCCTCTCCCACACCGAGATGAAAACCCCACCACCACCAAGTAAAGTGGTCAGCGTTCTCTTTCAAAGTGAGGTTTTGATAAACACTCTTCTTTATCACTGCCAAATAGATGTTGAGTCTGGGATGAAGATCACAGAATCTTGCATGTTCTGTGTAACTTCTGAGTGGTTGCTGTTTACAGGGAGAAACCTCCTGTAAAATACCAGGCACCACCTACTTCACTCAGCAGGTTCCCTCTTTTACCTTTTCTCTGCTCATCATTATGTGAAGAAGATTCCAGGGGAGAATCTCAGTAACCACCTCCGAGAAGCCTGTTGAGGTGTTGAGCAATCCTTCCTGTGTGGAGGCTTTCCTTGGGAGTCACCTGTGACCCTCTTTCTGCTCCTTATTTTTATTTTTTATCATTTTATTTACTTACTTATTTTACTTTTAGCTGTGCTGGGTCTCCACTGCTGCTCAGGCTTTTCTCTAGTTGCAGCGAGCAGGGGCTGCTTTCTAGTTGGGGTGTGCAGACATCTCATTGCAGTGGATTCTCTTGTGGAACACAGATCTAGGGAGTGTGGGCTCAGCAGTTGTGGCTAGTGGTTCCTAGACCACAGGCTCAGTAGTTGTGGCGCACAGGCTTTGTTGCTCCGTGGCATGTGGGATCTTCCCAGACCAGGGATCGAACCTGTGTCTCCTGCATTGGCAGGCAGACTCTTTATCACTGAGCCACTATGGAAGCCCCCTTGGTTTAGTTTTCATTCTCTTGTTGCTTGTTTCTTGTAGAAACATCATCATTCCTTCATTCGTTCATTCACTCATCCAGGGCTTATGCGGCTGCTACTCTGGACTCTGCCATGTGTCAAGTATTTATTTATTTTCCTAGGAATTCAAAGAAAGAAAGAAAGAAAGACGGTACCCTGGACACAGACCTTTTAGGTGCTCCATGAATAAAAAACAAGTTTCACTTTTTATTCCCTTCCTTCTCTACTCCTGAGCCCTGCTTCTTCTGGCAGGAGAGGCTGAGCCCGGGGCACTTCGGTGGCTAGTTTAAAAAAAAAGGAAGAATAAGAAGGCCTGTAACTTGCTGGGACCTTCGGAAATTCTAATGATGAAAGGCAGAGTCCGGCTCTCACTTCCCCTTCCTGCACAGTGCGGGCGTGGGGTGCCAGGGAGCTGAGCGGTCCTGCTAGGAACCCGAAACAACCATGGACCAAGAAGCCGTGGGCAATATCGTCCTGCTGGCCATTGTCACCCTCATCAGCGTGGTCCAGAATGGTAAGGGAAGCCCCTCCCTCAGGGTTGGCTTGGTGTCTCCGTGTTTGACAGTCAGGCTTACACATTTGTGTGTGTGTGTGTGTATATGTGTGTACACTTTTTCTTATCTGTATTTGTGTCTTTATTTGACTGTACAGGGATGCATGCACTTCTGTGTGAATTGGGAGTTTTCCTTCTCCCCATCTTTCTTTGGCTTTAATGGGGATGATTAATCTTGTCTGTAGAGCTGGAGCAGCAAGTTGGTTGTACAGAAACCATCAATGAAGTGTTTGCAATCAGCACTTTAACTATTAATTACTGTGGCCAGTTGGAGGGCAGGAAGCCTGGAAGCGACAATCAGATATATGTTCACCCAGACACTGGGTTATACCCAGTGCAGCGGGCTGACTTCAGTGCAGTAGGAGTTACCTGTTACCTGTAGGCTAAAAAAAAAATAAATTTGGCTAGTGTGAGGCGGGACTTCACTTTTTCATTATTTTACCTCTGTATTTCTTTTTTATTTCTTTTGATGAAATATGTTCTTTGCAATACTTCCTTTTTCTCTAGCAATGTGTAATTTTGGAAGCATTCTTTGGTAGACATCATGTACTTACATAAAGGGAGAGAGGGTCAGAAGGATTTCCTTGTTTGAGGGTTGCATTTCCGTTAACCCTGTGCTGTGCTGTTCTTAGTCGCTCAGTCGTGTCCGACTCTTTGCAACCCCATGGACTGTAGTCCACCAGGATGCTCTGTCCTTGGGGATTCTCCAGACAAGAATACTAGAGTGGGTTGCCATGCCCTCCTCCAGGGGATCTTCCTGACCCAGAGATCAAACGCAGTTCTCCTGCATCACAGGTAGATTCTTTGCCATCTGAGCCACCAGGGAAGCCTAAGAATACTGGAGTGGGTAGCCTATCCCTTCTCCAGGGGATTTCCATTAACCCTGCTGTCACTTAACCCAGGCAAGGGACCTAGAACTGAGAAAGGCAGGACAGGGCAGAATTTCTCTTTAAATTCCTAAGTTAGGACTGTCTCAGACTCTTTTCATCAGCATGGCCAGTATGTTTGGGGTTTGCAGTTTATGATGACAGAGGGAAAAAGGGGAAGACTTACTCTGTAACTTAATGGTAATTTCTGAATGTTCATATACTGTTAAACTTTGGAAATGTGGGTATTCACTCAGTTTGGGGTTTTCTGATATTTTCCCCCAACTTGAGTGTGGACTTAGGTTGGTGATGAGCCTTCTGGGCACAGAGTAAGGCTCCCCATGGCCTCCTGGCACCAGAGAGACCAACTTTGCATACTCCAAGTCTGTTTCCTCTGTGGAACAACACTTGGCAGCTTTCTGACCTGAACATTTTCATAGTAAGTGTCACACAACAGAGCTGCAGCTCTGAGAGGCGACGAATGGCCCCAGGTGAGGCTGCCACCGCCCTAAGCCACTGCTGTTTCAAGCAGGTGCCATGCTGGGGTTCTCTTAGTCTCTGTAAATCTCCAAAAGATCACTCATTCAAACTTCATACTCCTACGGGGACTCTGCCTGGTCCAGGAAGGGTCCTGCATCCATGGGGATGTAGCAGCAAACAGGGAAACCAGGTTCCTGCCCCCAGGAAAGAGGAGGATAGCAGGAGAAGATGGGTGGGCAGGAAGCAAGAGGCCTGCCGTGAAGCCTCGAGTTCCCGTGGAGGCAGTTGCATGGGTGCTGTTGTTTGGGTGCCCCCTCTGGCCCTCCCAGATACCTGTCAAGATCGGTGACAGGGGAGGGGAGCCAGGGTCCCCTCAGCCGCCCCTGCAGAAGTTCGCTTCCACCCTGAGCTGCTGGCCCTCGGTCCAGAGCTGAGTTGGGGGACGCCACGCGGTCCTCCCCCTGTGAGAACAGAGTCTCTTCCTCTCCCCCGAGATGCCCCGGGACCTGGCCCTGGAGTGTCTGGTGAGTCATGGGCTTTTCTGTAGAAGGGCAGGGACCCCTGAGCAGACTTGAGGCGGATGATGAGATTTCTAGTCATTTTTGGCAGATGAGATTAGGTCGTGGGGAAGAGAGAGGATAGATGGCCACATGTCTGAGTTCTAGCCTCAATCTTTCGGATGGCCATCTTGGATAGGTAACAATGGGACACGATGGCCTTGCTGACACAGTCCCATGAGCTGATGAGGCTTCCTGGGGGGGACGGAGACAGAGTGGACCAGCTCCTGCTTTGGGCTGGACACTTTTCATCCTGGACACATTGTTGATTGGGCTGTGTTTGTGGCTGTGTGGACAGCACGGCGCCCATGTCACGGCCTCTGTTCCTCCCCGTCCCCGGCTCCGTAAGCAGCAAGGGCACCGTGTGGACAGAGTGATTTTGCAATGGCTGGGGCAGTTTTGAAGCCACAGAAGGAGTCCTTGCCTCCCTTCAGAGGCTCAGGATCAGCCCTGCTCATCACTGAGGCACAGAGCAAGGCTCGCTGGTCACGCTGAGACCACCTTTTAACTCTGTTCAATGCGGCGGTGCAGGGGAACCAGAGAAATTCAAGTGACTCGGGAGATAACACCTCTACCTGTTTTAACCTTGGGCTTTTAGGCAAACACAAAGATCCAACCAAGGTCCAGAACCTCTCTTTGCAATTCTAATTAACCTCGAGGTTGCAGCCATAGGTCTACAGTATTGAGTGCAGGAAATATGCAAAAACCCTGCCCAAACCCCAGTTACATTGGAAACCCTTCCTGTTAGCTTTAGGAACGATTTACATGCTGTTGCCAGGCACTGTGTACTTCAAGTTTGTCTCAAGACAAGGAGTTCCAGCCCCTGTGTCTGTGACAGTATGGGGGGTGAGGGGGGTGCCCTCTGGCTCCCAATTCCCCAGGGGAGAGGCAGAGCCCACCAGCCCGGTGAACTTCCTCCTCTGCCTCCCAAACGCTCTAGAATCATCAAGATCGTTGAACCTGAATCCCCCTCCCAGCTTGATCCAGCATAATGCACGTTTGGGAACGCAGACCACATTTAAAGTTTGAGCGACTGGACCACAACCACCAAAGCCGGGTTTCCCAGGTCGTGTCGACAGATGCATTTCCTCTGCATAGCACCCAGAGGGCCTCCCACTTCTCGGCCAGGGTGCCAGCAGCTTTGACATTAAGCAAACCTGGGAAACATGGCTTTGGAGAAAATGATTCCCACGGGAAGCTGAACTGATTAGCTTGAGGGGGAGAGAGTGAGCTGAGGGGAGGGAACCAGGGCCTTGTGCATGGAGACCTTGTGAATGGTGACAGCAGAAGTCTAGACCGCATTCTCAACAGCCTCTACTGAACACTCCCAGGACAGAGTGCTCACAACGCACTGGGCTCACTCTTCCCATTGTCAAGTGTATTGAGAATTTGCTTTGTGTTGTGTATGGTGCCTCTGTGCTGGTCATAACATGATCTCATTTAATCCTTGCACCCTATGAAATATTCTACTATTATTACTCTTATTTCACAGAATAACTAAGTGGAGCTTAGAGAGTTAGCTGGAGATTCCAGAGTCAGTACTGGTGAAACTGGGATTCAAAGCTACTTCAAAACGTGGAAGTTTACACAATGTGGGTTGTCTTGGATTCATCCATTCAAACACTCACTGCTCGGGAAGTTCTCTGTTACACTAAACTGAAACCTGTTGCCCTCTAATTTCTATCCACTGGTGTGTCTGTTCTTTGGAAAAGCTTCTATCGTGCCTGCAGCTTCTGTGTTTCCAAAGTCACCTGTAACATCCCTGGTTCAATGTATCATTTCTCAGCCGACTTAATTTCCAGAGTCCCTAGTTATCAGATTACTCCTTCCCACCCCACCCACCACCAACTTGCCATCTTCTTCCTAAGATGCAGGTGGGTGTTTTTCATGCAAGAAATCTGTTCCCGAAATCCAGACACCAGTTCTGTTAAAATGATGGAGGTGTGAGTTATTTTTGTGTATCACAGGGCTGACTCATACTAAACGAAAATCTCAGAATCTTTTTATGTGATCCTGAGAAAGTTATTCACCTTCTCTGACCCACAGTTTCCTCAACAGAGAGGTGGAGTTACTAATACCTTCCACGTGTGGTGGCTGAAGGTGTTGCCTGAGATAATACCTGAGTCGCTGGCAGAGGCCAGCCTGTGGTAGGTTCTTGGTGACCGTTTGCAGCCTTCCCCTCTGGTCTCTCACCATCCCTCTGGTTTGGCCTGATGTTAGCAGCCAGCCAAGAGCAGTGTGTGAATGCTCTCTGCCTGCATAGTTTCTGTAACATGGTCAAGGATATGGAGTATGGCGTGTCAGTGTTTGGAGGAGTGGACAAATGTGGCCCAACTCTTTCAAGTTTACCTTGGAAGGAAAGAGAGATAGACCCTAGTGGGGGTTCAGGACAGAGGCAGGCTTGTTTTTGTTCTGTTTTGAGGTTAGGAGAGATTTGAGCATGTTTCAAGGGTAAAGATTAGGAGAAAAACAGAGACCAAAGACTTACAAAGTAGGGCAAACATCGATGAACAAAGACCGGAAGAGGCTGGCCAAAGCAGGGTCAAGGTCACAGGTGGAGGGCTAAGACTTGAAAAAGAGGAAGGGGCTGTTCTTGGGCAAGGAGAGGAAGAAGAGAGGAAGGCTGAGAGGAGGGCCCCGCCGTGCAGCTGGTTGCAGAAATAACCTCAGACTTTCTTAACACTGTCCCTGCTTATGTGTTCAGAGGCACGGGCATCACTTTGGCATCTGGAAAGACAGTGATCAGAATTTCCACTATGTTCTATGGGGAGAAGAGACATCCAGAGTGGACAGGCAGGTACTCAGACCCCAAATCACTGGTGGAGTCCCTGCAGTGAGCTTCCGTGTGATAATAAGAGGATGAACACACTCTCGCATGCCCAGCTGGACTCAAACCCCAGCACTCCCCCTGCTCCCCAGCAGAGGTACTGAGAAGGTTATTCAAACTCTTTGAGCCACAGTACCCTTGTCGACAGCGTGGGGATGTGCCGCCCGCTTCACAGAGCACGTGTCTGGTGTCCACCAGAGTGCCATCGTGAAGGAAGCTCTGCGGCTCTACCCGGTGTGGGCACAGTCCTGGGGGAAGAATGTTCTTTCACCAAAAAGCAAATCACGATGGCTTTTATCCATGGACACAATGGATGAGGCATCCTTTTCAGGTCTTTTCGAGGAGGCTAACGTGAAGTTGATGAAAAGAAATCCTGCGAGTGGGATCACTAACCGTCACCCTTTTTCCTTTTTCACTCTTGAAATAGGAGGAAAGGAATAAAATAGGAGGGGTGGGAGAGAGAGAAAGAGAAAGGAAGAAAGAGAGAGGGGGGAGGAGAGACCATGTTCCCCCCTCCCCACCATCCAGTCTGTAGATAAGACAGACTGTCTTCCCAGCATCTCTTCATCCCACAGCCATCACCCTAACCAGCTCCCTGCTGTCTTTCCCCCTGTCCTGGGTCTCACCCCTCTAAGCCCTCACCACGCTAAGACAGAGCGGCTTTCTGGCCATGCCATTCATCAGCTTATACCTGTCAGTAACTCCATGTTTCCCCAAGATGGCAATAAATTCAGAAGTTCTTAACGTGGCTCTCCTCAAGGGCACAGTCACGCTGCTGGTTTGAGGGCCACGTCCCTGCCACCATCTGCTCGGCCTTGGCTCACTTACCACTTTTTCCCTGAGGCTCCCTCTAGCCACCCTGACCAGCACCCCCGGAGTCCCCTGCCCCGCTCTGCCCTCACTTCTGTCCACAGCTCGGCACACGGTGTGATGTTAATTCTTGCATATTGTTTACGGTGTGTTGTCTGTCTCCTCTCCTTGTGTCCTCGCTGGAACATGAGCTCCTGAGGCCAAGGCTCTGTGTATGTGTTCGGTTCTCTGATACAAGCTGAGTGTCTGGCACATGGCGAGTGATAACAGAGAAATGGCATTAAAAGAGCAATTCACCGCCTACCTCCCTTCGGCCTCATTTGTAATTCTACCGGGTTAATAAGCCCCATTACCACCCCCCCCCCATCTCCCAGTAAACTGGATGTACTGAACCCCAGAGGGTCTTGCCGCTGGACCTCTGCATATTCCATTCTGATAGAGTGAAGCGGTCTGCTTAGCTGTCCCCGCCCCCTCCATCTGCTTGTTCTTCAGGTTCTATCTTACACGTGCTCCCTCTAGGAATCCTTCTGTGACCCAAACACTGAATTGTTACCCCTCTTTGACCCTCGATGGCTCCATGTTCTCACTCAGTCTCAGCACAAGTCTCTCTGTAGGCCTTTCTTTACTTGGTTGTCTATTTCTTCTGGTGGTAGTGTCCTTGAAAGGGGGGGCGTGTCTTGCTCACAGTTGCTTCACCAACACCAAATGTAGCAATTAGTCGAGAGTAGCTGCTGAATACCTTTGTGCTCAGTAACATTTGATGGACGACAATTAGGGCTGTTTAGAGGTCGAGAGAAGGAAACAGTTAACATTCCAGGAAAAAAATTAAGATACCAGGCTCGGGATACGTGATCATTATAAATCCAAACCTTTCCTTCTGGCAGGGTTCTTTGCCCACAAGGTGGAGCATGAAAGCAAGACCCACAATGGGCGGAGCTTCCAGAGGACTGGGACGCTGGCCTTCGAGCGGGTCTACACTGCCAAGTGAGTCCAAACTCTGACACTGCTCTTTGACCCAGAGTGGGCCTGGGACAACCTTCTGGTGGCTGGGGTGTGGCGGGGGGGGGGTGGGAGGGTTCCAGGGAAGCTTGAACTTCACCCGGGAGACTTTGGCGGCACTTTTCATCATCTTTGCAGGCGCTGGTGTTTGAAGAGAGGAAGCAGAGGTGTTGGGGGTGGGGAAGTAGACTTCACAGCTCCTGCCTGGTCAGGAAACCTCTCAGCCAGTCATTCGGTCACGGAGTTGACCAATTTCCTGGGGGGTTAGTCCCGAGGTGCCACCGTGCAAACCAGCCATTACTCACCAGCCGGCATCAGACACAACAAGCAGGACTGGCAGGCGGCTGCCTGCTGCCCCGCGGGTACCTAAGCCTGGTTTCCTGGAACGATCAGGACAGAGAGCATGAGGGAACTATGCACTTGCTTTTCTATCTCTCCTTCTTCTGCATGGAGAGGTGGCTAGAAAACACCAGAACAACTCAGGGAAGGAGGAGGGGTGCTATTTGGGATGCAAATCCAAATGGTGTTGTTTGAACATTCATTTTCCTCTCTGCCAAATACGTTTAGACAAAGGGTTCAGCCATCAGCCTGTGGCCTGCTTCTCTGCGCCTGTGGCTGGAGGCCTGTTAGGAAGGGTGGGCTGTAGCCCCAAGCCACCAGGGAGCTGGCCTTCACTCTCAGCTTGGAGGTGACTTTGATGTTTCCCAGAGAGCCTTCTAAAACAGGGCTTAGGGCCACACAAGGAAAGTTCTAGAAGGGTAGGGAGAAGTTGAAAGATGTGGTTTTAAGCCATGTAAGATGTTCACATTTATAGGAGGAGGGGGGACCGTGTGTGGGGCACCCCCAGCCCTTCTGTGCCATGTGCAGGGGGCAATGGAGAGGAGCAAAGACAGGGCTCTCCATCAGGGATGATGACAGAACCTCCCTGAAAATGGAATCCAAAAAGCAGGAATCCTGTTCTACAGACAGACTGGAATGGAAAGCTTCTTCCTGCCCAGATCACTGCATTCTCACCAGCAGCACTGTGCTCTTATGAACACAGCTGGTCAGTATTGGAGAAGTGGCAGCAGGGGAATTCTTCTGTACCCAGTGGGAAGCCAAGCTTCCACCTTGCCAGCAATGAGGAAGAGCCACAGCAGGCCAGGCCACCTGGTTTCTGCCTTTTCTTCCAGGAGTAAACCAGCTCTGCTTCTCAGAAGCTGCCCTGGGACTGCCCTGGTGGTTGGGACTCGGCGCTCTCAATGCAAGGGGCCTGGGTTCGGTCCCTGGTCAGGCAGCTAGATCCCATATGCTGCAACTAAGACCCGGAGCAACCAAATAACTAAAAATAAAATTAAAAAAAAGAAGAAGATGACGAAGCCACCGCACTGACGCCGGGTCCCCACGGCCAGCCTCCGGACTGTGGAAGTGCCCTATGGGGGTGGCTGTGCTGCCATTGGAAAGACAGTCTGGAAGTTCTGCAATGGCGTGGGGTCCCTGAGGTCAGAAGATGCTAGAGGAGAGTGGTGGGCGATCATTGCTGCCTGGGGGTCCTGACTTTCCTACTTACACTTCAAGAGAGGGGAAGGAGACCGAGGGGAGAAGAGTGAGCCGCGGAGAGGTCAGACCTATGGCAGGGGTGGAGGAGAATTTTCTGTAAGATAAAGGTCATCCAGACACTGCCATGGTTCTGTTACAGAAATCTTTTCCTCCCTGGCCAGCTCGCAGCACCCTGTGTGTGTCTGAGGTGGGTTGTGGAAGGCGCTGGAGATAACGCAGTGGCTGTTACTGCCCACTGGCCACCCCCAGGGCCTCCAGTCTGATTGCCTTGGCCAGGAAGCTACCAGAAAGAAAGTCATCCCCAATAAGAGCTTCCCTAGGGGCCTCCAAAAGCACCCAAGAAGGGTGAGAGATGAGCCATGGGGATGCGAGAAGAGAACATGTATTTACTGTTGCTGTCTATAGGAAGCTAAGCTTTTCTCAGTTTTAATATACAGATCGAGAGGAGTATGTGTATATAATTTGTACATAAATGTACCTGTTATAGGCTTATATCATCAAAAGTCTTGGTTGATTGAGTGTAGAATCATAAATGTTTAGAGACCATAGAAAGGGAAGATAGCATAAAGAATAAATGATGCTGGTGGACTGAAAAGATTAATGCATGTTTTTCAGCATAAAATATGGCTGTGGACTGATACAGACCATTCAAGATTTGGGGGCTGTCGATAAACAAGATGTCCCAGCCAGGTTATGCCATTAGTTCAGACTGGACTTTGGTTAATGGGCTGCTCTACCACCTATCTGCCTTGAAGGCAGAGCTGAGTCCGATTTTGAGAGAGAAAAGGCCCTTGACTGTCTTATCCTGTGTCTAACACATAGGTTGAAGTTCTGTTCCCAGCTGATGAGTGCAGGCAGAGCAGTCAAAGTTTGATTTTTGGAGAAAAGTCTCAGTTAAGGGACCTAAGATTCTTTCCCAGGAGTGCAGGTGAGCACAGGCTGTGAAGAGAAGATGGGTCTCTGGAGGTGTGTAATTTTCCAGAATGGGTCCCATAGGTTACAAGTTCGTGAGCGGCTAAAAAGGTGTGACAGGGAAACAGGTTCCACACAGCAAGACTTTTGAGACCCTTTAAAGTACTAAAAGACACTGTGATGCTTGGTTCTCCAAGAAGGGGAGGTCTTATTGAACTACAGAAAACCCTCCTTTAAAAAAAAAAAAAAGCATCTCAAATGTAGTTATCTCACAAAATGCATTTTGGTAAATGACACCCTAAGGTTTCTTCTCCCCTGCACCTCTCACCCTAGGCTCACTTCTAAGTAGCGTGGACTTGTCCAACGATTTGAACGTGATCCATCTACATTGGTTCTATTGATTGGTATTGCTCCTATTACTGTTATTAATGATATTTGCTTCATTAATTAATTAATTTAAAGTCTTATTGAAATAGAATTGACTTACAATGTTGTGTTAGTTTCAAGAATACAGCAAAATGATTCAGTTACATGCGTGCATTCTAAGTTGCTCAGCCGTGTCCAATTCTTTGTGACCCCATAGACTGCAGCACACCAGACTTTTCTTTCACTATCTCCTGTAGTTTGTTCAAACTCATGTCCATTGAATCTGCGATGCCATCCAACCATTTCATCCTCTGTTGCCCCTTTGTCCTCTTGCCCTCAATCTTTCCCAGCATTGGGGTCTTTTCCAATGAATTGGCTCTTCGCATCATATGGCCAATGTATTGGAGCTTCAGCTTCAACATCAGTCTTTCCAATGAATATTCAGTGTTGATTTCCTTTAGAATTGACTGGTTTGATTTCCTTGCTGTCCAAGGGACTTTCAAGAGTCTTCTCTAGCACCACAGTTCATAAACATCAATTCTTCAGTGCTCAGCCTTCTTTATGGTCCAACTCACAACCATACATGACTACTGGAAAAGCCATAGCTTTGACTAGACAGACCTTTGTTGGCAAAGTGACGTCTCTTCTTTTTAATACACTGTCTAGGTTTGTCATAGCTTTTCTTCCAAGGAGCAAGTGTCTTTTAATTTCACAGCTGCAGTCACCATCCACAGTGATTTTGGCACCCAAGAAAATATAATCTGCCACTATTTCCACTTTTTCCCCATCTATTTGCCATGAAGTGATGGAACCAGATGCCAAGATTTTAGCTTTTTGAATGTTGAACTTTAAGCCAGCTTTTTCACTCTCCTCTTTCACCCTCATCAAGAGGCTCTTATTCACTAAGTGCTTCACCCCAAATGGTAGATCTTTAAGGGGCTCCTGTCCTTTGGAATTATCACTGTGTGCACAGGTCCATGGAAGTTCTGCATATCCTAGAGAGTCTCCTAGTGAGTCAGCAGGCTTTGTTGGCCCCCCCATGCCCATATCCCAGGACAGGATACATTGGTTTCTTATTTTTTCCACTTGTCAGCTTCTCCAGTAAAGGATTTTTGACCATCAGAAAGACATGAAGGCCCCTGTGGCCAGGGACACAGCCCAGCCTCCCTGGGTGCTCTGTAAGGGACAGACCAAAGGCTGGTCATTCCAGGGTTCTCAGTGGTACCAACTGAATCATGAGGCCCTATCAATTTGAAGGTTGATATTTAGGAGAAAAATCATGAGAAGCCTATCAAGAAGCTGCCAGAGGAAGACTCTAAGAAAGGAATTTGGATAAAAGGCCAAATATATTTTGAAGATTGCATTTATTTTTAATGCCTTTTTGGCTGCATCGCACAGCATGTGGGATCTTCACTGACCAGGGATTGCATCTGCAACCCTTGCATTGGAAGCACAGAGTCTTAACCACTGAACTGCCAGGGAAGTCTGAAGAAAATTGCATCTTTGCGTTACCTCTGTAGTTTGAATTACCTTAGACCAGTGGTTCTCAAACTTGAGCGTGTGTCAGAATCACCTGGAGGGCTGCTAAAAATCTTACTGGACAGCCCCCAGAATTTTTAATTTTTAAGGAAGACATTAACATTTACATTTTTAAGAAGGTCCCTGGTGATTCTGATACAGCTGATCCAGGGACCACACCTTGAGAACCAGTGCATTAGACCATTGACTCTTAGAGCTTAAGTGGATCTCAGAGTTATTCATTATTCATCTCTTGGTTTTACCGGTAAGGAAACCAAGTCCAGAGAGATTGCTTTGCCAATGACAAACAGCTGGTTAATGTCAGGTTGAGGACCAATCCTCATCACATGCCCCTCCCGCTGTGTTACATCACCTTTCCCTGTTCATCCTTCTGTGTCTTGTTATGTGTTTCCATGGATGTCTGGATAGATTGTCCTGATCCCAACTGAAGCTTTTCAAGAGGACACTTACTATTTAATTGAGTGCAGGCATACCTCATTTTATTACACTTCACAGACACTGTGTTTTTCACCAGCTGAAAATTTGTGGTGGCCCTGCATCATCAGATGATGGATAGCATATTTTTAGCAATAAAATATTTGTCATTAAGGAATGTACCTTGTGTTTTAGACATCATGCTATGGTGCATTTATTGGGCTGCAGTGCAGCATAAACATAACTTTTATGTGCACCAGGAAACCAGAACATTCCTGTGAGTTGTTTTATTGCTGTGTTTGCTTCATTGTGGTGGTCTGGAGCTCAACCCACGCTATCTCCAAGCTGTGCCTGTAGGGTCAAAGAGGTAACAGTCCTGATTTTAGAGTCGTATTAAGTCCTGGCCTTGCTACTCTGTAGCTGGGTGACCCTGGGTAAGTTATCTTCAGCTTCTCCAAGATTCAGTTTCTCATCTGACACATGAGAAAATTGTGGTAGGCAGAAGAATGACCCCCCAAAGATGTTCACAACCTGATCCCAGAAACATGTGAATAGGTTATGTTACGTGGCAAGGGGGAATTAAGGTTGCTAAGCTGTTGAGTTTAAATTAAGAGACTATTTGGGATTATCTGGGTGGGACCCAATGTCATCGCAAAGGTCCTGCAGATGTGCAAGAAGGCAGAAGATTTGGGGTTGCAAAGACGTGATCAGTCATGGAGCACTTATTTCAGGTTGGATGGGGCTTTGAGCTAAGAAACACAGGTGGCCTCTAGAAGCTGGGAAAGGCAAAGAGACAGAAGCAGTGCATCTCCAGAAGGGATGTAGCAACACTGACGTCTTCATTTTGGTCCATCGAGACTGGCTTCAGACTTCTCACCTGCAGATAATACATTTGTCCTAACCCTCTGAGTTTGTGGCTACTTGTCCCAGAAGCCACAGGAAACCGTGCAGTCACCACGTGTACTGGCAGGATTGCGGTGAGCTTAAAGAAGACCAAGGGTGTCAGACCCCAGCACGGGGGCCAGGACTGCTCCCTGAAAAAGCCATCAGCAGGATAACTCCCTGAACGCCACCTTTGCCTAATCCACCCTGGCTCCTGTAATGTGGAGGCTCACCTGTTCTTCCTCAGGTTGGCCCACGTATCTGAACTGACTTTGAGCTAAAAGTCTCCTTAGTTGGGTCCCTCTCTTGACCCCACCCTGACTGCCACCCAGCCCTACTGTCTGGGCCACTCACTTTTCAATTCCAAGAAGTACTTTGGCATAGCTGGGAGCAGGACCCCTGCCAAGGAGAATCCATCAAGAAATGGCTTCACCGGGGAAGGGAGTAGATAGACTCCAAGCTTGTGTCCACTTTACCCTGCTGTCTGTTTCTGGAGGTCAGAGGAATTATGAATGGAGTCCATGCCTTGTGAGATGTGTGAGCGTGTGTGCTAAGTGACTTCAATCGTGTCCGACTCTGTGCAAGCCTATGGACTACAGCCTGCCAGGCTCTTCTCCCCGTGTCTACTAGGCTCCAGGCAAGAATACCAGAGTGGGTTGCCATGACCTCCTCCAGGGGATCTTCCTGACCCAGGGATCAAACCCACATATCTTATGTCTCTTGCATTGGCAGGCAGGTTCTTTACCACTAGGGCCACCTGGGAAGCCCGCCTTGCAAGACAGTGATTATTATTTAGGGTTTCAGGTAATTTTCAGACTAAACTGCGTCCTCTGATTTTTTTACCCTTGTTTATTCTGCAGCCAGAACTGTGTGGATGCCTACCCCACCTTCCTCGTCATGCTCTGGAGCGCCGGGCTTCTCTGCAGCCAAGGTAACCCGGGCTTTTCTCCTTGTGTGTTGTCTCTCTGAAACATGTGTCACCAGGAGGTACGAGTGTAGGCTTTTTTGTTGAAAAGACTTTGCCTGCCCTCCAGCTCCAATCTGCAAAGCCCCAGAGAGGTGAGACCCTCCGGACGTCATGTGCCAGCAGGCGGGGTGCCAGCATGGGGCCCTGCGGTAATGCATTGCTAATGCTGGCTCCCTGCATTAGTGGCTGGTTGAGAGCGGCTGCGCTGACAAGGGTGGTTTCAGGCTAAATGTGACTCAGAAGCCTTAAGCAGCATGAGCTCAGACACAAGGGCTTTCTGAATGAGAGTGCGAGGTGTCTGTTCTGGGAGACCGTCACCTGGCTGACTGCTCATTGCCTTCTGCATGGTGCTCCTCCTTCTGGCACGGGTCAAGGTCTCCAGCCTCCTTGGTCCTCAGCAGCCCACCGTCTTGACTTCAGCAAGTTGGATTCCCAAAACTGATTTAAAATTAAATGGAAACCGAGTGGTATGTTTGGTTAGCTTTGGAGACTGGCCTTATGTCTGCTGAAGGTTTGGTGTGACCTGGCTGGCTTCCATGCCGTGGCCCAGCCGTGCGAGAGAAAAGGCTGCGAGTGTCCTCTGACAGATGATTTCATCCTTACTGTGGTCACTCACCCAATAAAGTAGGTAAAGCGGACATTGTTGCCCCCTGTTGTTACTTTTGAGGATCCTTTGATTCAGGGAGGTAAGTGACTTATTCAAGGTTGCTCAGCTTGTGGATAACAGAGCCAGGATGGACTCCCAGGGGTTTCAGGATAAATCCTGGGTTTTTACATGTGTCCTCTTACTTTATTCATTTCCATAAAAATATACACTGAACACCTACTATGTGCCAAGCCCTGTTCCCTGGACACACAGCTGTAAATAAGACAGAGATGGTGGTGAAGCACACAGCAGTTGGCAAGATGGACCACAGAAAATAAATGAATGGATAAATTCATTGCCAAGAGTGAGACACGCCATGAAGGAAGAGAATCAGGTGCAGTGAGAGAGGAGAGAGCAGAAACCACTTCAGGAGCACGAGGTGATCCATAAGGCTGTCAGGAAACATGTCTTAATCTCCCACTTTCTATCCTCAGTTAAATAAGAACCATGTCTGGCATCACCTGAAAAATGAAGTCAAACTACACTTAGAGTAGGAGTTATGATTCCTTTGATGTCTTCTTAGATGATACTTGATAGAAATGAATCTGGAGTTATTCTGGTTGGATAAAGGAAGTTGAAAAGAGTTTCAGGGCCTGGAAGTAAGCATTTTCTGCCAAAACAAGTGTTGGCATTGCTGGGAGACAAAACTGTCAGTCACTCCTGCTCGGTGTAATAGTCATTTCCTATAAATATGGTAGATTGGATAATTTTTCAGGTAAAAGGAACACCAGCCTAAACCCATCACATTACAGAGCAGGAGCCCTGACTCATTACAGAGTCAGGGGAACCTGCTCAAACCCTAGAATTTTAGAGCCTGGTTTTGAACGCACGACATCCCTCCTGGTGTTCCAAGCAGCTCAGGTCCAAGCCAGAGGCAGGCACCAATTCCCAAATACGGGCAGTGAGTTCAGTCACTTTGCACCCTGACTCCTATCAGTTCATGTTCAGTTCAGTTCCTGGTGACAGAAAGTTGGGCCAGTAAGTTAGTTCAGAGCCATCTGGAAGGAACCAACCAGGAAAAACCTTGTCCAAGGCAGCTGTGAATTGTCACAACTTTGAAACCATCAGAGAAGAGAGCATTGGAAACCCAAGTAACCAGAGTGCCTGGAGCACTACCTGACACATGACAAGTGCTCGGTTAATGTACTTTATTTGGTATTTGAATAACGCTGGGGGGGGGGTAAGTTTCGAAGAACTTTTATACCCATACTTCTGTTTCACCTTCATAGTAATTCCTGATAGGTAGGAAAAGTGTAATCAGCCCTTAGTCAAATATATTAATAGAATGAGTTAAGCATTAGCTCCTGATCGTAACAGTCCTGATGGGGCTGGGTTTCTAATTCTTGGCTCTAAGCGTTCAGGACTCCATGGGTTGGTTTGGCTTGTGTGTATTCCTCACAGGGTTGGAATGCAAGGGGCATTTCTTTCACTGGAGATCTTTCCTAAACCGTAGCAATTGTTCAGAAAAGGTTGAGCATCATGATTCCCGGAGGTCCACAGGTGAAGGGTGTACTTTGTAAGGACCAGCTTCAGAGTAGGGCTCCGGGAGCAAGTCTAGCTTTCCTCCTAGATACACACACACACGCAAACACACACACATGTACATGCACCTACCAGCTGACAATCTTACACAAGTCCCTTGACTGCTGGAATCCATGTTTCCACATCTGGAAATAGAAAAGACCATACCAAGACTTCCCTGGTGGTTCAGTGGCTAAGGATCTGCCTGCCAGTGCAGGGAGCACAGGTTTGATCCCTGCTCCAGGAAGATCCCACACGCTGCAGGGCAAGTAAGACTGTGTCCCTCAATTACTGAGCCCGTGCTCCTGAAACATGAGGAACCACCACAATGAGAAACCCACTCACTGCAACCAGAGAGTAGCCCCTACTTGCCACAACTAGAGAAAAGTCCAGGTACAGCAAGGAAGACCCAGCACAGCCAAAAATACAATAAATACATAAAAAAGAAAAAGATACCAGTCATGTGAAAAGGATTCAGATTAGATGACGAGTATGAAAAGACTTTGTATGAAACGGTACTGTGATGCCAGTACAAGGTAGCATGACTGTTCTTAAGGATCTCAGGATGCTTCCTGTCCCTGGCTCTTTGCTGAACTTCACGTCAGCCCTGACTGGCGGAAGCTGAGGCCTCTGCTCGATTTTGCGACCAACACTGATTACTTAATGGCTGTATTAGTACTGGGTTCACTTAGTACTTAGTTTTGGCGTCTAGGACACTAACACGGGTGTTGTCCTTTCTCCTCTTAGTTCCTGCCGCCTTTGCTGGACTGATGTACCTATTCGTGAGGCAGAAGTACTTTGTTGGCTACCTGGGGGAGAGAACTCAGAGGTAGGCCGCTGGGACGGTGTAAGAACCATAGAGGGAGTGGCACTTTTCCAGCCGGAAGAGTGGTCATTCAACAATATTCTGCTGACCGGGCAGGACCACGAGGGGTCACAGAGGGGAGGGCGACTTCGATCCCTCATCCTTTTTCCTCCTTGAACTTTGCTGGTTCTGGTAATACAGCTAGGGCCCTTGACTAGTTTTCCCATTAAAAAAAAAAATTCCTCCACGTGGTGCTGGGCTCCCAAAGGATGCTTTAAGAGCACGCCTTGCAAAACCCCAGCCTCTACTCCCACCCTGCTGCATCTGGGCCTTGAATTACATCCCCCTGTCTAGCTTCCCAAAGCCTGCCGCGAGTGAAGCATGCCATTGTTTGCCTAGGGGAAGGAGATCTAAAGCTTGCACCTTGTGATAAGTTCTCTTGGGTAACAGACATCGGGGATGACAGAGACAGTGTAGGCGGCAATTGTCCTTTCCTTAGACATGGGTTGGGAAAGCTGGGTTTTAGTAAAGTAAATGATGATACTTAGAGAAGAAAGGTTCAAGTTACAGTTTGCCGCCAGTTCTGGAGCGATCAGAATCGCTGATGGGTTCCAAGGGTGGGGAAGATGCTGCGGGGGCTGCTGCCCATGTGCTGGCCCCAGAGCCCACCCCTCCATTCCGCTTCTTGTCCCTCTCCATGTCTCACAATAGTGCCCCCCACCCCACCCCCGTTTGATTCCTGGATTGGGAAGATCTGCTGGAGAAGGGATAGGTTACCCACTCCCGGATTCTTGGGCTTACCTTGTGGCTCAGTTGGTAAAGAATCTGCCTGAAATGTGGGAGACCTGGGTTTGATCCCTGGGTTGGGAAGATCCCCTGGAGAAGGGAAAGGCTACACTCCGTATTCTTGCCTAGAGAATCCCATGGACAGAGGAGCCTGGTGGGCTGCATTCCACAGGGTTGAGAAGAGTTGGACACAACTGAGCGACTTCACTTTCACTTTTTGGTGGATAAGGCCGCCCAGTTCAGAGAGGCTCCTCCTTCACTTGATCTTAGCCAAAAGGCTGAGAAGTGATCAGAGAGGCTTCTTCAGCGGCGACAAAGGCAGTGACATCTCTGGAGAAGTTGTCTGGGAAGAGTTAAAGCCCCAGAGAACCGCCTCCTTGAGGGACGCTACACTTCAAGTCCTTAGAAACATCCTACCCAGACCAAGAACACCACTATTTCATCGGGAGGCACTCCTGTTTCATCCTTCACCGCAGATTTATCCTGAACAGGTTCTGAAATAGCTTCACAAATCACTTTCCCTCCTTTCTGTAATGAGCATATGGTGGCCTCATTCATGTGATAAATCTGACTCACTACGATATTTGACTTTTAACAATTTAATTTCTCTGAAGCCTCTATTCTCTGGCTAAAAAAAAATAGACTCCTTTACTTTCTTTCCACTTCTTTACCAGCATTAGTAGGTAATTCTCTGTATTTGTCTTTGAGGATGCCAGAACAAAGTGCTCCATGCAGACCAGGATGTTTAAATAACAGAAATGTATTTTCTTATCATTCTGGAGACTGGTAGTCCAAAATCAAGACAATGGCAGGGTTGTTCTTTCCTGAGGCCTCTCTCCATGGCTTATACTTGGCCATCTTCTCCCTGTGTCCTCAAGGATCTTCCCACTGTGTGTATCTATGTTGTAACCTTCTCTGTAAAACATTTTTTAAAATTTATTATTTATTTTTGGCTGTGCTGAGTCTTTGTTGCTCCACAGGTTTTTCTCTAGTTGCAGGGGCAGAGGTTACTCTCTAGTTGTGGTGCATGGGCTTCTCATTGCGGTGACTTCTCTTATTCTGGAGCTCAGTTCAGCTCTAGGGTGCGTGGGCTTCAGTAGGTGCGGTGCTTGGGCTCAGTAGTTGTGGCTCCTGGGCTCTAGAGCACAGGCTTCAATAGTTGCGACACATGGGGTTAGTTACTCCACAGCATGTGGGATCTTCCCAGATCAGGGATCAAACCCCTGTCCCCTGCACTGGCAGGTGGATTCTTTATCACTGAGCTACCAGGGAAACCCCACTAGTCTTCTCTTTAAAAAAAATTTTTTTTTGGCTGCGTGGGATCCCAGCTTGTCTGACCAGGGATCAAACGTGCACCCCCTGCATTGAAAGCATGAAGTCTTTTCTTTTTAATTTATTTTAATTGGAGGCTAATTACTTTACAATATTGTGGTGGTTTTTGCCATACATTGACATGAATCAGCCATGAGTGTACATGTGTTCCCCATCCTGACCCTTCCTCCCACCTCCCTCCCCATCCCATCCCTCTGGGTCATCCCAGTGCACCAGCCCTTAGCACACTGTCTCATGCATCGAACCTGGAAAGGTGATGTATTTCACATATGATAATATACATGTCTCAATGATATTCTCTCAAATCATCCCACCCTCGCCTTCTCCCACAGAGTCCAAAAGTCTGTTCTTTACATCTGTGTCTCTTTTGCTGTCTCCCATATAGGGTCATCGTTACCATCTTCCTAAATTCCATATATATGCGTTAATATACTGTATTGGTGTTTTTCTTTCCGACTTACTTCACTCTGTATAATAGGCTCCAGCTCCATCCACCTCATTAGAACTGATTCAAATGCATTCTTTTAATAGCTGAGTAATATTCCATTGTGTATATGTACCACAGCTTTCTTATCCATTTGTCTACCGATGGACATCTAGGTTGCTTCCGTGTCCTGGCTATTGTAAACAGTGCTGCGATGAACATTGGGGTACGTGTCTCTTTCAATTCTGGTTTCCTCAGTGTGTATGCCCAGCAGTAGGATTGCTGGGTCATATGGCAGTTCTATTTCCAGTTTTTTAAGGAATCTCCACACTGTTCTCCATAGTGGCTGTACTAGTTTGCATTCCCACCAACAGTGAAAGAGGGTTCCTTTTTCTCTGCACCCTCTCCAGCATTTATTGTTTGTAGACTTTTTGATAGCAGCCATTCTGACTGGCGTGAGATGGTACCTCATTGTGGTTTTGATTTGCATTTCTCTGATAATGAGTGATGTTGAGCATCTTTTCATGTGTTTGTTAGCCATCTGTATGTCTTCTTTGGAGAGATGTCTGTTTAGTTCTTTGGCCCATTTTTTGATTGGGTCACTTATTTTTCTAGAATTGAGCTGTAGGAGTTGCTTGTATATTTTTGAGATTAATTCTTTGTCAGTTGCTTCATCTGCTATTATTTTCTCCCATTCTGAAGGCTGTCTTTTCACCTTGTTTATAGTTTCCTTCATTGGAAAGCACGAAGTCTTAACCACTAGACTACCAGGGAAGTCCCTGACCTTCTCTTTTTATAAGAACACTGGTTATAGTGAGTTAGGGTCTACCCAGTGATCTCATTTTACCATTATCACCTCTTTAAAGACCCTCTTTCTAAATGCAGTCATTCTAAGGCACTGTGGTTTAGGACTACACCACATGAATGTGGGGGTGGGGTGCATGTGCAGTTCAGCTCAGAATGCTCTCTTTTGGGGCCATACCTTTTTTCCTAACAAAGAGCTAGAATAGGTCACTTCATGAGCAGGACT
Organism: Okapia johnstoni; assembly: GCA_024291935.2. Lineage (NCBI taxonomy): Eukaryota > Metazoa > Chordata > Mammalia > Artiodactyla > Giraffidae > Okapia > Okapia johnstoni. The sequence goes on along the minus strand of CM044321.1, from coordinate 68,317,065 downwards.
GTGAGCAGGAAACCAAGGAGAGAGGGAGGAGAGCCAAGGAGCAGGGAGCTGTCAACTGGGGGTGCCTCTCAGATCCTGCTGTGCCCGCGAGTCCCAGGAGGAGCTTGTCCACAGTGTGGGTTCTGATCCAGTGGGCCTGGGCGTCTGCATTTCCAACAAGCTCCTGTGCTGCTGGTCCATGGAGCACTGTGAGGAGCAAGGAGGTTGATACTCAGCTGTGAAATTATTTTCAAACTCTTGACACAGGAAAACTAGGAGTTACATTATGAACCTTTGGGGTCCCTTTCAATAAGATAAGATTTCTAACATTGAACCTATGGATACCACATTGTACTCTCTAGATTATAGCAAGCAAGGGCCTGGCAGCCTTAAGACACCTGTTTAGATGAGTTGTCTGTTGTTGGGGAGCTCTCCTGAGTGCCGAGGAGTCCCCTTGCTTGGGTCTTTACTAACAGCCTTAGCAACTAACAGCCTTGGTGACCCACGGGGCTTCCCTGGTGGCTCAGACAGTAAAGAATCTGCCTGCAAATGCAGGAGACCTGGGTTCGATCCCTGGTTTGGGAAGAATCCTCTGGAGGGGAGCATGGCACCCCACTCCAGTATTCTTGCCTGTTGAGCTACAGTCCATTGGGTTGCAAAGAGTACAACATGACTGAGCGAGTAACACTTTCACTTTTCACCTGGTGACCCACTTGGCTGAACTTTCAAAACATACCAGTGCTGCAGGAATGGACTATCCAGAGCCATCACAGAAGGATGCTACAGATGAGGGGAACCAGGGCAGCTGCCAAACACAGCTGTGTGGTCACATGTCACTGGAGAGATGCCTCCTGACCCCAGTGGATGCTCTGTGCAAGCAGTGTAGGATTTAGAGCCTATGAGAGAGGGAGACGAATTCATCCAGTACTAAAAAGTCTCCCTTCCTTGATTCGCTTCATATGTAAGGGCCTGCCTTCCAGCCCTGGAGGCCAGCTCTCATTAGTGGGAACTTGAGTTATTCCCAGGCAGCCTCAGGAGACTAGATTGAGCCCTTGGATGCGCAAGCAGCTATCAGAATCCACCAGGCTTCTTGGTTCATGTACACCATCCCTTCTCACATAGAGGCACTGAAAATCCTGCATCACATACAGCTGCCAGCATGGCTCTTACAGGCGCTCCTGAGAGGGTCTTCATGAATCCATGGGTTCCTAATCCGTGGTCAGAACCCCGGCGACCAGTGGAAGCCACCACCTTCATGCCATCCGGGAGCTGGCATTCCCATGGCACAGAGAAGCCAAAGAGCAGAGCCATGATGGTGATGGGTTTAAGGCTCTTTTTGCTTGGTTCTGAACTAGATTCAATGACTAATACTAGCTAAGACAAGTCCATCCTTCATATGAAGTAAATGGAGCATTCTTGAGTAAAAGGAGGTATCCTTTAAACCATATGTATTTCAAAGCAATAATATTTTTTGTTAAATTGGTGTCATTTGTGCTCTTATCCAGTTTTCTCTCTCCTTCCTTTCCAGCACGCCTGGTTACATATTTGGGAAACGCATAATCTTGTTCCTATTCGTCATGTCCCTCGCTGGGATACTCAACTATTTCCTCATCGCCCTTTTCGGAAGTGACTTTGAAAACTACATCAAGACCATCAGCACCACCATTTCCCCTCTCCTTCTCATCCCTTGACTCTGCTGAATTCCGGGTGGGTGTGCTCAGTTAATCGATACCTAGAAGCCATCATAACTCAACCCTTTAAAAGAGGCTGTAAATCTAATGACCTGCTGGGCTTTGCAGCTTGAGTGAACCTCGCTTTTCCTGGAAGAGGAAATTTTCACATCAGCCCTCCCCTCTGAACAAGGCCGTGGCCCCACATTTGCAAATTCAGATCCCTTCTGTGTGTTTCATGACTTATCCTGCTTTCTGAAGACATTTTGTGACCCAGTTTATGTTTTCCTAAAATAAAATGCAGACATATGTTTGAGGCTGGTGGTTGAGTTTTGGGTGGGTATATTGCTACAGTTGAATAACTAGGCTGTTTTCCTCAACCTTAATGATGATAATAAAAAATATGCTATTTACACACACACACACACATACACACATACATACACTCCTGGAAGGTCACCAATGTTCAACTGTGAATATCTCTGGGTGAAGAGATATGTTTTTTACTCTCTTATTTGTATATTTGCATATTATTTGGAAAATTTTAAGGAGCAAATAAATACCACTAAACAAAGTAACAGGACACAACTGAAGACTGCCTTTTCCAAGATGCCTTCCCTAACTCCAGATTGGTCTAATGTTGCCCCTGACCCTCCACAGCGCCATATGCACATCTCAACTGCAGCAAATTCATACCACAACGTCAAGCTGCTTCTTAGTCTGTATCACTGGTCCCCACTAAATCATCAGTTCTTGAATACTGTGCTGTGCTCGGTCTTTGTGGCCCCATGGACTGCAGCGCGCCAGGTTTCACTGCCCTTCACTGTCTCCCAGGGTTTGCTCAAATTCATGTCCATTGAGTCAGTGATGCCATCCAACCATCTCTTCCTCTGTCGTCCCCTTCTCCTCCTTCCCTCAATCTTCCCCAGCATCAGGGTCTTTTCCAATGAGTCTGCTCTTTGCATCGGGTGGCTACAGATTTGGAGCTTCAGCTTCAGCATCAGTGCTTCCATGAGGGGCCCCTTTCTGAATAGGAGGCAGTGTGGCATAGTGACCAGACTCTTCAGAGTTCCAGCCCTGAGCTGGACCCCTGCTCCCACATCCTCAGTCTTGAGCCTCAGCTTTTGCATGTGCTAAATTGGGGTAATAATAGTGCCGGACTTAGGGCGTGCTGTGAGGAATAATGAGATAAAGCAATTGATTATGTTTAGTACGTAGTAAGTGATGAATACTGTGATCTATTATTGTTATATTTATTATTGGGATCTTATTGCATTCATTTTCTGTTGTGGCATAATGAAATCACACACACTTTATGGCTGAAAATCACATACATTTCACTGCAGCACTATTTACAATAGCCAAGACATGGAAATAACATAGATGTCCATTGACAGTAAATGGTTAAAGATGATGTGGTACATATATACAATGGAATATTACTCAGTCATAAAAGGGACAAATTTGAGTCAGTTCTAGTGAGATGGATGAACCTAGAGCCTGTTTTACAGAGTGAAGTAAGTCAGAGAGAGAAGGAAATGGCAACCCACTTCAGTATTTTTCCCTGGAGAATTCCATGGACAAAGGAGCCTGGTGGGCTACAGTCTGTGGGGTCTCAGTGTTGAACAGGACTGAGAAACTAACACTTTCACTTTCACACATTGAAACAATAATCTTGGGGATGCTGCAGCCGCTAAGTTGCTTCAGTCGTGTCCTACTCTTTGTGACCCTATGGACTGTAGCCCACTGCTGCTGCTGCTGCTAAGTCGCTTCAGTCGTGTCCGACTCTGTGCGACCCCATAGATGGCAGCCCACCAGGCTCCTCCGTCCCTGGGATTCTCCAAGCAAGAATACTGGAGTGGGTTGCCATTTCCTCCTCCAGTGCATGAAAGTGAAAAGTGAAAGTGAAGTCGCTCAGTCGTGTCCTACTCTTCGAGACCCCATGGGCTGCAGCCTACCAGGCTCCTCCGTCCATGGGGTTTCCCAGGCAAGAGTACTGGAGTGGGGTGCCATTGCCTTCTCCAACGGTAGCCCACTAGGCTCCTCTGTCCACTAGGCTCCTCTGTCCATGGGATTCTCCAGTCAAGAATACTGGAGTGGGTTGCCATGCCATCCTCCAGGGACTCTTCCCAGCTCAGGGATCAAACCTTCATCTCCTGTGCTTCCTGCATTGGCAGGCAGATTCTTTACTACTGTATCACCTGGGAAGCCCAATATTGTGGATATGTTGTGTTAAATAAAATGTATTAGTAAAATTAATATCACCTATTTCTTTCTACTTTCCTTGATATAATGACTAGAAAAGTTGTAATTACATGTGCAGCTTGCATTGTATTTCTATTGGACAGCACTGAGCCAGAGGTTCTGTGGGTGCCAGCAAAATCCCCCAACTGAAAAAACTGCTGGACCTCACCCCAAGCACGTGTCTCTGGGTAATGATTTCTGAAGAGGATACTGAAAAATACACTGCTAAAATTGTCACAAGAAGCAAACGGATCCTGCCTAAATCTGGGAAAGAGTTCTTTGAAGCTTGTTACCATACGATCATCAGAGTGTTTCATTAAGTATTTCTGATCACAGATGTGGCGCATGATTAAAATATCATTTTTCCGGTCACCCTAGAGGCGAGGGTTATCTGAATATGGAGAGAGAAACAGCTTGTGGAGCTGTTGTATAAATGAAATTACTAGAAAGTAGTGCACTCAATTGCATATTGGCTTGGGGGCTTATTCTTATTAAAATGTTTAGATAGCAGTTTCTGTTCATTTCTGCAGAATTGCTCTCCAAATTAAAAACTTGGCTTGGCACACCAATAGACCAGAGTCCCAGGAGAGGTTTATCCTCCTTTTTCCTTGTTATCCTGGCCTAAGCATTTCAATGCTGGGCTGATAGGTAGTGCAGATTGACTGTATGCAGCAAATGTATTAAAATTTACCGCAGCCCCTCAAATTTGCACATTCCCACGTGCCTAAAAGAAGTCAGCACAGGCTTCAAAGAAATCAGAAAGTTCTATCTATAGAAAAGCAACAACTCTGTCTCCCTTTGGATAATTTTTGAAAACAGTTTTTAATGGAAATTGGCCTTAATGGTTGAAGAAGTTTGCTGCAAAGAATGGACTTGCTATTAATAGACTGGAAACCATAAACATAATGAAAGGAAACACAAGCCTTCTCAGAATTCCTACTAATAACAGCTCAGTCAGTCAACAAGAGGGCAAAAGAATGAAGATTTGGTGTGTGATTACTTGATTCTGTATGTATATGTTCAGGTTCTCATCGTCAATGCTGTGGCCACCTGGATGTGGCCACAGCACCAGCTAGAAAGTTCGATTCTCACCTGGAGCCAGGAGACCATGCCCATCGGGCACACAGCCTCCCTCCCCCACCCCAATTATATATTCACTGATGCACCCAGCCAGTGACAGATGAAAACAGTGCTGCTGGCATGACTGATGCCATGAGGCTGGAGATGCTTGTTATTTACAGCCTCTGAAAAGGGCTGGGGGGGAGGGTTGGAGGGAAGTGTGTGTGTGTGAGTATGTGTGTGTGCATGTGTGCATGCCCAGTAAGCAGAAGAAAACCACAATAGCATTCTGTGATTCAGCTGACACATCCTTTCCGTCACCCTTTCAATCACCTGGTTAATGTGGACCACAGAGAGCAGTTAATGAGTGACCCTCGTCTCATGTTAACCCTCTGTTTCAAAGCCTTTCCTCTCATGAGTTCCCTACCTTCATTCTTCCCACATGGTGGGCTGTTACTGAGACGGGAAGTGGGTCTCCAGAGAGCTGACAGTTGCTTTTCTGGAATGTTCCACATTTCCTCAGTGAGGGATTCTCAACAGGCGTGCTATCATGAAACAAGTCAAATAAATCTCTGAGTACAGGGCCTGACTTTAATAAAATGCTGAAAACAAACAAACAAATACATACATAAGACATTCTTTGTTACTCTTATCACTCTGTTTATTGTTCTGTCGGAAGCATTTGAAAGCATGGCACAGAAAAACTCCTACCATTGAGAGATGTCAGTGTTTGGTTCATTCAGACCTGAAATAGGAGAAAGGAGGAAAGAAATGCCATCAAAAGACAGGAGAGAAGGAAAAGAGAAGAAACAAAAAAAATTAATATAAAATGAAAATGTTAAGAGACACTTTAAAGCATTTGAGGACTACAGAAGACATTGCTGAGAGCCATTTGTGCTTAGAGCTTCATTCAACACCCAGGGAATAGATACTGGTGTAACAGAGACTCTTAGTCTCAAAGAGCCTACCTTTTATTTGGGAGAACAGAATTGTTTATGAAAAGATGGCCCATAGTTTAAGCTATAGTGGGTAGGATCAAAGAGGGGGTGGTGACTGCCGACCCAAATAGTCAGGGTAGGGAGGTGGGAACCCAGGAGGACTGACTGTGGGTTTGTTGGGGAGAATGGTGCTCTGCTCTGTGGAGCCTGCCAGGCTCCTCTGTCCGTGGGATTTTCCAGGCAAGAATACAAGAATGGATTACCATTTCCTTCTTCATGGGATCTTCCTGACCCAGGAATAGAACCCAGGTCTCCTGCATTGCAGGCAGATTCTTTACCGACTGAACTATGAGGGAAGCCCGAGTCACAAAAGCCCAAGAGAGGGCAGTTTCAACTTACAATTGTGTGTAAAATTGTCATGAGAAATAAACATCAGAAGACACTGGAAAGCCACTTATAATAAGGAGAACCAAGAATCCCTAAATACCTAATCATCACCTTGAGGACGTCTTTATCACTCTCTCACTGTGAGCCAGGTACTGTGAATGTGCTCTGTAGGCCTGATCTTATTTAATCCTTTAATGACCCACTGATGAGGACATCTGCCCAAGGATAAAGGACTAGGAAGTAGCACATCTGGGAGTCAAGTTTGTCTGTCTTATCTTAAAGCTATTGTGGGGAATTCCCTGGTGGTCCTGTGGTTAGGACTTTGCACTTTCACTACCAGGCTCCTGGGTTCAACCTTGTTGGGGAACTAAGATCCCACAGGTCTCACAGTGGAGTCAAAAAAAACCCACAAACTATTGTGAACTGACTTTATCCAATAGGGCTGAGCACCACTCCAGTAATTTGTGTTTATGACGTCACTGAGGTATTTAAGGTGGGTGAGAGTGAGCTATATCCTCAGACCTCACTATTATGTTATTAAGAAAACAATTATCAGGCCAAATCTGGACATAAGTACAGACTTTTATTAAAGTTCTGTTGGAAACATTTGAAAACACTTGAAAGCATGGTGCTTCCCTGTCCTCCACTATCTCCCAGAGTTTGCTCAAGTTCCTGTCCATTGAGTTGGCATTAGGCAAACAGAAATTTTAACCAATGGCAGCTCACAGGACCGTCTTTGGCCTCAGGGCCATCCCTATGGACATGACCCCTGGCCATACTAGACACTGCTGCTGCTGCTGCTAAGTCGCTTCAGTCATGTCCGACTCTGTGCAACCCCATAGACAGCAGCCCACCAGACTCCCCCGTCCCTGGGATTCTCCAGGCAAGAATACTGGAGTGGGTTGCCGTTTCCTTCTCCAATGCATGAAAGTGAAAAGTGAAAGTGAAGTCGCTCAGTCGTGTCCGACTCTTAGCGACCCTATGGACTGCAGCCTACCAGGCTCCTCCGTCCATGGGATTTTCCAGGCAAGAGGACTGGAGTGTACTCGACACTACAGCATGGATTGGGGGCACCTATACAGGTTTTTACCCAGTCTCCCAAACTGGAATGCCTTTAATTCTACCATGGGGTCTATTTCTGACATTCATCATGCAAACTAACAAGTCTCTCATTTTTGCCAATGAAAACTCATTTCTGACGTTCACTATCTTAATTCACATAGCCTCAGGTGATGCTGGAGATGTGAAGAGCCAACAGCTTTCTGATATGTTTCCAGCTGACCACCCCCTGAGGCTGAATGTTTTATTAGAGTAACTTAATGCCCTGAGAGTTAAGGCTTCAACTCATCCAAACTCGTTTCCATTCTCAGTGTCAAGCTCTTTTCAAGAAACTTATGAACATTGAAAAATAAACTCATGCTCTTAACTGCTACTCCATAAAACCTGCCATTTAGATTTTTTAAAATTGATAGAGATAAACTATAAAGTACCTATATTATTTTTTTTTTGACCAGGGAATCTTAAATTCATAGCCCAGGCAAGAAACTAACAGCTAACAATGACCAGCTTTTGTTATGGGCAAGACATTGCACTGAGAGCTTCATATTGTTGTTGTTGTTTAGTTGCTAAGTCATGTTTGACTCTTGTGACCCCATGGACTGTAGCCCACCAGGCTCCTCTGTTCGTGGGATTCTCCAGACAAGAATACTGGAGTGGGTTGCCATGCGCTCCTCCAGGGGATCTTCCTGTGCCAGGGATTGGGCCCGCGTCTGTCTCCTGCATTGGTAGGTGGGTTCTCTACCACTGAGCCAATGAGGAAGCCCAGAGGGATTCAGATACATCTGCTCATTTAATCTTCAAAATCAATAGATGAGTGAGATGTCATTAACCCACACCACTTTACAAAGGAGATGAGTCTTAGAAAGATGTGATCCTGATCTCAGAGCTCAGAACTGATTTATGTGTTTTCATGGTCTGGATCTCCAGGGTAAGAAAGCTTGAAAACCCTGAAATTACGCTCAAAATGTGCATGTGTGGACATCTGTGTTGTTCATGTTGTTCTGGGTATGGCTTCCCAGGTGGCTCAGGGGTTAAGAATCCACCTACCAATGCAGGAGATGCAGGAGACACAGCTTTGATCTCTGGGACTGGAAGATCCCCTGGAGGAGGGCATGGTAACTCACTCCAGTATTCTTGCCTGGAGAAGCCCATGGACAGAGGAACTTGATGGGATACAGTCCATGGGGTCGAAGAGAGTTGCACATGACTGAGCACACACACTGATGGGGGTTGGGAGGGGCTTGGTAAGGGTCTGTGACTTTGAAGGGGTCTCCAAGGCTTTCACTGCTGGATCTGAATCGGTTCAGCCAGGATCCCGATGCCGTGTCTGACAGCTGCCCATTGTAAGTCATCTTCCTAATGGAGGCTCAAAGCAGATGCTTCATTTCCTCTTCCGTAGACAGACATATTGAGCTGGGTCTTTTAATCTAAAACCCCAGCATCGTTGTCCTAATTTATGGAAAATATGTCAGGTAAGAAAAATCACATTCGTAAGAAATCAATTGATTCTTTGTATTTCCCAGTGCAGGACCTTACTCAAAGAATGGGATGGCTCTTCACAGATGAAAAATAAAAACCCAGATCTTTTTCTTACTGTTTGTTAAGGAAATAGACTTGAAGGAATTTTCCTGATAGTGATCTTGCAATCCTTCCAGACCTGATAGTATTTCTAACTTTATATGGTTCCTGGCTGTTTGAAAAAATAACCTATTCCCATATTTATTTATACTAAAGCAAAATGATTATGTTTGCCTTCCTTTGGTGAGGTATTGACAGAACAGATAATTGAAATATCTGTCACTAAGGGCTTTCCTGGTGGCTCAGATGGCAAAAAATTCACCTGCAACGCAGGAGACCTGGGTTTGATCCCGGAGTCAGGAAGATCCTCTGGAGAAGGAAATGGCAACCCACTCCAATATTCTTGCCTGAAGAATCCCATGAACAGAGGAGCCTGGCGGACTACAGTCCATGGGGTCAGACACGACTAAGCAACTAAGCACGCACTGTCACTAAAAAGCAAACTGACTTGAAAAAGAAGACAATTAGAAACAGAGGAAGTAAACTTTTTGAAAAAGTACTTTATCCTTCTATCTTCCTTCTGAGGTCTCTTTAGTCTTCCTGGAACAGTATTTCAGGAATTAGTACAAAAAGAAAATACATGGTTTCTTTGATCCCTTCTCAAGTTACACACATTTATCTTAAAAATTGCCTAAGATTTTTTATAGAAAAAGGTGTATAAATTTTGCAAAAACCTGAAGCATATTGCCCAGCAATCCACCACTTTACCACCTGGCTTATACTCTAGAAAAGAGGCTAAAACAAGTAAATGCCTGACTGTCCTTTGAGGCTCATCCACTCCTTATACCAAGAATGCCTGTGAACACCAGAGGTTTGCTCCTTATAATATGAGGATTTGGTTATATTAATGCAGAAATTCATGAATTTCCTACTCTAATGCTGGGGTGTGCAGAATTGAAAACTATTTCGGGTTAGTAGATCAGACCTGAGAAATTGGTGTGGAAATCGATTTTTCCAAAGCCTCCACATTTCAAATGCAAAACCGCTTTTATCTGGTTACTTCTGGGGAAATAACAGCTCGGAGGTGATGAATGGGAAGAGACGTGGAGATATCTAGGCTCCGTGTTGGCGCTAATTCCCCTGCCACCACCAGCCCTAGGGAATGCTGGTCCTGAGTCTGAGCTCCTGGGAAAAGTCTCCTCCTACAGTCAGCCCGTGGCCAGCGGATGTCAGGGTCACTTGCTCAGAGGTTTTCATGGTTGTTGCTGCTTCATGCACATCTCTTGATCCCCAACTTCCTTGGGATCCTCAGTCCCTACACATATGTGAACCCCAGCAAAAAGGGAGACATTTCAGGCTGGAAGACAGTAAGAAGGCCTTTCAAAATGAATGGCTTTCTCCTTCTTCCAACACTTAGAGCATCTCCATTCCCCACTATGTCTCCTCTAAGTATTTCATCTCTGTTTATACCCAACCTCCACAACTAGACTGTAAATTCCATGAGACAGAAGCCTTTATCTCGCCCTTTTTATGTGTTATTTCAGCCACAAGCTGTGAATACAGCAGACACCCACTGAGTTCTGATAGATTAATTCTTTCCTTTGATGTGGCAGGAGCTTTTGTGCGTGTTGTATTTTCCTTAGCAGATGGAAAGCTTCATGAGGACGGGAAGTATGTATGAATCATTTTTGCATCTTGTACAATATCCAATTTAATTATCTATCAGAATAAGTGGAGAGACTGCAATAGATAAGGAAATGATGAGTGGACCGAGTTGAGGGAGACTGCACCAGATCAGTTTCTAACTTTGGGAAATGGGGAAGGGGCAGTTTTTAGTTTTTCTTCCTGGCGTGGGAGTATTTCCCTGACGTGGTTTGATCATGCTCTTCTCTCGGAACACTTTCTTCATTTGACTTTCTTCTCGCTTCATCCTGTCCCTCCTCAGCCTCTGCAGGGTTGGAGATTAGCTACTCTCAAGAAGGAGAGCTCAGCCTGGGGGGAGAATCTCCTGGATGTACTCTTACATCTACGCCAAATTCCTTGGTGTGCTTATTTACATTGGTCAATTTCTAAAAAAAAAAAAATTTTTCCTACCAAAAAAGACCCCTTCTTTTACAAAAAGAAAAACCCGATTTAAATCTCCAGTTTCCCCCATCTCCACTTAACATGTCCACAACAAAACTCCTGATGTCCCCAACCCTCAAATCACCTCCCCTGAGCCCACCCCACTCCCATGGTCCTCACCTCAGTAAATGGCAACTCGCTACTTACTTCTCAGGACGAAGCCCTGGGATCACCTTCCACTCCTCTTTCTCTCATTCTGCACATCCTCTCCTTAGAAAATCCTGTTGGCTTTTACCTTCAAAAGAGAGGAAAACCTGGCCATTTTGTCTCCTCTGCCACCTCCAAAATTTCAAAGCTTCCACTGTCACCACACTGTAAACTCCTGAAGGCGCAGACCTGGTCTGTTTGGTTCGTTGCTGTATCATCAGTTCCTGAAACCTTGCCCGGCACATACTAGGTGCTCAGTCACTATTTAATGAGTAAATCTCTTCCCTGGATGTTTGCAGTAATCCCTTAACTCTGGATTTCTCAACCTTGGCACGACTGACGTTTGGAGCTGGATAACTCTCTGTTGGGGGTGCTTCGTGTGCAGTGCAGGAGGGCTGGCAGTGTCCCTGACCGATCCTCACCCAGCTGCCAGTCATCCACTCCCCTCGTCCCCAAATTGATGACCAAAACCTGTGTCCAGATGCTGTCAGGTGTCCACTTGGGGGCAGAACCACCGCCCTGGCTGGTCTTCCCCTTGCATGCTCATGTCCTGCAGTCCCTGAGTAGCCAGAGTGACTCTCGAAAACTGTCAGTCAGATCATGGCTTCCTTTTGACCCAGAGTGAAATCCCAACACCTCACAGCACCTGCAAATCCTCTCCCTTCCCTGACCCCAGCCCTGCCCACTGCTGCCCCGTCTCCTACCCAGTCCTGCTGGTCTTCTGGACATGCCAGGCACATTTCTGCCTCAAGACCTCACCGCTTGCCATCCCACAGCCTGAAAACCCTGCTCTTGGGCTCCCTCTGGAGCCTGTGGAGCTTCTGTTCTATCTTCAGCTCCTACCCCTCCCTTTCTCTGTGCCTCTGCTGTTCTCACCGCCTCTTCATAGACAGATGCGCCCAGAATGGTGCCTGGAGGTGGTTAGGTGTTGGGTGAATGGCCAGTGGATGGGTGGGTGGACATGGGAGACAGTGGTTCTATCACGGGTCCTCCTCCACCTTCTGTCTTTGGCTTGCTCCTAAGATTTGCCAAGTCACTCTCTGGTTCTGTTTCCTCTTGACTCTGAAATATGACCAGAACTCAACAAATGGAATAAAAGAAAGGACACAGACAATTGAAAGCCTCACGGGGAATACCTTCCAGAAACCTGGTCCCTTTGTGTCCCTCCATACCGTGTGCTGCTCAGCCGTGTCCGACTCTTTGTGATCCTGTGGACTGTAGCCCACCAGGCTCCTCTGTCCGTGGGATTCCCTAGGCAAGAATACTGGAGCAGATATCCATTTCCTTCTCCAGGGGATCTTCCCAACCCAAGGATCGAACCCGTGTCTCTCATGTCTCCTCCATTGGCAGGCAGGTTCTTTACCACTAGTGCGACCTGGGTTTTTGTGTCCCAGGATTTGGGTTTATCTGGAGTCGTCAGCACAGCTTAGCGAGTGTGGAGCGGGATTGCCAGGGTCCAGCCAGTCATCCTCTGACCCTGTGTGTGCTCATGGGTAAGGACATCTTCTACCTGTGCCCCAGGCCCTAACGTCTGACATGGGATGATGACATGACAGAATTCCCAGGGCTGATGTGAGGATTAATGGACTGAATCACATATGTGAAGTGCTTAGCCAGGTAATGAGCCCTGGATAAATACTTGTTCCGAGTTTGTGTATATGAGGATTTGGTGCCTAGTGATAAGACGAACTTCCAAAAGTTTCTGCAAAACCTTCGTTCAGTCAGTCTACAAGTATTGACAGTTTGCCATGTGCCATGTTGTTCCAGGTGCTGGGGAAATGGGTTAAATAGGACAAACAGGATCTCTGTCTTCTTGGAGTTTATATCCTGTTTTGAGGATATAGCCAACAAGCAAATAAACAAAAAAAGATCAGATGGTAGTAAGTGCTACGATAAAAATAAAACAGGGTGATGAGGGAGAATGGCTACCTGTATATGTATGGCTGAGTCCCTTTGCTTCTCACCTGAAATGACGACAACATTGTTAATCGGCTATACCCCAATACAAAGTAAAAAGATTAAAGTTTGGGAAAAAAAAACATGGTGATAACATGGTGAGGGATGAAGGGAGAGAGTTGCTTTAGGTTTCATGATCCGGACAAGTAACTTCGAGAGGCAGTTTTTGTGCTGTTTTCTACATGACAGCAAGGTAGCAGCCGGTCAAACACCAGGGGGTCAGGATTTTCCAAGCACAGTAGCCAGCTTATGGAGAGCCCTAAGCACGGGTGGAGCTTCACATGAAAGCAGAAAGAAGGCCAGGGTCAGTGGGGTGGGTGGAGTGAGGGTGATGGGGCAACTGGGAGGGAATGAGGTCGGAGAGATGGAGTCCGGGGGCACCGGATACCACAGTAGAGGGATTGGTTATTTTGTTCAAGAGCTGGGGACTCACTGGAAGGTTGAAAGCAAGGGGATGGCATTTTCCAAAGGCTCCTCTGGCTGCTGGGTGGGGAGCAGACTGCAGAGGGGCACACGTGACAATCAGGGCTCCCATGGGGCACCGTGACGAGGAAAGCACGTGAGTGGTGGGCGCGATGAGGACGGAGGTCCTGTCTGTGAGACGCTCAGAGGCTCTCACTCCTGTCGTGGACAGGAGGCGTCAGTGCCCAGCGAGGCTGTGGTCCAGGTACCTGACTTGTCCGCTCGACTCCGAGGGAGCTGGACTTAGCCCTTCCGGCTTCTTGCCTTTTTTCTCCCCAAGAAGATTTTTTAAAATTTATTTCCTTTTAATTGGAGGATAATTGCTTACAATATTGTGTTGGTTTCTGCCATACATTTGACATGAATCAGCCACAGGTATCCATGTCCTCCTCCCTCTTGAAACTTCCTCCCACCTCCCACCCCTAAGAAGATTTCCATGTAAAATTATAATGTGATCAGCATCAGAGAAAAGGGTGAAGCTAGACTCCCATTACTTCTAGAACTTTATCCCATGGCTCCCAGGAATAATAAGAAAATAAACTAAAATAGTGTCGAATCTAAAGGGAGAAAAAGAGCATCTTTACAATCGCTGACCAAGAATTCTGTGCTGACAATGGATTTGTTTATTAAATAGCAAGTTTTTGATAGTGACAATAACTACATGTAGAAAATGTTTGTTTTAAGAATCTTGAAAAGAACACACAGAGACTTCTTCCAAAGGTTAAAAGCAGAAAGGCTGCTTGTTCTCCCCATTTTATAAATTCTATTCTGAATAAGACTGTATGTTTCACATTTAATAAACAGTCACTGGGTTGGAAGGATTTCTTTTCTGGATCTAGTAGTGGTGGTGGTTTGGTCACTAAGTCATGTCCGACTCTTGCAAGCCCATGGACGGTAGCCTGCCAGGCTCCTCTGTCCATGGGATCTCCCTCTAGTAGACTAAAGGCCAAACGGGTTTTTAAATTTTGTTTTGTTTTGGGCTGTACCAGCTTCCCTGATGGCTCAGATGGTAAAGAATCTGCCTGAAATGCAGGAGACCTGGGTTTGGTCCCTGGTTTGGGAAGATCCCCTGGAGAAGAGAACGGCTACCCACTCCAGTATCCTTGCCTGGAAAATTCCATGGATAGAGGAGCGTGGCAGGCTACAGTCCATGGGGTCACAAAGAGTCAGACAGGACTGAGTGACTTTCACTATCATATGAGGGTTTTTTTTTTTTCTGTTCTAATTTACACCACTATTTATAGACCAGCCATTTTCTGTACTTAGAATACTTTCCAAAATTCAGGAAAGAGGTCCGGTGGAGTTGCTAGAGGGCTTATGCCTCCTGGCTCTTGAGACAAAGTGAACAGCTGCTGATCTCTGAAGCAGCGGTCTTTGATCAGCTCACGTCAGAGGTCTCCCACATTTGTCCCTATAACATCACTTACTGGGCAGCCAGGATGAGGGTTGTCAGATCAAATACAAAACATTCAGTTTAATTTGAATTTAAGATTTTAAAAAGTGAATAGTATTTTAGTATAAGTATGTCCCCAACATCACAAGGGCAGATAATAGTCGTTTATTTGAAATTAAAATTGAACTAGGCACCCAGTCTGTGCTCTTATTTGATTAAGTGGCATCTTGAACCGTGGTTGGGACTGGGTGGGAAGCAGTCCCAGCAGTGGCAGACATGCCACACATCTGCTGCCTCCTTGAGCCTGACCATCTCTGCTCACCTGCTCTTCTCTACCCAGCTGGTCTTGCCAACATACAGCAAGAGGATGTTGTCACTGGAGTGAGCAACTTTCTCTCTTTACCATGTTTCTCATGTCTCAGACTCCCATGTCTATATTTAGGACATTCCCTCTTGCTCTGCCCTGTAGTAGAAGCCATTATCCATCCATCCATCCACCCATCTAGCTATCTATTCATATGTTTATCCATCCATCCATCCATCCACACGTTTATCCCTCCATCCATTCATCCATCCAGCCGTTCATATATCCATCCATTCATCCATCTACCCATCTATCCATCTACCCTTCCATCTGTCCATCCATCCATTCATCAATCTATCCATCTATCCATCCATTTATTCATCCATTCATCCATCTATCCAACCATTCAGTAAGTATTTACAGAACATCTTTTAAGTACCAGGAGTCATGCAGCAAAGCTGTAATCTCTCTGGGGACACATTATGTGAACAATTAATGGTCTGTCTTGGAGCTAACTTCTTGGATGCAGCTGTTGTGAAGAACAGAGCAGCTCTGATCCCAGTATCTCTGGACCTTTCCAAGTGAGTCTGCATACCTCAGATGCTACCAGTTGCCCTGGCGCTAGTCCTGTGAAATGGAGTACAGAGAACCTGAAAGTGCCCTATCCCATTGTATCAGTCAGGGAAGGCTACTTGTATCAAACAGACCTCAACATGTGTAGTCACACGAGAAGTTTGCTTCTTGTTCAGATAATATTCTTAGGCAGGGGTAGAGGTTGGTGGACAGCGCAATTCAGCACAGTTATTCAGGGGCTTGGCTTGGCAGAGTTCTACCCTCTTTGCCAGGTCAATGGTCACTTCTAAGCTTGCACAGAGTCATCATCATTCCAGCCAGCTTGGACAACATGGTGGCGTGCATGGGAGACTTTGAAGACCCACTTTGGAAGAGGTTCACATCACTTCTACTCAGATCCCTTAGCTACTAGCCACATGGCCACGCTTAGTTGCAGGGGACGCCCGGCAGTGTGTGCCCAGGAAGATGATTAGAACATGGATTTGGTTAACTTCTCTGAACCTCGGCTTCCTCATCTATGAAATACTCCCCTGATGTTGCTCAAAGTCGGTTGGTAAAACCTCTGCAGGGACCCACTGTCGGCAGGTCTGACAATAGTCCCTGGTGTCCCTTCCCTGATGTCAGACCTCCCTACACCC
Organism: Okapia johnstoni; assembly: GCA_024291935.2. Lineage (NCBI taxonomy): Eukaryota > Metazoa > Chordata > Mammalia > Artiodactyla > Giraffidae > Okapia > Okapia johnstoni. The sequence continues at coordinate 68,300,614 of CM044321.1, read as the reverse complement.
CGCCAAAGCCAATCTGTGGTGAAGGAGAACTGGGCCCTGTTCTGTTTCCCCATCCTGCCTGCTTCTTGGTTCTGCCCTTTTCAACCTGCTGCCGAGACTGACGACCCTTCATCTGACAGGGTGTGCTCCAGCAATGCATTGACTGGCTGGTGTCTGGGGAATGTTGAGTGCCTCTCTCTATAGAAGCAGCTGTAGGTGGGGTGGTTAGATGCCCACCAAAGCCTAGCCCCCATCTTCTGGCCTAAGAGGTGGGCTGGAGGGAGGCCCTGGCACCTGGGCAGCTCCCATGGCAGCATCTCAGGAGGATCAGCAGCAGGGAGTGGGGGTGGAGTACAGAGTACCCCCTCCAAGCTTTGTAAGTGGCTGGTTCCCATGGCAACTGTGGGGTGGCCTTCACAACAGCCAGGAACTGTGGCCCTGGCTAGAAGCTGACAGTGAGTAAGCCCAGAGCCGCCTGTGGCCGCAAAGTGGAGCAGGGCGCATTTCAAGCCAGGCTCTTTCCATTACCAGCAGGCCCTGAATAGTTCTGCTTCTATCTCATTGAAAGAAATATTTACTGAGCATCTGAACGCCAGACACTGCTGTGGGTACTCAGAACTGAGAAGAAGATGGTCACTGGCCCTGGCTTGGCAGGGCTCCCAGCCTGGAGGGGGCGTTGGACAAACCTCCAAGCAGAGGAGCCGTGCCCATGTGACCCAGGCAGGAAGGAAGGGGTAGGGAAGACTCTGGGAATGTGAGAGGCAAGAGGAGGAATAGGTTTCAGGAGGAAAGGGGAAGGTCTGGTCTAAACAGCACCTTCAGGGCTTCCCTGGTAGCTGAGTGGTAAAGAATCCGCTTGCCAATGCAGGGAACACGGGTTCAATCCCTGGGTTGGGAAGATCCCATGTGCTGTGGAGCAACTAAGCCTGTGCACCACAGTTATTGAGCCTGTGTTCCAGAGCCCAGGACCCGCAACTACTGGAGCCCACGTGCTGCAACTACTGAAGCTGGAGCACCCTAGTAGGAAGCCCGAGTGCCCTAGAGCCTGTGCTCCAGGACAAGAGAAGCTGTTGCAAGGAGGCTGTGTGAGGAGACAGCTTATTAACAAGGCCAGGTCTGGATCTTCTGTCCTCCGGAGACTGGAATAGTGTTCTGCTCGGCTTCTCCACTGGGCCATCTTTCCACCCCTCACCTCACCTCACTTTCCACACCTCACCACCCTCACTGTGTGCCCCTGATGGCTAAATGTCATCCCTAGGGCCACTTGCATCCCCTTCACCTGCTGGGCCTCCACCTGGAGTGGCCACGGATTGGACAGTGACCACAAGCATTTCAAACTTGAGTTCTTTGTCCTTGACAGTAGCATCTCACCAGGCCATCCCAGGTAGCAGGTGAAGGTGGATTTGTGTGCTTTGCATTTTTCTCTGCACACTTTGGGTTCTTAACAAATGCAGTAAATTCCCAAGCAGGGCCCCCTAAACTCATTCTCATAAAATGCAGGCTTGTGTTATAATGGGGTAGGTAGAATGATCAGGTGAGCTTGGTGCCAAGGGCAAGAAATCAATCACCCTTCTCTCTATAGCCATCTGATCTTCCATGATGGTAGGTGCGTTATCTTGGGACTTCATTATGTATGGAATAAAGACATCATCTCTGCCAAGTGCAGAGGAAGCAAACTCTACCTGCAGATCTTACAGACACAATTAGTGTGGTGATGAGAGATTCAGATGGTCGGGTCGTGGTTCGAGCTGGGGAGGTGGTCCTGGGGAAAGTCCCTACCTCAGTATTACACTGGTGCTGTCCCCTGAGCCAGGTGTCCATGGGTGGGCGCAGCTGCCTCTGGTGCCCACTGACAGAGCCCTGGGGTCAAGCAGTGAGGGTGTCGAGCCCCCAGGCCGGCAGGGAGCCCCTCAGAACAGTGCCTGGATGACTCCCCTCCCCCAAGAGCCCTCCTCCATCTGGGCAGGCCTCCTGGATCTCATCAGGCCACAGCTGCCTGGCAGCCTGGACTCAAGAGCAGAGCGTGGCCTGGTTCCCATCGCTGGAGTGCTGAGTCGGCCCATAATCATTGTCAGAGGGCACATTCCAGGTCCGTGGTTTAAGAGGAGAGCACACTTCAGTTTATACTTGAGGAGCCGTCCCCCTCTGGGTGTTTAATGCTTCTCTGAGGCTCAGCACCACTCCTCCTCTGGTCTAGACCTGATCGTCCGGCTTTGATTTCAGACACAGGCTGGCAGGATGCTGGGAGGGGCATGGGGCCCCTTTCCCCCACCACCGCCTTGCCAGTCTGGATCTGCCTCTGATCTTAAACCCGCAGATGTGGCCAGATGAATGTACACCATGTAGATTCCCCAGGGAGCGCAGGACTCTGCGTCTTTTACTGAAAATGCCCAATAAACTGCTGGCCTCAAGGCTCTGATGTTTCAGGGCAGGGCTTGAGTGCAGCCCGCTTCAGCCTGCCAAGGTGCCTCTGACCACATCACTGCTTGCGGGTCCACACAGACACGACTCCCTGAAGCCCCAGAAGGGAGCAGAGGCGGGTCCGGTCTGCTCTTCGTGCACCAGGTGGGTTCTCTGCAGTAAGCACTCTTCTCTGGTCACCAGGTCACATAGGGACCACCTGTCACCAGGGATGGGGAGGCAGACGAGCTATAGATCCAAGTCAGGTGTCCACTCACCCTCGGGAGGCTCTGAAAGCTCGCTAGCTGAGGTTCAGGGTGCACCCTGGCGTGAAAGGAAGAGTCTGAGTGTGGTGAACACTTTTCTAGGTTACAGCCAGCCCAGTGGTAACAGCCAGCTATCCCATAATGAAGCGCTGAGAGAATTACTATCGGCCAGAGAGCCAGAAAATGAAGGCCCATGTGTTAAACAGCTTCACCAAAGAGGAGATGCTTGTTGGAGCTACAGGGAGGTTGTGTGGTCCCTGAGGCCAGGAGAAGGCAGGCCCAGGGCTGGGCTGACTCACGCTCAGAGGGCGGCCTTTGAGCTGGTGAACATATGCGCAGCGGGCCAGCCGTCCACAAGTCAGGGCCAATCCCGGCGCTCAGGAATCTGGGGTCAATTAGGGATCCATGGTGCCAGAGCATCTAAAACAATTGCAGACTGCAGGGCGGGCTCTGCTGTAACAACAGAGGAATGCAGAATGCATGGGTACAATTGTGCGGTCCCTAAAGTAAATCAACCTTCTCCCCGTCCCCACTCCCATCCCTGCAAGGCCTTTTTCTCCACAAGCGGGATTGCCCGTGGCTAAGTCTGAGCCACTGGTCCGTACAATGACCACCGACTCCATCACTGACCCTTTGCCATGGGTGCAGAAGTCATAGCCATTTAGGGGAGGTGTCTGTTAGCTTCGGAAGGGCCACTGATAACTCTTCTCCTCCGATTTCACCCACATGGGACGTTGTTAAGCTAGAGGTTTCTGTGATTCTTTGACCAGGATGTGAGGTCTTTATTTGCCTCTGTTGTGGTTTCTCATTGCTGTGTCAGCTGTTACCTCCATGGTGGGGCTGAGTTTAGAACACAGACTGACTCAGGGAAGTGAAGGGTAAGTGGGGTCACTTGGCAGAGCTCAGGGGCAGCAGGACAGAATCTGGACACCCAGGCGGCGGCACCTAGGAGATGACAGACACCTCCCAGGTGTCCTGCCCCACAGACTGCTGGGCATCCTCTGAAGCTTGCATCCTGGATCGGAATGCCTCCTTCCTGCTTCTGCCTCTTTGATGGAACTGCCTTTGGTCCCCCGACTCCAGCCATGTAGTCCCCGAATGAGGCTGTCTTCCCTCTCATGTCTCTCCCTCCCCCGGGTACAGTCCTTGCAGGGGAGGACGCCGGAGCCAGCCCCTCCCTGAGGTGCATTGAAACGACAGCTGGTGGGGGAGACGGAGAAGAACCAGGGGGCTGCTGGTGGTCACGGCCCCCACCCACAGGAGAAGAGCGTCCACCGTCTTTCGACGACAATAAAGCCAAAGTGCAGAGAGCAGCACGTGGCGAGAGCGGCCGGCAGGTTTGTCTGAATTTGAACCCCGTTCCCGTGGTCCCCGTGGACCTCCGGCACCACTTGGTTCTATGAACCGATATTCCTCCTGTCCAAGTCGCATTCGTGCTATTATGCTTGTGAAGAGTTTCTTAGTTCTGCATCATATTGTCACTATTATTTCTGGTGCACAATTTGGGGCACATTTCGGCAGCTAAGCACACATTCAATTCAGCACCTCCCAACATGTGAGGTGGGCTTGGGAAGGGGTCATCCCAAGCAAAGGCTCAGTCTTTGCTTCTTCCCATCAGAATCAGACATTGAAATAACATGTTCAAGCTCCTGTTTTATAACAGGGTCAAGACTCAGTTATACTCGGTTATAAATAGCCAGTGCTCAGTATCAGGAGTGTTATTTCAATTTGCACTTAGTGAAACATTTAGTATTTACCAGGAAAGATGAAAGACAACAACAAGAAAGATAAACCCGAGATGACTCTATAACCTCTTGTGAATACTAGGGTTTGCGGTCCGTATGGAGGCTGGCAACCGTGAGCTTCCTTTTCCAGCGAGGAGTTAGCATGTAGGATTTAGAGCAGATGTCAGATTTCCCTGTTCTTGAAGTCCATCCTACAAATCTTAATTCAGTCCAACAAAGCAAGTACCATTAACGCAAGTCTCCATCTTATAGTCAGACCCATAAGTGATCCTAACACTCTGATCTCATCCTGCTATTCAAAAACCCTTTAGCAGGCCATCCAAATGCCCTCAGTGTGAAGACTTGGCTGCAGGTAGCTTTCAGGCCCTACAAGACCTCTGCACCCAGCCTGCCATCCCCATCGTCCCCGGAAATCACTGGGGCTCTGCTGAGTTGCTCCCTACAATCCCCCAGCTGCCAGCCTCTGGGAGGACCAGCCTCCACGCTGAGAAGATTCTTCCTTCACCCCCACCCCCAGCCGTCTACATCCTATCCACCCATAATCGCCAATTCACATTCCTCCCATCTTGACTTCTTCCCCAGATTCATTCTTTTGCATGAACCTGATGGAATGGTAGAATTTCTCCACCATTTACTTTTCCTTTCTTTTTTTTGGCTGCACTGCTTGGCATGTGGGAATCGTAGTTCCCTGACCAGGGACAGAACCCACACACCCTGAATTGGAAGTACAGAATCTTAACCACTGGGTCACCAGGAAAGTCCCCTCCACCATTTACGTTTAAACTCTCTCAAACAGGAACTTCTGTGGTTGGTTTAGACTGGGCATGTATCTGGTTGCCCTTTGCAGACTGTAATCTTGAGGGCCATCAGCAGCTATGTCCTATGGGCAGTGTCCTCAAAGCAGAAGAAAGGGCAAGGGACAGAAGGTCTAGGTCCAGTCTCTGCTGTGGGACCTTGGGCCCATTCCCTACTCTATGGGGTGTCCCCAGCTCCCCCACCTGCTGCACCCTCCCCTGGTCTGCCTGGTGGCCTCTGCTGTCTGCCATTTATAGCTCAAGACTCATCTCATTAGAGAGACCTCCCAGTAAGCTCCACTCTGCTTCCTCTGGCTCCCCTCCCATCCTGGGCACACCCCTAACTGGTCTTGTCACCCATGCTGGCTGTCTTTGCTATGCTGTCTGCCTCCCCATTTGTCAAGAGCTCCCAGATTCCTCTTGGGTCCCCAGTGTTACTGTAGGGCCTGGTGTCTGGCAAAGACTTAACACAGCTCATTTCATGAATATGAGGTGAATCTGCTTACCTCACAGGATGATGGTGGTGGTTTAGTTGACCAGTCGTGTCCAACTCTTTGCAACCCTGTAGCCTGCCAGGCTCCTCTGTCCATGAGATTCTCCAGGCAAGAATACTGGAGTGGGTTGCCATTTCTTCTCCAACCTCACAGGATAAGATCTCCCAAATAAATAACAATGAAATAATAATTCTATGATAATAGCAAGTAACAAAATGGCTTCGCATTTGTCACGTGTCTCATCTGACAGCACAGTCCATGAGATAAGGACCATTGTTACTTGTGTCATAAAGATGCATGGATTAAATCATAATAAATCACCACAAACCCAGTGGCTTGTAACAATACACATCCATTACCTCGTGGTCCTAGATGTCAGAAGTCTAAAGTCCAGGTGTCGGCAGGGCTGCAGTCCTGAGTGATCTGAGGAGAAGCCATCTCTTGCTTTATTCAGTCTCTAGAAGCTGCCTGTGTTCCTCAGCTCACGGCCACATCACTCCAACTGCCGGCTTCCCTCACCTCATCTCTTGGGACTGACTCGGACCCCCAGACTTCCTCTTACAAGGACCCTGGTGATGATGCTGGGTTCATTTAGATAAATCAGGATTATCTCCATCTCAAAATCCTTAATCATATTGCGAAGTCCTCTTTCCCCTGTGAGGTCACCTAGTCACAGTTTCCAGGAATTAAGAAAGGGGCATCTCATGGGAGCCATTACTCTGCCAACCACAATGAGGAAACCGAGAAATACAGAAGCAATTCTGTGGAAGAGTGGTAAGTGTAAAGCATTTTGCAAGCAGGAGATTATAATAGTGTTGCTCATAGCATCAAGCACTTGGGATATATTCAATTAACACTTTGAAGTGGAAGTGATTCCTTTAAAGTGAAGTGAATTGTCCCAGCATAAAGTGCCTGTTTGAAGATTTTAACATTTAGTTTTCCAATCTTGCAAAATGATCTTTGAATTCTAGAATTCTAGGGTCTTTCTATTCTCATTTGATTATGGTCTTGTGAACATTAGGTTATCACTTAGTTCTTGCTTATTCCTTAGGCGATCTCTGTGAGGCAGTGTAACCTTATTTACTATCTGAAGAAGCAAAGTCATTCTATCTTTGAGTGAGTCAATACCACATTAAGATTGCAATGAAAGCAATGATCAGACACTTCCTGTCACATAATATGGATTGAAAATACACAGTCTCTCTTTCCAGGCCACTATGCATACATTTGGGCTTCCTTGGTGGCTCAGATGGTAAAGAATCTGCTGGCAATGCTGGAGACCCAGGTTCGATCCCTGGGTCAGCAAGATCCCCTGGAGAAGGGAATGGCTACCCACTCCAGTATTCTTGCCTAGAGGATCCCATGGGCAGAGGAGACTGGCGGGCTACAGTCCATGGGATTACAAAGAGTCTAAGCTACTAACACTCAGTTTTGACTTCCATGCATACATTCATCTGCCATTTGGCATCTATAGGGTGTCTTTCATGCGCCAACCCCTGGATAACATACACGAGGAGCACTGATGGACATGAGAAGTTCCATCCTCTGACGAGCTTGCAGTTCACAGAGGAGGACAAATGTACAAACATGCAATTATGATGCCACACGAAAGAAGTATAAACCAGGAGGGAACTGAAGGCTGTACTCCTTGCCAGGGGTGTCCAGGGAGCCCAAGTACCGAGACGTGTAAGAAGGAACTGTGGATGTAGGTGTGGCTGTGAGCAATGCAGGGAACAGAGGCTGGAAGGGTCTCCTGTGGCTGGTGAACCCTGAGGTCTGTGAGGAGCAGAGGGAGGATGCCCAGGAGGGAGTGGGTATGGGGGGCAGGATGTGGGGGAGATGAGTGCTACCTCTTACAATTTGACTTCCTCGGTCCTGTACACTGTGCACTGTCCTATTTGCTTTTGTCCCTGATGTCTTTCAAGCCTTTTAGTCTTAATAAATGCATATGTTGAGATAAGACACAATGTGTTTGCCCAGGGGGCACCCAGGAGGCATCAGAGCTTTAGCATTGACCTGGGAGATACCTGGAGGCATCCCCACCAACACGAGCCTTCTGTCTAAGTCTCCGAGGGTAAGTTACTGATGAGGCTGCAGGTTTAAAAAGGGCTGCACCGGTTCTCTCTCTCCGTCAGTAGAGCTCCCAACTTTGGCCTCATCTTCAAGCCCCTTCTCTCAGCAGATCATTTAACCTCTCTGAGCCTTCATTTCTTGGTGACAATAATACAAGTTCCCTCATCTCTTGTAAGGGTGAAAAGATTCAATACAGATGGTCCCCAACTTACGATGTTTCGACTTAATGACTTTTCTTCTTTCAGTTCAGTAGCCCAGTTGCATATGACTCTGAAACCCCCATGGACTGCAGCACGCCAGGCTTCCCCGTCCTCCACTGTCTCCAGGAGTTTGCTCAAACTCATGTCCATTGAGTCAATGATGCCATCCAACTATCTCATCCTCTGTCATCCCCTTCTCCTGCCTTCAATCTTTCCCAGCATCAGGGTCTTTTCCAGTGAGTCAGCTCTTTGCCTCAGGTGACCAAAGTATTGGAGTTTCAGCTTCAGCATCAATCCTTCCAATGAATATTCAGGGTTGATTTCCTTAGGATGGACCGGTTTGATCTCCTTGCTGTCCAAGGGACTTTCAAGTCTCTTTTCGTCTTTACGATTGTGCAGAAGCGGGATGCATTCCATAGAAACCAGTAGAAATTTTGAGCGTGGCTCTTTTCCTGAGCTAGCGATATGTGGCGCAGGCCTCTCTTGTGATGCTGAGCAGTGGCAGCAACCACAGCTCCCCGTCAGCCACGCGATCCACAGACTGACACACTCACAACTTTTCCAGACCCAGACGGTCACGCTGCTTTTCACTGTCAGTACAATGTTTGATCAATTGCATGAGATATTCAACACTTTGTTATGAAACAGACTTAGTGTTGTGTGATTCTGCCCACCTGAATGCTGATGTAAGTGTTCTAAGCACGTTGAAGGTAGGCTGGGCTAAAACTGTGAGGTTAGGGTACTAAACTCAATTTCGTCTTAAGATATTTTCAATTTATAATGGGTTTACCCAGACGTAACCCCACTGCCAGTCAAGGAAGATCTGTATATGTAGTTTCCAGCTCAATGCGTGCCTGGAGCTTAACAGGCACACAAGAAAAGTGCCAATCATTGGAAAATTGTGCCCAAGGGAAGCTTTAATTACAGTTCCTTTTTCTCTCTCCCAACTCAAGGATTCGCTTCCAAGACAATTAACAGGCCACAGAATTCTACCACCTCTCAGCTGCTGCTGATAGCCAACAGACTTCTGGAAGGGTTTCTCGAAGTGGGGACACTCAGGCAGGTGCTGGCGTGTGGCTCCACGGCTTCACGTGCATCCAGATTGGTGACCGTTACACAAGACATGTGCTTAAATATTTACTATGCGCAGAGTCCCCCAAGCACGGCGGGGCTCAGGAGAAAGTCCAAGAAGCAAGACAGCTTTGGCATCAACCACTCCTTGCCTGGTGGAGCAGATGCCTTGACGGGAGGCATTGTCAACAGACGGGGCCACTGTTGCTTTAAAAAACTAACAACAATTATCGCCCCTCAAACTCAGGAATAAATATCAGGCGTGACAGATCGGATGTCAAACGTAGGCAATTAGAATGGCTCCCTGGTACCATTTCACTGAGTATTCCAGAACGTAAGTTCCTGGCGTGGATGCCTGGTGAGAATGCTACAGGCAAGGAGGGGGAGGAACAGACATGATTCAGCATCATCTCAATGCTGCAGGAACATTCTTGTAATCACTATTATTTCTCTTTTATAAAAAATGTATTTATTTTATTTTGGGCTGTGCTGGCTCTTCACTGCTGTAGGGGCTACTCTCTAGCTACTCTCTGCTGGCACACTGGCTCAGTAGTTCCACGGCATGTGGGATCATCCCGGATCAGGGATTGAACCTGTGTCTCCTGCATTGGCCGGCGGATTTTTTAGTTCTGAGCCACCAGAGAAGCCCTCTTATTTCTCTTTTACAGAGAAGAAAGTCTCTGGCTCAGAGAAGGTGAGTAATGTACCCAAGGCCACACAGAATGAGAGGCAGGGCCAGGGTTTGGCTCTTGGCTCCTGGCCTTTACAAGTATAGCACAGAGGAAAGACTCATACAAGAAGAACGTCCCAGCATCCTTTCGAAAATCTCCTTGAGAACACGGGTCTCAAGAGCTGCCTGGGTGGCCAAGAGGCCCTGGCTTTATTTGACAGTCAGAGGAAGGAAATTCCATCCACTAAAAGCAGCCCTGATCCTTAGGCCTCTCTGTCAGTTTCCTTCAGAGATGGTCACAGCAGTGTGTTCAGGGAAACGGACAAGATAGGGCCAGAGCCAATGCCAAACAGGCTGCCAGGGGTACCACGGCCATTGCCAGGGTAACCAAAATCCACACTATCGAGGGATTTCTGGAAGGATTCGATTCTCTCTTGGATCCTATCCAGGGACATCGAATGAAAACAACATACAAGAACATTTCAGAGTTCAGAGGGGAGGTAGGCACCACCTGCTGACCGCTGCATCTAGAGGGCACGTCTCTGGGGTCCCCTGCAGCCCAGGGAGCCCATATTTCTGCACCTGGAAGGAAAGTCTGCTCAGACTCTCATGGGAATCCAGGAGGGCAGCCTGTTTCAGGGGCCTGGAGGCCGATGCAGAAACGCTTTAGGTCTCTTTCCTGTATCACAGACCTGGGGCTCCCCAATCCTAGGAAGAATCTGATTCTGTAGGTAGGCGGGCTGGTGGTGGTGAGGATGGGGCTGGTGGTGAGAGTTGGGAGCTGGTAGGGGTGTGGGCTAGTGGTGGTGGGACTGGTGGTGGGAAGGATGGTGGGGGTGCTGGTGGTGGCGGAGGGACTGTTGGTGGGGTAGGCTGGTGGGGGGCTGGTGATGGGGCTGGTGGTGGCGGGGGCTTCTGGGGGTGGGGGCTGGTGGTAGGGGGAGACGGGGGTAGTTGGTGGGGGGGGATGGTGGTTGGGGGATGGTGGTGGGGGGGATGGGGGGGATGGTGATGGTGGGGGCTGGTGGGGGAGGAGGCTGGTGGCAGTGGTGGGACAGCATTTGCATTTCTCCTGGTGGTTGGACGTGGGAGGTCTGGGGCCGGATTTTGAGAACTACTACTTTTCCTGCCAACACAGCTTCCACTGCAGGCCCTCTGACTGCCTGGAGTCTCAAGGCATTCTCCAGAAAAGGCATCCACACTGGAGTCAAGAGGAGTCTTCCCTGGGCTCATGGTTGAGCTCATGGTCAAGGCTCAGGGGGAGGGTTGTCCCTGTGACTCTGCTCAAGTAGTCCCCCTGCCCCAGAAGTGTGTCTCCCTGGAGTGGGCGGCCTGGGCTCACCCAGAGACGGACAGACAAGAGTTCAGAGCTGGCTGGCTCCCTGCAGCCCAGTGGCCCCGAAGGGGTTAAGGGTCTGCCTGGAAGCCTGGATTCCAAGGAGTAATTTGAGCCCCTGGAAAACAGGGCCCTTTCTGTCTGGCACTCTGGCACCCCAGCTCTGGTGTTTGTCCCTGGGGGGGTGCAAGACCTCAAGCCTCCCCTGCTGCCTTCCCCCTCGGTGAGGGAAAAGGTTAGCCAGCATCCCCACCCCCACCCCAGGACACAGAATGCACATGCAAGAAGAGGGGGCTGCATCTACACAGCACTCCTGAATGTTCTGGAGTATAAAATAAACAAGTGTGTGAAGTAGTGACTGAGAGATGCAAAATATGTCCCTTCAAAGCAGGAGAAGTCTGTCTCCTTCCTCCTGCTTCACTGTAGGCCCTCTGGCTCTCTTGATCTTACAGGGTTATAACCGCTGTTTTGGTGACTGGTAGAAAACTCTTTCTTTAGGAAGGGAATTAATGACTTTGAAAATTTAGTGCTTTGTAAACACAGTAAGGAAAGCATTTCCCCTGGGCTCGCCTTATTCCTTGGCAGGGAGGGAGGCTGGACGGGAGAATAAATGGTTCCAGCCCGTAAGAGGCCCCCACACCAAACGCTGTCTGCTTCTCGTAAAGCCCAGCCCCACGACACCGGGGTGCTCCAAACCCTGAGAAAGGAATCTCAGAGAAAGCAAAAGAAGCAGGCGGAATGAGACCCATTCATTGAAAAAAATACCAAAAGGTGAATTTTTCTAAGATAAATGCATATTTCAGTAAAAATGTATGTCCTTGGCAAGTCCAGCTTTTGACCTGAATTAGAGGAATCTGTTGTTTACAGAGCCCAAATCCACAGACTAATTACTCTCTTTGTTCTTTTAAACTTTTAAGGCCTGGCCAGTGACATAAAACCCTTGGAAATAAAAAACCTCTCAGGACAAACCTTCAGCAGTGGGCATGGGAATCGTGACGGTGGGGCTGTATTGCAGTGAGGGGGTAGGTGGTGTCTCGTTTAATAAAATAGCAGCATTCCAGGCTCTTTCCCAGAGAAGTTTCCTGGGCCCCAAGATCTTTCTCCTTCAAAGCTGCCTTTCCCACAGGCTGGTCTTTTCTTGCCTAGTTACTTCCTCCTTGAGAAAACCACCTGGCAACCTCATTTTAGCAAACCTTCACATCTCTGAAAGTTAGCCAGTCCCTCTTGGGGCCCCAGCATGGGGATCTGGGGTGGTGGAGGGGATGGGGTGGAACTGCCCAGGTCTGATCCAGGGGACTCATTCATTCTTCCCCAGCATCTTGGTTTGGTTGTGTAAATTCATTTATTCTTTGAACAACCGTATTGAGTGCTGAGTATATTTGGATTTTTTTGGTTGAATCCTTGAGATTTAGGAATTGTCTCAACCCAGCAACAGCAGCCAAAGAAGTCTATGACTTTGAGGATGTCTGAGTTTTTCAGTCAGCCTGACACGACTTTCTGTTTCTTCCTATGTTTCCACACGCGGCACCAGCCAGACTAGTGAAATGGTATTGCTGGGTGTCTTCTGGGCCTTGGGGTTCAGAATGATCCTTCCTATTATTTCAACATCATAAGGAATTTCAAAGATTTTTGAATCTGGGAACTGTGTATAATAAGATTACAAACCAACTTAAAATTTTTAAAAATGAATCTGCTACCCAAGTCCTCTGAGAAATAAGAACATACTTTCTGAGGTCATGAAATCAGAGGAATTGGGCTTTGAGAGTCCCTTGGACAGCAAGGAGATCAAACCAGTCAGCCCTAAAGGAAATCAACACAGTATTCACTGGAAGGACTGATGCTGAAGCTCTAGTACTTTGCCCACCTGATTTGAAGAGCTGACTCATTGGAAAAGACCCCGATGCTGGGAAAGATGGAAAGCAGGAGTAGGGGGTGCAGAGGATGAGATGGTTGGATGGCATCACCGACTCGATAGACATGAGTTTGAGCAAGCTTTGGGAGTTGGTGATGGACAGGAAAGCCTGGTATGCTGCAGTCCATGGGATCACAAGGAGTTGGACATGACTGAGCGACTGAACAGCAACAACAACTGCATACATAAGAGCAAAGTCTAGAAGAAACAGCTTGGAGGTGTCCATATTAAAGGCTAAGTAGGATTAAAAGTGCTGGTAAGTAGCTAGTTTTGGAAAAATACCACCACACAGGCAGGCTGGCAGAGAATTTTAAAATTCTCTTTTCTTGCAAAAGATTACAGGCAACAAGTACTCAGGAGCCCTTTGACCTAATGTTGTGCCACAGAAAGATTACATCTGACGTCTTATTTTATTTTATTTGCATTTTGCTCTGTTTCACAAAAGGATTTAAGGGAGTTTACAAAGGAGACACAAAGTATAAGTTTAATATACATTGAAAATAGGAGCAAGGGAAAACGGAAAGATAAGAGTGGCAACATACAATGGAGCCAGGAGTTAAGTGAAAAAAAATGAAAGTATACTGTGCAGATTTATAGACTTCCCTCCAATGGGCTGCCAGTTTGGCCCTAGGGGTTAAAGAAGAAAGGGAAACGATGGGTGTTTAACATGAAAGTGATCAATTACTTCGGAGACCACTATGTTTGGAGCCAAGGAAAGACAGGCATTTCTCCTGAGGGCCTTTCCTCGCCCATGTGTGTAATGTAGTAAACCACAACCTTAATAGCATCCTGTACCTGACCTCACCTCAAATAGTTCAGAACCGAGAAACTTGCCTAGGACTTCAATTCATTTTTTTTCTTGGTGCATAGTCCGCTCCCAAATATCCTATCAGTTCAGTTCAGTTCAGTCACTCAGTCGTGTCCGACTCTTTGCAACCTCGTGGACTGCAGCACGCCAGGCTTCTCTGTCCATCACCAACTCCCAGAGCTTGCTCAAACTCATGTTCATCGAGTCAGTGATGTCATCCAACCATCTTACCCTCTGTCGACGCTTCTCCTCCTGTCTTCAAGCTTTCCCAGCATCATGGTCTTTTCCAAGGAGTCAGTTCTTTGCATTAAAGAATACCAAAGTTTTGAAGTTTCAGCTTCAGCATCAGTCCTTCCGATGAATAATCCGGAATGATTTCCTTTAGGATGGACTTGTTTGATCTCCTTGCAGTCCAAGGGACTCTCAAGAGTCTTCTCCAAAACCACAGTTTGAAAGCTTCAATTCTTCAGCGCTCAGCTTTCTTTCCCTCTGGAGAAGGGAATGGCAAACCATTTCAGTATTCTTGCCTCAAGAACCCCACAAACAATATGAAATGCCCTATCCCTGGGCACATACTTCTTCAATTTGGATCTGTGACTTTGGCCCAGACAATGGAGTCTTCCAGAATCTGCTCTACAGATCAAGTAGACAGGATAGAAAATATCCCCAGTGATCGTATTTTTTCAGCTTCCCTATTATAAGGAACATCCTGACAACAAGAGTGTCCACGTGGGACTCATAAGAAAAACGGCTTTGAGGCAAAGATGACCTGACCTGTGCGGAGAATCGGACAAGCCCCCAACCTTCAACCTGCCTGGGGAGGGGACGGGGCTCCCCTGGATCCAGACACACGACACACATCCCAGGTCCAGTCTGCACTCCACGGAGACCAGAATAGGCGGTTTGATATGCTTACACAGTAGCAACCCTCTACTCCATCCCTTAGATGTTTTCCTTCCCTCTGGTCACATTTAAATGTGCTTAATTGATGCTTCTCCATGTTAGAGGATAAGTAAGCCGCTCCCTTTGATAGCAGTCTGGAGCTTTCCCTAGGAGCAGGGTACCCTGGGATCAGCCTTCTCATTCAATGACAATTAAACGACCAGTTTCCTCGCCCGGCTCCCTGGCTCCCGTGCTCCGGAGTAGGAAGGGCGGACGCGCCATCTAGTGGCCGCTCTCAGAGCGTCCCCCACGGGCGCGCTCCTGACGCTCCCGGGGCTCCCGGATGGGAGGCAACGGCATCGCAGGGGTTAACCAAGAGCTTGTGCGGGGTGGTCTTCCGTTCTCCTTCCAGCCAGACTGAGCCTTTCCACTAAGAGGGTCGCAAAGGGGCCTGGGCTGGCCTGGGCAAGAAACCTGGTTAATAAAGATGCGGCGTATCTTCCCTCCCTGACTCAGACCCCTCCTCGCCCTGCATCCCTGGGCTACTGTGGTCTGTTAGCCTGCGACGCGCCTGCCAGCACCGCAACCCCCACCCCTTCTGCCCTCTGATGCTGGCAGCTTTCTCTTTGTCCTCCCCTGTGCAGGGTTCCCTGGCAACTCAGAGGAGCTCCACCTCCGGGTCTTGGAGCTCAGGCTGACCCTTCCTACTCTTCAACATCATCTGTTGTTCAGTCACTCAGTCGGTCCCACCATTTGCGACCTCATGGACTGCAACAGGCCAGGCTCCCCTGTCCTTCACTATCTCCCAGAGTTTGCTCAAACTCAAGTCCATTGAGGCAATGATGCCTCCCAACCATCTCATACTCTGCCTCCCTCTTCTCCTCCTGCCTTCCATCTTTCCCAGCATCAGAGTTGATTTCCTTTAGGACTGACTGGTTTGAGCTCCTTGCAATCCAAGGGACTGTCAAGAGTCTTCTCCAGCACCACAGTTCGAAACTACCAATTCTTCTGCACCCAGCCTTCTTTTTGGCCCAACTCTCACAGCTGTACATGACTACTGGAAAAACCACAGCTTTGACTATACGGACCTTTGTCGGCATCATAGGTTTTTGCAAACAAGCCCCCAGAACCATTTATAATAGGATTTCCTTGAGAAGATGTATTCCAATTTCCAAACAACCAACGTGTATGAAACTATTTGTAAGATAAGGACTTTGCTTGTCTATAACTTTTGCTACCCAGTACCCCCTTCCACCCAGTTCTCCTGCCAGGTCAAGATCAGGACCCAGGACTGTGGGACCCAGCATTTACCAAGTCAGAGGTGAGGGGCCCCAGTTTGGCTTACACTGGGCCACTTGTAGGATCCAGATCTGCCTGGTCAAATCTGGTGGGCTGTGGAGTGGACTGGCCGGGAGTTGCATGCAGTGGCCACTCAGAGCACGCAGCAGGCAGAGCGATACATGGCCCGGATCCCCGTCCGTAATGGACATGAGGCCCAGTTACCAGGAGCACGGCTGGCTGATGGTCTCCAGCTGCCCACTCCTCCAGGACATGCCTCGGCTTTCAAGCCTGATTGCACACTTACCCTTCTTAGGGTGGCCCGGACCAACTTCAGAGCAAGGCTGTGGTCCAAAGGCCCAGCGTTTCTGCCTAGCACCGGACTCCTCTCCAGGGTGGGCTGTGCCCCAGAAAACCTGTCGAGAACCAACCCCCCTCCCCACCCAACCTGACAACGCCCCTCTCCTTTCCCCCAAGAGTCACTGGGCTGCGTGTCTGCCTCTGCCTCTGGGTCTTCCCTGGAGAACCAATGCAACAGATGGCCCGACTCTGGGGAAGCCAGCGTCCTTGGCATCTTGGGGCTCTTGGCCCCCATTTGAGAGCATGACAATAACTGTAGGGGCCTTCTCAGGAAATCCACACCCGCACCCACCCAACCCACATACACACACACACACACACACACACACACACACACACGCACGCGTGTGTACTCACTCAGTTTCGCCAAGTGCATACCTCCCAGGTCATCCCAAGGACTTTTGAGCAGGTTGAGAACCCCTGCCTTGAAGGAGGGGAGGGGGATGGAGGAGGTGAGGGTGGGAGTTGATAAGAGAGCTTCCGGCATTGGCAGAGAAGGCTTAATTCTAATTTCTGCCTTGGATGTGACCCTCAGCCCAGCCTCCTATGAGCTCATGAACTCTGCAGATGAATTGGAAGCCAATTCCCTTAAGTGCTGTGCAAGGCCCTGAAGGCCGGCTGCCTGGCTGGCCCCGTATGGCTCAGCTCTGGCCAAACGAGGCCTCAGAGAACGGAGCTTTGAGCTGGCCTTGCAGCTGCCCACCTGGCAGGGGCAGGGTTGGGCACCGCCTTGTCTGGGGAGACCACCATGCCCACCGGGCCCTGGAGACGAGGTGTCAGGCACCTTTGAAGGTGGACATCACCGAACAGAGTCCAGCTGGAGAGAAAGAGATGGCAGCTCAGTAGTGGCATATTCCAGGGCCTCTTCCGGAAAGTCCCTCTGCCTGAAATCACTGGGGTGGGTTGGCAGGGGGATAGGTGTCCTCCATGAGTGGGTGGAGAAAGGAACCAGCCAAACAGGATTCTTCAGGAAGGCCAGTGGTGCTGTAGGACTTAAAAAGACACACACAGAGCATTTATTATCCATCAGGCTCCACTTAAGCACTGAAATATAGTACCTGATCTCTTTCACACATAACCTCGGGTGACAGGGCCCATCCTGAGTTCCATTTGACGCTCAAAGCCACTGATGCACAGAGAAGTTGAGCAATCTATTAAAGTCACACAGCTAAAAATCAGCAGAGCTGGGGTTTGATCCCAGGCAGCAGGGGCAGGGGGTGGGGTGGTCATCTGTGTTTTTGAGCTCTGTGCTGTCTCTGTGCTCCATAGAGGTCAGGAACTTGGACGTTGGTGCCAAATGGCCCCGGGTACATTCCCAGCTCCCCCTCTTACTGGTTGGAAGATGTCAGTAGGTTTCAGGCCTCTCTGTGACTCAGTTTCCTCAGCTGGGTGTAAAATGATGTTAATCCCACTGCACAGAGATCTATGAGGTCCAGATGAGCTAACCATGTAGAGGGATTTTGCTGGCACCCAGAAAAACACTTGGAGTAACACGGCACATATACGAAGTCTACCGACATATGCCGGCCACAGAATTCAAAGTGGCTTCTTCAGAGAAACTTGTGTTCCAAACTGCTCAGGCCAGCCAAGTCACAGCAGGCCTTGAGGTTCGGAGGCCTGGGGCCGCCATGGAGCTGAGGAAGCCAGGCATATCGTTCCCCATGGGTCTCTTGCTGGGCACGGGGCCCGCGGCGCTCCTGGTTGCCTGGTGCCCTCCGTCTTCAAAGGGTTTACGTGCTGGGCGTTTGCCCAGCCCCTGCTCATGCCTACCAGTGCTTGAATCAATAATTCCCTTGTTTCCCTGAGAGACCAGGGGTGTGTGGGAGAAGGCCCAGGGGACCCTGTCATCCTCCCAGCTGTCTGGAAGTTTGGCTGAGCCAGGGGAGGGGAGCGCGGGCTGCACCCACGTGGGTCTCGCCTGCTTTCCATCAGGCCAGCCTGGGGCTTCTCATCACAGCGCGGTTCCAGGGAGCACTGCTTGCTTTGGAAAAGGACACCCTTCCAGGGAGTTTAATAGCCTCTGATTAATACACATTTAACCAACGTGACACTCTTCTACTACACGTGCTTGGTGTAAAGCAATATGTACTCATATTCAGGAATACCAAACCCCAGTTCTACAAGAGAGAACGTGGTTTTAAGACTGGGGAGGTTGTCCCAGGGCTGCATAGGTGTAGACTATGGGGCACAGCCTGGGGAGAAAGCAGGAGTTTTTGAAATGAATTTTTACTGATTTATAAATGATGTGGGTATTTGTTTTAAAGTAGGATATGAGGCAATTAAAAGCACAATGTAGTTGCACTCTACAATTTGCATTCCATCAATCAGGATCCCCAAATACTCAAAGGCCTTCAATGAGATGTTTCTAGAATGAACCTAAAATTTTAATCTTTTACTTCTCATTTCAGAATTCATTAGTCTTATCTCCTTAGAGGCTTTTTTTTTTATCCTGGCATGGCATGGCATTAAGAGCTGGAGAGTGTAGTCTCATCACCTAAATCAACTTTATAAGCCACCAGTGGCTCTGTCCTCACTTTAACTGGAAGCACGAGCCACTTGCCAGGACTGAAAATGTCATTTCGCCCCTAGACTTTCTTTCTCTGTCTGCAGCATCAGAACTCAGGTCACTTTGGGACTTACCTAGTGGTGCAGTGGTTAGCACTCCACACTTCCACCGAAGGGGGCACACGTTCAATCCCTGGTCAGGGAACTAAGATCCTGGAAGCCGTGCGGTGCAATAAAACAAAACAAATAGAAAACAAACAGAAAAAACCCAGATCACTTAGCATCTTTTACAGATATACCAAAAAAAAGATGTCCCCCCCCCATACAAATTTGTATAAATATAAGAATGATGTGTGATTAAATCTGTTAATTTAATGAAAAGAGCACCAGGAAAGTTTATTTAAAAAAAAAAAAACTGCCCTAAAGTTTTTAGTTTTCATTTGTCAGCTTTACTCAACAAATAGTAAGTGTTTATTATAAACCAGGAACATATCTAGCCATGGGGTTATAACATTGAACAAAATCAACAAAGATTCTGCTTTTCTGGAGCTTGATTTTATAATAAGCATATTTTTCAAGCGAGTGAATGAATTTCAGAGTGTAGGGTAGTGGTGTAATGGAGGGGCTCACTGGCAAGGCCTTTCAGAGGTGGGGGGAATGTCTGAGTCGAGATGTGGATGCCAAGGTGGAGGCGGCCACAGACAGTGGGACAGTAGGCCATCTAGGGAGCAGGAAGCACATGTAAAGGCACTGAGGTGAGGGTCCACACAGTGAATCCAAGAACAGAAGGGCCTCCAGGCTGGAGCAGGACAAAGAGGCCATCAGAGTGATTAGCAGGGCCCCAGTGAGGGGTTGGACTTCCCTGTTGATGCCTTAGGAAGCTGTGGTGGGACATTTGGCTCTTCTGAGAAAGTATGAGAGGTGGTGGGAGGTCAAGAATTATGGGAGTTTTCTTTCATATGGGCTATGACCTACTGCCTCGACAGTGGTACTCGTGGTCCCCTGGTGAGAGCTATAGCTGGACAAGGCTGCCAGTCCCCATGGGGCTGTGTGACCACCTGGCTGATGGAACCAAGTGGAAGCTGTGTGGGTCACTGTTGGCCAAGTGGGTGACGTGTCCAGATGTCTTTCCACAGTCTCTTGCTCATCGGGGTCACCTGGGAAGCCAGGTGTTGAAGGTGAAAGTGTCATTTGAGAGAAGGATCCTTGAGAATCTCCTCGGAGAAGAAGATTCACGAATGAGAAATAATTCTTGCGTTCATTTGAGCTTCTGATATTCAGGGGTTATTTGTTAAAACAGCTGGCCTATTCTGACCAGTACAACTGCTTGCTCTGAGTAGACAGAAATCTCATGGATAATTGTAGTAGTAAATAATCCCCATGTGATTTAGTCAGTAATTAGAGCTCTGGCCTGAGGAAGTCTTGTGTGGACTCAGAGAAAGAGAAGCAAATGGCTTTTTCTGTCTACTCCATGATAAGGATTGTTAATGAGAATCAAAATGGCCAGGAGTCTGAGAACAAAAAGCAGGAGACCTGAAAGCCCTTTAAAAAATGCACAAATCGGACAAGCAAACCCGAGAACATCACTTAGGCCAATTGTAGAGGGAACTGTGAATAAGAAAAATAAGTCAGTGCAGTGACTGTCAGATCAGTCATCAATTATGCAGCAAATATTCAGTGAGCACTTGTCATGGCCAGGACTCGGTGCACCATGGAAAACAAATCAGACAGGGTGCTCTCCTGAAGGAAATTACAGTCCAGATGTAGGAGATAGAGACAAAAATGAATGCATAAGTTGATAAGTCGTGTCTGACTCTTTGCAACCCTATGGACTGCAGCACACCAGTCTTCCCTGTGCTTCACTATCTCCCAGAGTTTGCTCAAACTCATATCCAGTGAGTCAGTGATGCCATCCAACCATCTCATCCTCCGTCACTTCCATCTCTTCCTGCCCTCAATCTTTCCCAGCATCAGTCTCTTCCAATGAGTCGGCTGTTTGCATCAGGTAGCTAAAGTAATGGAGTTTCAGCTTCAGCATCAGTCTTTCCAATGAATATTCAGGGTTGATTTCCTTTAGGATTGAGTGTTTGATCTCCTTGCAGTCCAAGGGACTCTCAAGAGTCTTCTCCAACACCACATTTCGAAAGCATCAATTCTTTGACGCTCAGCCTTCTTTATGATTCAACTCTCACATCCATACATGATTGCAAAGACTATAGCTTTGACTATACAGATGTTTGTTGGCAAAGTGATAAGTCTGCTCTTTAATAAGCTGTCTAGGTTTGCCATAGCTTTTCTTCTAAGGAGCAAGTGTCTTTTAATTTCATGGCTGCAGTCACCATCTGCAGTGATTTGGGAGCCCAAGAAAACAATATCTGTCATTGTTTCCACTTTTCCCCCGTCTATTTGCCATGAAGTGATGGGACTGGATGCCATGATCTTAGTTGAAGTGAAATAATTGTGAGTTCTATCAAGGGCTTTAAAGGACTAAAAAAAGAAGTCTGAAACAGAAAAACTGTGGAAAAGTGTAGGGGAAAGAGAAGAACTCTCCCCCCCAGGGCCAAAGAGAAGAGAAGAGTGGACTATAGGCTGAGCAGGGTGGAAGTCAGGACTGGGAGGGTAAGGAGGGTGGAGAAGGGGAGCCTGAAGCATTCTGGGTGCAGGGGGCAGTGTGTGCAAAGGCCCTGAGGCTGTGGTTGTACACGTTTGAGCAGCTGAATAGAGACCATTGTGAGACAGGGTGGGGGTGAGGGAGGGGCGCATGAGATGAGATGGAGAGAAAGACAGGCTGGATTTAAGCAGGGCCTGGGCCCTTCTGAGCATTTTGACCTTTATTCTCATTTTAGTCTCGCATTGCTTCCCGGATTTTCGGTTTAAAAAGACCCACCTCTGCCTTCCTCCAGACACTGCAAGTTTCTTTCCAGCCTCTTCTGAGCGGGTGGCCGTCTGCCCTAGTCTGAGTGCAGCCCAGTGCGGGCTTCATTTTCTCCACCTCCCCCAGCTCCCTGCTCCAGCCCCAGGGCACGGCTTCCGGCCACATTAAAGGCAGGAGCCAGGCTTCTAGGGAGTGGGACCTGGTCATCGCTGCTGGAGGCTTTCATCCTCAGTCTCCAAGGACCCAAGTCAGACCGCCCATTGCTGCCAGGGAACTTCACATCCCTGTGTGCTTTTGGGAACAAAGGAAACACACACAGAGAGAACACCCTCCTTCCAGGGTCCCATCCTGAAGTGTGGGTGCTGGAGCAGGTGCTGGAGAGCAAGGAGGGTGGAGAAGGGGAGCCTGAAGCATTCTGGGTGCAGGAGGCCGTGTGTGCAAAGACCCTGAGGCTGTGGCTGTACTCGCTTGAGCAGCTGAATAGAGACCATTGTGAGACAGGATGGCGGTGAGGAAATTACAGGGTGGGGGTGGGGTAACTACAGAGGAAACTGATCAGGGACCGCCCTGGTGCCCCGAAGGGCAGGGCTGGAACCGCCTGCCCCTGGAGGAAATAATGCCTGGTGAGTGGCCCTGGCAGGGAGTGATGAGGTCAATGCCAAGGCGTGACCAGGCCCTGCCCTGTGGACCTTCTTACACCAGTCAGCAGAGGCTGCGCTCTGCCTGGAGGAGCACTCACACGATGTCCAAACCAGTCGCTGTCACACAAGCCACGCTGCTGCTGACAAGCTGCTGCTGACAAGCTGCTGCAGCAGGGCAGGCGGTAGCCACAGGGCAGGCGTGGCGCCTCCATCCTCCGGCTCCTTCCACCATCCTTCTTCCCACGCCAGAAATCCATCCTGAGGACTGATTCATCTAACAAAGTTCTGTAGACTGGTTGCCTGAAGATGAGGCTGGGATCCCGGGCGCTCTTTCCTGGCAAGTCCGCTGCCCTGTCCATTGCTTGTTGCCTGACTTCAGCAGAAATCCACAGCAGAGGCCCAGCCCTGCTCCAGCACCCACACTGCAGAATTCAGAAGCACAAGTAATGGGTCTAAATTGACAGGCTTTCATGAAAGCTCCCCCAGCCTTCAAGGGTACAGCTGTCACAGGTCATGTAAAAGGTACGTAGCTTGAAAATACAGTTTTATTTGCTTGACTAGCAGCCTGGGTGCAGATCGTCAAAGACTGGCTTGGGCTGGAGAATTTCATATGAGAGTCTATTCAGCCAGGACTGCCAAGCTAGATATGTGCTAATGTTGCAATTTCCACTCTGGACTTCAGGTCAAGATTAATTCAGTGAAAAATACGATTTCACAAGATAGTAGACACTTTCTGAGTTGGAGCGTAGGAGGGATCCAAGGCCATAGATGAGACAGGGGGTGTCTTTTGCTTCCCAGGTGGCACTAGTAATAAAGAACCTGCCTGCCAATGCAGGAGACATAAGAGATGTGGATTTGATCCCTGGGTTGGGAAGATCCCCTGGAGGAGGAAATGGCAACTCATTCCAGTATGCTTGCCTGGAGAGTCCCCATGGACGGAGGAGGCTAGCGGGGCTACAGTTCATGTGGTCGCACTGAGTCAGACACAACTGAAATGACTTAGATCTCTTCTCCATTGTATTGTTTTGCTCCTTTGCCAAAGTTCAATTGACTGTATTCGTTCGGGTTTACTTCTAGACTCTCTATTCTATTCCATTGGCCTGTTTACTTTCTCACCAATACCACATTGTCTTGATCACTGTGGTTTTATGGTAAGTACTGACGTCAGGTAGCATCAACCTTCTAACCTTGTTCTCCTGCAGTATTTTCTTGGCTGTTCTGGGTCTGTTGCCTCCTCATAAAAACTTGAGTTTTTAACAAATCAGTTTTTTGATACCCACAAAACATTTGCTAGAATTTTGATTGAGATAGCATTGAATCTATAGGTCAGGTTGGGAAGAATTGACTTAATAATATTGTCTTATCCATTTATTTGGATTTTCTTTGATTTCTCTCATCGAATCTTGTAGCTTTCCTCTTATTGCAATAAGGTCCTTTACAATATTGTGTTAGATTTATACCTAAGCATCACATTTTTGGATGCCAATTAAATGGCATTGTGTTTTCAATTTCAGACTCAGTCCTTCAAGCTAGTGCCAATCCATTCATTTTGTAGAAGTCACTAAATGACAATATGCTATATCATTTTTTCTTCATTAGCTGACCAACTTCTATATTAAAAAATACCCCAACTCCGGGTATTCAGAGGAATGGATCCTTTAGGAAAGGACATATCTTTATGTGATACTTTACCTATCATTAGTAAAACTGTTTTATGTGTTTGAACCTATTGTATTTAGGATCCTGTGTGCTCATGTACTACGTCGCCTCAGTCGTGTCTGACCTTTTGCAACTCTATGGACTGTAGCCCGCCAGGCCCCTCTGTCCATGGGATTTTCCTGCCCCCTTAGCACTGGGGGCCTTTTCAACTGATATCTGACTTGACCTGTGGCCTCACATGGTATCTTTCTCTCCTTCTGTGACAAGGTGGCCCAGGCTCATCTTGTACACGTCCTTCCTCTGATCTATAACCAGCCATTTCTTCAAGGAGCCCAGGTCCCTTTTAGTAGGAAATGATGCTTAGAAGCCACTGAAATACACACCCGTCTTTTCCGTGGTGGGAGCTGGCAACTGTACATTCCATTTGTTTAAGATAAAGTATATCATGAGTTTATACTGATACATTCAATTTAGAACAGTGTTTCACTCAGTGCCATTGGTTTTGTGGCATTTTGCTTTCTTGCGTGCTGTAATTGCTTTATTCCACAGTACACATATAATGGTTTCAGAACATAACACCACTGTTGCCACTGACAATATATTTATTGAAAACAGTTTAGTTGGTTTTCTCCTTCATTCCTGGCCCACATCCTTAGGGTATATTCCATTAGAGATATGCAATAAAATATGGTGGTTTAAAATTTCCTGATATTGTTCCTGTTTCTGTGGTTATGCCACCAAAAGTCATGGAATGAAGTTTATTTGTTTCAATTTGAAGCTGATTTCAAAAAATTTAGGCATTTAAAAATTGTTACGCCCACTTGTCTTTGCATATTTCTTTTCATATTATTGCCAGTTTATCTTTGGAATGAATTCTTAGAACTGGAATTGCTGCTTCAAAGGGCAAATGCATATGTAAGTTTGTTAGATACCGCCAAATTCCCTTCAGCAGGGGTGTACCGCTTTACATTTTACTGGCAAAAAGAACCTGACTGCCCATCTTAAAGGTTCAGCCCTTACATTTATAAAGCATGTCAGGATGTGTTAAGTGTTCTCTTACAACATATTTTCTTTTATCCTGGCAACAACCCCAAACCATTGCCGTATATGAGTTTTGTCTGAAGTTGGACCATCCCTGGTGCAGAGTAGGGAGGGATACAGTCTTGGCCCTGGGCTGACTTCAGCATTCCTTGGTTTAGAAGATGTTTGCTCCTGATGCTGTGATCTTTCCTTGGTGTGTGGAAGAGGGCCATTGGACACAGGATGTTCTAGGTATCAGGGTGTGTGTGTATTAGTTGCTCAGTCATGTCTGACTCTTTGTGACCCCATGAACTGTAGTGTGTATTAGTTGCTCAGTCATGTCTGACTCTGTGACCCCATGAACTGTAGCCTGCCAGGCTCCTCTGTACATGGAGTTCTCCAGGCAGGAATACTGGAGAGTGGGTTGCCATTTCCTTCTCCATGGGATCTTCCCAACCCAGGGAGTGAACTCGTGTCTGCTGCATTGCAGACAGATTCTTTACTGTCTGAGCCACTAGGGAAGCCTGCTGGCAATGCCAATGTAGTTGCCGAGGTGGCCTTGATGGTCTTGATGACTCTGCAAAGGTTACGTGACCCATGAGGCCTTTGCCTGGAATCGTCCAGCTGAATGGAGGCTGCTTGATTCGGGGAGGAGCCAATTCTCCATGGTCCAGCCACACGCTCATTTTCCATGGCCTGGGCTGGGAGTTCCCTGTGGGGCTTCACACTCCGGGTCCTTCACTCTCATGGGAGCACTCCTTACCTGGGCCGCACGCAGGATTTTTCCATCCTCCCACCTCTCACCGTCTGCAGCTCTCCTGGCCCTTCCCTCTCGGGTCACACCTGTGTCCCTCACATCTCAATTCAGGGAGGTCCCTTTCTCAGCCACATCTTCCCTGAGCCTCAGCTTAGACCAGGTGTGTGGTCACTTGCTCTCAGAAAGCCGTTCCATCTGTGCAGCTCAGGATTATCCATCGTGTTATGTCATCACCCAACCCCCTGTGTCTCCCTCGCTAGCCCAAGGCTTCATGAGACAGGAATTGTGTCTTTTTTACCATCAGACCCTTAGACATTTGCACTGTTGTGTCTGGCATGACATGCCTGCCAGATCCATGCTCACTGGGTGAATAAAGAGACTTAAGCGCCTCTAGGAAGGGCCTGTGATGTCTGTGAAACTCACCAGAAAATTCTAAAATACCCAGCTCTGGAAAAAAGTATACATTTGATGCTACAAAGTAGAATACTAACAAAAAACAATGCTCTGAACCTTCCAAGCCGAATATACTTGGGAGACAGGGTCTAGAATGAATAGCTTATTTAACAATGAGTCTGATGTTTGCTTTCCTGTAGGATTGTGACTAATGTAACCTGACTGTAGGTGTGATTAGCCCTGGTGTTTGGGCCTTACCTTTTGCACCTATCAGTTTTCTTGGAAGTAAATCTTGGCTCCTAAGCTGTTGTCGAAGTGGATGCTGAAACTGCAAATACATCTTGCTGATACTAATGTGGGATATTTATGACAGAGCTCTTCGGTGTGTGCAGCTGTGATGTCTCTTCTGCTCGGTGTTACTGTGTCTCCATGATAATCGTTGGGCTGGTTATTTGTTAAAACAACACAAACACGCACTTCAGAGGAGAATTCGGTGCCGTTGCGTGATAACCTACTCTAAGCAGAGGGTGATGCAAACGCTGAGATTTGCTCCCAGCGATTCAGAACTAATCCTGAACGAATACCAAACTAGGTCATAGACTTAGGTCTACGGAGACTAAGTGCCTCTTCTGAGCCATTAAGATCTCGGAAACCCAGTACAGTTTCTGAATGGGAGGAACTAGTTCATTTCCACATACTGTGATGACCTCAGGGAACCTCAGGCAGATTTTAGAAATGTCACCAATAAATTGAACGCTGGTATCCTGGATTAAGCAAGGGTCAAGAAGACAGCGGGTTGAGGTGGAGCACATGTGTTATGCGTGTATGTGGGCTGGCAGGGAAGAATTTGCAGGCATATTTTAAGCCTTCTGTTTGAGCACATAACTCCCATTGACAGTAATAGGAATTGAACATCCAGACCAAGAGAGCAAAATGTAAGCCAATCCCCAGGGCAGGGTGTAAATTAGCCACGTAAAAGAAAATGGAACCAGGGATTCGCTAGGTGAGTCTAAGAGGAAGAAAACATCTTGAAACATTAATAAGCCTCATTAAAAACTGGTCCAGAACCATCCTCTCAATCCTCTTAATGCTGACGGATGTGGCATTCCTCTCTGAGCAGTGTGTGTGACCAAGGAAATACACCGTTCCTGATTTTCATATTCAGAGCATCTTATAAACAAATGGACATTTTTCAGGAATTGGACATACCAACTGACATAGCTAAACAAGGGAAGTCAGTACATTCATCTAGTTTAGCTTCAATTCGCTGAAAGCTTCAGCTCCCCACTCATCTAAATAAAAAGAAAATCTCTCATGTTCATTTACCAGGCTGTGCTGATGCCATAAAGGCAACATTTAATTCATTTTGGCCAGATTTTGACCATTTTGACTCATGTAGGAAGTCAAGGAAGTAGAAAATACTGGGTTTATTCCTTTCTCCTGTGAATTCCTCAGGTCACCTCTCAGAGGGATCTTTAGCCATAAATCACCCCTACTTCCCTGGTTATTATATGCCTACGCTTTCATCCTAATCTCACAAAGGGAATGTCTTTGAAATAAATCCAAGAGTGTAGTTCTCAAACCAAACTGATTAATAGAATCCTCTGGGGAACTTTGAAAACATACAGATTCCTGGATCCCATCCCAGATCCAGTGAATCAGAGAAGGGTGGTAGGGCCAGGAGCAGAGGTTCCTCGGGAGATTTGACTGCAGTCAGCCTGGGCCAACAATCAGGAGAAGCTCCAGCTTATATCCCAAGAGAAGGAAGAAAATAATCATAGGATTGAGTTTTAGAGGAAGGACAGTAGCCTTTGTGGCTGCAGCTGAGTTATATCTCTATGTGCAACTCAGTTATGTCTCTAAGCACAGCTCAGTTATGTCTCTAAGTCCAACTCAGACCCTCCTAAGTCCTGAGAGCATTTCCAGGCCCTTTACTTGGGAGCGGTCTTGGTCCAGTGTGTGCCTGGCATCCACGGTCACAGTTTTCCTTGAGTGGCTCTGGGTAGCTGCCTCCTGGAAGGAGCATTCTGCCCTGTCCTCTTGCACTGCTTTCCGCAATCCAGAGTTTTCCAAGGCCCAGCCAGAGATCCACCTCTTCAGTGAAAGCAGCAATGACTACATTAGCTTCTTCTCCCTCTGAGTATCCTCTGGGCTAGTTGGAGGCACAAAATTTAACACTTGGTTGTTTTCTAATTGCATCTGATCTGTTCTGTTCCCTCACCCTATTATAAACAGCTCAGGCTGGAGACCACACTTCCTCATAGTGTCTTTAACAAGGCTGGCTCACCATGGTGGCCTCGGAGCTCCAGACTGGCCCGGAGTTAGCATTCCAAGAATATTTGTTGAATTAAGGAATTTGCTGATGGAATGCTTTTTGGAACATTCAATAAGAAAACCACAGCCTGAAAGCAAATTACCTGTAACATGCTCCATTCTGTCCCATTCAATCAGCATTTAGCAGACACGTGCCCACTGCCTCCTGTGTGCTGGGTGCTGTTCTGTCCTAGTGCTGGGGATACAGCAGTGAACATCCTGCACCAAGTGCTAAGTGTTAAAGGAGGGTAAACTTAAAGCTCTTGAAAGTGCTCTTACAGTCCTGGAAACTACTAATAACAGGACACAGACCAGTTTATTAAAAATCATATCTCCCGGGGGGCGGGGAGAGGGAGTGATGAATAAAGCGAGTAGCATGGAAACATATACACTACCATATGTAAGTTGATAGCCAGTGGGAATTTGCTGTATGACTCAGAGATCTCAAACAAGGTCTCTGTGACAACCTAGAGCAGTGGATGGGGTGGAAGGGGAGGGAGGGCCCAGAGGGAGAGAACATATGTATACCTATGGCTGATTCATGTTAATGTATGGCAGAAACCAACAAAATTGGTAAGCAATTATCTTTCAATTAAAAAAAACAAAATTTTAAAAAATAAGCAAAAAAAAAAAGAAAAAAGAATCATATCTCCAAGAAACATAGGATGACAATCCAGTGCCTGTAATTGGATTCCCCAATACTCATTATTGTTCAAAGTAGCCCAATGACTGCTGAATCTCTTCCCTTTCAAAGCCCTCCTGATCACTTTTTCAGAGTGATCAAGGCCTCTACAACATAGGCACTGATGCTTATTTTAGGTTTGGTATATTTCATGTTGAAAGTTCCGCTCGTTAGCAGCATGAACAGAACAGGGTCTTGTCTTGCCCATTGGTCGTTGGTGTCCTCTAATGCCGTCTCTTCGTATGACAGAATTCTAGAGCCAGGATGTCAAGACTTCACTCTGGAAAAGTTGATCTGAAGCCATCCTAGACTTGGTGATTTGGGTCTAAAGGGAAAAAGGTGTTTGTCTTGCAGAAACACATTCTCTTTTTCTATTCAAGGTGACTTTGTTTTTTAAAATGTGGTGAATCTGTCTGTCCCTCCTGTTCCGTGTTCCCCCTGTTGTTCAGTTGTTAAGTCATGTCCAGTTCTTTGCCACCCCATGGACTGAAGAACGCCAGGCTTCCTTGTCCTTTGCTATCTCCCAGGGTTTGCTCAAACTCATGTCCATTGAGTCGGTGATGCCATCAAACCATCTCATCCTCTGTTGCCCCCTTCTCCTCCTGCCTTTGATTGCCTGCCTTCAGCCAAAGTACTGGAGCTTCAGCATTCACTGGAGTCCTTCCAATGAATATTCAGGGTTGATTTCCTTTAGCATTGACTGATTTGATATCCTTGCCGTCCAAGGGAATCTCAAGAGCCTTCCCCAACACCACGGTTCAAAAGCATCCATTCTTCAGCACTCAGCCTTCTTTATGGCCCCCTGTAAGCATCCTCTTTTGTGCACATGCCGGCGTTGGCAGCCCCAGCATCTTGGCCTAACCTGCTGCCCCTTCCTCCTCTCGGGCTCGAGGTAATTACTGAACCAACTGATTGCAGCAGGAGCAGCCCACAGAGATTTCTACCACCAAGCAATTAGGACCAGAGAAGTTCCACAGACCATTAGTGTCACTCTGGGGAATAGTATTTTACAAACATTGTGGTGGACACTTGATCTGAAGTCCCATGTCTTTTCAAGTAGGAATGAACATCAGAGAAAGAGAGGAAGGGATGGAAAGGTGAATGAGAAATCAGAGGGAGAGAAATTCATGCAGACAGGGATGAGGAGGAGAGGTGGAGAGAAAAAGAGACAGGTTAGGCTAGGGCAGTTTTCCAGTTATCAAAGGAGACAGCCAGGGTATTCACTTAAAGGATCAATGAGCTGTTTTGACCCTGCAGCTGTCTCTGTATAAAGGATGATTGTGCAAATGACAGCACCTGTGTGTCTCCAGTCAGCTTCCCCAAGGTGGGAGTTGTTTGCCTCCAGGCTGCCCCTGAGCCCCCAGCAGGGGACTTCCTATAATGGAGCACCTGGTGCTTCATCTCATTCCTTTCTCCTGGAGTCCAAGTCATTCTTCCCAGCAAATGTAGGTTGGTGAAGATTTGATCATTACTTTGTGGCATCAGTAAGATGGATTCGGTTTCAACGAATGGTCTATCTCATGATGTAGGGCGGAGGACAGGCTCAGAGAGGCAGGAAAATAGCTTCACAAGCTATTTGAATATATCAGTTTTCTGGTTTCCTTGAGTATAGGTGCTGTTGTATTCTACCAAGGCAGGAGTCAGACCTGTTCCTGGAGTCCAGAGTGGATTTCTGATTTGATGTTATTTTGATTTCTGGACTTCTTGATTTGATGCCTTTAAATAATTTCAGTTACGAGCAAGTATTAAATGACAAAATAAACAAGATTTCATTTTGAAACTTTTGTAAAACCTTATGATGAAACAGGCTTCCCAGGTGGCACTAGTGGCAAAGAATCTGCTTGCCAATACAGGAGACATAAGAGACACAGATTTAATTCCTGGGTCAGGAAGATCTCCTGGAGAAGGGAATGGCAACCCACTCCAGGATTCGTGCCTGGAGAATCCCCATGGACAGAGGAGCCTGGCCAGCTACAGTCCATAGATTCACAAAGAGTCGGACATGACTGAGCGACTTAGCATGCCCACACGATGAGAAAACAAATCAGAAAAATAAAATGATGGCAGTCTGTGCAGAAATGTTTGCTTTAAAAACTGGGTCACTCTGAGAGACCCAGAAATCTTGAGTTACATATGCCCACCTTGGCTGGCTATGTATCTATCTAATCTATCAACCACCTATCTATAGGTATAGCTTATCTATCTAATCTATATATCATCTATCAATTACATATCTATATCTTATATATCTAATCTAGCAATCACCTATATGCATATCTTACCTTTTCTATCTTCTTTATCTAATCCATCAATCATCCACCTATCTATCTATGTATCTATATATGTACGTATCCATCTATCTGTCATCTATCCATCATTTGTCATCATTTTTCTAGTACATGTTTGCTCTCAGTCTCCCTGGGTTTTGGGCAGTTCTGCACAATGTCCTCACACCAGAGCTCAGAGTCCAGCATCGGTCTATGGTCCTTAAGGTTATGCCTCCAGACTATGGGTCTCTTCCTGCCTTTAGGCTTCCTGAAAATTCTGAGAGCTGCAGCCCAACCAGGTCGTGGTCAATGTACCTTGTCTTGGGAACAACCTGTTATTCCCCTGGCTTGAAGACAATTCTGCTTGTGAAGTTCCCACAGATAGGCTGTTCTCTAGTGCGATGCCAGTAGCAGCCCGCAGATGACATCTGGGGCAGGCCCTGTGTTAGCTGTTGCGGGCACTCTGGATCCACCTGGGTCAGTCTGGGGTTGCCTCTCTGCTGCTCTGGCACCAGGGTGTGGATAACCACGTGGCTCCCAGCTGAAGCTGAGCAGTGAGCTCTCACCCCCACACCTCCCCTCCAAAGGCTCCAACATGAGTGCAGACCTCTGGGTCCCCTGCCACTTAGGACAGTCAGCTTGATGTTTGCTCCTTTGTGCCCAGGGCAGGTGCTGCCCCATCACTGGCGCTTCTCTGAGGACGACTGGCTTTCTTACCACCCCCAGGCTTCCATAGTGGGGAGACAGGAACCACATTTGCCTTTGGAAGTGGGGGGGTGGTGGTGACAATCAAACCGCTCAGCACCTGGGTTTGTGACAGCCCTGAACCATGTGGGCTCGTCCTCCAGAAATCCTGAGGTCTAGCACTGGTGGTGGTGGGCAGAAGGTGGACGCCAGGGTGAACCCAGCCTTGGCCCCTGGGGGTGATGAGGTGCGCCTGGGGTTGAATAAGATTTGAAGCTGGTTGTCGGTACAACTGAAAATTGGAGCGCGCTGACAGAGGTGGTCTTCCTAGCTGTTCAAGAAGCTTTGTGCTTTTCTCTCCCCCCTCCTCCGGACACATGGGAGGATGGCATTTTCTCATCTCGCTGAACTCGGGCATTTGCGTGCAAGTGGCTGTGTCGCTTCTGAGTGTGAGTTTTAAAAGCCTAGGCTCTTCAGCACCCTCTCCCTTTGCCATGGCAACTGGCGATGTCCTAGATCCTGGTCTCTCCCTTCCGCTCCCCCTCCCAGACTGGGTCTTGGAGTGAGGACGTGAGCGGCTGGCATGGGGTTCGTGTGACATTTTAGTGTGACCCAGCCCGTGGGGACCGTGGCACTGACCTGCCCCTATCCTGGCCGCTGTGGTGACAGGCAGGAGACAGCACCGTTCCTGCCCCATTGTGAGCCCGCAGTTTCTCCTCCTGAGCACATGGAGAGACATCTCTGCAGGGACCAGAGAGCATGTGAGAGTGTGGCAGCCGTGGCCCTCCACGCACCTGCTTGCTCTCTTCTCTGAAAACTTAGATGAAATGCTGTTTACTCCATGAGGTCTTCCATAAATAGGGTAGATAGGTTTAGCACATTAAAAGCCCAGGATGCACAGTTAAATTTGCATGATAGACAAACAATGCTAAACAATGCATCATTTTGCTAGTATAGGTATGTCCCAAGCAATATTTGTGACATACTTACACTAACAAAATGATGTATTGTTTATCTGACATGCAAATTTTTTTCAAATCTTCTTTATTTTTTTTAATTAAAAAACCTGTTTTTTTTTACCAGCACCCTGGGGCATGTAGGAGCTTAGCATCCTGACCTGGGATCGAACCCATGCCCCCTGCATTGAATGGTAGAGTCTTAACCACTGGACCACCAGGGAAGTCCTTGACATGCAAATTTAATTGGGCTTTTAGTGTTTTATCTGGCAATCCTCTGTATAAACCTTTCTTTCCTCTATACTACATAGCATTGAGCTCTATTTATCACCTCTGCCTGGTGTTGTAATAAATGTGACCCAATTTTGTCCTATTGGACTTTCAGCTTCTTGAGGGCACACCCAGATCTGATGCACCTTTGTATCTCCCGAGGCTGCAAGCTGTGACACCCACCCCAACACAAACACATACACACACACACACACAGCACAGGTATTCATTCAATGAAACAGCTGGTTTTGATGCAACAAAAGCCTTTGACAGGACCTGAAAGCAAAAAAAAAAAAAAAAAAAAAAATCAATAGTGCAAGGTATTAGACATTTCTGTACTTTTCTGTTTTCCTGTTTCCTTCCGAAGGCGAGGAGAATCTAGTATTTTACATCCTGCCACAAGCGTGGTTCCAGCAGCTGGAATGAAAGCCTGGCATCTTTTTCAGGTTGCGCTCATCTTTCCCAGCAGACCCTGTGCAGGAAACTGACCCATTCCTCCAGGGACCTGCAGGCACCTCTGGGGTCCCTACACGCCCTGGGAAGGTGGGCAGCAATACTGCGTCCCAGGGCTGGAAGCACACACGTCTGAAAAGCAAACATCTCACTGAGGGTCACGTGCCCAAGGGCCTCCCTGGGACTCCAGCAGCTAGGTGACCCCCGAGGCACCTCTTCTGATGCAGGTTCCACTAAAGACCCTTGGGAACGAAGCCACAGTGACCACATGGAAGACTGCTGGGCTGAGGGTCCTGCTGGTCTCCACCTGATCAGGGGTGCCTTTGAGGGGGCAAACTACCCCACTTCAGCGGTGTTAAGGTCCCTGAAGGTGTACTTCCACCACTTAGAAAACCGTCACTGCCAAGACCCGGCTGAATGGTGGGTGACCTGTCTCTTCCTGCTGAGTCTGGTCTCCGGGGTGAGAAAGCACATGCCTTCTCCACACTGCATCTGATCATCCTCCAGTCACAGATACTTCATCCAGCATTGAGGCCCCACCAGCGGGCTGTGTCCTCCCCAGGCTCCTGGGACCTTGAGGGGAAGAAGGAAACTAACTCGATTTTCAGAGTCTTATGAAATTTTAGACTAAGACTACAGCCAGCAGCAGATCCCACAAACCCAGGTAGAAGCCATGAATCTTCAGAGAAGTTTATGCCCCGAGTGCCTCCCTCCACGTTGCAACATCTCCCCCAGATTCGTTCCAGTTCAGTTCTCCCTCGTCTCCATAACAACCTGTATCCCAGAATAAGTGCAGAGAGAGCCATGATTAACAGAACTGGGAGGAGGGTGATCTAGGTATTTCTTCATGGGGTTTCTTCTCTTCTTGGAGGCCCTGGATGTGTAGCTCTTGTATTTAGCCCCCAAATAGGCCCCAATGGATTGAGGGTACACCAACATTCTTAGCACTTAGGTCCATGCAAATGTTGTCTCATAGCCAACATCGATACAATGTGTGGGCACAAGGCAGGCGCGAGAACACACAGCCTCCAGACAGAATGGGGTAGGGGGGAATATGGAGCTCGCATCACCCACTAATCGCCAGTTCTCTCCTCTCACACGTACACTGTGTGATCATAAAAGGATGAAAGCAGTAACAAGGTCATGTAACCTGGTGGAATTAGCATAAAAGAATTCCCAAAGGAATCAACCACTCTATCCAAAAGACCCAAAAGGGCAAGGGGGAGGTTCCTCCTGTAGTGTGGCAGACATCCTCTCCCCACAAAGGTCCAAGGGAGGGGTTTAAAGAGCTCTGCATACACAACAAGGAGACGTGCAGGAGCACAGACATCCCCAGAACAACCCTAGTGAACAACCCGCATGAAGAACCCCCATGGAACCCCCAGCCTTAGCACAGGGCCCAGCATGCAGCATATACTTGCTGAATGAATGAGGAAGGAAGGAAAGAACAAAGGATATGCATTTATCCCTTTTGTTCTTTTCCTTCCTGAGCTCACCTGTCCTTGACACAGAACAGGACCCATTCAGGTGAGGGTAGAACGTGGAGCGGGGAACACCCAGGATGGATGTCCCCACTGGGTGTTCATCCACTCCCACTCAGACCCTGGGACCCAGTTTTCCTTTGGATTTTCATTTTCCTCTTGGCATCTGCAGAGACGCCTTGATCTCTGCCCCAGGATCAGCCCTAGCACAGGTCAGACCTGTCCCCCTCAATGTCCATGCAGCACCCCCTCTCCATTATAAGATACAGAAAAGCTTTCTACAGGAAAGAGGCTTAGAGGCAAAAAGGCCCACATGCCAGCACCACGCATCAGATCGCTAAAACACGAATACTAGGCTTCCTGTCCTTAAAAACCCTCTTGGCCATTGCCACCAGCTCCTGCTCTGGTCTGCCCCCATGTCACCTCTCCACCCCTGTGTCTTCTCCTCCAGTTTCTTCCCACCCCAAACTCCTGCCCACATGAAGCTGTGCCCAGGAGGGGCTCACAAGGGCGATGGGCAAACATATACAAATTAAAATCTGTAACTACAGACTGTGATAAGGGTGATGAAGGAAGAGCAAAGAAAGCTATGAGAGAATACCAAAGGGGTGCTATGCATGTGTGTGTGTGTGTGTGTGTGCGCGTGTGTGTGCGTGTGTGTGGTTGCGTAAGCAAAGTCCAGGAAGACTTCTTCATGGAAAGTTGACAATGTCTCAGCCAGGCTGCGCTGGGCAAAAGAGGTGATAACAGCCAACCCCGAAATCTCTATGGCGCAGCCCATTAAAGTCTGACTTCTCTCTCACATTAAATCAGCTGAGGTTCTGGGCTGCTTTCTGGCAGCTGCCCTCCACATGTGGCTCAGGGTTTAGGAGGCTTTGATCTGACAGCATCGCCCTGTTAACTTGTCTCCCGTGAGCACTGCACGGCGGAGCAGAGCGTGGAAGAATGCGCTCCTCCCTTAAGATGTCTGCTGGGGCGGGAGTGTGTGTGTGACACATATCACTGGCCACAGCAAATATCACAGTCAGGACTCATCTCAAGGGGGATGCAAGCCCAGGAGAGAGAGCGAGAAATCTTGGTGAGTGATAGTAACGTCTACCAGAAGTGGGGAGAAGGGCGTTCCAGAGGGGAGGAGCTCAGAAATGTGGGTGGGGTAGGACGGTTGGATGGAGGGTAGAGAGCAGAGGTGAAGTGGTGAGAGTTGATTAAAGAGGTGGTTGGGGCTCAGGTCCCATAGAGGAAGGGGATGCATTCTATCCTATCCTGTCCTGTTCTATTACATACAACGGAAGGCTTTAAAACAAGGAGTGTATGATTTATTGTTTTAAAAAGATGGTTTCGGTTATTGTATGGAGAAATGAATGAAGAGGCTGTTGAAATAGTCCAGGCTAGAAATGATAATGGCTAAGAGCAGGGTGGAGAGAAGCAGTATAATTGAGAGATAACTTGGGGGTAGAATTGATGAAGTTGGATGATGCTCACCCTGTGGAACAGATTCCCACACTGTGGCCCTCAAGAGGACCTCAGGTTCAACCAGGTTTAGAGGAGGACTGTTCAATGGCGTTTTAAAGAGCATTTGTGAGCTACGTTGTTATTCTAACACACCACTGACACATTTGTTAGCCGTCTAGGCTCAGAGCTCCACGGAA
The DNA here is from genome assembly GCA_024291935.2 of Okapia johnstoni. Classification (NCBI taxonomy): domain Eukaryota; kingdom Metazoa; phylum Chordata; class Mammalia; order Artiodactyla; family Giraffidae; genus Okapia; species Okapia johnstoni. The sequence continues at coordinate 68,263,741 of CM044321.1, read as the reverse complement.
CCACAGTGTGTGTGTGTGTGTGTGTGTGTGTGTGTGTGTGTGTGTATACACACAACTCCCCAAACTCCCAACCAAATTAATACCTTTCTTGGCCTCTGTGACTCTGTAAATGAAGTCAGTGTATCCCAAACACAGGGAGAAAGATGGAAAAACCTTGCTTTTCTATTTAATTCTAATTTGCTCTTCTGAGAAGTGGTGTGTGAGTAACGGAAAAGAGGCAGCAGCCTGGGTGTGATGGGCTGGCGCGTCCCTGCCGTGTATGTCCACGGCAGGGCTCATCACACAGACACCCGAGTGGGTCAAGGTGCCCACAGTGACTGCCCTGGAACCGCTCACTCCCCAGGAGTGGGGGGCAGAGGTGCTTGCCAGCTGCCAACTGCAAGATTTTCTGTTCACTCAGAGAGCTCGGGCCCTGGACCTTGGGCTCCTGAGCTGTGGGGTGACAGCTCCCATCTGGGCTGGTCATGTAAGCTCTGTGGACTTGGGGCAGGAGAACCAGAGCAACTGTATGGACACTTGGTGAAGTGAGACTGCCGCCGATAGTAGTTTTTCATCTCTGATCCCAGCGTCTTGTGTCTGTGAAATGCCTTAGCTTGAAGGTGAGGTGAAATCCCAGACCTTCCTCAGGTCTTGATCTAAGAAAGCTCTGTCACATTCAGTTATAACTGGTGTGAGCTACAAAGCACTGAACAAGGGGACCTGGGCTGAACTCAGAAAGATTCCTAAACACTGTGGCTTTTTTACCAAGGAGACTAGCAGCTGCTTCGTTAGGATCTACGGTTGTTGGGCATAGATGACGTGAATCTGAAAGAAAGGATAAAAATGTAATCAGAATACACCTCCTTCTGCATTCCTTGTGATTACAGTGTTCCCAGCCCTGAAGTCTCTTGAAAATAGAAAAACAGCCTTAGCAGATTGCTTCAGCTTCAGTATCTTACCTAAACCTGCAGTAGTGCTATCAATAGACCCATTTGACAGAAGAGGAGTTGAGGTTCACAGAGGTGAAGCCCCTTGCCCAGAGAGAAAGGACCAAAGTCCTCCTTTTGTTAAGCTGAATATATTCCATTGTATGTGTTTACCACATTTTCTCTTATCATTCATCTCTCAACAAACCTTTATGTTATTTCCATATATTGGCCCTTGTGAACAATGGTGAACATCAGTGTGCAGATCTCTTTGAGATCCTGATTTCAGCTCTTTTGGATAAACACCCAGAAGTGAGATTGCAACTCTATTTGCAATTTTTCAAGGAAACTCCATACTGGTTGCCACAGTGACTGCACCATTCTGTATGCCCAGTACAGTGTATCTATACACTAAGAGTCCTGCATCCTCACCAACATTTGCTATCTTCCTTTTTAAAAAATAATAGTCATCCACATAAGTGTGAAGTGATATCTCATTGTGATTTGCATTTGCCTTTCCCTGATGGTTAGTGATGTTGAGCATCTTTTCATGTATCTATTGGCTGTTTGCATGTCTGCTTTGGAGAAATGTCTATTCAAACCCTTTGCCCATTTTTCAATGAGGATTTTTTTGTTCTGGGGAGATTTCTTCTGTTTTGTTTTGGGTGTTTTTTGTTTTTACTACTGAGTGGTAGGAGAAAATCTGATCTCTTCTTACCCCTGACTCTGCATCCTGGTGTCATGACCTCTTGCCTGGTGATGAAGACTTTTGACTGATCTCCTGGTTTCCACTTTTGTCCCCTTCAGCTTATTTTCTTCACACTGTCCAGCCCAGGGTGACCCTGTTAAAACGTAAGTCAGATCTGGATCCTCATTTTCAGAGAACGCCCATGGCACCAGACCTTATTACTCAAGATAAATAGCAAAGTCCTGACAGTGGGCCTCTCTGACTAAACAAACAAAACAGTCTAGGTTTTGCTGTGAGGGAATTTTGCAGATGTGGCTAAGATCTCCTATCAGTTGATTTTAAGAAAGGAAATTACCCATCATAATTTCCTTATTGGGCTTCATCCAATAAGTTGAAAGGCCTTATGAGTAAAAACTGAGATTTCTTAGAGAAGAAATTCTTCAGAGTATCAGCTCCTGTCTGAATTCCCAGCCTGACTCATGGCTTCTGACTTGCCAACCCCCATAATCGTGTGAGCCAATTCCTTAAAATAAATCTCAATATATATGAAGGATGCATCTATAAATAGAGATAGAGATAGTCTCCTTCTCTGAAGAACCCTGATCCATCCTCTAACAACTCTATGGTTAGCTCCATTTTACAGCTGAGGAATCTGAGTCTCAGGTTGAGTTAGGGTATTTACTCCAAGTCAAAGTTAGTAGTGCTTCCCAGGTGGCAACTCGCCTGCCAATGCAGGCATTTAAGAGGCTCAGGTTTAATCCCTGGATCAGGAAGATCCCCTGGAGAAGAACGTAACAACCCACTCCAGTATTCTTGCCTGGAGAATCCGAATGACAATCTAGAACGTAGCTCCAGTAATACTTTGGCTGAGGAATCTGGAGGACAGTTTGAGTTAGCGTACATGTCCATAGGGTCCCAAAGAGTCGGACAGTCTGAAGCTGTCCAACTTCAGACAACTGAAGTGACTAAGCTTGCAGGCACGCACAGGTGGTAAGAGGCAGAGCTGGGTCTGTTTCCAAAATCTGTGGTTTAAGCACCATGTTCCAAGGCCTCACCAGGGTGGCTGGAATAAAAGAAGTCCAGCCAGGGAGTCCTAGAGCAAGAGTTGTTGTTTTTTGTTTAGTCAATCAGTCAATCAGTCATGTCTGACTCTTTGCAGCCCCGTGGACTATAGCCTGCTAGGCTCCGATGGCCATGGGATTTTCCAGGCAAGAATACTGGAGTAGGATGCTGTTTCCTCCTCCAGGGGATCTTCCTGATCCATGTGTTGAACCCACATCTCCTGCATTGGCAGGAGATTATTTACCGCTGAGCCATCTGGGAAGCCTGGAGAAATGAGTGCTGGAGTGTATATGTCAGCTAGGATGCTGTTATTCCTGGAGGGGATCTTCCTGCCATTGTGTTGAAATCCAACATGATTTCAGAGTGCATTTCTGTCACAGGAGGTTCTTACCGGGCTGTAGCCACCTGGGAAGCCTGGAGAAATGAGTGCTGGAGTGTATATGTCAGCTCTGCAGTTATTCCTGGAGGCTTCCCAGCAATCTGCATTGAAGACAACTCTTGATTCTCAGAGTGCCGGTTCTGTCACGACCTTGACGTTGCTAACAAACCAATTCTGGCTGCTGCTTGGTGCCCTCAGCTTTTTTGGCCGTACCTTACTCTGTGTGTGTGTATGTGTGTGTGTGTGTGTGCGTGTGCGTGTGCGTGTGCGTGTGTATGTGTGTGTGTGTGTGTGTGTGTGTGTGTGTGTGTGTGTGTGTGTGTGTGTGTGTGTGTGTGTGTGTGTGTTTCTGGCCAGCTGGTCTACCTGTCTTTCTGTCAACACCTGGGCCACCTATGGCCTCAGCACACCTGTTCCCCACTGCAGGGTGACTGCTGACTGGCCCATTCCCCCTACATTTCTGTCTCAAGGGCGGGACCATGTGTTCATCTCACTCACCAGGGAACCCCAGGCATGTGGCTCAGTGCTCAGCATGAACTGCTCCCCTGTAAGCAGTGTTGAAGGAAGTGGTAAATGGCTGCTGTGAATGTTCCCACGTTGCAGGGGGATTGGAACTTGTCTCCATCCTCCATTTCCAGGAAACTGCTGAAAAGGGGCCAATAGCCCCGTGACCTGAAGTTGTGATGGGAGCAGGTCTCAGATTTCAGCAGTGGGACGAGCTGCCAGTGATGAACAAACAGCCTGCTGGTGCCCATTCTAGTGAAGACCTTGCCTGGGGCCTCCACTGGCCAGGAAGGCAGAGAATCCAGAGAAACCAACCTGCTCCTGGGTGGTCATCACCCAAGAAATCCACACCTGCTGCACCCCCGGTGGAGTGCGCTGTCAGAGTCAATAAACGAGAGATGGATTTGGAAAGGCCTGTCATCGCGTATGTAACAAGGGCAAAGCTTTAGAAAATGAGCATTCTCTTAGACTCAGTAAATATCTGCAAGACAGGCAGAGACTGGCCCTCGAGATGGAGTGGGCTGGGCCAGATGGGGGTGAGGAGAGCTGAGTGTTTGTCACAGGACTGGCAGACTGTCACTCAGAGCCGGCTGGGGAACTCTCAGAGTCAAGTGATCTGGTGTAACATGTAAAGTCGTGCTGCAGGGCAAAAAGATGGGAAACAGTGGCTGACTTTATTTTTCTGGGCTCCAAAATCACTTCAGATGGTGATTGTAGCCATGAAATTAAAAGACTGTTACTCCTTGGAAGGAAAGTTATGACCAACCTAGACAGCATATTAAAAAGCAGAGACGCTACTTTGTCAACAAAGGTCCATCTAGTCAAGGCTATGGTTTTTCCAGTGGTCATGTATGGATGTGAGAGTTGGACTATAAAGAAAGCTGAGCGCAGAAGAATTGATGCTTTTGAACTGTGGTGTTGGAGAAGACTCTTGAGAGTCCCTTGGACTACAAGGAGATCCAACCAGTCCGTCCTAAAGGAGATCAGTCCTGGGTGTTCATTGGAAGGACTGATGTTGAAACTGAAACTCCAATCCTTTGGCCACCTGGTGCGAAGAGCTGACTCATTTGAAAAGACCCTGATGCTGGGAAAGATTGAGAGAAGGAGGAGAAGGGGATGACAGAGGATGAGATGATTGAATGGCATCACCGACTCAATGGACATGGGTTTAGGTGGACTCTGGGAGTTGGTGATGGACAGGGAGGCCTGGCATGCTGCGGTTCATAGGGTCGCAAAGAGACAGACATGACTGAGCGACTGAGTTGATTGATTGATTGAATTGACAGGGCAAAAAAAGAGCATTGACTTGGGAGTTTGATCATCTGGGCAAATTCTTGAACCCTCAAGGCCTTGATTCCATTGTTAGGGTAATGGTAATCAGGGGCCTCCCTGGATTTTGACTTAGGATTGCCTTAAAGCTCTGCTTGGACAGGGTGGATGTCCAAAGTCCTTGCTGACTTGGTGCAAAGCCCTGGGGTCTCCACCTTCATTCTCTCTCCCATTCCCATCCTGCACTGTCTCCCTCTCACCGGGCAGCATTCTGGATTGCAACCTTAGCATCTTTGCAGAACTCTAAGTTCTGGGCACACAGTTTCATAAGCATTACAGTGGTAACCGACAAAAACTCTCCTTGTTCTAGTATTAGTTGGCCACCCAGAACCTTCTTCTCAACCAGACCTCGAGCTTGGCGCCTGTCCTGTCCTTGCTGGGCTTGCCTTGCCCTATCTTAACAAGAATCCTGCTAAGTTAATACAGTGAACTGATCCAAGATATAGGATTGAATTCCTCATCTCCCACCCTTGATACCTGACCATGCTGGCCTGTCTTCTGCTAGAATCCTGTAAGCCAGTTTAGCAGAAAGCCCTGCCCTTGATGTCTCCTATTAGTCTTCCATCCACTTACCCCCTCACTCTTCTCGTTGCCTATAACCCCTGACTTGTCTTCATGTTGGGAGCTGAGCCTGGTCTCTCTTCTACTGCAATAGTCTCAATAACTATTGCAATAGTCCAGAATAAGTCTTCCTTATAATTTTTGAAATAATTTTATTTATTTATTCTTATTTATTTGTTACTTATTTATTCTTATTTATCTTTGTTTATTATTTATTATGTATTCTTTTATTTATATTTATTCTTTTATTTATTTATTTATTCTCCCAGCTGGGCTGGGTCAGGGATCAAACCTGTGTCTCCTGCATTGGCAGGTGGATTCTTTACCACTGAGCCACTGGGTGAAGCCCCTTTAGCAGGTGCTCAGTGTATATTTTTAGGAGAATCATGCTTTGAATGATTTTTAAAAACTACTTGGTCAGAGATGGGTGGAGGATATCAGAGAAGTCTGGTCTGTACTTATCTACTGGGGACCAAAAACCTGGACTCTGAGAAAACTTGGGGAGATCTAGGGGTGTGGTCATTGGGTTTATGGAGTTCCTGGACTCATGAGCAAATAAGAACATATCTAGGTTGTCTACTCGGTGAGGTGTCTCACTGTGAAGGCCCCACTGTTTCTTTTTTTATATATTTATTAGTGTTTATTTGGCTTACATGTAGTACCTGGGATCTTCAATCTTCATTATAGCATGCAGGATCTTTCATTGTGGCATGTGAACTCTTAGTTGCAGCATGTGGGATCTAGTTCTCTGACCAGGGCTGGAACCTGGGTCCCCTGAATTGGGAGCACAGAGTCTCAGCCACTGGACCACCAGGGAAGTCCTTGCACTGTGTCCTACTCAGTAGTCATTGGGGGTTATCAGTGTCCATCACCAGTTCATAGACCTAAACAAGTCTTCCTGTATCTCTTCCCTTCCCATCTTTGCTGTTTTTTTCAGGGAGGCATTTTCTCTCCATCCTCCAGGTCCTAAGTCCCAACGTGGCCCTTGGGTGGTCCTTCTCCCTCCTCTTCCTTGGCATGTCGGTTGCTCAGTTTCATCAGTGCTTCCTTCAGCCTTGACTCTGGGAACTGCTCCTTCCTCTTTGTTCCCACGTTCACCACCCACTCCAGGTGCCTAAATCCCTGAAGACCCAGGTGAAGATTCTCCTGATTCTTCCACTTTTCAGGTTCTTCTCTCTCCAATCCATTCCCACTTGTTTATTTTTCCAGTGTCATCTTCTTTATTAAAATGCTGCTTTGCTTGTCATGACCATGTTTAAAATCCTTGGGTGCTTCTGCAGTTGTAGCTCAGATTCACACCTGGCCTTTCAGAAGTTTTAAACAGTAAAAGCCTAGTGAGGTGCTGGCTGGGTGTATTTTCTCCTTCTGGGACCCCTTAGGGTGTCCCTGACCACCCTGAGCTACCCACCCCCCCATCAGTGGGCTCTAAGCACAGCTTGCCAAGACATGAGACCCCCTAGTAAATTGGTTAGCCTGTGAATGGGTACTAGACTCGCGAGGAGCTATCATGTGTGGCCTGGCAGAAAGATCTGCCCAGTGGGAACAGTTGTGCTGGACAGAGTTCACTGGACCAATCTGGTCCTTTCCTGGGAGACTGACTCCAGACAGGGCAGTGGAGGAGAGTCAATAAGGGGCTGAGCCTGAGTCAGGCAATCGGGAGCTCTGCAGTGGTAGCCACAGGGGTGGCAGGATGACCGAACTGCTCAAGCCATATGAGGTCCTGAATGATCCCCTGGTGTCATAACCATGCATGTCTAATTTTCTATAACCTGATGCTTTGATGTCTGGGGCTTTGCAGGCCCTGCAGGGACCGCCTCAGCTAGGCTTAACCAAGACCTAGAGCTGCCAAACAACACATCCAAGAACATGCTTTCCAAATACAAACCAACCAACCCAGAGCCCACGCCCCAATTCTTTATGGCTCTCACACTATGCCCTGGCCACTAGTACCCCACCCCAAACACCCTAGGACACCCAGGGACCTCACACCTAGGGACAACTCTACAGCCCAGGGGCTGCTGAAATGACTCAAACCAGCCAATCCCAAACCCACTCACCCCTCCTCACCTGTTCCTTCTGCATACACCACAGTACAGGCTCCTGCCTCTGCTCCCTGCTGCAACCCCCTCCAGCCCTGGTGCTTCCCTGTGAGGCCCTGTGTGGTGTGGTGTGCCTGTCTTCTTAGGATCTGTGAGTAATAAGCTATCCTTTCAGTGGAAATCATCTTCTGATCTGTTGGACTTGTGTGTGTGCTAAGTCACTTCAGTTGTGTCCAACTCATTGTGACCCTATGGGCTGTAGCCCGCCAGGCTCCTCTGTCTATGAGATTCTCCAGGCAAGAATACTGGAGTGGGTTGCCATGCTGTCCTACAGGGGATCTTCCCAACCCAAATATTGAACCCATGTTTCTTGTATCTCCTGCACTGACAGGCGGGTTTGTTTTCACCAGCACCACCTGGGAGCCCCTGTTGGACGTACTGTCCCTCAGTTTTTCTGTGAATAAACTGGACGTTCAAACACTCTGTTCCCACCCCCTTCTCTTGTCTTGTGGAGCTTAGTACCGTGGCTGTCCTGCTTTCCTTGGAGGCAGGACTGTGTCCTGCCCTCCTGCCCTTACCCGTCACATCTTAGATTCAACTCCTTCACTTCAGGTAAATTAAGTGACTCTGTTCCTTGCAGTCTAAAAATACCAACTGCAGAGATTCCAGATCTGACTTGTACCTACTTCTCCTGCCCTTTCTCCTAGTGTGCTTCTCAGACCCTTCAGCTGCAACCACACAGGGTACCTTCTTATTCTTGAATGTTCCTGCTTTCTACACCTTGTTCATGCAAGGTCTCCATTAGGCATATCCTCCTCCTTCCCTCTGTTGGCTAAATCTACTCTTCCTTCAAGGTCCGACTCTAGTCTCACCTCTCCTTTGAGGTTTCCACGACTTCATCATCACAGCAACCATGCCCTTCCTTGGACACCCGCACCCCCTACTGCCTGGGACATTTATAGGACAGCCCGTGCCCGTCACACGGGCAGCACTTGCCCCTCAGTGTTCTGGAGCTATCTCTCCCTAAGGTTTTACATTCTCTGGATGCAGAGACCAAATGCTTGATTCTGTGCAATGACAGGACGCATTTGATACCAACTACATCCTCCAAGCAGGAGAGGCGGGTTTGATCCCTGGGTCGGGAAGACCCCCTGGAGGAGGGCATGGAAACCCACTCCAGTATTCTTGCCTGGAGAATCCCATGGACAGAGGAGCCTGGCGGGCTACAGTCCATGAGGTCACAAAAGAGTCAGACGCGACTTCATGACTAAACAACACCATCCCCACTCACCTCCTCCACATCTTCCTTCTCAGAGTTGAGGTATAAAATTCCTGGATGTGACAACAGGTGTCGCTGTGTTGAGCAGGGTCTGGCTGGGAGGAGAAGCCAGAGATCTACCTGTTCACCTCTCCATCCTGGCCTAGACCACCTGGGTGGCGAGGCTGCCTGCTCCCAGCTTCCCAGAGAAGACCTGCCCTCTCCTGACACTTCCTGACACTCAAGGTGAGCTCCGGTCCCTTTGTTTCCTCTCGGGCCTGGGAGGGAGAGTGAAATGTAACTAAAAGAAATGAGAGAGGAACTAGAGGACACCAGGCATGCAGGGACTCTTTCCTGGGAGGAGGCCGGGGCTGAGGCGGGAGGCTTGGAAATCAAACAGGTCCTTCACAGTTCAGTCTCGGGCTGACTTGTTTATAATAAAAACACTTGGTTTGACTTCCACAGAATCCAGCTTATGATGTAAATGCTTAAGCGTTTTAGCCCACATTCCTTGTCGTCCCCAGAGAAGTTCTGTTCAGAAAGCGAGAGGGGTGGAAACAAACAGTTCCTGGGAGTGTCTCCAGTCAGCGCCCTTGCATTTAGAGTCGAGCCATGCAAATAATTTGGATACAAAACTCAAGCCCTACATGTACCTTTTAAATGACAAAGCAATTATGTGTGTCCGAGGAGACGGACAGTGTCTCTTTAAACGTTCTTTCTGTTCCTCGGGTGTGTTGTAATCAGCAGATGGCCAGCCCTACCTTCCCCAGGGCCCCTCTTGCAGCAGACTCTTCTAATAGCTAATATCCTGCAGCGACGAAGGCCATTAGAAGGATTAAGCGATTACCAGCCTGTCCAGCAAACACACAACATTCATAAGGGTCGCCTTTTCCCCTTCAGTTGTTGTTTTCATTGATGAATCAGGGCCTGATGATTGGTTGAAAAATCATAACAGGGAGGGCAGAGGGTTATGGTCATTTTTTTCGAGGATACCTCCCAAATAGCCTTGGGATTCGAAGGTCCTTTGTTAGAAGGAGGGCAGGTGTCAGTTTTGTGGCTCAAGCAAGCTCTGAAAGTATAAACAGCACTCAGACCTGTGCCCTCATCTCCAGAATATCTCATCCTCAATTTCTCGAGCATCAGGGTAAGCCTCTTTGCTCTGCCTGTTCTCACAGCCAGACTGGCTGGGTTTGTTCTGCACAAGACAAACCACCAGCCCAGCCCAGAGCCACGTCGCAGGCTCAGGAATACTCTGAAATATTGCCACCCAGTGGCACTTCCAAGGCATAACAATTCACAGCCAGGCAGCAGGGAACCGGGTTTCAGGAGCTGAAGGACCCAACCGGGAGGGGCCTGTGAAAACTGGTCTAGAACAAGATTCAGAAAAGCATCCATCTAGGCACAAAAGCAGGGAGCTAGTTTGGAACTGGCTACATCGGGCAGGTGATGGAAACATGGAAAGAGACACCTGGGATATAAAGAGAAGAATGATGGTAAAGACGTGGTACGGCTGAGCTGTCTTTTTCCAAATGGAAGAAATACACACTTTCTCTAAGTGGGAGCTGGAGAAGGATGACAGAGAGATGAATCAATGGAGCACCCTTTGGAGTCGGCCTCAATTCGGATGACTCAGTCTCTCACATGTCTGGAATTTTAAGGATCCTTGGGCTTTACTGATTTAGGGGACATTGCCAGACTTGTTTCTTTACCCAGAGGACAAGATCTCTAAATCTCCCTGCAGCCCTAACATTGTGAAACTTTATTATCCCAGCGAACAAGCAATGCAGAAATACAGGCAGTATAAGCCATAGGCAATCCATAAATCATGGGTGTCTGACTTCCAAATGCAAGATGGGAGAACATAAAAGATGCATCCATTTTCACCTCTCGATGACTCCCTGCTCGGACAAAGCTTAGAAGGTTTCCCTGCAGGACGCTTAGTGAGTTTCAGTAAGAACCTGCTGTCTCACCTCCCAGCATTAGCAGAGGAAGGCCAGCTCCCCGGGATCTGGATCCTTCTAGCACTTTCAATGGGGTGGAAGAGAGGTTGAGAGAGTGGGATCAGAAAGGGGGCTCTGCTCTAGTAAAATGGAAGCTAAACCAGAAACGAATGAGTTAGACATTTAATGTGTGTGTGTTCAGTCGCTTTGGTTGTGTCCAACTCTTTGGGACCATATGGACTGTAGCCCTCTGGGATCCTCTGTCCATGGGATTCTCCAGGCAAGAATACTAGAGTGGGTTCCCAAGCCCTCCTCCAGGGGATCTTCCCAACACAGGGATCAAACTCATGTCTCTTGCATCTCCTGAAGTGGCAGGCGCATTCTTTACGACTAGTGCCACCCGGGAAGCCCTAGGTCACCCTTTTCGGTAGTAATTTTATTTTGCTCCTGTCAGAGGGCAAGCTATTCCAAAAAAGTCAGATTCTGCTGGTTGCAATGTAAGAATGCAGGTGGGAGGGAAGGGAAAGGCATTCAGACTCCTCTAATCTTATCTGATAGCTCTCAACCAGCCTCCGTTGTCAGGATTTCTTTGGAAAAGGCATATGCGGTCATGATTTTAAAAGACTGTTGGAATCCCTTCCCAGCCAAAGTCTGAAAGATGAGTTCAGGCTCTATTTGAAGACACCCAGGTTGCACTTTCCCCTCAGCATTTAGGGCGCGGCGGTTTCTGCTTATCTAAAGTGCTCACATTGCAAATATGAGCAGCAGAGCCGAGGATTTAAAAGTCTGTCCTGATGGGAATTTGAACCGAAATATTCTGCCCACTGCCACTTTATAAGCTGGGAATCATCAAGCCGCTACAAATACCTCGAGGGGGCCTTGCAGTTGCTCAACATAAATCAGCAGAATGACAGGCAATTGACTTTGAAGACAGCTCTCACATGGCTGAGTGTCTGGAGCTGCTGGAGGCCGATGAGGGCATTTTCCTGTAAACATGACTGTGATTAGCACCCGAGAAAATAGGCAAACGGGCTCTATCTGTCAGACCCCAGCCTCCTGCTCTGGATTTTTCATTAGGCAGAAATCATTGTGTGATCCCGTGCAGCCAAGTTGGTGATTCTGAGAAAGAAGCTTGTGCTTTAATATCTGATGAAACCTTTTGATTTCCCCGGAAGGTAGGTAAGATCACTTGATCTAGCTGTGTTTTTCTGGAGCAATAAAATGTGTGTGTGTTCAGTCGCTCAGTCATGTCCGACTCTTTGCAACCCCAGGGAATGCAGCCCACTGGGCTCCTCAGTCCATGGAATTTTCCAGGCAAGAATACTGGAAGTGAGTTGCCATTTCCTTCTCCAGGGGATCTTCCCGAACCAGAGATCGAACCTGCATCTCCTTCATCTCATGCATTGGCAGGCAGATGCCTTACTACTGAGCCACCTGGTAAGCCTGGAGTGATAAAATAGGAGTATGGAAACCAGACCCTTCAAGGCAAGAGGAATTCGGCTTGTGGTCCACACTCTGCCTAACAAAGTTTGGTATAGCTCAGATTTTGGCCAAGTGGGAAGTGCACCTTTGAAAGGCTGGCCTTCCTACTGACACCTGAGGTCACCTACTCACAGCCCTGGGGAGGTCAGGAAGGTGACATCAGTAGCTAAGCTGGCTGGGGGCCAAGGCCACCTGGAGTGTGCAGGACCCTCCCAGGGAGGCCAGCTGACCCTGCTCCAGCCAGGCTTTTGCCAATGGAGGCAGAGAGCCTGGGGTTGGCATACCAACTGATTTTTCAAAAGAAGCCAGAAATCAGGATTTTCATGAAACACTATGTGTGCCAAGGCAAATATGCCTACAGGCCAACAGCAACCTCTGGTGAAAACGGAAACCCTTCTACACTGTCAGCAGGAATGTAAATTGCTGTAGCCACTATGGAAAACAGTGTGAAGGTTACTCAGAAAACTACATACAGTCGCCATATGGGTCCAGCAATCCCATGCCTGTGCATATACCTGGGCCAAATGATAACTTGAGAGATACGTGCACTCCTGTGTTCATAGCAACACTATTCACAACAGCCAAGATGTAGGAGCAACCTTAACGTCCATCAACAGATGAATGGAGAAAGAAGATGTGGTGTATACATAAAATGGAATACTACTCAGCCATAAAAACGAATGAAATAAGGCCATTTGCAGCAACGTGGATGCAGCTAGAGATTATCACACCAAGTGAAGTAAGTCAGAAAGAGAAAGACAAATACCATATGATATCACTTATATGTGGGATCTAAAATATGACACAAATGAACATATGCAAGACACAGAAACAGACTCAGAGATGTAGAGATCAGACTTGAGGTTGCCAAGGGGGAGAAGAGGTGGAATGGATTGGGAGTTTGAAATTAGGAGATGTAAGCTATTACATATAGAATGGATAAACAACAAGGTCCTACTGTATAGCACAGGGAGCTATATTCAGTTTCCTGTAATAAACTATAACAGAAAGGAATATGAAAAAGAGCATGTATATATATATGTATATATATATATATATTAATCACTTTGCTCTACAGCAGAAATTAACACAGCATTGTAAATCAGCTATAGTTCAATAAAATGAATTTTTTAAAAAAACAACTGATCATGTCTAGTGGCAGGGCTACCTTAATTTTGGTTCCTCCAAACTCATTCCAGTTAAACCAAGCCTCTGAGTTGTTTGTTGCTGTTGTTGTTTAGTTGTTAAGTCATGTCTGACTCTTTGTGACTGGCCCCATGGACTGTAGCCTACCAGGCTCCTCTGTGCATGGGATTTCCCAGGCAAGAATACTGGAGTGGGTTGCCATTTCCTTCTCTAGGGGATCTTTCCGACCCAGGGATGGAACCCGCATCTCTTGCATAGGCAGGTGGATTCTTTACCACTGAGCCAGCAGGGAAGCCCTCTAAGCCATTTAAAAAGATTTAAAAGGAGAGACGGGGGTCCCATAGACCCCCTTACAAGAGAATACACAGTTCACCAGCTCTCTGCAGCTAGAAGAGGTTTTGTTTTGTTTTGTTTTTATTTCAAATTTGGATCTTTCATGCTGCAACTTCAAGCCCTTCTTTTTATTCTCAGTGGAAATTCAGCCCAACCGACCATCCTTGCCAGAATAATCATAACTCACACAAGAATTTTAAACTCGATGGGCAGTTAGCAGAAGGTGGTAACTGCTGATGGCTCTGGAACCCATTCCCTTGAAGGTAGCATGTGCCGTGAGGGAGCGAGAAGGCTCTACTGAGCCTGTGTCTGGTCACCAGGTGCTGGGAACCTCCATTTGCCCACCATCCCCTCCCCTTACAAAATTTTTTGGCCGCACCCTGCAGCATGTGGGACCTTAGTCCCCTGATCAAGGATCAAACCTGCTCTTCCTGCATTGGAAGGCGGAGTTTTAACCACTTGACCTCCAAGGAAGGCCCCATTTGCCTTTTATAGAAAGACTGCCTTCTGCCTCACAGGTCCTCTGCCAAGAAGGACAGGTTCTGGCTAAGTGTAGGAAAATGTGTTTGTCTCCTCCGGGTTCTGCTCATCTGAGTCTCAAAGCCGCTACTTGCCACTTGTGTGCCTTGGGGCAGATTTCTTCTTAAAGCTTGGTGTCCTCATCTGTAAGACAGGGATGAAAATAGTGCTTGATCTATAGACTTCTGGTGAGAAGGAAAGGAAACAGTCTAAGTTACTGCCCAGCTCTGGTCCTGACCTGTGGTGAGTCTGGAAGGAGGAGCTGAGGTGATGAGCTGGGTGCAGTAGTGGTGGTGATGGCAGGGGGTGGAGGTAGTAGTCTAAGGGGGACTCCAGGTTTCTGGGTGACCAGGTGAGTCGTGGAGCCATTAATCAAGACAGGTGAGACCAGAGAAAGACCAGGTTGAGAGACATAATTTGCTTAGCTCATGACAAACTGAATCAGAGTCACCTCAGAGCTTTGAGGCAGAGCCATCCAGCTGGAAGTTGAGACATGGGTTTGGATTCTCGGTTGGGACTGTCAGAGTTGGAGGCAGCAGTGGCGACTGTGCATGGCTGATGTAGCCTGGAGAGAGTGCGGCTTCAGAGGGGAGAAGGGACCATAAGAGGACTGAGACCCCAAACCAGAGGTCCAGTGGAAGTGGGGACAGGGAAGAGACCTGAGAGGGCGCATCTCAGAGAGGTGGAGGGAGGAGCCCCCAAAAAGAGTTTCCTGGGAGCCATCAGAGAAACAGAGGATGTGGTTCAGTCCTCGAGAGGTTTCCAGTGTGATGAAAAAGCCAAAAGAAGCACTGGCAACAACCCAAGGACTTCAAGATGGTGCATCCAGAATGGTAGGGGGGAAGGACCGCCAGAAAGGAGTTTCGCTAGAGCCCGGACACGATGCCAGTAGGTGCTCCTGGGGGCTGAGCGCTGTCTGAGGTCATGGAGGTGAGAACAGTGACAGCAGAGGTTTGGGGAGTCTACACAGCTCAGTGGCCCACACTGGGGGGGCCCTGGGAGGGGGTCCTGGGGGGCTCTTTGGGGTGGAGTCATGCATGTGCCTTCTGTCTCCAGTAAGGGCACTCCAGGGTGGCATTTACTTGCTCCCTGCCGAGCACTCTGGGGCCCTAATGGTGAACAAAGTCTACAGACCCCCATCTCCCAGGAAGGCAGCAGTCTCTCTCTGCCTCTTTAGGAATGACAGCAGGTGCCACAGAGGCTGAAGGCTGGGGGGGAGCCCGAGCGCTGGGAGGAGAGCCGGGGCCTTGGCGTCACTGCTTGGTGCTCCGTGATTGTGCGGGGGCCACGGGGAGGGGCCAGGAATTGTGGGTGCTGAAGACCCTCACATACGGATAGGGGAACGCGAGGAGGGATGGAAAACACCACAGAAAATGAAGAGAGATGTTTCAGAGGGGAGATACTATCTCGTCATAGGAGGCAGCTGTTACATTTTTGCTGAAAGGGAGAGGAACCCACCAGACAGTGCTGGAGGCACTGAGGGGCAGCGAGCGCGTGCCTGCGGCCCTGAGCCTGCCCTGGCCCTTCACTCTGTGTGGCCGGGACCTCCCTGCCTCCCTGGGGAAGCGGCAGCTGGGGGACACCATGCTGTGGGGAAAATCCAGGGGCCTTGCATGGGCACACTGGATGGAGACACAGTCCCAGGCCATGTGGCAGGGACCTGCCCTCCCCAAGTGTCGGCCATGCCCACGGAGGCCCTGCCAGACAACCAGGGTCCTTCCCAGGCTGCAGCAAGGTCCCAGATGAGGAGGCTGCCCTACCCTTTGAACTTGAGCCCCACAAAGCCAGAGCCACAAGGAAACAGCAAAGGGAGCAGATGCCACTGCAAAGGGCAGGGCCCCGCCTCTTCTTGCCAGGCCACCCATCACGTCTGAAGCAGACGTCTTTGTTCTGCGTCTCCTGCCTCCCTTCTCCCACATGAAACTGCTCAGGAGCCGCGTCAGCTCCCAGTTCCGACTCGGAAAATATAGCAGCACACAATATGTTGTTTTGGCAGAAAGCTATGAATCTGAGTATGGAATGTCTGTCACGGGGGCCCATCCAATTAACTCACTTGTCGGAAATCAGAATAAATCGTTGAGAGGAGGCTCTGTTCAGACCTGTATTTCTTCCTCATTCTCCTGGTTCAGCAGGTGTGGTCCCCCAGGCCAGGGCGATTCAGGGTGGAGGAGGACAAATACACGTCTTCCCTGTGGTTTTCCCCTTCGAGGGAAGAAAGGGGCACCGTTTCCATGTATCTCAGACTCTGGAATTCTGGTGAACAGTTTGTGAAAGTGTGGTGGGGTCAACCCCAGAGTCCAAGGCTCACTGCTTTTGTTCAGTCTGAGACAAGGGCTGGGCCTGACCCCAGAAGGTTTTCTCCCTCTTTAGGTTTTCCTCTGTGGCTGGTAGACTTGGCTGTAAGCAGCGAGCAGGGTGGGATGGAGGGGACAGCCAGCCTGACCAATGTGCCTGCAGGGGCTGGGACCCCTGGATGCTCTCCTGAAGGGGACACTGTCCCAGCCCCACCCCCAGTTTGGGAACTGATGTGGCCCCCAGGGTGGGTTTCTTAAGAGGCTCAGTGGTGAAGAACCTACCTGCCAATGTAGGAAATGCCAGAGATGTGGGTTCAATCCCTGGGTTGGGAAGATCCCCTGGAAGAGGAAATGGCAACCCACTTCAGTATTCTTGCCTGGAGAATCCCATGAACAGAAGAGCCTGGCGGGCTACAGTCCTTGGGGTCGCAGAGTCTGACACGCCTCACATGACCCCAGGGTAGCCTTTTTTTGCAAGAGGATCTGCTACACAGGCAAGGAGGCCCTTGAGAGAGAAGCACCCTGAGCACACGCAGGTCATTCTGTGTGGGTTCCCCGGAACCCCCGGCTGGTGCTTTCGCAGTGTCACAGTTGCCCCGAGGTGATTTCAGGGGTGTTCAGCAGACAAAACTCTGCACAGAGACCGGCTTCCTTTGAGCTTCCTCCCGGGGCTCTCTGTCTTTACATCCTTGCTAAGGTGGAGGTGAAGTACAAGGCCGCTCGGCACAGTGCCTGCATCCCTGAGTTCTGAAGCACCTAACGTGATCGAGTGTCCCGCAGGCACGGGGGCAGCCCCAGGACCAAGCTTCAGCAGGCCCATGGTGCCTGCACTACCTGTCCCCAGCCTGGAGCTTCTGAAAAGCGCCCTGCCACCATCCCAGGGCACCCATCCCTGGCCTCACCCACCCGCACAGCAGCCTTGCCTTCCCAGTATTCACACACTTGGGTTTTACATCCCTGCTCCCCCCACAGTGGTGCCAAATCCCCATCCAAGGCAACCAGGAGAAAGTATTTTCTTGACCTTTGCTCTTGGAAGCAAGCACCTCTCCTCCCCCCATAATGAGGACCCAGAAGAAGCAAAGGGCATCTTGTCAGCAGCACTGCAGCCCAAATTCCGCGTTCTGGGCATCAGTCAGGAGTCAAAGGCTCCTTCTTCAAGGGCTGCAGACTAAGTTTGCCTTTGTGCTGCGGTGTTGCTTCCATTTCAAAGTCTCCACCAGCGAATCGCGTGAGTCATTCCTGGAACCTTCAGGAGTCTCCATGGTGACAGGCTTGAGTGGGCCCAGGGAAGCCAGCATTCACTCCACTTTCCAACTAGTTCCTCTTCTCTGATTTTTTTTTTTTTGTCTTCTTTTCTGTTCTTTTTCAATAGAGACTGTGGCTGAGGCTTTAGCTTTTTTGTTTCTTAAGCAAATCATAAAATGGGAACTCTCAAAGCTCCTTTTCTATTTTATCAAAAAACGTTCTGTATAAATATGTATTCTTGTCTCTACCTGCCTCTGTTGAGGCCACAAAAAAACAAAACAAAAACTATGCATTTGTGGGTTTTTGCTTTTTTTTTTTTTGGTCCAGTGTTTTGAGAAAGGGTCTGATTTTCCTGTTTATCTCGATGAAAAAAGGCTCTGGATAAACCTGGAACAGAGAGGCTAGCAGCATCAGTCCCAGTGGGTAGAATGCCTTCCTAGTCCATAGACCACACAGCAGAGGTTGACCAGAAGTCTGAAAATACCACTCAATCATGGTTCCCAAAGATGTGTTCCCAGTTCTCTTTCTGTGATGCTCAGGGCAAACAGTACTCTAGGCCCATTAGGGAATGAGCATGGACATCACTATCTTAGTCACAAGAATCTGAGCAGGAATCTAGGGGATTTATTTATTTTTTTTAAATGACTAAGTATTAAAACTTGTCCCCAGTGTAATGAGCACTGATCAACCTAAATATATTTATATAATTTTGTGGGGTGCAAATCCTATGTCATAGCAGCCTGTCACCTGAACACCCCCACATCTGCAGGTGGCCATGAGTTTGCAGTACATGACCACCTGAATATGGGCACCTGAATGCCGCTGCTTCCATCATCCCCTCGGCTGTGGCAGGACACTCAGCCCCGAAGCTCTCCCACCATATCCAGGGTCTCCAGGGCCATTGCCTGTGTGCTCTGCTCTGCAGGTGCAGCCAGTCTCCGTGGCAGTTACAAAAGGCTCGGTGTGCCAAGACTTTGCAGGACGCTTGGCAGGGGGAATGGACAATGGCCTTCCCTGCTGCATCAGTCCCTGACGGGGTCCTGAAGCAAGGCCACTCGGACCTCCACACACCAGCCTTCCAGTCACTGCTTGCAGTCTTCTCCCATCACCTTGAACCCAACCTTGCCTCCATGAGCCCGGCTGAGTAGAAGCTGTGTCTTTGGAATTAGAATTTCTCTGACAGTTGAGGCTGTTCTCATGGGTCTTGCTAACTAAGTCTTCCTCTGGTTTCTTACATTTGGGGTGGGGGAGGAAGGGAGCCATGGTCACAGAGACTTTCAAAAGAGTAGTATCAATAATAATACCTGAACTCTCAGAACAGTGTGTGCACACATGCAGCATTTCATAGACAAACTCTGAAGTTTACAGACGTGGGAAGTCAGTGCCTGGGCCTCTGGGTAAAAATCCTGCTGAAGGAAGAATTTTCTAGCAAGAATTTTCATAGCACTGCTTTGGTCTCTGGTCCAATCCAACTCATCAGTGTGCCAGACACCCCCAGTACAGCTGAACCCCCGCCGTGTGTGCACTCAGGCCTACACTGAGGATCTTCACACATGCACATGAATTTCCAAGTCCCTTATTCCACATATGCTGTCTATAAATAAGCATGTACAAGAAAGTATTTCCTACTCAAGCCTACTCTTTGGGGCCTCTTGTAAAGATGAGTCTGGCTCTGCGTGGAAAGGCAGAAAACCCAGGCTGCATGCCAAGCCTGACAGTCCAGGACTCCAGCACTTGGGGTTGAAGGATCTAAAAGATACATGTGTGGGTCTTGAACTGGCGTGGATTTTTTTTTTTTAAATCACACATACAATTAATTTTTCTATTTTTCTGCCTGTTGTTTTCTTTGCTGTGAAAAAGCTACTTCTAAAGTAAATTTTTTCTATCCTCTACCTGCCCTGAAATTTGTCCTCAAGCTCCAAATGTTGGGACGGTGCTTGTATCCATCTCCCAGAGCTGCAATAACAATGACCACAAACTTGATGGCTTCAAACAACATTTATCCCCTCACAGTTTTTGGAGGGCAGACATCCAAAATGGAAGACCCGGCATGGTCGCACTCCTGGGGGAGGCTTCAAAGAATATCCCTTCCTTCTTTCAACTTCTGGTGGCTCCAGATGTTCCCAGACTCCAGTCTCTGCCTCCATCTTTCCATGCCTTCTCCTTCTTGCTGCCTGTCTCTCCTCTGTGTTTCTCTCTCTCTTTTTAAAGTCTATCATTTTAGTTTTTAAAAATATCTATTGATTTGGCTGTGTTGAGTCTTAGCTGCAGCACGCAGGATCTTGGTTGGGTCATGCGGGATCCTTCATCGCAGAGCACCAACTGTCTAGATGTGGCACACAGGCTCCAGAGGGCACTGGCTTAGCTGCCCCAATGCGTGCAGGATCTTAGTTTCCCGACCAGGGATCGAACCCAAGTCCCCTGCATTGCCAGGTGGTTTCTTAACTACTGGACTACCAGGGAAGTCCCTGTGTGTTGCTTATAAAGTCATTTGTCACTGGATTTATGGAACACCTAGCTAATCCAGCGGGCTACAGTCCATGGGGTCGCAAAGAGTCGGACACAACTAAGGAACTAAGCACAAGCATCAGCTAATCCAAGATGACCTGATCTAAAGATCCCCAACGTAATTCCTGATTACCTTTGCAAAGACCATTCTTCCAGAAAAGATCATATCCAATCCCTTTGGGACCACCACTCCAACCCCTATGGTATGGTTCATTAACATACCCAGGATCTCACAGTACCTTGCTCATGGTCATAGCCCAGGCATCTGTGCATTTGTGTTTGATGGTTTGGAATTGAACTTGGCACCCAGGTGTTCTATCTGTCTGATCCTGAATAAAAGTGGTTTGTACTGGGATGAAGCTTAGCATCTTTAGCTCTCCTTGACTATGGAATTAGCTACTGAATGAATTAGAGTATATACTTTCTTGCTTTCCCTGAGTGGTTTCTGATAGAGTATCTGATGCCCTTGTTTCCACCTACTACATTTAACATGTGCAGGAATTATCTGGGAATAAAATAAGTTTGCAAGTCTTTTTTTTTTCTCCCCTGAGGGTCTTCTCAGATCCTCAGTGTCTGAAAATAAGTTGGATTTTATTTATGAGAGAACCTTTTCTGTATATATTTAATAATATTTGTTAGGATAAAAGAGATACGCATTTAGAAGAGTGCAACTGTATGTTTTCATGTAGGTGATCTCACTTCTGTCATCTGGCATTTCACTGACACCTAATAGTGAGTTCGTTTAGATAATACACATACAAAGGAAGTGATCAGCCTTTTCTTTCCTTAAAAATACATAATATATGCCATAACAGAGCATAAATGAATATATGATCTCCCTTACCCTGGAGAGTCAAATTTTAAGCTTCCAATTTACCATAACGTCTCGCCAACCTCCCTACCTGGAATGGTTTTATTTTACAAGGTTAAAGGTGGCAGTGAGAAGTCTGGCTTTGCCAGCAGGAACTGTTGAAAACAACATCTCCCTATGAATATAATTCCCACAGTACATACCTTGCGATTTCATGTGGCTGGTCATATTTTATGAAATGTTTGGAATTTGGAATCCAAAATTAGGGCGGGTCCAAAGTCGCTGTTCCCTGCTCACAGTGTAAATGAGTTCAAGTTGCTTTATTTGTGGTGTTGGTTCCACATTCTTTTAAATATAAGACTTTAAGGGGGGGCTTTATTAATATTTTTGTTATCAATTTATTCATTGCTGATGAACAACCAGCCAAAGAATCAGAAGAGAGCCAGAGAGAAAGCGGGTTCGCTGCCTCAGTTGTCACATCACGTGCTTGGGGAACAGCAGAAACACACAAGCCAGACGGCCACTCCATCAAAACACACTGCCCAGCACAATCAAGTTTAAAACAGGAGTGTCTGTGGCGAGGCTTGAAGTTTAAGATGCATTAACATCAAGCCTTTCAACTTCACATAGTAATAAACCCAGCAACAACACAGCATCAATCAACTAAATAAGACTTCGCTAAAAAAAAACCTACACGTACCCTCAAGGGATCCCTGCAGACAGATTCCATGTCCAAGTCGAAAGGACGATTAGAATTTCCCCCTCCTTGTTCTGCCCTCTGCTCTGTGAACACTCTGCAATTTTCTTTCTTTCCTCAAAGTGTTTTAGCTCATCTACAAATAGTCTGGCTCCTCTGCAAAAACTGGCCCGACTCTTCTACCACAATTAGTAAGTCTCATTGTTTCAAAGTTACTGTGTATTTGATTTTTAAGCTCCCTGACAACTCTATGTGGTTTTAATTAACTTCTTGGAATACAGTTGTTTTAAGCTCAAAGGTTTCTGGATAAAAGTTAGCACTATCAGATTGTGCCAATATGTGTTATAAGACTGTGGTAAGCTTTTTCCTCGCTCTAACTGGCTGCAGATAGTCAGAAAGCAGTTTATTTATCAAAGGCTGGCTTTTCCTGTGTATCTTTGTGATAGATACCGACTGAGATTATTTTGTATTAAGTTGGGCCCAGACCAAATAAGGTGTAGGAAGAAAACTGACTTTAGCTTTCAAAACTGTTTTTGGTTGCAATGGCTTACAAGTTTGATATCTGAGACCCATCTTCTTTACAATGCTTAGCTAGTGTTTGTGACACGGGTTTTTAAAAAACACAGTTTCTTGAGCACTTTCAATGCACCTAAGTGTTGGGCCCTACCTGTAGGCTCTTTGAACTTGCCAGATACAGAGTGGCCATATGATTCTTTGTCCATGAAAGTGGATAGGAGGTGGGATGCCAAGACAGCAGGTGTAAACCGGGACATCCTGGAAAACAGGTACACAGGGTCCCTGCAGACAGACTGAAGTAGACCCCCGCTGGGCCACAACCAAGGGCTTTTGAAGGCCCCGTGTGGGCTAGAAACATTGCCAACCTTTACCTGCTGGTCGTTCTCATAAATCCAGGCATCTTCTCTTCCAGAATCATCCATCACTTCCTCCTTGGTCCGTGGGTCTCAGCAACCACTTCTGGACCCCAGGACATTTGCACAAGAAGCCCTCCTTCTGCAGAGACTGTTCCCAGCCATCTGTCCTGTCTCCATCCACAGAGACCCCAGATCCTAGTGATTTTTTGAGACCTAACTCAGTGGCGTCTCCTGTGGGCAGGAGCGAGCAGGGAGCATTGTGTTACCTAAGCCCCCACAGGGCTGTATTTGTGTCCTTCTTAGGACACTTGTCTCTTCCGAATTTGTTACAATTTATGTGCAGTATCCCATTCTCTGCTGAACCAAGAGGAAGGACCACTCACAAAACCTGAACTCGGCAGCCCTTCCTGGATTTGAGTCCCTCTTCTTAGCTCTTCTCATCTTAATTCTGAACTTTTTGGTGGATTCTTTTCTAAAGTAAGATAAGAAACAAGCATACAAGAAGATTGAAAGCTTTGTTGAACTTGGCATTTGCAAGGAATAGACTCCCACTATTGCTGGATTTGAATGTTGGCTTCTCCAACGAAGAGCTGTGCAATCTTGGGCCAGTCACTTCACCTCTCTGTGCCTATAAAATGGGAATAATAATGGTTCCTACTTCCTAGGGCTGTAATGAGGACTGAGTCCTCAAAGAACAGAAAATTATGATATCAAATACTCAGTATGTTGCAGGAAGGGAGACCCATTCCAGGGCCTGAGAGTGGGCTCTTATCTAACATTTCAAAATGAATTGTCCAAGGAAATGCACATACTGACAAAACAAAAGACTATATTGGGAAGGGGCGCCCAAATGGAGAGCAGGAGGGTGAGGGGACCCAGGAGGACTGCTCTGCCATGCGGCTCGCAGTCTCGGGTTTTATGGTGATGGGGTTAGTTTCCAGGTTGTCTCTGACCAATCATCTTGCTTGGTCCGTATGGATCTGACTCAGGGTCCTTTCTGGTGGCACATGCACTGTTCAGTCATGATGGACACTGGTGTAAAGGATTCTGGGAGGTCGGTAGGACATATTATGGGCTGGTGCCTCCTCCCTCCTTCCAGCCCCTCCTGCATCCTCCCAGTTAGTTTCAGCACTGAGTTCCTTATCGGGACCTCCTGTTGTGAGACAACTCTTGCACATGGTTATCATCATGCCTGGCCACTGCCGGTGGTTTCAATCAATGGTTCCCCAACAACTATCTCAGTTTTTGTTATTGCTCAGATTGCATCTTCTATTTCTTGAGACTTTATTCATATTTTCTTAATTGCATCGTAGCTAAAAGAAAACCAAAGCTAACAACACATGTAATATAGTGAAGCCTGATGTCCACTGGAGAATCATGGCCTTAATGACCCAAGGGCACCTGATGTGACACAACAGTGAAAGTGAGGGTTGGTTATAGCAATGAAGCAAAAGCAGACCAGGCCACCTCCTACCCTGTCACCTTGAGGTCAGAGAGTTGAGGTGCTGGGTCTCTGCCAACATGTAGAATAGGAACATGACAGTTCCTACCTCGCAGGCTTGAAGCAAAGGCCAACCAAGCTAATGCATGTAAAGCAGTTGGCATGTCATCTAGTGCATAAAGGCACTTGGTATAGATTGGTTATTGTTCTCAGCATCTGTCCTGGAACTCAAGGTGACTATTGTTTGGAGACGTGTCAGGAGAAAGTGTCCTCATATACATCCTTCAACTGTGGGGGAAACTGTGTATCTCCACCAGGGGAAATTTGACCAGAAACTGAGAAAGCAGGGCCCCTCTTTTTATTAGAAACACTCAGCACCTCCTCCTCTGTGAACATTCCCTGAAGGAATGCCAACATCAATGGCTGGAGAGCCATCAGGTTGAGACAGATACAGGTGTGACCATCAGCAACACAAGAGGGGACAGATTAAGGTCATTAAGTCACACACTGGAAACAGACAGGAAATCTGTATTAATTACAAGGAGAAGATGTGACCTCTTAGAGACTCTGCTAGGAGGAAGGAGGTCAGAGCCCCCACAGTGCGTCTGGGCTGGGGCTAAGAGCCAGTGGGTTGCCTCTAGCATGGTTCCTGCATCCTGCATCCCTAGAATGACTCAGACTTTGGTGGCCCAGAGAACTAGGGGTTACACACAACACAGAATCACATTCTCAAGGGAAGAAAAATGTTTCCACGTGCATCTGTACCTAACTCATATATCTGTCTTGTTCTAAGAATCCCTATGGGAGGGAAGGCCACCATTTTTTCTTGCCATTCCATGCCAATAATTAGCACTTTTTCTTTCTGTTTATTCTTATTAATGCCTTTTCCTTCCTCATCTATGCTCATGGACAGAGAGATAGCTAAGAGAGTTTGCATTCTCCTACAGCCAAGCACAACTCAGAGAATCCAAAAGGCACAGTTGCCCTCAGCTAATTTTCACTTGGATCTTAACCTCTCAGTCTATCTCACTTGGACTCTGGATATTAAAGTACAAATAAAGCTTCGTGACCTTTAAGCAAGGCAGCAGCTGCTCCTCCACCCTTTCCCCTGTGGTTTTGTCCATTTCTGCAATATCCTTATTTCTGGACTTCTAACGTCTTCCCTAGCAGGGAGGTGACTAACGTTAAAAGCCACAAATTACACCATGGTTTGCTAGGCACACCAAATGCTCCCTTTGAGACATCCTTTCAAATGGAAATATCTGTCCTTGGAATCAAGGTTAAATTTAGTTAAAGAACAAGGTCCCGACTTGGCCCAGACCCCTCTTCAATCCTGGCCCCTTCCCTTCCCCAAGGATGTGACGAGAAAGATTCCAGAGGTAAGCGGGCTGGTGGGTCTCAGTTCCACACAGAGGAAGTTCCAGCGAGGGTGGAGACTCTGATGCAGGTGTGGCAGAGGCATGGGCTTACAGCTCTTGAAGGAGCTTTGCACAGCATCACTTCTGTTCTGATGAAGCAGATTTCAAGGGCAGCATAGGGAGGGGCTGCAGTGGGAGGTGGGGAGGCAGTTGCTGTTCAGTCGCTCAGTCACGTTCAACTCTTCGCAACCCCGTGGACTGCAGCATGCCAGGCTTCCCTGTCTTGCTCTAATGAGGAGGCAGTAATGAGAACTTTCATTCTTGTTCTCCAGATTTCTCAAACCAAACTCTACTCTGTGCTATCATCTCCCCTCACCCCACACCCTCACACCCCCTCAACACACAGCGGTCTGAGTGGTAGCTCAGGCACTGAAGCTGTCATGTCTCCCAAGATGATGATGTGGAGGAGGCCAAGGAATGAAGGGAGCTCAAGGCGGGTATAATCACGGTGTGGGGACAGCATTCACAGCCTCCACCCCCTCAGCCCACCGAACCCTTCTGACTTAGCCCTGCCTGGCACTGCCCGTGTGTGCTGTGTTAAGTTGCTTCAGCCACGTCCGACTCTTTGCAACGCTATAGACTGTAGTCTGTCTGATGAACAGGCAGAATCCCATCTGTCCATGGGATTCTCTAGGCAAGAATACTGGAGTGGGTTGCCGTGCCCTCCTCAGATGGGTTGGCTACTGACTTTATAGTCTTCTGCTGCAAAGCTGGAATCCTGGCGTCCTGACTGGTGGGTTGTGGGTGGGGAACTTCCCCTCCCTGTGTCTTCCGAGGTTTCTGTCCTTGGCCACCGGAAATAGGAGGCACCATGAAGAGCATACTAAAGTTTAATGTCCTTTTTACAACCAATTTTTGTGGCTGACACCTTCCTCTCCGAACAAGACATTGATTCATGACTGAACAAGCCCTACACAGAGAGGAAAAAACAAACAAAAAAACCTCCTTGGAGTCTCCCAGTTCACTTCTGTTTACAAGAATGGATGGTTTCCAAAGGCTCTTCAGAAAATGGCTGAGAAGTCGGAGCAAAAAAGTTAATGTTTTTATTTCTGTCTCTTTCTCTACAGAGGAGTTTAAAATTCTTGCTTTGGGCCATATGGAGTGGATATTCCAGAAGGAAATTATATACGGCTCTCTGTTTCTGCTCAAATGCTTTTCACTTTGTCAAGTGGACCCTTTGAAGCAGCCTTCTCTTTACCTCAGATTCTGACATGAATAATTGTTTAATTGCCTTTCAGTCTACACGAGATAAGGAAGCCTGTCTCAAAATTGTATAATTCTCTTAACCAAACAATAGGCGAACCACCCAGAGCAGTTTTCAAAGAAAGAGAAGAATTCCTTACATATGTTAAGCATTTTATTCTTTGCCAAGTGCTTCGCTCTGGAGTGTTTTGTTAAATTGGATAATGGTATGAAGTGCTGTGTAAAGTGTATCACGTAATAAAAAAAGTAAGATTTTATAACTATATGACTATTATTTGCAGTAAAATAGTGAACTATGTCAGTGAATCTGTTAATTATCTTACTTATCAGAGACCTATTTATGTTTCTGTAACCTTTATATACATCATACACTATTTATTCATGCCTCTCATTTTTCCAAATATTGGGAGTTTTTTTTTTAGTTCACCTGGGACTATAAAATGGATTTCAGGCAGCACTGTTGACTTGCTTCGCATTCAGCTAGCAGAGCAGTTAGTTGGCTGCATATTCATCATCCATTTCCCTCCATTTTCATTCTCTACCCGGAAGCCCACCACTTTTACCGGGGGATCCATGAAGTTCTGACTAAGCCGATTCCACATCCAGCTTCAGGTTTGGGGCGTGTAGTCTAAGTTTAGCCAACCAGAGCCTTCCATCCCTCTGGACACAGACATTGGTTGCAGAGTGGACATGTGACCTAAGGAGGCCCAATAAGAATGAATCTTATTTTTATTTTTTGGAAAAGCTGGGCAGGGATGCTTTCTCTGCTCTCTGAACCAGAATTAGGAAGTACAGTGCCTGAGAGCTGCTGGAACCTACAGGAGACCTTTAGGGGAGTAAGCCTTAGAATTTGACACGAAAAAGGGCAAAGTGAAGAACTGGAAAGAAACTGGATGCGACATTGTTGAGTTACTGGATCAAACCTTGTGTGAAGCCGCTATTACCTCTAATACTTTCAGTTACTTGAACTAACAAATTTCCTTGATGGTTTAAGCCATTTTGAGTGAAATCTTCTGTTACTTGCATTCTGGTAGCGTTTATTTATGATATATTAATAGACAACTAAACACTTTACGAATCATCTTACCCTGCTTCATTTTCACAACACATTCAGAGAGGTTGTAATTCTTCTCATCTTATATGAAGACAAGGACCACGAAGGCATTGCCCTAGGTTAAACAGATGGTTAAGTCAAAAACTTATGTGAGGATAGGCAGTGTGCTGTATTCTCAGCATCTTTTACCATACGTGTCAACTGGGTAGAATAAATGTTGAATAAATAAATTGAAGAACAAAACTGAAATAGTAAAAAGAGCAATAATCTTTTTCAAGGGTGCTATGGGGGGAGGTGGGAGGGAGGCTCAAGAGGGAGAGGACATATATACCTATGGCTGAACCATGTTGATTGTATGGCAGAAACCAACACAATATTGTAAGGCAATTATCCTTCAATTAAAAATAAATTTTAAAAAAGAGTAATAATCTTTGTTTTAATTATTCATTCATTTTTCCCAACAAATATTTATCAAATGCCTACTAGGTACCAATCATGAGGCTACATGTTCAAATGAAATACTCTTTGTGCCAGCACCTCTCATGTGAAAAAAAGAGAAAATTGTTGAAGTCTTTCTTATTCTCTTTCAAAAATTTCAAATTGTTAAGAGATTATTTAAAAGACTGCAATGATTTGCTAGAGAGGAATCTTTGTGTTTTAAAATCTCTTTTCTGTAGCTCATATCCATGGTTTCTGCCTCATTGAACTCAGGAGTACATACCTCTCAGGTAGAAAGAATCGTCAGTGGTTGTATGTTGTAAGTGTTCTGTGCAGCTGAATATTTCACAAATACTGAATTACAGTCTTCTCAAAGTCTGAGTCTCTTTCTGACAGTTCGTTAGAATATCCGTTCATGCAACTCTCTGGGGAACCATGAAGATGGACTTTTCCTATTTTAGTGTATATCACAGTAGATCAGAAATCCATCCTTAATGGGAGAAGGCAATACTTGGATTTGAAACTCTGTCAGATTTTAGAGTAACAAGAAAGTAGAAGGAAGATGACCCTGTGGAAATGAGGCATTCACCAAGTAGTCCGGAAAACAGCCTGAACTGTAATTCCCCAAGGACGGAATGTGTAACAGAAAAAAGACACAACCAAGAAATGTAAGTCCTTAATATCAAACAGCAACCTCAGAGAACTGAATCACAGAATCGATGATGAAAATAATTTCATGATTTAAGGACTCAGCAAGGTTTTTTTCCCCTTTTCCTGTCCTGCATGAGAGTGGGGGAAAGAGAGAGCTGTCTGTTAAATGCATTTTATAGGTCAAGTTTAGGAAAGTCAGCCCTAAGCAGTGAGTGGGAAGAGAAAATCCTTTAGAGGGAGACTGGGTTCAAATTCCCTGATAATTCAGGCTGGTTACTTAATCCTTCTGAAATTCCTTTCCTCACCTAGAAAACAGTGATAATATTTACCTTAACAGGGTGTGTGGCAGTCAGATATGTGAAGTGAAGTGAAGTCACTCAGTCGTGTCTAACTCTTTGCAACCCCATGAACTGTAGCCTGCCAGGCTCCTCTGTCCATGGGGTTTTCCAGGCAAGAATATTGGAGTGGATTGCCATTTCCTTCTTCAGCGGATCTTCCTAACCCAGAGATCGAACCCCAGTCTCCTGCATTGCAGGCCGACTCCTTACCGGTGTACACCAGGCATGCAGGAAATGGCAGCTGTTTTTTTGTACTTTTTATATAAGGAGGACAAACTCGGGCTCATTAAAAAAGTGTTGTCACACTTACTTCTTGCTTTTCTTATCAGAAAAAGATTTCAGAAAGTGTTCTATAGCACAGAAAGGAAAAAGCAAATGAAGAACATGTGGTACTTTCCAGAGTACCAAAATTTCTTACCCAAAATTCAATTACAGCTGTATAATGAGGGTGCAACACAGCCCTCGTGTACCTCTTATTGCTAAATTTACTACCTCCTTCTGAGAAAATGAGGGAGGCTTAGTTCACATCCTTGAAAACCACACGAAGTGCCTCATGTTTCTGGTCGTGTCCTGCAGGAACCTGAGCAAACGAACAATAAAAGAGATGGATGACTGAGGATTATTCAGTGGGTTCTCAGCAGCCTTTCAGAAATGCTGAAAACAGTTTTGTAACTGTTTACTCATGAACTTGTGCTGTTTCCCCTTGGGTAATGTGTCTCTGAAGCTGAGTCCCACATCAGCTGTCAATGGCATGATTTATTCCTGTTAACGACTAAGGATAAAGCAGAAGGGTGGGAGGCTGTAGGCTCCCTCCTGCCCCCCTCCGCCCACCTTCTCTGGGGATGAATCCTGGTGCAAAGCTACCAGGTGTGGGTGGAGGCAGCTCTGAACAGAACCCAGAACACAGGCTGAAAGGGATGGCCCCACCAACAACTTCTGACCTATTCCTTATCTGCACTATTCTGATTTGGAGAAGGAAATGGCAACCCACTCCAGTATTCCTGCCCGGAGAATTCCATGGACAGAGGGGCCTGGTGGGCTGCAGTCCATGGGGTCGCAAAGAGTCAGACATGACTGAGCGACTGAGCATACATATTCTTATTTAGAGAAAATAACAAAGTGAGAGTTTGCAAATATTGAGCAACAAAAGTGACAGTCTTGCAAAATGCTAATAAATTTGCCGTGAGGTTTATGGAGAATCAAACCAATTTAGGAAACGGAAGTTTTTTGTTTTTTGGTGTTTTTTATTTTTTTAGCTGAAATATGTAATAATAAGACAGTGAAAAGTGTTAGTCACTCAGTTCAGTTCAGTTCAGTCGCTCAGTCGTGTCTGACTCTTTGCGACCCCATGAATTGCAGCACGCCAGGCCTCCCTGTCCATCACCAACTCCCTCAGTCTACCCAAATGCATGTCCGTCGAGTCAGTGATGCCATCCAACCATCTCATCCTCTGTCGTCCCCTTCTCCTCCTGCCCCCAATCCTACCCAGCATCAGGGTCTTTTCCAATGAGTCAACTCTTCGCATGAGGTGGCCAAAGTATTGGAGCTTCAGCTTCAACATCAGCCCTTTCAATGAACACCCAGGATTGATCTCCTTTAGGATGGATTGACTGGATCTCCTTGCAGTCCAAGGGGCTCTCAAGAGTCTTCTCCAACACCACAGTTCAAAAGCATCAATTCTGCGGCACTCAGCTTTCTTCACTGTCCAACTCTCACATCCATACATGACCACTGGAAAAACCATAGCCTTGACTAGACGGACTTTTGATGTCTAACTCTTCGCGACCCCATGGATTGTAGTCCATCAGGCTCTTCTGTCCATGTGATTTTCCAGGCAAGATACTGGAGTGGAATGCCATTTCCCTCTCAGAGTATCTTCCCGATCCAGGGATGGAACTTGGGTCTCCTGCATTACAGGCAGATTCTTTACCATCTGAGCCACCATGGAAGCCCATGTAATAATAACCACTTCTAATTCTTTAAATTATAAAACTTGAATTTTGTTTGTTTGCTTTTAGACAGCATATAAAGTCAGTTCTGTGATATCTAAGGGCGTAAAATGTCATTTATATGTTTAAGTCATATCTTTATGCTATAAAATCCCAAACGCCTCCCTGCTCTGGGCTTTTGTAAGCTTATTGGTCATTCAGAATCAGGGAATCAGAGTTGAAGATGTCTCACTTCTCCTTAAAGTCTTGAAAGAAATTCTCAAACCTTTCTTCTGTGTCTCATGCCTTTCACATCTTCAAGTTGAATTTGGTGATAGTTATGTACACCACTGTGCCACTTAATACTTTTTAAAATATGCACAATCACAATTACAAGCAGAGGCTATTTCATCATTTTCAGTTTTTGGAAGAGAACACCGATGTTCAAAAAAATCAAGCACATTGGATGATGATCATGCTATAGAATCACTGAATCTGCAGGAGAAATGATACATATTAGCTACAAGTTGCTTGATATAAACTTAATTTTCAAATGTAAAAATGAAATTTTAAGTATTTTGGGAGAAAATAGATTGTTGTAACTTGAGAGATGATAGTAGAGAAGGATTTAATAGCTATGACTTTTAGGACAAAAATCATAGTGGAAAATATTGCTGGATTTGAGTACTTAAAATACACATGCACACAAAAAACTTCTGAATGATAAAAAATATACTCTGATATGCTTTGGTATTTAACAAAATTTAGAGACAGATGATAAACTTAAAAATATAAGGAAAACTTTGAATATATAAAGAGCGCTTACAAACCAATAAGTAAAAGATGAATCCATATGTTAACAATGGACATAAATAGCACATTCCCAGGGGAAAAATGAAGTAGCCAATAAATATAAACAAAAATGTTTAACCTTCCTGGTCACAAAATAAATAAAAATTAAAACAATAAAACTCCCCAACCTGATGGGGAAAAAAAAAAATGGAATAGGATGAAAATATCCAGTACTTTCAAGACTTTAGGAAAAAAGTCACCTTCTTACTATGCTACTGGGAATTTAAAATGGTAAAACCTGTTGTAGAATAATTCAGCATTATGTATCAAAATCCTTTTAAAGAGGCATAGCATCTGATTCAGTTTCTAGCAATGAATTCTAGGCAAGTAATTGGACAAGTTGCCAAATATCTAAGTGCAAAAAGTTGGCAGTATCTTTTTTTTATAATAGTGTGAAATGAGAAACAAGTTAAAATACTGACAATAATCATAATATTGTCATTATAATTAACTCAAAAAAGAAGGGCTACCAAATACCATGAATAGTTTGATGTAATTTTATTTAAGATAAATGCGTGTTATATTAATGAATACACGCACATACAACTCAGTCCTCACTACGGGTTTTCCAGGTGGCTCAGTGGGTTAAGATTCTGCCTGCAAATCAGGAGATGCAGGAGATGTGGGTTCAGTCCCTGGTTGGAGAAGATCACTGGGAGTAGGGCATGGCAACCCACTCCAGTACTCTTGCCTGGAGAATCCCATGGACAGAGGGGCCTGGCGGGATACAATCCATAGTGTTGCAAAGAGTCGGACGCGACTGAACACACACACACACCTGCAGTCCTCAGTACAACCCTGTCAAGTGGGTGCTGTAAAGAACTCTGCTTCACAAAAGAGGAAACTGAGGCAGAAAGAGGGAAGCACATGCTTGAATCCACACAGCTGGTGAGGGCAGAGCCTGATTCTAGACCAGGTCGTGTGTCCTCAGGGAGCCTGGTCTTAACTACCAGCGCAGCTACACTGGGTGAAAAAGTGTGTTTTACACGCTCCCTTTACACAGGAGAAAGAAAGGCATCACACATTGACCAGCTTTCAGTGCTTACCTTTGGGTGGGGGAAATTCCAGAGAGGAGACTTCCGTGTATTAATTTAAAAAATCAGTTCAATGTCTTTTGATTTTTCTGTGTTTAGCACACATCGCTTACTGGCAATGAATTACAAGTTTTTCAAAGCTGTGGAGTTGCCCAAAGTGATGAGGAAGTAGTCATTCTCCCCCTCCTTGGGCTGTTTTGGTAATTTACAGGTCAAAACAGGATTAAGGAAGGGGCTCAGCTTTCCTAACCCCCTTCTCTGCTAAGCCCTTGATTGTAAAGCCTCCCAAAGACACAGAATGTCTTGTTTCTTTTTTTGTTTGTTAAATTTCACTTCTTTCTGAACATTCTGTGCTGGGCCTTTTTTTTTTTTTCTTCTAAAAGGATTACTGCACTAGGGCCCGGCATTCCAGAGGCCTGACGTTGGGACCGGCAGCTGGGTCCCTCTTCCCACTGCTGTCAGCCTGGTATTGCCAAGATCCTTATTATTTCTGCTCTGCATTTTCTCAGAATCCCAGAGGTAAGTGGTGAGAGGAAAATTCTCATTTTTTTTCCTTGACTCAAATCATTTTGGCTCTTGAGATTGTAACAAATACCAAGGGGCCTAGAAATGGTGCAGTGTTTCCCGGTATTAAATTTTTTAAAAAGGGAAAACACACCCGGGGTTGTTTTCTCTAAATCTGTGTTGGCTTTATCAACACGGAGGTGTGGCTGGCTGGATTCTTCAGTCTCTGGAGATGGAGATGACAGTTTTCTGGGGTGGGGCTTGTGCGCCCCTCCCCCACCCCACCCCACAGCTCCCTCACCCGACTTCCCACCCCATGCCATCCCCCACCTCCCACCCCAGCCGCCCTGTGTGAAGAGCTATGCACAGAAGTGAGAAGGGATTAGAGCAACTCCACCCTTTCACTTCCTCAGGGCTGGCTGGTTTAGTCACTTTCATGCAGGCAGAACTCACAAGGGGCCAAACCAGGGTCTTAACCCAGGTCTACCCAAGTCCCTGGTGGCTCAAGACGGTAAAGCGTCTGCCTACAATGCAGGAGACCCGGGTTCATTCCCTGGGTCAGGAAGATCTCCTGGAGAAGAAAATGGCAACCCACTCCAGTATCTTGCCTGGAAAATCCCATGGACGGAGGATCCTGGTAGCTTACAGTCCATGGGGTCACGAAGAGTCGGACATGACTGAGCGACTGCACTCACCCAAGTGCCAAGTCTGTGCCTTAACCATTCAGATCAGGGTCTAAGACTGGAGGTAACTATTGACTCTGTGGAGGCTGAAGGTCTACTTCTCACTCTCTCACCCACCCTAGAAAGCACCAGGGTCAAGGGGCTCAAGCAGTGTTTATGGGATGAATGAATGACTGGGTGAATGAATGTGTGGACCAAACTGCCAAAGAAGGAAAAAGTGGCCATGAAGTCAGGTTACTTTTTTTAATTTGAGAGAGGAGTTTGGGGGTTTGAGGGTCTGGGTTTGGGGGCTAGCTTTTATTCTTTAGTGGTCTGGAGTCTTTTCCATGGCTGAAGGGTGGGTGGTAGCTCTGGAGAGATTGTGGGAGAAGTGGGGGGCAGAGAGTTGCCTCCAAGAGAGGGAGGTGCCCTGGTGAGAGGAACTCACTCCAGACCCCAGTCTGGAGCCCAAGCAGGGACTGGCATGTATTCTCTGTAAAAGGCCAGGCAGTAAATATTTTATTATTTTCTAAAAATAAATATTTCTTTTTAATTGAGGTAATGCTGGTTTATAACATTACGTAAGCTGCATATGTACAGCATTATATTCCCACTTTGGATGTAAATATTTTAGGCTTTGAATACTCAGAATTGGCTTGGTTCGAGGTCCCTGGAAGCAGGAAACAAGTCTTAGGCGTCTTTGCCTCCCAAGCACCTAGCCCAGGCAAGCCTTCAATCAGCGTGTGTAGAATTGAATTGGCCCTTTGTTCCCACACTTGGGTCTCATCAACACAGTGCTCTTCTCCAGTCATCTCCCTTCCTCCAGCCTCTCTCCTGTGCTAGATGCTTCCGGCTGCTACAACATCCTAACCTACATTTGCCTCCTTGCCCACATCACTCAGTGCCCCACCAGCAATTAAAGAAGTTTTAACCAAAGCTCCAAAGAACGTAATGGGATGAACCAACTGGCCTGGGTAGGCTTGCCTGTGAACTATGCCGCGGAAAGGGAGTGTTTATTTGGGCAGACAGTGATCTCAGAGATAAACACAGTCAGAGCCCAGTGAGGTCAGCATACAGTGAAGGAGGTAAAATTTTCCATTCTGGTTCAGCCATGACTAAAGTTGTCAGGAATCAGTGCAATAACTATGAGTTTGAACCGCTTTGCATGAGTAAATCTCTTTGCAAATCTGGGCTTTTATTTTCCCGTATGTTCTTAGTTTAGCTCTCGTAAGACTTCAACAGATACAATAGAAGCATAAGTGATTCAAAGCATATTCAGCATTTTATTTTTTTGTCCATTATTGAGCAAACACTCAATAATATGTATTCAGAGTCAGGTACCATTCTGAGAACTTTGTGTATAATGACACGACGCTGCCTTTCATTCACTTATTCATTCATTCAATAAAAATAAATTGGATGTGTTCTGTGAAACCACACTGTGCTAGGAATGAAAAAGGCATTGGATACAGTTTTTTTTCTCTCTCTCTCTCATGGGTTTAGTGGAAGAGACAGACAAGGAAATCAATAGCACAACGCCTGGCATAGGGGCACGCACAGCAGGTATCATTTGTCCTGGGGATGAGGAGGAAGCACACATAACCTGCCCTGAGGAGGTGATGTTTAAGCCTGAGCTCAGCATTGATGGAAAGTCAGCCTGTGCTCTGGGGAGCAGCAAGCCCAATCAGCCTAGAGCAGGGGGCCTAGACCTGAGGCTGACGTGGGGTCTCAGTGTGCTTGGGCTGCCCTACAAGATCCCACAGACTGGGGGCGCTGAAACAAACAGACATTGGTTTTTCCCACAGTTCTTTAGTCCAAGGTCAAGGTGTCAGCAGTTTAGTTACCTCCTGAGGCCTCTCTTGGGCTTATAGATGTTAGCCTCTTGCTCTGTCCTCACACAGTCATCCTTCTGGGGAACAACAGTCCCGTTGGATGAGGGCCCCTCCCTAATGCGGGGGAGGCAACATAATTCATCTGAATGCCATGAGGTGGAGGGGGGATGGGGGCTGAGGCCAGTGTGGCAGCTACTCAACTAGTCCAGGGGAGAGTGATGCAAAGTTAAGTGAACAACCCCAGCAGGCCTGGGGAGAAAGCAGGAGATTCCTGGGATTTGCAGCAGAACCTGCAGGCGGAGGCAGCCAGTCGGCAGGGAGGACTGGGCAGAGGGACGGTGCAGGAGGGTGTGTGAAAAGGAAGGAAGCAAGAGGGTGGGATGACTCTGAAGTCCTGAATCGAAGGATGGTGATGCTTCCTGGAATGAGGAACAGGGGAGAAGGAGCAGGTCTGGAGGGGGAGGAAGTTGATGAGTTAGAAGTGTCAGTGGAAAACCACCAGGAGAGTTTAGCAAGGAGTTGGGGATGATGGTCAGAGAATCTGAAAACGAGTCTGGTCTGGAACTAGAGATTTGAGAAACATCAGTGAAGTTGGGGCTGAGAATTTGGAGCCAGGATTTGAACCAGATCACCCAGGTAAAGAGAAGGTGGCCAGGGACAGAACCCTGGGACTCCAGAAAAGGAGTGGCCTGAGTAGTGGGAGGAAGACCAGCAGACGACGGGGAGCTGGCATGACCATCTGTGCTCTGCTAATAGATGCAGTGACAGCATCTCATGTGACTCTTACAGAAGTCCCCTCTTACAGGCATAAAGCAAACTCTTAAAGGGCACTTACTGAAGGCCAGGCACTGTTGAGAAGACTTGGTGGTAGTTCATCGAATCCTCACAAAGTCTCACCATTTACACAGGAGGAAACTGGAGCAGAGAGGAACCAGATGCTCAAGATCACAGAGTGAGCTGAACATAGAACTGGAATCCAGGTGATAAGGCGGCAACATCTGAGCTAGGAGCCATGTGACTGTTCTGCCTCCTCCTGCCTTGTATGGATTTTAAGAACGAGCAAGTCAAGCACCAGAGAGGTGAAGATGACATGGCCAATAAGGGTCAGCATTGAGTTTTAAAATAAAACCTTTGCACTATCCGCTGTCTGTGCAACTTTTTCACAAGCTAAGGGAGGGAAGAATTGCAGGCAAAAGTGTTGTCTAGTGAGATTGGGACAGAAAGCATCTGTTAGATTTGGTAGCATGGAGATCACTGGGGAGTCAGGAAGGTCAGTTTCAGTAGCATGATGGGGTGGGGGTCTGGTGGTAAAGTCTTGAAGAGTGAATGGTAGGCAGGAGTTTAGATGGTCCTTTCAGGAAGTTTGACTAAAGAGAGAAAGTGAGAGATGGGAGAGCAGCTAAAAAGAGAGAGATAAAAATGCTCAAAAATAATTTTTTTGTTAAGAGGGGAAAACTTGCATGTATTTGCATGCTGATAGGAAATCCAAGGTTGAGGGTTATGCTGGTGGAGAACTGGCTTTCAGTCTGCTGTGAGTTTGGTTAATTGGAATCAAGGTCTCTGGGTCCGGCTGACTTGAACCTCCAAACCCGAGGAACTGAGCCTGTGAGCTGGTGATGTCACCCCAAAGGGAACATATGGGGATGGCAAGATCTTGATTGTCTTGCTTGAACTGCAAACATAGCCACAGACTCACCCATGGGTGATTGTTCTGCTATGAACAGTCTTCTAAATTTGAATGGTAACATCACATCGAAATTGTTATCTTCATTTGTAATCTAAGAACTACAAATATAGATAGCTGAGGTATCATACCCGTAGGACCAAAGATTTGAAACCATGAGAATTCACTGCTCGTGAGAAGACATTGGCTACAATTCTTTTGGAAAACAGTGGTACATGTTTCAAGAGCCTTGTGTATTGTCATATCACTTATGTCAATAATTCCATTTCTGAGAGTTTGGATTAAAAACTTAATGTGCAAGGATGTTCACTGCAGCATTGTTTATAAGAAAAAACTGGAAATAACATAAGAGATTAAGAGCAAAGAAGTGTCGAGACAAACTATAATATATCCACTTGATAAAAAAACAGTGGCTTAAAATAATACTTACAAAAACAATTTTTGAAACATTATATATATATACACACACACACATATAAATGGTCTTAAATGAGAAAAGCAGAATGAAAATTCTACCGTATGAACACAACTGTGTAAACAAGCCAACAATATAAAAAAGACTGAAGATATCGTTGCTAGACTTGACTACGTTTGCCTGGTTAATACTTTGATAATGAAAAGGAAACAACACATGAAAAGATCTCTCTAAATCTCCACTAATTAGCAATGTCTGGCATTACAATGAATGCTATTCTTTTCTGTTCACTTTTTCATGTCTTTTTCTGGCATTCTGGTAGTGCATAGATTACCCATTAAGAAAGGCAGGTGTTTTACTGAAAATGCATGAAATGATGCCTCTAGATAACACATCAGGAAAGTGTCTTTAAAATATTTTTATTGTGTTCCACATCATTTTTTCTGTACAAAACAATATACACTCATTTGGAAAATACAGAAAAATTGGAAAATCAGAGAACTATGGAAAAACAAAGAAAAATCTCATTGAATTCTTCTTTTCAGGTAATAAATGTTGATATTTTACTGCAACAGAAACATATTTTGATGGACTCCCTGGGCTGTAGCCTGCCAGGCTTCTCTGTCCATGGGATTTCCCAGGCAAGAATACTGGAGTGGGTGCCATTTCCTTCTCCAGGGGATGTTCCTGACCTAGGGATTGAACCCAGGTGTCCTGTATTGCAGGCGGATTCTTTACCACTAAGCCACCTGGAAAGCTGGGAGAGCTGCTATGTTCATCTTAACCAAGTGCATATAACTCTGACACAAAACATTTTGCCTCTCAACAAAGCCAAACCATTCATAGAGAGTAAAAGTTTAAGGGTGATTAGTAGTATTGAACTTGGTCCATGTGGGGCTGGATGGAGCTCTGCCATAGACCTGCTCTCATTGACCTGATAATTGGGAAAGCAACTTTTGGAGCTGTTATTGCTGTTGCTGCATCAGAGACCTGGCATAAAAGCAAAATAAATAACTAGGCTTCAGCAACAATTCTGGACATGGTGCCAGAAAATTAGCTGTGCTGGTCCCTACATTTCTCCATGACCTGAGGAAAGGGCACTCCTCTGTTTATTCACCTTGGAATCTCCAGCAAACTGCTGGCCCTGGGAACATAGCAAGTGCTCCACAGACATTTGCGCAAGTGAGCTAAAGGCTTGGGTTCAAATTCTTACCTTCTCACTTATCGGTAGATGTTCCCATCCACTTCTCTGGCTTTGATCCCTGTCTTTGAGCTAATGGCTTTCAGATTTCAATCACTAACAATGTCTTCTCTCCAAAACTCCAGATCCCCCTCACTAACTGCCTACTGGATTTGTCCAGGTGGGTGTTCCGTATGTAGTCCCAAATCAGGATGTTTCGTCCTGTACTCATCCGTTGTTGTTGTTCAGCTACCCAGTTACGTCTGACTCTTTGCAACCCCATGGACTACAACACGCTAGGCCTCCCTGTCTCTCACCATCTCCCGAAGTTTGCCCAAGTTCAGGTCCATTGCATCGGTGATGCCATCCAGCCATCTCATCCTCTGATGCCCTTTTCTCCTTCTGCCCTTATTCTTTCCCAGCATCAAGGACTTTTCCAGTGAGACAGCTGTTTGCATTAGATGACCAAACTACTGGAGTTTCAGCTTCAGCATCAGTCCTTCCAAAGAGTATTCAGAGTTGATTTCCCTTAAAATTGACTGGTTTTATCTTCCTGCTGTCCAAGGGACTCGCATGAGTCTTCTCTAGCATCACAGTTCGAAGGCATCAATTCTTCGGTGCTCCACCCTCTTTACAGTCCAGCTCTCACAACCGTATGTACTCATCGGATTCCCTCCCAAATCTGCTCCTTCTCCCATGACCTCTGACTTCATTACTGTCATCACCCTCAAGGTACCCAAGTGAGAAACTAAAAGCATCTCTCTACTCCTTTGCCTTGCACTTTCGTCTTCTGTAGACTAGCTCATGAAATCCTGCTGACTCTAGTTAAAAAATGTCCCCAATTCATCCTGTCATTTCCATTCCCACAGCTGCTGTGTCAGACCTTCATTAAATCTTACCTAGAGTACTACATCAATCTCCTGGTCTCTATGCCTCCAATCTTCCTATTTCAAAACCTCTTCTGTGTAGTCATAACCGAAAGCATCTATTTAAACTCAGGCATAATTATGCCACTTCCCTCCTTCAAAGCACTCAAAGTCTCCTCAGTACACTAAGAATCCTAATTCTTAGACAACTCAGACAACCTATTGCTATCTGGCTCCACCTTCCCTTTCTGGTCTCATCCCTTACAAAACTCACCTTCTCACCCTAAATCCTGGAGGAAAAAATGGCAATCCACTCCAGTATTCTTGCCTGGAAATCCCCATGGACAGAGGAGCCGGGTGGGCTACAGTCTATGGGGTCACAAAAAGTCAGACATGACTTAACAACTGAGTAACGAAAACAGCACCCTAAATAGGTGTCACCTACTTTGGCCACACAATTTTCTACTCTTCCCCAAGTAGACCATAATTTCTCCTTTGCATAGGTTGGCCCAGGATCTTCTAACTTCTTATTGATGATGCTCTGACCCTATATTCAGAGTCCAGCCCTTTGGTCACCTCCTCTGAGAACCCTTCCTTGGACCTGCAAGGTAGAATCAACCCCTCTCTTGACCTTGCTCTCATCCTTGGTCCATATATCAAGTCCTTTCTTTGGGTGCCTGGTGGGCAGCAGTAACTACAGCAGTGTTTGGAGTGAGAATGAATGAGCACCTGAAGAGGCTGTGGTGGGTCTACTCCTGGTACCACCTCCCTGTCTCTGGTACCACCTCCCACGCCCCAGGCTCTGGGTCTCACCTACAGCCTCAGCCTCCTCCACACCTACCTCCTGTGTGGTGATCCCGAGGCTTCACCTTGCGAAAGAACGCCCTCAGGTACTTGTCTCCCAGGCAGACGCCCCCTTCCTCCCCGCAGAAGACTGATTTGGTATCAATGCCGGCCAGACAAATTAGATTCGCTCAAGAAGATACAGCCATAAGGACAGATGCTGGGGCAAAGGGACTCTTGTCGGGAGGAAGGAGTGAATGGAGCTTATTTATATTCTGAGATTCAATGAGATGTGACAGAAATACCTCATTTCACATGATTAAACTTGTGCAGGGTCCTGATGGCGGCACACAAAGACAAGTTAAAGATATTCTCCAAGCTCTACTCAAACTTTGGGAAATGGCTGAGAGTCAGCCCTAAGTTACAGTACTTGAGGAAGTCTTCCCAGCACCTCAGTGCTGGACTGGACTCTCTTCCCATAAATTCAGGTTTATCCTCAACAGAGATTTTCATTCAGTGTCATAGAATCGCTGGAATGCTTGCTTGTCCACCTCTCTATTAAATAGACAGTAAGTTGAGGCTAGTGGAGAAGAACCTGCCTGCCAATGCAGGAAATATAAGAGATGAGGGTTCGATCCCTGGGTCCGGAAGATCCCCTGGAGAAGGAGATGGCAACCCACTCCAGTATTCTTGCCTGGAGAATCCCATGGACAGAGGAGCCTGGTGGGCTACAGTCCACGGGGTCCCAAAGAGTCGGATTCGACTGAAGGACACACACACGCTAGGCAAGGGCAGGGCTTATGTTTATTCATTCTACTTTTCTCAGAATTTAGCTTTCTGCCTGTCCCCTAGTAGATGTTTTGGAAATAGTTGTACAATTAAACTGAATGGGAAAGCCCTCCTTTCACGCCTTGCACAAAACGAGCCACACCTAACTCTCAAATATCTCCAGATTGAACACACGGAGGTGTTCCAGGACTCCCGGGGCTCAGCCTCTGGGGAGGCAGGGGAGGAGAGGACCTCTGGGTCCCTTCGGTTCCCTCCCCCCCCAGCCTCCCCGGACCCCTGCTGTGGGCACACTGCTCCCCGAGGTCTGCCGTGCCAGAGAAGCAAGCAGAACAAAGTGATGCAGTCTACGGGGGATTCACGAAGCCATTGTGGGAAAGTGACATGATGACCGGTGGGATTTCCACATGTAAGGGAATCCAGGCGAAGGAAAGGCCGAGCAGGGGAGATTCACGGAATGATCTGGAAGGGAAAAAACAGAAAGCAAGGATAGAAGATGGTGGTTGGCATTTGACTCCTGCTTGGGGGCGGGGCATGGGAGTAGAGATCAGAGGTCGGACACTGCCCCACGACCCAGGGTCCCAGGTGGGGAGCTGGGAGAGGGACGCACGCCTCGCTCCAACCGGTGCGTGGAGGTGTGG
The DNA here is from genome assembly GCA_024291935.2 of Okapia johnstoni. NCBI lineage: Eukaryota > Metazoa > Chordata > Mammalia > Artiodactyla > Giraffidae > Okapia > Okapia johnstoni. The sequence goes on along the minus strand of CM044321.1, from coordinate 68,221,459 downwards.
TGTCTTGGGCGAGCTGCACGTTCTGGGTCCCACCTCGGGCCTGACCCGGCACCCTCGGTGGACGCTTCCCTCCCTCCTGGCACTGTCCCCGCGGCAGTGTCCCCTGGCAGTCTGTGTCACCCCCCACCCCCCGGCCGCCATAGTGTCCAGGCAGGGGCGGTCCCAGCCCCAGGCGTGGAGCGGCGGACCCCAGGGCGATGAGTAAACCCTTGGCCGCGAACGGGCGCGGTCGAGCGGGAGAGTGCCAAATTCTGAGATGCTGTAACGCGCCCGCCCGGAGCGTCTGGGGCCGTGCCCGAGGGCCGGGAGGGGCGCGGCGAGGGATAAAAGGGCCGCGCGGCGCCGGGGCCGTTTTCTCAGCGCGGTGGCCGCAGCTCTGCCCTCCTCGCCGGCGGGAACCTGAGCGGCGTCACGGGGTCCCGGGCGGTCCGAGTCGGGGCGCCGGCACCTCCCCTGCCATCAACAGCTGGAGCGCGAGCCCGGCCATGGCGGGGCTGGAGAGCGCGCCCGCGGCCAGGCCGAGCCTGACGTCCATCTCGTCGGGGGAGCTGCGCAGCCTGTGGACATGCGACTGCGAGCTGGCCCTGCTGCCCTTGGGCCAGCTGCTGCGGCTGCAGCCCGGTGCCTTCCAGCTGCGCGGCGACCAGCTCGTGGTGCCCGCGCCCGCGGAGCCCGCCGCCGCGCGCGGGGGCTTCAACGTCTTCGGAGACGGCTTCGTGCGCCTCGACGGGCAGCTCTACCGCCTGAGCAGCTACATGAGGAGGTGGGTGGCCTCGCCGCGCACCCCGGCTCGCCTCCTGGTCCCCGCCGAGGCCTCCACGCTGCCCACCCCCATCCCTATGCCTCACTTCCAGAGATTCAGCCTGGATCCCCCACCCCCATCACACTTCTAGATTTTTCTCATTGCTAACATCACCCAGAGGTGCGGAGCTCTCCCTGCCCTGGCTTTTTCTGCTCTTTGCACCGACATCTCACAGCTGAGGGTGGTGGCCGGGTGGGCAGGGAGGAGAGCGCGGAACTGGCTGATGATTCTTCCTTCCTGGCTCCTTAACCAGGTCAAATGAGCTCAAACTGGGGGCACACCCTTGCTAAGCAGAGACTCACACCCTGGCTTTAGCCTGGGGGGAAGGGGCGGGGAGAGGTTGTTCTCTTCTGCTCTATCAGCTGGATCCAGAGAGGAGACCCTGTGAGAGCGCGCATAAGTTTACAGTTTCCCATCTTTAGCCTCACTGCCTTTTCAAAAAGGAAATTAATAAACCGTGTATGAGAAGAAACCAAAGCCCGTAAAGTCCAACCCAGGGGCCATGTGGGCTGTCGAGCGGGCAGGTGGCTGTGGAGTGGGCAGTTCCGTTCTGGGAAGATGAGTGCAGTGACTTTGGCTTCCCGGAGCAGAGCTGAGGCCAAAACAACTTGATGGAGGGTTACAGGATGTTTAAGTGCGGTGGAAAAGTGCCTGAAGCACTTCCTAGGGGACTTGAAGGCAGCAGGATTGAAGCCCATCTGAGGCGGGCTTTGGTAGGGCAAAGGAGGAGGGAGCTTCACCCTGGGTTCTGCTGGGGCCTCTTGCTTCCAGAGGTCACCTGGGGAGTGGGGAGCTTGCATTTGTGCTGTGGAGCTGGGTATCAGGAAGCGGGACAGGTTGATTCTGAGATGAGTGAGCAGACAGCTATTAAGCTAGAAAGCCTTTGCTCCAGGGAGAGACAGCAGCCCTGGGCACCCTATGGGTGGAATAAAGTAAAGAGGGGCAAGCAAACCAAAGGAGATATTTAAAATGCCTTCTTCAAAGCTGCTGGGGAACACCTTGCTTTTCCACTCAAAAGATAGTGAGGGCTTTCACTGAGCACCTGATGCAGGATTCCCCAGCAAAAATCTCTCCCTTTCTGAGCAAATTGAAAATTCCAAGCCATAAGCAGGGGTTGGTGGTAGGAACTGAGCTAGAGATCAGATTTAGGGAGATTTTATAATTTTTTTTAATAAATTTATTTATTTTAGTTGGGGGCTAATTACTTTACAATATTGTAGTGGTTTTTGCCATACATTGACATGAATCAGCCATGGGTTTACATGTGTTCCCCATCCTGAACCCCCCCTCCCACCTTCCTCCCCATCCCATCCCTCTGGGTCATCCCATTGCCCCAGCCCTGAGCATTTGTCTCATGCATCAAACCTGGAATGGTGTTCTGTTTCACATATGATAATATACATGTTTCAATGCTATTCTCTCAGAACGTCCCACCCTCACCTTCTCCCTCAGAGTCCATAAGACTCTTCTATGCATCTGTGTCTCTTATGCTGTCTCGCATTTAGGGTTATCGTTACCATCTTTCAAATTCCATATATATGCATTAGTATACTATATTGGTGTTTTTCTTTCTGGGTTACTTCACTCTGTATAATGGGCTCCAGTTTCATCCATCTCAATAGAACTGATTCAAATGTATTCTTTTTAATGGCTGAGTAATATTCCATTGTGTATATGTACCACAGCTTCCTTATCCATTCATCTGCTGATGGACATCTAGGTTGCTTCCATGTCCTGGCTATTGTGAACAGTGCTGCGATGAACATTGGGGTACACGCGTCTCTTTCAATTCTGGTTTCCTCGGTGTGTATGCCTAGCAGTGGGATTGCTGGGTCATATGGCAGTTCTATTCCCAGTTTTTTAAGGAATCTTAGGGAGATTTTACAAAGAAGGTAAGCATTGTATTTGAGAACAGAGTATGAAAAATAAAAATGTCCAGAGTTAATTGAAGCTACAGGTTAGGTCTTAGGCAGTCCTGACTCTCCCGATCTCAGCCAACAGCGCTGCAAAACTTGAACTGGTTTTAACGTCTGGTTGTTAAACTCTTGTTTTGAACACCTCCTCCATAAGGGAAAATTAAACAGCAGTGGTTCCCCTGGCAGTTTGGAGTCCAGAATAAACAATGACAAGGTGACAGAGACCAAGGTGCAAAGAAGACTCAGCAAATACAAGGTTCTCATGAGCTAAGCAATAGCGTGAGGGCTTTTGTACCTGGAAATGGCAAGGTGCACCTCAGAATAATTCGGGAGGTGGAACAACCTACCTTCCTCTTGGGGGACAGACCATGGCAGGTGGGTGTGCAGCCCTGAAAGAGGACTGGGAGGGAACCTGGTCTGAACGGAGGGAGCCTTCTAGAAAGAAGGGGAAGACGGCTGTGGATGGCAGTGAGAGGTTTTGCCCTCATGGATCAGGAGTGAGAGGCACAGTCAAAACTCAGGTGTCTGAAGTTGCTGCTTCTCAGACGGGCACAGATTTACCCAGTTGTCTTTGGTTTGAAGATAGGTGCAGCTTCCTGTCTCACAATAGTTGCTCTTGAGCTATCCTTCACTTCTTCCTTTCTTCCTTCCTTCGGTGATCTCTAGGCAACTTAACTGAAGAGGAATTTGCATGATTTACTCTTTCCCAGTAAGTTCTAGCACACTTCTAAAGATCCCAGAATCAAGCTCAGAATTCCCACCCGTGTTGCAAATGAAATTTACTCAGGGTACCAGGTGTAAATTACCGTTAACTATCACACACACATACACACACCTTTCCCTTTTTTTTTTTTCTATAATGCAGCCTGTTAGTGGGATGTAATGGCCAACATTTGACAAAGAGGAGCTCTAGTCCCTCGTTTTCAGTGGTCCTCTAGCATGTAAGAGGCTGCTTGGAAAAAAAGCAAATACATTTTTCTTTAATGTTTACTTGAGTCTCAGCATTGGTGCAAAGTATTTCACAGCTATTGTCTCACAAAAGCTGGCAAAGTTGGCACCATTGTTTGTTTCCCATTTTTACAGATGAGAAAATTAGGACTCAGAGAGATTAAGTAATTTCCCTGGGTGAGATGCTGGTGAACTGCAGGGCCAGGGCCTCTCTGCAGAGTTGTCTAACTCTACAGCCCAGGCTGTCAGCTAGCTGCTTCCAACCTGGAATAATTCTGGCTTCCTCTAGGACACAGCAGCGTGCTCATAGATTTCCCGAACCTTAAATAAATGACTGGGATTACATCAGCCAGTACACATATAATCAGCCTAAAAGAGAAAGTAAGTCCAGTGGTATGAAGGAAGCCACTGAAAGTAGCGCTGTGACCTGCTTCTGCTCAGATCTGAGCATCTCTTAGCTGGGTAATGGTCTCAGCCCCCTTGAGGTGAGCCGCCTGGGGCAGGAAGTGCAGGGGAGGCGGCGAGGAGACGCGTTGGGGTGAAGACTCAGGGGAGGATGCATCATGGTTGGCTCATCCTTAGATTGTCACTGGGGGGAGTGTCAGCTCCATCCAAGGTGGGTGGGAGGTGCCTGGGCTCTGTCTGCAGCCCAGGTGCACTTCTCAGAAGCATCTCCGCGTGGAGCCTGGCCACCCTTACTGTTGTGCTCACTGGGCTCCTGACACAACCAGTCCTCTGCTCTGGCCCCAGGTCTGAGTCTTGGATTTAACGACCTGCCCGGGATAGCAGCCCCTTAAATAGGGCACATAGCGGTATTGATGAAGTAATAACCTCTTATGTGTTGAACTATGATTTTTATGGAATTCAGTTCAGGGTAAGTGTGGACACCTGATGCAAAGAGCCCGCTCATTGGAAAAGACCCTGATGCTGGGAAAGGTTGAAGGCAGGAGGAGAAGGGGATGATAGAGGACGAGATGGTTGGGTGGCATCACTGACTCAGTGGATGTGAGTTTGAACAAACACCAGGAGATAGTGAAGGACAGGGAAGCCTGGCATGCTGCAGTCCATGGGGTCACAAAGAGTCAGACACAACTGAGTGAGTGAACAACAACAACAAAGTGTGTACGAGCGTGAGCGCTGGGACCAGGCTGCCTTGGTTTGTACCCTCGTCCCACTGCTTCCTAGCTGAGTGACTGGGGAAAGTTACTTCATCTTTGTGACTCAGTCTCCTCAGCTGTAAACTGAGAATAATAATGCCAACAACTTTATAAGTTGTTCAGAATTAAAATCTGTTAAGACCTCAAGGTAGTCAGCGGCACATCTTCATCACGGGGCCAATGTCAGCTTATGTTCTCATCAAGCAGCCCCAACGCCAAATGCTTCACATACTATTTAATCTTTCAGCTTCCTCATGGGGCACCTCTTGTCAGCCAGATTTTATAGATGAGAATATACATCTCAACAAGGTTAAAATACTTGCTGAAGTCACAGAGGCAGAAATGGGGTGATTCAAAAGCCATGAGCCACAGAACTTCCCTGGTGGTCCAGTGATTAAGACTCTGAGCTCCCAATGCAGGGGGTCTGGGTTCGATCCCTGGTCAGGGAACTAGATCCCATGTGCCTCAACTAAGAGTATGCATGCTGCAATACTTTTTAAGACCGGGTGCAATTAAAAAAAAAAAAAGCCATGAGCCATTGCTGCTTTCTTCCTCGGGAACCTGGCTTTGTCCTTCCAGCCACACTCCAGTCCTTGCAAACACACACCTGCAGGCCTGGATGCAGCTACCCACAGTCCCCAAGGCTTAGCTAAGCCATGACTCCCTGCCCCCACCTGGGCTCCCATCTCCTGCTTCTGCCCACCCATTGGCAGTCTATTTGGCCTGACAGAACAACCCTTCTGCTATACCTGACTCAGCTCAGTAAATGGTTCTAACTCCAGGCCTCTTGGCTTTGCTTCTTCTTATTTACATCACTAGGACATAGCCCTGTGGACCCAAGGAAGCAGAGCACTGTGCATTTCTCTGGTCTGTGTGTGTTTGAATGATTAACTAGTTTATAAGCCTCTGAGTAACAGGCGTTGTGTCCTAGGCCAGTGCTTCTCAAACTTTTAATAAGCTTGCAAGTCGCCTGAGGAGCTTGTTAAAACACAGATTTTAGATCAGGTACAACTGGAGAGGGACCCAGAATTTTGCAGTTTTACAAGCTCCCCTATCAGTCAGTGCTGTAGGTCCAATAATCAGACTATAAGCAATGAGGTCTTAGTTGTGAATCCTTTCATATTGAAATGGTACATTTTCTTAGCCCTCTCCTAAGGGCTTCTGTATGCTTCTAGAAAGCAAGACTATTTTCCTTTTTAGGTCCCCAGTGCCAAGCACATAGTAGATGCTTTGTTGTTCAGTCACCAAGTTGTGTCCAACTCTTCTCAACCCCGTGGACTGCAGTACGCCAGGCTTCACTGTCCCTCACCATCTCCTGGAATTTGCTCAAACTCATGTCCATTGAATTGGTGATGCCAATTTTTTGCTTCTCATCCTCTGTTGCCCTCTTCTCCTTCTGCTGTCAATCTTTCCCAGCATCAGGATCTTTTCCAATGAGTCAGTCTTTGCATCAGGTGGCCAAAGTATTGGAGCTTCAGCCTCAGGATCAGTCTTTCCAAAGAGTATTCAGGGTTGATTTCCTTTAAGACTGACTGGTTTAATTTCCTTGCTGTCCAAGGGACTCTCAAGAGTCTTCTCCAACACCACAGTTCGGAAGCATCAATTCTTCGGCACTCTGCCTTCTTTACTGTCCAGCTCTCACATCTGTACATGACTACTGGAAAGACAATAGCCTTGACTATATATGGACCTTTGTTGTCAAAGTGATGTCTTTGCTTTTTAACACACTGTCTAGGTTTGTCCTAATATTTGTCCTAATAGTCAATGTTTATTGCAGAAATGAATGATTGAACATGCATATCAATGATTAGAGCCACAGACATCAGACTGATGAATCTGAAATTTTTGTTTATTTCACAAGAGTCGGGCAGAAGAAGAAGGTGAGATGATGAACTGAAGGAACTGTTTTGAGTGTTTGGGGAGATTTTGCATAAAACTAACAAGTTGGCACTGGAAAGAATGTCCTTGTAAGCTTTTGCTTAGTCACAGCAAAGAATTGTGGAAGATATTAGCGATTTCTGGGCCTTTTACACAAGGACTATCCAATATATTCCTCTTTTTCTCTATTCCTCCCTACATATTTTAGAAATAAACACACACACAGATGTGAGCCATGTGTTTAAATTTCTGTCTTTGAGTATTAAATTGTCAGTTGTTGTTTAGTTGCGAAGTTGTGTCCAAATCCTTGTGACTCTGTGGACTGTAGCCCACCAGGCTCCTCTGTCCACGGGATTCACCAGGCAAGAACACTGGAGTGGTTTGCCATTTCCTTTTCCAGGGGATCTTCCCAACCCAGGGATTGAAACCAAGTCTCCTACATTAGCAGGTGGATTCTTTACTGCTGAGCTATTAGGGAAGCCAGTTTAAATTGTCAGGGGCCAGGAAAATTTGGAATGACTTTTGAATCATTCCAAGATGATGTAAAATCTGAAGGAAACTGGAGAAGAATAGGTATCTTTGGGGTGGGTGATCTTAGCTACCTCTGATTTGCTAGAAGCAAAAATTCTATGTTCTTTCTTGGTCCCGTCTTTCAGATATTGCCTTCATTAAGCTGTTCCCTTTAGCTTTCCAAACTAAAAAGATGAGGAAAGAAATTGGATCAAGGAAGGAGAAACTCTTACTCATTTATTTTTCAGATACTTATGTAGTCCTCTTTTCCTAGTAACTTGAACGAACACAGCCCTGGCTGTGCATCAGAAGCTTACAGAATTTCACTCTAGGGCCAGCGGAGTTGGCCAGAGTTAAAGACACTAATAATGTTTGTTGAGCATCTACTATGAGCCCACGTCTGTATGTCTATGTTATTGGCTCTTCATTACATCATCAAATGGAAGGTGATTCTATTATATCCCTTTTATAGATGAGGGGACCGGGTCAGATGGGTTAAGTAACTCACTGTGGCTCTGAGATTGAGTTCACACAGCCAGTCAATCAGGATACAAATTAAATCTTCTTATTTTGAATCACTATGCTTTCCACTGGGGCTTCCCTCATAGCTCAGTTGGTAAAGAATCTGTCTGCAATGCAGGAAACCTGGGTTCAACCCCTGGGTTGGGAGGATCCCCTGGAGAAGGAAATGGCAACCCACTCGAGTATTCTTGCCTGGAGAATCCCATGGGCAGAGGAGCCTGGCAGGCTACAGTCCATAGGGTCGCAAGAGTCGGACATGACTTAGCAACTAAACCACCACCACCACCATGCTTTCCCATCACAGTGTTCTGCCTTTCAATCCCTGGATGAAAGCCAGGTGTAGAAAGTTCCAACCTAGGAGCATTCTGGGGCCAGGATAAAAGCACTGAAGAAATCAGAGTTTAAAGCAGCTCTCTTCAACCGTTTGCTTCTCTTCCCTAGGGATGACTTCAGCAAATATAATAAATATCCAGGACATAGGAGCAATATCTGCATTAGCAGTTCAGAAATATGCATAATGAAAGATGAGATAGCTAGTCTCATCAGACTAAGGTAGTCTAGTCAGGCTCATCTTAAAACTGTTAGCTGAACGTCAGGTACTTGAAGACCTGTGAGACTTAACAATTAGGTCCTCAGTCTTTTTTGTATCTTAGTGACTTGCATATCCAAATTTCGTACCAGCGGGCGCCTGAAGGGCAGTGTCTGTGCATCTGTCTGAATTCAAAAGGGATGTTCCCATTTATTTATTCCACTGTGATTCTGAGGTGTTTAACAATTGGACCAAATCTGGGAGGCTGGGAATGGATGAACGTAAGGGGATATTTCTTCTTTGCGACCTGGTTTCAACCGAGCGTTAAGCAGGGATCTTGCCACAATCTCGTCTGTAAATTCTGTTATCAGAGCTCTCACGTGAGCAGCATTTTCTCACATCTGTGGTACAGCGATAACTGGCACTGCTCGGTGATGCTGTTGACAGCCCGGGTAAGATCCTAAAAGTGCCTCTAAATCATCAAAGGAAGATTAAATGATGTTGAGCTTCGTCTTATTATTCAGGATATCTTATTAAATTCAGGCTCCAGAAGAAGTGACTCATGTTTAGGTTATGCATTTAACTCAACATGTGACTCTCCAGAAGACCCCCCTTCCCTTCCTTCCTCCAAGTCCCTCGTCTTTGATCAGGGCTAATAGCATTCAGAAAAAGCCGTCCGCGGAATTCTGGGGGAAACCAATTATTTTCCCAACCAGTGATTGTTTCCAAGTTGAGATTTTTATCTTTTCCCTCCCAACGATACCTCCAATGAGACGTCAATCGATTTTGTAGGCAGAGGCAAGTAGTGCACTGTCATTTGGGTAGTCCAAACTGCAGGCTTTCTGAATGTATTACACACACACACACACACACACACACACACACACACACACACACACACACACACACACACACACACACTCACGTGCACGCCCTAGAGAGTGACCATCAGACCATGGCTATTGAGAGCAGAGGAATCACCTTGAGGGAAATATTAAGTGCTTAAGTGACTATGAATTCACTCCACGATAATCAAGGTGGGGAGAGTGTGAAAATTGCTTTGGATGGATCACAGGTGGTACTCCCAGCCCAGCATCATGCATCTGTCTCTCTGACATTTACTCCAATCAGACTTGGTCTTTGCTTCTTTTGCTATAAGCTTTTCCTCCTCTTTCTCCCTCTACCCTGTCTCACATCCCCCTGAAATCACAGACCTCACCAGCTGGCCTCTCCTCACCTGCTTCCCTGGTCACTCTCAGCTGCCTGTGTTAGGTCCTTGGCAGCCGAATAGATGGATGCCAGAGGGGGTGGGGAGCACAGGGGGATCCCTGTACTGCTACCCTGCGACCCCACCCCCACTTCCTGGGTCCTGAGCGCTTCAGCTGCGTAAGGCACAGGTCAGCACCCATGCTTAGTGAATGAATGAATGAGAGTGAAGGAACCCAGCAAAGGGTCAGTCCCTTCCTCCTTCCTTCTCCTTTGCTTCCTTTCTCCAGGACCTTTTGGCAGTTGGTCAGCTGGGACAAAGAAGAACGGTGACCCTGCCCTTCAGGGACCCGCTCTCCCCATGCTCACCCCACCCTGTTCTGCCCAGGAAGGGTGAGGGTGCAGGAGGCATGGAGGAAGAGCCATGCAGATCCCAGTGTGCATCTGTGTTATCTCACCCAGTCCATTCCGTGGCTCCCCCGTTCTCCACCCAACCCTCCTCTCTCCAACTCTTGCCCTCTTCACATCCACACCCCTGAACAGGGACACCAGCCCCTCCTCTCCTTGCCTGGATGCACCAGCCTGTGTTCCCCTCCCCCACCACGGGAGCAGCCCCCTAACCACCCACCGTGCCCAGGGTTGGGAGGTGGAGGCCGCATTAAAAGCCTGGTGAAATAGAAGGCAGGAAGCATTTCAGATGCTCCATTGGGGGTCAGGTTTTAAAAGCTCTCAATATCGGATCTGACAATCCCAGAAAAAAAAGATGATGACACAGATTTCTAAGAGATGGAGCTGGAGGCAGACGAGCGGAAGCTGTGTTTTTCTGACTCGAGGGTAGATAAATTCTCCCACTGCTCTTGACCCAGGCTTCAGTCTGGGTCTCCAGCTTCGGCCCCTCTAAGTGGGTTGATGGGGAAGGAGGCTGCGGACTGTGTGGCCAGAGCTCCCCAGCTGCAGGCGGTCCCCAAGGCTGTGACTTTTCAGGTCAGGTTCTGGAAGGACAACAAGCCAGAAATGCAGGAGTGGTCTCTGCCTGGGACTAGAAGCCAACACACAGCCCTATAGCAAAAGCCCCCCACTCACCCCATGCAGACCTTACAGCGGTGCCCGTCAGTGGGGAGGCCGCTCTGTCTTGAAGAGGGCCTGGAGCAGACGCATCCCCCAGCCCGCTGGGTACCTCTCAGCCCACCCGTGTCCACGCTGCTTCTGAACTTGGGTTTGGCTAGAAAATTAGCCATCTTCTTGAAAGAAGCCAATTTGCATCTGCTTTTAAATCAACAATGCAGGTAGAAACACAGAAAGGCAACTTGGAAAATGTGTAGAGTAGGGAGAGGAAACTGACATGCTGTAAGACACAGTCAAAAAGCAAAAAGATCTTCCTGGGTTGGAATAATGAACTAAGACCAAAGAGGCTGAATTGAATAGGGCCCTGGGCAGAAATCCTACATTAGTTTTTTAAAACTGTAGAAGGTCACAATCGGGGAAGATGTGAAGTAGTTTGTGTGACTAGTGCTTGATTGTGCATCTCTGGAGAGGGCTGGGTTTATCTCAGGATTAGAAAAGGGAAGAGAGGAAGAGAAGGAAAGGAAAATTTCAGATCCACCAGTTAGGATGACTGCACTGGAGAAGACCTTGAAAAGTCCACTTATTAAAAATAATTCATTCTCAATCCAGGGATATATAGTGCTCTGGTAGCGCTATCTTAGGGCCTTCCCAGGTGGCTAGTGGTAAAGAATCCAACTGCCAACGCAAGAGATGAGGGTTTGATCCTTGGATTGGGAAGATTCCCTGGAGGAGGGCATGGCAACCCATTCCAGTAGTTTTTGCCTGTGAAATCCCATGGACAGAGGAGTTTGGTGGGCTATAATCCATGGGGTCGCAGAGAGTAGGACACGACTGAGTGCGTGCGTGCACGTGCGCGTACACACACACACACACACACACACACACACACACACACACTCTCTCTCTGCTATCTTACAGCCCAAACAGACAGAGAAGCTTGGTGGGCTATAATCCATGGGGTCGCAGAGAGTAGGACACAACTGAGTGCGTGCGTGCACGTGCGTGTACACACACACACACTCTGCTGTCTTACAGCCCAAACAGATGGTAGTGATCATCATCTGGTAAAGGCTGCCCCTGAGAGCTGAGCATTGGTGCCAGGCAACCCCAGGCCCAGGCCACCTTGGGTGGCATGCTGATCTGTCAGTCAACTAGGGAAGGGGGAATTACTTATTTTATACAAGATATGGCTGCCTCCCAAAGAATACACTTTAGAGGACTTCCCTCGAAGGGTCTGTGGATATAGCAGGCACATGCCCAGTATGTCCCTGTCCTGACTTCAGTGGGAGGCTGCATTGTATTTATAATCTTCTCTGCTTTTTTCACAGGTATGTGGAACTGACCAACTACTGCGATTATAAAGACTACAGAGAAACTATATTGAGCAAGCCGATGCTCTTCTTTGTTCATGTACAGACCAAAAAGGACTCCTCAAAAGGTAGGTGTATAAAGTTTGGGTTTGGTTCCGCCTTTCTGGGCTGTGGACTGTGGCCTGCTGATGAGGTAGAAGTTGGGCATGGAGAAAGCAGAGAGGATGTCAGCTTGTGCAAGGCTGGAAGCTTGATGGGTTAGGCCATCAGCACAGGCATGCAGAGCAAACCTCTAAATGACCCTGCAGCAGAAGCCATCTGCCTCTGAGTTTTCTTTCATACTTCCTGTCTTGGCAGGAAGTGATCTCTGAGCCTGCAGGGGTTGCCAAAATGACTGGAGTGATGACGATGATGATGATGTGTCATATTGTCTACCCCGTATCAAACACTCCTGTGAGGAAGGAGCTAGTGTCAATAATTGGGCAACAACACTGTGGGGCATGTCATCCAAAGGAGAACATTTTTGAACCTGAAAACAGGAACTGTAATAATTATGCTGGGACAAAGGTATAAACTAGAACTGACTCAAGCATAACTAGGATGCCTGGTCATCCTGCCTATGTGGTACTTATACCATCCCCATTTTACAGATGAGATAGTGATAGTAAAAGTTGCTCAGTTGTGACCAACTCTTTGCCACTCCATGGACTATACAGTCCATGGGATTCTCCAGGACAGAATGCTGGAGTGGGTAGCCTTTCCCTTCTCCAGGGGATCTTCCCAACCCAGGGATTGAACCCAGGTCTCCCGCATTGCAGGTGGATTCTTACAGATGAGAATCCTAGTTTTTTCTCTCTCTCTCTTACAGATGAGAAAACTAGGATAAAGAAAATAAATGCTATTTGCAAAACTTGGTCTGGACACCAAGCTGGGAAAGGGAGGGTGGCGTGAATTGGGAGATTGGGATGGACATATATACACTATTGATACTCTGTGTAAAATAGATAACCAATGAGAACCTGCTGTATAGCTCAGGGAACTCCACTCAGTGCTCTGTGGTGGCCTAATGGGAAGGAAATCCCAAAAAGAGAGGAGATATGTATACGTATAGTTGACTGACTTTGCTGTACAATAGAAACTAACATAACACTATTAAGCAATTATTCTTCAATAAAAATTAATTTTAAAGAAAAGAAAAATGCTTGTAGACGCTTTCACGTTTCATGCTGTGGCCTTCAAATTTCAAAGATATCTATTGTTTCTTCCAGGAAATCAAACTGATAGCAACTAAATTAACTCAAATTCCAATATGAAAATATCTCCATTTGCCCATCTTCCTCCTACTCAAAGTGATACGTGGAGAGTCACGAGCATAACTTCCGTGATAGCGTTAGAATTTCTTAAACTTACTTCTAAAATGTTCTTAAAAATGAGTCCAAGAGAGTAAGAATGGGCCTACAAATTCCAAAGAGACTTCCTCAAACACTTCCTCATTCAGATTCATGGAGCCGATTCTCTGCTTATTGTGTTCGGAGTCATTCAGATCCCCTGCTCACTTCATAATTCAAAGTCAAGATGCCCTTCTCTGCAGGAGGGGCCAGGAACAGACCACAGTGTAACAAGGAATGCTTGTTAGCGCATCTGCGCCCTTGATGTCATTTGGCTTGCTGGTGACCAGAAAGCCGACAGTTCTCTAAGAAGTAGGTCTAGGTCACAAGTGCACCCTTGTTTTTGACTTGTGCTTCCTCATTTCTAGAAAGAACATACGCATTTCTTGTGAACACAAGGCACCCCAAGATAAGAAGACAGATAGAGCAGGGGATGGACATGGTCATTTCCTCGGTGATTGGAGAAAGCTACCGGCTCCAGGTGAGTTGGCCTGTGTTAATCCAGGGCTGCCAACACAGAAGGGGGTCTGGACATTTCAGGCCAGGATGGAGTCCCTAGAGCTTAACTCTCACTTAACTGAATCCAGACTGACATTTTCTATTGCTGCATTATCACTACCAATAAAGTGAACTTAGTTTCTAGCAACGTCTGAGAAATAGGGTAAGAACAAATATCAGTTTGACCAAGCAGTTCAAGGTCTTTACCTTGAACGTGATGGAACTTGATGCAAAGGCAAAGATTTGTTTGTTTGTTTGTTTTTAAATAAAGGCAACTATTTAAAATTATGTCAGAAAGAGAAATAAAGGGTGTGATATTTTGGACATTTGGACAGCTGTTAATTCTATAATATAATTGTATGGTAATGTATGTCTATAATATAATGTTATAGTCATATCCATGTAATTAATTAAATGCTTCTTTCTCTTTCAGTTTGATTTTCAAGAGGCAGTAAAGAATTTTTTCCCTCCAGGAAACAAGGTTGTTAATGGAGAAGATTTGAGCTTTGCATATGAATTCAAAGCCGATGCATTGTTTGATTTCTTCTATTGGTTTGGGCTCAGCAATTCCACCGTAAAAGTGAATGGAAAAGTTCTAAATTTGTCAAGTACAAGCCCAGAAAAGAAGGAGACCATTAAATTATTTCTGGAAAAAATGAGTGAACCTTTAATCCGAAGGAGCAGTTTTTCTGATCGAAAATTCAGCGTAACTTCTAGAGGTATGTTAAAAATTCTCAGGTAGGGGCTTCCCTGGTGGTCCAGTGGCTAAGATTCTGCACTGCCACTGCAGGAAGCGAGGTTCAGTCCCTAATCAGGGGACTAAGATCCCACATGCAACGTGGAGGGGCCAGAAAATTTTTTAAAATGAAAAAATAAATCTGACCTTTAAAGAAAGTTCTCAAATACCCCCAGAACAATAGTTAAAGGGTAGAATAATATCACCGGAGAAAAGAATCAATTAATGGAAAAGGAAAGGCCTCTTGATAAAGGGGAAATATAATATCACATTTTTCAGAAAGTAAGAAGTGAGAAACATTTACTACCAAAAAGAAATATAGTAAACTCACACAACACTGTAAATCAACTGCACTGCAATAAAATTTTTAAAAAAGAATATAGTGACTTTTCCTTTTAGGCTCCTTAAGATTTTCTCTCAGTGGTTTCACTGTGCAGCACACTCTGAAAATAATTTTAAAATATATTGTTAACATAAATACCTGTTAATGCTCATTGAAGTATTTTTAACAATAATTTAACTAAAGAAGAATGATGCTTCCCTGATGTTCAGGGCAACAGAATGTTAGGGAAATGTGTTGGTTGGGGGAGACAGACACGCGGTGGAGACACCCATCTTTAGAAATGTTTGAGGGCTTCCCTGGTGGCTCAGTGGTAAAGAAACTGCCTGCCAATGCAGGAGGCATGGGCTCCATTCCTGGTCTGGGAAGATCCCACATGCCTCAGAGCAACTAAGCCCTTGCGCCACAATTATTGAGCCTGTGCTCTGCAACAAGAGAAACCACTACAGTGAGAAGCCCTCCCATTGTAACTAGAGAGCAGCCTGCACTCGCCACAACTAGAGAAAAGCCCATGCAGCAACAAAGACTTAGCACAGCCAGAAAATAAATAAAATCAATAAAATTATAAGAAATATATTTGGAAGGTTCTCCAGGGTTTCTAAGACCTTTAAAGAATAACTCTTGAGAATTCTTCACTTAACAAACTGCAGGTCATATCTGGCATGTTCTGGATTTTCTCTCCAGTACCTCCTCCCCAGGATTTGGCAAGACTTTTCAGGTAGTGTAGCTAAGGCAGTGACACCAGTCAAGTCTTGTCTGGATTTGTCTTCTGCTGAGCCTGCCCTCTGTCCCAGGCTAGTCTGTGCTGAAAGGCAACTTCTTTGAACCAGGACTCTTGCGGCTAATTACCAACAAAGAAAAACACTCAAACAAGCCAAAAAATCCACCAGTCTCTATGAACCTACAGTTTAAAAAAAATTTTTTTTTTAAATACAGATGCTTCACTAATTGTTTTTAATGGCAGTTGCTTTTCTTCCAATGTTTCTAGCAAAAATGCTTGAAGTGTGTATTAATTGTTTAGTCCTGTCTGACTCTTTGCAACCCCAAAGACTATAGCCTGGCAGGCTCTTCTGTCTGTGGAATTCTCCAGGCAAGAATACTGGAATGGGTTGCCATTCCCTTCTCCAGGATCTTCCTGACCCAGGGATCAAACCCAGGTCTCCTGCATTGCAGGCAGATTGTTTACCATTTGAGCTACCAGGGAAGCTTACTCCCAGTTATTTCTTATCCTGGAAGCAGCTTCCCTCTGTCTCTGTCTGTCTCTCCCTCCCTCCTGCCTGCCCTCCTCCTCCTCCTCTCTCCCTCCATGTTGCTTTATGTTCTGTCTGGATGTTCCTTACAAAGATGCCTTAATGTTCTGCTCCACTGCAGCCATGTGTGGTAGTGGGGAGAGGGGGAGGTTTATATTATATGCTCATCGATTTGGGGGAAGATTACCTTGCCTGGTTGTGCCCAAACCAGATGCCCGGTCCTTCCTTGGACGCCCTCCAGCCTCACCCACTGGCCAGGGCAGCCTGGGCAGGCTTTCTCTGTTTCACCATCACTCACTCTCTGTCCTACAGGCTGCCTGGGCATCCACTGGTTATTCCGGGGACACCGAGGGGCGTGTGAAGTTGGGCAGTGCTTCCTTGCAAGTTTACTCTGAGCCAGCCCTGGGGCCCCCTTCCACTCCAGAGTGGGGGAGGAAGGATTCCTCAAGGCTCATCTGAGCCGTAATTATGCACCTCAAGTGGTTCAGCCACAACACATCAGCGGCCAGGCAAGCATCTCCACTGGCTCTGCCCTGGTGATCAGTTAGCGTCTCCTTCTCAGAAACTGACCTTTGTCCTTGGCACCTGGTCCACACCTGTGGGCCTTCTGTCATCAAGTGAGAAACGGTACCTGCATGCCCAGTTCATGGAGAGGCAAGTGACCATCTGCGTCCTCTTGGTGAACAGCGAGCAACATGTTTCTGTCTTTTGAGTTTTTCTGGGGAAGCCAGGATTCTCTGTTCACACTGAAATTATTACGTTGGATGTTGTGTGGGTTTTAAGTACTGTTGGGTTTTGGTTTTGGTTTTCCAGAGATGGTAATAATGCAGGCCCTTTTTACTTTTTTTTCAGGTTCAATAGATGAAGTTTTTAACTGCAGTCTGTCACCCAGATCATCTCTGATTGAGCCTCTTGTGGCAGAATTGCCATTTCCATGTGTTCTGGAATCTGAGGAGACACCAAACCCATTTATCTGATTGGGTTGGATGTTCCACAGTTCCTCCTACACCCCAGGCCTGTGCCAGCATCGAGGGCTGAGGGGATGTGAGAGAGGGGGAGGCAGGTACCTCCAGACCCTCTCCTCTGACAGGGTCCCCTTCCTTGCATTTCCGAGGGTGAGGCCTTGGCAGCCCTTCAGGTTGCAGCTGACTTCAGGATGGGAGGCTTTGGCCCCATGGCTGGGAGGTTCCTCTCCTTTGAATGCTTCTGCAAAGAGCCAGAGAAAGTAGCAGGGTCCTGCCCTCCTGAATGCTTTGCTCATACCCTGGCATCCTGGGGGCTTCCCAGGTGGAGCCATCTTACCCAGGTTTTGCCCCAAGATGCTTCCTATTTCCAGGTTTGGCCCTCTGCTTGGGGACATCCCTGTCTGAACCTAAACCCAGCAAGTATGAGGTTAGCAGTGCCGTTGTCTTGCAAACCTGGCTGAGCAAAAAGTCCAGGACATCTTTTCTCCAGAAGTTGAGTCTGTTTTTCATCCTGCTGGTAGGATGAAATCTTAGGACAAACATCCGAGGTGAGGCTCGCTGGAGGACTGGCCAGGCTGGTAGGACTGCAACCCTGCCCCCCGCTGCCTGAAATCTGAACTCCCTTGGCCTCCCTCCTAACAAAGTGGCCTGTGTGGAAAGAGGCCAGGTGATGCGACACCAAACATGACGGGAGAAGGATAATGTATGCGGACGTGTCCTCTCTATTAAAAGCACATAATATCAGTTGGGTATTTTATAAGCTTTTAGCAATCCTAACACTAAAAGCAAAATAGAAGAAAGCTATACATTACCATAATACATTGTAGTCACATCAATACATTTTTCATCTCATAGCTACAGTGGAGTTCTTCAAAAAGAAAAAAGAAAATCATCCTATCTGCATATAAAAACCTGCATGAATGAATTGCTACATAGGCTTCTAGTGAGAAAGATTTATGGGTCCTGAGTATAATTTTCTTACCCTTTTAAAGAATGAGCCTGTATGATACATTTTGATAGCACCACCGATTATCCTTTCATTTGTATTTGAAATGGTATGTGCCATACTTGTGCAATTAAATTTTTCCTTAGCGTTCAACATAGAATTGGTTAAATTTGTGACCAATATGTGTGCCCATTCCATCATGCTATGCAGGTGGTATGTTGGCCTTGCAACTTACTCACAGTAAGAATTGTGGTTTTACAGCTACTTTCTCAGGAAGAGCCTTTTGGGGGACTTCCCCAGTGGTCCAGTGGTTAAGACTCTGTGCTTCCAAAGGAGGGGGCGCAGGTTTGATCTCTGGTCAGGGAACAAGGATCACACATGCTGCAGGGCACACCAAAAAATAAATAAATGAACACAAATTTTTAAAAAGAAGAGCCTTTTTTGAGTAACAAGTCTGTGAAATATTTGGAGAAACAAAAGCAATGCTGATGTTTCAGAAAAGGGGAATTTTCCTTAATAACAGAAGATGATAAATGTTTATTCAAACTCAGTGCAAAATGAAGAGTATTAACAATCAAATAAGTTTTACACCAGAGCAAACAAACCTTAGGTGGATATCCAGTAGTATATGCTTCCCAAAGGGAATAGAAACTCTATTCACAAAAATTGACAAAGTCCATTTTTTGAAAGTAGCTGAATTCAGGGAAGCCATCAGTCATCACTCCAGGAATGGACTAAAGATCTAGAAGTTATCTTTTATCATTAAAATTTGTTATCAGTTGACTTGGAACCAAGAGCATTCACTCTTAGGTATTTACTTAGCAAAGTTTTATCCACTGCCTCTAAGGAAATTTGTGTGTGTGCTTAGTTGTTCAGTCGTGTCTGACTCTTTGAAACCCCATGGACTTAGCCTGCCAGGCTCCTCTGTCCATGGAATTCTCCAGGCAAGAATACTGAAGGGGGTTGCCACGCCCTCCTCAAGGGGATCTTCCCGTCCTAGGAATCAAACCCAGGTCTCCTGCATTATAGGTGGATTCTTTACTGTCTGAGCCACCAGGGAAGCCGAGGGCTGGTGAGTAATGGTGCCTAAAACATGGCCCTTGCTTTCAAGGAGCGTCCAGTCTTGTAACAGACAGGTGCTCAGTAAGAACAATAGTATCAGTGCTCAGGGACAGATTCAAAAATGAAAGCATCTAAAATGCTTATGATCCAGTTTTGGTGATAAAATTAATGACACATAAGTGTAAAATTTAGTTTTAAAACAAACACGTAATGATTGATTTATCCAAGTGACAGATTTACGGAAGCTCTCAGTGTAAGAGTCACCTTGGAAGCTATTAATTTGTTCCAAAAGAATGCAAATCCAGACATTATCTACAGAAGGAGGGAGTTTTTCTCTTATTACCTCATGGTTAGAGTTTGAATTTTGGCCAAAGGATAACACTGCCTAACTCGATTGCCTACCTTAATTATCAGCTTGAACGTCTTCTGTTTCAAGTACCCAGTCTATCTTCAAAGAGCAAAGTTATACCCCTATTTAAGAAACTCAAAAGAATATGCATCAATTTCTGAACGGAGTTTCTAATGCATTTCAAAGATGCTTTAAGCAATAGCAGTGTCATTAGAAGAAATGATTACTTTGAAGAAGAGAACATTCATTTGGATGGATAAATGCTGGTCCAACAGATTTTAAATGAATGTTCACACTTGATACTCACGGCTTGAATAAACTTGAGAGAACCAACAGTGTAAGGCATGAATAATTACTCTTTAGAGTTCAGGGAAGACAAACTCAAGAATCAGAGACAACAGAGATGGCCCAGGAGGGAGGTGACATGTATGTACAATTGACAAGGTTTTGATAGTATCAAAGGTCTGAACTTGCTGTTGTGGCTTTATTTGAATAAAATGTGAGTTTGCTGAGTGTCAAGTTAGAAGCAGAGCTTAGAATTTACCCTGTTAAACTGGACTGTCCTAATAGAGACTAGTATGGAATTTTCGCTTCTGGATTTTTCAATGGAAGGATAGCTATCATTCTTGGATTGCTTAACCACAACCCCTCTTTGTGGCAGACAGGAACCAGGTGATCTCAGGAAGACCTGGACCTTGTTCTACCCCAGGCCATCCTGGGCCTCTGGTCTGCTAGCCTACTTTGCAGATTTAGGAATTGCCAGGCCCCACAAGTGTGGGAGCCAGTTCCTTAAGCTAAGTCTCTCTCTCTGTACACACACACACTGTTGTTTCTGTGTCTCTAGAGAACCCTTAATAACACAGAGTCCATCACAGAAATTGAGGAAATATTTTACAAGGTAATCAATCAGCTAAAACAAAGAGAAATGGCAGTATTTTTTTTTTTACATGAAGAGACTTGAATAAAAATAAAAGCATTGCGTACCACATAGTAACAGGAAGTCTTTTGCCCAAATATAACAAATCAGAAAAACACCACTCAGTATATTGGTACCCAAAGCACTTGGCATCGCTGAAGTGTATCTGTGACCTTTTCTGGGTTTTTGGAAGCAGCCACCGGCCAAGTCTCCCACCAACTCTTTCCCACTCCCTCTCACTCCAAACTCGACATCTCATGTTAACCAAAGCAGAGCTCCTCAGGCTGGCATATGCCCTGGAATCTCTTGAAGGTGAGGCTGCAGATCCTGATCCAAGAGGTCTGGATGGAGCCTGAGGGTCTGTGTTTCTAACAAGCTCCCAGGTGATGCCAAGGCCACTGGTCCCTGGACAAGGATCTAAATCTATCCATCTCAAATGTTGTGAATCACCTGCGGGTCTTGTTAGAAAGGCAGAATCTTACCCTCTCCCCACCCTCTGCCCTGACTTGCTGACTCAGAACCTGTGTCCTCACCAGATGCCCAGGTGGTGGCAGACAGGCTCAGTTTGGGGACCACTTCCTGGCACATCTACTTCCTCCAGGCTGGGGCCCCATCCACCCTCCCTGGAGGGTCAAGTTCTCTCTCAAGGCTCCTTAGTCTTGGCCTATGAACTTGGTTACTCTTCTCTCCTTTCAGGTAATAACCTTCCACCTGACCCATTCCCTTTTCCCCGACTAGACTCTCTTCTCTTACATGGGCAAAATTCAAGTGTCCTTTCCTTGCTGTCTCCTTCCTCCACCATCCACCCGTCCTTACTTCTTCATCTCATGCTTCTTCTGTACATATGTGTGGCAGACAGAAATTGACTGTAATCATTTAAATTGGGAATAACCAATTAACATTTAACCCATTCTATGCAACTACTTTCAACTGGTTTTGTGTGTGTGCCAAGTCGCTTCAGTCGTGTCTGACTCTTTGTGACCCCATGGACTGCAGCCCCAGAGAATCCTCCGTCCCTGGGGTTCTCTAGGGAAGAATACTGGAGTGGGTTGCCATTTCCTTCTCTAGGGGATCTTCCTGACCCAGGGAACGAACCTGCCTCTCTTATGTCTCCCGCATTGGCAGGTGGGTTCTTTACCACTAGGACCACCTGGGAAGCCCCCATTTGGTTTTGATCAATTCAGAACTCTTTCAAAGGCATATTGGAAGACTCAATGTCTTAGTTTCTGTGTGATTGACTCACTTTGGCAGGGAATATGGAACCTTGCCTCTCTTACTCCTGGAAAAGAGGTTTTACTTAAACTGCCGACCTGACCCTTCACTGTGTTGCCTAATCCACTTCAGTGCGTTCTCCTCACATTCAGGTGGAGCCCAAGTTTCCCAGAGTGGCTGCTGGGCCTTCTGCTAGGCTCTCCCCCTCATCTTTCATAGAATGGCAACACCAAGCTCTCAGGGGTTTCGAAGGACACAGGCCGTTCCCCGCTTCTGGGACCTCACTCAGTCTTTGGGTGCCACTCCCTCTTTACCTGGTTGCCTTCTGAGCACCCTTGGAAGCTTGTTCAGTCACTCAATCGTGTCTGACTCTTTGCAACAGCATGGACCGCAGCACACCAGGCTTCCCTGTCTTTCACTGTCTCCTGGAGTTTGCTCAGACTCCTGTCCATTGAATCAGTGATGCCATCCAACAATCTCATCCTCTGTCGCCCCTTCTCCTCCTGCCTTCAGTCTTTCCTAGCATCAGGGTCTTTTCTAGTGAGTTGACTCTTCCCATCAGGTGGCCAAAGTATTGGAGCTTCAGCCTCAGCATCAGTCCTTCCAATGAATATTCAGGGTTGATTTCCTTTAGGATGGACTGGTTGGATCTTACTCTCCAAGGGAGCTCCGCTCAGGCAAT
Organism: Okapia johnstoni; assembly: GCA_024291935.2. Classification (NCBI taxonomy): domain Eukaryota; kingdom Metazoa; phylum Chordata; class Mammalia; order Artiodactyla; family Giraffidae; genus Okapia; species Okapia johnstoni. The sequence continues at coordinate 68,199,272 of CM044321.1, read as the reverse complement.
TCCTTTTAGGTTGCTTTCACTGCCTCGCTCCCACCCACCCACCCCGAAGCTCCAGTAATAACCCTTAATGCCTCTAACATACATCATACGGCTCACTTCCAGTGCTCAGTCAGTATCTGTTAAGGGAAAGAAGAAAGGGAAACATTTCTACTTAATCCTTGAACGGAGTTCCCTCAAGGAACCCAAATTCAAAGGCAAGAAGAGCACTGTACTGCTCACAATGAAATGGACCTGTAAGAACCATCCATTTTGAAGCAGAAATGAAAGACTACAAGAAGGAATGAAAATCAGAGGAGCAATAAGACAAAAGAGAAATACCATAGGTGTGTATGGCTTTACGATTTATAAAGTATCGTTAGAATTATTTGTTTTTACAGCCCAGTGAGGTGGGTACTCGTATATTCACTTTACAGATAAGGAAGATGAGACCTGGAGCTGTATCTGCTTTATGCTCAAGGCCCCCAGGTAAAAACTGACAGATCTTCTGGCTCTCAATTCAGTGTGTACACAACCCGCCCCACCCCTTGCCCATTTCACAGCTTGCCTAGGGGAAGACAAACATAAGATATTAATAAAAATTCACTTTTAAAATTCTATATACTCACTGCTCTATTTTTAAAATATACCTCTTTTAATTATACTATGCTAATGAGCTCTACTATTTCCAGACAGTAATCTGTTATTGGGTGTTACTTGCTTAATTTAGACTCCACTACTAAATCTTAATTTAGATGCATTCTTTCTAATAACATCGACAGAAGTCTGTGTCCCACCATTCATTGCAATAAATTTCAGAGTCTGAATGTGTTATATTCATTCTATTACATGGATGGGACCCTACTCAGAAAATTCTTGTTTAGCACTTCATTTTTAGGCTAAAAATTAAGCCTTTTTTAGCACTTGCATATAAACACGTTTATCTCAGATCTGTATTAGAAAAACTCCTTGAAAGGATAAGGGATTGTCATAAATTGCTTTTTAAACATGGAGCTGGCAGTCTCCAATGCATATTAACTGTTTTCTCTTTGCACCAAAGTGGGTAACACATGCTAAGTCACTTCAGTCATATCCTACTCTTTGCAACCCCTGGATTGTAGCCTTCCAGGCTCCTCCATCCATGGACTCCTCCAGGCAACAATATTGGAGTGGGTAGCCATTCCTTTCTCCAGGGGATCTTCCCGACCGAGGGATTGAACCCGAGCCTTTGGCATCTCCTGTACTGGCAGTCAGGTTCTTTATCACTAGCGCCACCTGGGAAGCTCTAAGTGGGTAATGATAATGAAAGTCACTCAGTCATGTCCGACTCCTTTCCACCCCATGGACTATACAGTCCATGGAATTCTCCAGGCCAGAACACTGGAGTGGATAGCCTTTTCCTTCTCCAGGGGATCTTCCCAACCCAGTGATAGAACACAGATCTCCCTCATTGCAGGTAGATTCTTTACCAGCTAAGGAAGTGGGTAATAGCTGTATCTTAACTTGGAGACATTCAATATTACTAAAGAGCTAGTATTGTGCCAGATTACCAGGTAGCTGCCAATGATATAAAACCCTCCACATGCTGTGAAAATGCTAACATACCTGGGGGAGAGAGACACAGTCCAATCTGTGGGAACAGAAGAACAGTTAAATCAATAAGTACAAAACACGGTTTTTGGTGCCAGGAACGTGGCCTGGTGAGGAGAATGGGATCTCGCACATCCCTGCTCAGTCCTCTTTCCAAGCACACTTTCCACCTTGCCACTGTCCCCTAATTCCTGTGCCGGGGTCACCCGTTTGATAGCATGGAGCTATCTCAGAGACTCTGGGTCTAGTTTCACATATGACTTGTGATTTTGTCTTCTTGCTCCATTCCTACTTCCTCTCGCTCAGATCCTGCAAGATCCCTGACAACTTAGCCTTCATTCGCTTAAGCTGAAAACTGTGCAAAGATGAACATCTGCAGTTAAAGTCGGACATTATTACTTTCTTTCAGTCTAATCCCCTTTCGCTCCTCTCCCCGAATGTATGACAGTGCTCAGGAAAGCTCATTGCATGAATTACACAAATACACAAAAGTAAGGTATCCATAGCACTAGAAATACATCTTTTTACCATCGCACAGGGTCCTCAGCCGGCCTGGTGAAGCGCTCAGCACCTCGGTGCACCGGGGATGAGCTGTTGGGAGCCTCCTGCGTCTCCATGGCGAAGCGTCACAAAACAGCCTCCACCGCAGCACCCAGTCGAGCTGATGGAAAGCGCCCCGCGACGACGGCCTCTTGGAGCAAGAATGACAGAGCCTGGGCCGGAAGATGCGTGCCCTTCTCAATATGGCAACAAGAGATGGCCAAGTAAGCCTGCGGACCCTGCCAGCTGGCCCGGCGAGGTTCAGGGGCGGGGTCTCTCCTGGAGCTGGGGTACCTAGGGCGAAGGCTGCCTAGGTCTTCAAGATGCCGCGCTCTTATGGATGGAACTCAATTTAAATAGAGCCTGGGAGTCAGGGAGAATGAAAGGGCGTTCATGACCTTGCCTCTCCCCAGCCCTTCTCCCTAACTCCTGCCAAACCCCTCCCTAAAACGCTCAGTTGTTTAAACGCCCCGTGAAATGCCCAGGAGGGTACAAGGGAAAGGGAGGACTGACGCCTTTGGGAGAACAAGGCTAAAGACAAAGACGGAACGGTGGTGGGGAGCTCTGAAGAGAGCAGACCCTGGGGGAGCCCTAATCCCAGGCAGGATCTGAGAAACAGCCCAGAAAGGGGGGCAGGGCTGAAGAATGCAGAGACGCGACCCCCAGGCGCATAGGCAGCAGAGGCTGGGAACTAGAGCGTTTGGTGCTCGCTTCTAATCTTCGCTTCCCTTTCTTTCAAAGGGATTTTGTATCTAACAGAGGCACTGCTTTTAATACTAATGCTGCATGCAAATGCCGTGGGTTTACTAACTCAGCTTTTTGTGTCGGTGGAGGGAGAGCCACTCTAGCTGTGATGCTAGTGGCATGATTACTGTGTAGTCAGCTCCATCCTGGCCTTTCTCATGGCAATAATAACCCACTGCAGCCCTCTAGCTGGGTAATTGTGGTTCCCTGGTGGCTCCAGAGCAGTGGGGATTGTTCAACTGTAAATTCCCTAGGATTGCAGTCCCGGGGAGAATGAATGAAATGCATACTTTCATCCCATTCATCCCTTTGTAAATTACGAATAGCATATGAAAAAATAATTAATACAAAAATATTTACAACTCCGAGTTTCTCTGTGGTGTCCAGGCAAACAGGAGAGGCAGAGGAAGGTGTGTGTGTGTTGGGGGGGGGTGCTCCTCCCCAGGATCTCCCCCTTTGCATTCCCCTTGAATCTCGTCTCCCTATCTAGCCACCCTGTCTTGGTTTCTTTCACTGTCTGCTCTCCCCTCTCTTGTCTGGGAATGTTGCGATCCTCCAAGGTGTATCCCTCTTCGTTTACATACTCTATCTGAGTGGCCACATCCTGCCACAGGGCTTCAAGTCTACACAGAGCTGCCAATTCGTGTCTCTCTAATCTTTAGCTCATAAACAACTCCTCAATCTCAGACCAAAATATCCATCTGTCTACCACATGCCTTTGGATGTCACAGGAGGGCCTCAGACTCATGCACAAAATTATACTCCTTGTCCTCCTAGACTCGGAAGTGCAGTGAGGGGGGTCCCAGCAGCTCAAAGTAGAGGGGAGGGCACCAACACCTCAAGGTCATCACCAGGTCTCATTGATTCTGCCTCCAAAGTGCCTCTTCCCCCAGGGGAGTTTGCCCCTTCACACTCAGTCGCAAATCTCTAAGTCACCCCGTGCTGCTCCATCCTCCATTGCTGGAAGGGTCACCCTCCAAAAGGTGGGTCTGATGTGTCACTGCCCAGGTCTGGTCTCAAAATAGGATGAGGTCGATGATGACCACCGTGGGCTGATTGCTATCGAACTATTACTATCGACTGGGCTCTTAAGTGCTGTATTTGTTCCAAGGGCTATCAAAAATTAACATGAATGGGTGGCTGCAAACAACCAAAACTTATTTTCTTACATTTTGGAGACCAGAAGCCTGAAATCAAGCTATTGACATGGCTGCACCCCCTCTGGTGTCTTCCGAGGAGAATCCTGCTTTGTGTCTTCCAGCTTCTTGTGGCTTTCAGCACTCTTGACCTGTGGCCCCATCACTCCAATCTCGGCCTGCATGCTCACAATGGCCTCCTCAACCTCCCTCTGCCTCTCTCTTATGAGGATGTTGAAATTGCATTTAGGGTCCAACAGATAATCCAGGATGTTCCTCACCTCACATCCTTACTTGCATCTGCCAAGAGTGATGGGGCTTATGTTGGTGTTGCTTGCCTAGGAAAAACTTCCTGATTTCTCTAAGAGTCAAACTCAGAGCTTCAAATTAGGCTCAGTGATGGTTCTTTAGAAAGCAACACTGCCTCACAGTTTTTCCCCACTTACTTGTCCATGCTTGAAATTCTCTCAACAAAGAGCATTAATTCTACAATTGGAATAAAATGCTTTAAAGTGTAAAGTGATTCCCACTAAAGCAGGAGAATCAAAGGATAATGTCATTTCTAGTATAACAGGATCAGAGAGTAGACAGCAGCCAGGAGTCTACAAGCAGAGGGACAGAGTGTGACAGGCAGGGGCTAAGCCTTTCACTAGACTAGGGGAGCCTCATGTGGAGGCAAAACTCACCAAAGGTCGAGGGATCATTTCACCCAGGTGCTAGTGAAATGTAAAAAGCCACAGGTTAACTGCCAAGATATGAAGGAGCGAATGACCATTGAATTAAAATTTAAAACTGTATTCCCAAGTAATTTGGTGGTACTCTGTTGGAAATGGGAAGTTGGGCAGATCAGTTCTAGGGTCTGCCAATGCAGAAGACCTGGGTTTGACATCTGGGTTGGGAAGATCTCCTGGAGGAGGGCATGGCAACCCACTCCAGTATTCTTGCCTGGAGAATCCCATGGACAGAGGAGCCTGGCAGGCTATAGTACATAGGGTCACAAACAATCAGACACGACTGAGTGACTAAGCATAGCAGTGAATTCTCTGTCCACACTCTCCCAGGTCCGCCAGCAGCATTTGCCTTGTAGGTGGCCCCTCCCTCCTCCTGGAACCTCCTTTTTCCTTTCACCATCCACAGCCTCCTGGTTCTCTGCTCACCTCACACTCTTCTCGACCTCCTTTTCCAGCTGCTCCTCATCTCCCAAACCTCTTGACATTGGGCTGCCCTGGGCTTCAGCCTTCGGACATCAGCTCTTCTAATGACACTCTGTCCCTTGCTGAGCTCACTCACTCTCATAGCTTTAAAGAACATCTATACCATACAACGGGATTCCCTGGTGGCTCAGCTGGTAAAGAGTCTGCCTGCAATGCGGAAGACCCTAGTTTGATCCCTGGGTCAGGAAGACACCCTAGAGAAGGAAATGGCAACCCACTCCAGTATTCTTGCCTGGAAAATCCCATGGATGGAGGAGCCTGGTGGGCTACAGTCCATGGGGTCACAAAGAGTTGGACATGACTGAGTGACTTCACCATACCATACAATCTTGCTCAGTCATTACAAAGAATGAATCGGAGCTGCACCAGACGAGTTGGAGGGGTTTTCATATCATGCTATTAAGTGACAGAAGAGATACACAAAGGTTACTTTGTGTAAGATGAGCCTGTTTTTGTAAAACAAAATAGGACTAAAACTCAATACATTGGGATTTCCCTTGCAGTCCAGTGGTTAAGATTCCACACTTCCAAGGCAGGTGGCATGGGTTTGATTCCTGGCCAGGGAACTAGATCCCACATGCCATGTCATACGGCCAAAAAATTAAAAATAAATGAAGAATAGGGGAAATTTAAAAAGCAAAATATTTTACAAACCAGTTTGTTACTGAATTGATATACATATATATCAATCTATATATGATTATATCTGCTGGTATGAAAGTCTGGAAAGAAACAGGCACAATTGTTAATGTGGGAGGAGGGAAGGGTGGAGGGTGAGGACAGCATGAGCAAGAAGGAGTAAGGAGAAGGGGTCCAGGAGAGAACCTGACATGGAAACTATGATCCCTTTTGTGTAAAATCAGTTCATGCATTTACATTTATCTAATATGATGCATGAAAAGTCAAGCATTAAAACAGTGATAGTGAGTGTCTTAAGATGATAGAAGTTCAAATGAACTCCCTTTATATTTTTATGTATTGCTCAAATTCTTGAAAATAGCCTATGTGCATTCTCAAGGAAAACAATAGACCTATTTGAGTAACTTAAAGGAGGGCTTCCCAGGTGGCTTGGTGGTAAAGTATCTTCCTACCAACGTGGGAAACATGGGTTGGATCCCTGGGTGGGGAAGATCCCCTGGAGAAGGAAATGGCAAACTACTCCAGTATTCTTGCCTAGGAAATCCTATGGACAGAGGAGCCTGGCGGGCTACAGTCCATGGGGTCTCAAAGGATCAGACATGGCTGAACACATTTTTATTTAGGGGGGAATCTCAGATGATTAAATTGAGCTTTCCTTCTTCCCTAGTGGAGGTCACAAGTTGGCCTTCATTCCTTTAGACTCTACATTACCACTCAAAATATTTGTCTCTTGCAAAATTGCTTTAAGTATTGAAATAAAATTTGATCAAAATATGCTGTCTTACCACATTTAAAACCAGTTTATTGTGCTCTTAGCAGGTGATACCAGTTGGGATTCTTATGCCACCACGATGAGGACTGCATTCACACCTAAGACAGGAACAGCACCTGCTTTGTTTCGGTATATCCCTAGTCATGCCAGATTGATGTACACACTTGAACTTGTTCACCTGTCTTTCATTATTCAGAGTCCAAAACTGATAGAGAGTAATCAGAGAAGGCTTATAGAAAATGCATTCAGATAAGACCCAATGCACACACAGGTCTCCTCCAAGCATCAGAGAGAGGGTTTTCACCTTAAAACAGTATCCCAAGCCCCTATAGGGAGATTTAGAAATTTAATACATGGATCCTTCATAAAGCCACTGTGTGTCATGCTTTACAACAGAGTCAGTATATAGTTAATATAATTGTGCTACCTAAATATGGAGCATGAATTGAGTCTATTACCTGGTTTATAGGAGGTAGGCAATAACACCTGAATGAATGGACAAGTGAGGAATTGTTAGCACTTCCACCCAACTATAGTCTTAAGGTCGAACAAGGTCAAGGTCCGCTTACCTTTACCTTCACCCCTCTAACTATTGGTTCCTAAAGCAATATTGGCTTGCAGCTTCTCCCCAGCTCCACCTGAACTGAGGGTGGTGGGAGTTTCTCTCCATCAGCTGCCCCTCTAAGTTCGTTGGTGTGTGAGCAAGGGTGGGGCTGCCATCTTTCATTGCATCAATGGTTGATGGGAAATCAGCATAGAGGACCCTCCCTTGCCCGTATTTACTCTGTAGATTGTTTCCAAAGTAGAGGATCTTTTCACCTTAGAAGTGAATGTTGTTGAGAAGTCCAGTGGAGTATTGGCCAGACTGTGGCAGTGTAGTCAGGAAGAAATGGGTTCTGAGCTGAACCTCAGCTTCCTGTTCTAATTAGCCCTTATTTTCTCTGCTACCTTAGACAAGTAACAAGCCCAGTTTTACTTCAGCTAAAAGTTTTAAGGTTGGCAAAGTGGGAATGATGACTCCTGACTAACGTGTTTGTTCTGAGGACAAGTTGAACACACTAGTCTCCTGGCTAGCCTGAAGAAGTTACCCCCCATATTTCCATTCATTTTCCCCCAGCATAATATTTATGACAGACTTCCAAAATGCACAGGGCTGCAAGACTCTTGATTTCTGAGTTGCTTGCTATCCCACTGAGTCACATTATATCCCCTATGGGGAGATTTACCATCTGACAGTAACAGTTGTCTGAAGAGGAAACACTGGGATGAAAACCAAAACCAAATGGGTACTTATGGAGTCTAGGTCAGTGGTCTTCAAATTCACGTCTTTTTAAAGTTCACAGGAAAGCTCTCATCATAAATTAAAATAGCTGTAAAACATAAAACTTCCAACCCATCCTAAATATTGACATTTTAAAACAAGACCATTAAATCGTTTCTTTACAGATAACCAGTGAGTAATGTAACTACTTTAGCAAATTGATACTCTCTGACCCTTTAAAAAATATATACAAACAAGCTCTTCTTTAATTGATTATTTATTTCATTCTCTTTCCTTCTTGAACTCTTACTCCCAGTCCACTTCCTCCATAGAATTTTACTCTGCTCTAATATATTTTGTGTTTGAAAGCAATTTATTGATCACTCCATTAAACCTCTTTGCAACTGTTTCAGTATATTAATTGAAATTAATTTTAAACATGTTATATGACTCTGAGTATTGAGTTATCACAATTATTTTTAGTACAGAATTGCTCAAAGCAATAAACACGTTACAAATTGTTGATAATTACTAAACACAAAAAGTAAATTTTTTGGAATTTCATCTTCATGAGATAAATGGGGATGTTTTGTTTTCAATTACTTTATGTCTCCATATTTGAGTGTTATTATTTTTGGAATAAGACCACACTCAGCATCAATTTTTCCTGCTTACTTTTTTCCAATTTATAAATGCTCGTATTGAGAAGGCTTGTTCTCATAATTAAGTAGATGTGAATGAAAGGAGTTTTAGTGAAGCATTGCCATTCAATACTCTGAACTCTTCATGGTTTTATGGCAAAATCACAGGTGATTTTTAATGATTGATTGTCTGACAGCTTGGTTGGATACTCCTTCACTTTTATTGAAAGCAAATAATTAGATGATTTGTCATCCAGTTATTGAGTTATTCCCTATCTCATTTTCTGAAACGTGTACTGAAAAGGCACATCTTAACAAATGATTACTCAATTACATCTGTTACTCCTTCACTTGGAAGAAACTTAATTCATATTATATACTCAAAAAGGACTTGGAAAATAGGAACATTAATTTCAGTAAATGTTTTTCAATATAATTTTTTTTTTATCATTACATACTTTAAATCTATTTTTATCCAAATCTTTGAGCTGAAGATTTAACTCATGCAATTTACACCAGGCTTACCTAGCTGGTAAAATCAGTCATTGTCTAACCAGCAAGTGAAATTAGGTTTACTTCCTGTCAAAATAAAATCTGGCTACACTTCTAGTTCAAATAAATGTTAAAATATGTTTTGAAAAAATTTCTTTAGATACCAAAAAAATATTAACTATGCATTTAATGAAAGAAAAAGTTATATAGGTTAGCATATAGTTATATATGTAAAATTAATAGTATGATAAGCTAGCATATACTTTCATGTATTAAATATTTTACATAATAAAATAAAATGAGGACTGGCTATAGTGAAGTAAATGTTTCATAATACATATGGGTTAAAAAGTTGATTTAAGTATCTTATTGAATGATGAATAAAAAAATCTGAAAAAAGATCACAAGATTTTCATGTACCAGTTTTGCACAGTAAATCTTCAAGAATGCGATGGTCTCAGAAAGATGCCAGTTACACTGAAAAGAATCAGCATCGCCATCCTGTGCTGTTTCATCTTCGCAGAGACGCTCTTCTTTCCTGCTATCGACATATCCTAGGGACTTTTTTAAAAGCTGGAAAAATGCTTACATTTAAAGATGTGAAAGAGCAATTTTCAGCAGTCTGTATTCTCTGCTCTCTTAGAAGCTCTCCTTAGAGAGGGATGAACATTTGATAGTTGTTAGGACAGGGAAAACCAGCTGTTACTCTAAGCCACACCATCTACAGCATACCTACATTCAAGACATCCCCATACAGGCCAGAATACTCTGGTTACAGTCCCAACCTTCACTCTTGACCTAGAATAGCAAGTCCTGGGTAAGTATATGGAATTTGGGTTACAAGAGGGTTCCCTGAAATCACTATAATGAAGTTTCCCTTTGCCAGACACCCTTCTCACGGTTGGCAGCTTATACCCCAAAGTATAATGATGAAGAAGAATGCAGGGAGCAAGAGATGGGAGATGCGATGCGGGAAAGAAAGACCCACAGAGATACGCAGATTTGTACTTGGGGAGACACGTTAGGAAAGAGTATACTGAGAAATGCAGATGTGCAAATTGATTCCTTTAAAGTAATCTGTGCTGTGTTCCCTTTGCAAAAATCTTCATGCACGTTTGATGACTTCAGTTTGATTTGGGACCACGTTCATGCTTGCATCTGCTCATCTGAATGACAAGTGAAACAGTCCAGCATCCAGAGGGATCCCACTTTCCAGATGTTTAATTTCTTACAAACATAACCTGAATCTAACCCATCCCTTTTTTTTTTTTAAGTCAACATGAAATATTTTAGACATAGAAAAAGGAATATACAATAAATTCCCAATTATCATCCAGCTATAATAATCAACAACACATGGACATTTTTAATGGTATATCCTCCAATTAGCCTTCCCATTTGATAATACTGAAGCAAAATCCAGGCATTATATCATGTTAATTCTAAATATTTGGGCTTCCCTGGTAGCTCAAATGATAAAGAATCTGCCTGCAATGCAGGAGACCCAGGTTTGATCCCTGTGTCAGGAAGATCCCCTGGAGAAGGGAATGGGAACACACTCCAGTATTCTTGTCTAGAGAATCCCATAGACAGAGGAGCCTGGTGAGCTACAGTCCATGGGGTTGCAGATAGTTAAACACAACTGAATGACCAACACACATACAATTCTAAATATGTTTTTATGTCTCTCTGAAAGATAAAGACTCTTTTAAAATATGTAACAATACCATTATATCACCTAAAAAAGCAATTCCTTAATATCAAATAGCCAATTAGCAAACAAATTTTCCCCAATTGTCTCATAATTAAAAAAAAAAAAGTTGGCTAGAAATTGGATCCAGACAAAGTCTACACATTGTATTATCTTTATTCACTTAATCTACAGGTTCTTCCACTTTTCTTTCTTTCTTTTATTTTTTTTTGAGAATTTCTTTGTCAAAGAAACAAGTTATTCTTCTGGATTTTTCTGACTCCACCTTCATCATGTCATTTAAAAACATCCTCCTTTTCATGTATTTCCTGTAATCTGATATTCCAAAGACTTCATCTGATTCAGGTTGGGTATTTTGACAAAAATGTTTAATAGGTGGTTTTTTGTGTGTATATTCACAGTGGCAACTGCTGATCATTTCACTATTTCAGTAGGGACTTGAAAACCATTGGTATCCTAATTCTTATATTTCTTCCTTTTATTAACTGGAATACTTTTCATAGAAACTTTTCTTTACCAAGTATCTGTTACACTGAACTACTTGTTTATACAGAAGAGTACTCAGTTCTTTAAAAAAAATTAATTTAAAAAATTAATGAATTTCAGATTATTCTTTTAAATTTCATATTAGGACTCCCATACTTTTGTTAAGGGCCATTCTAAGATACAGGCTTGTTTTGTTTCAGGGAAACTTAGATATTGAATTATTTCTGGCATCAAGCCTTAAGCCAGCCAATCTTCAAAAAATTATTTGACATGTGTACTGTTGTGGAATCTGGTATGTAAATCTTAGTTTGGTTTCTATTCTTTTCTTATAGTCAGAAAAGTACCAGAAGGCTAGGATATACATATTCACTTAGTGATCCTATTCCCAATCAAACACAGTACAATGATGAGTATGTCTGGAAATCATATTCTAAAGAGGATTCGATCAATGTTGGGACTTCAAGAGGAATCAAGAACCACAGATCTTACCCTAGTCAGGTAAGATACTATCTACATATCTTTTGACTTTAGTATTGCATCCATAATCCATAAGAATGAGAGTTTGGATATATCCCAAAGATCCTTCATCATCTACGGCTATGGTCCTTCTTAGACTATTTTTTGCTCACTTTCTCACAATTATTTTTGACTACTTCTCCCTTATCCCCCTAAATAAGAAACATTTTTTAATTATGGTGAAATTCATGTAGCATGAAATTAACCATTTTCATTTAAACAAATCACTAGCAATTAGTATTCATAATGTTCTACAACCACCATCTCTATCTCATTTCAAAATATTTTCATAATCCCAAGAGGAAACCCTGTACCCATTAAGAAATTACTTCCTGTTTCTCTCTCCCCTAGTCTCTGGCAACTATCAGTCTGCTTTCTATCTCTATGGATGATATTCTAGATATTTTATATGTGGAATTGTACCATATATGACCTTTGTGTTTGGCTTCACACTTCAGTTCAGTTCAGTCGCTCAGTCGTGTCTGACTCTTTGCGACCCCATGAATTGCAGCACGCCAGGCCTCCCTGTCCATCACCAACTCCTGGAGTCTACCCAAATCTATGTCCATTGAGTCAGTGATGCCATCCAACCATCTCATCCTCTTTCGTCCCCTTCTCCTCCTGCCCCCAATCCTACCCAGCATTAGGGTCTTTTCCAATGAGTCAACTCTTCACATCAAGTGGCCAAAGTATTGGAGTTTCAACTTCAACATCAGTCCTTCCAATGAACACCCAGGACTGATCTCCTTTAGGATGGATTGATTGTATCTCCTTGCAGTCCAAGGGACTCTCAAGAGTCTTCTCCAACACCACAGCTCAAAAGCATCAATTCTGCGGCGCTCAGCTTTCTTTGCCATCCAACTCTCACATCCATACATGACCACTGGAAAAACCATAGCCTTGACTAGACGGACTTTTGTTGGCAAAGTAATGTCTCTGCTTTTAAATATGCTATCTAGGTTGGCCATAACCTTCCTTCCAAGGAGTAAGCATCTTTTAATTTCCTGGCTGCAATCACCATCAGCAGTGATTTTGGAGCCCCCCAAAATAAAGTCTGACACTGTTTGCACTGTTTCCCTATCTATTTCCCATGAAGTGATGGGACCAGATGCCATGATCTTAGTTTTCTGAACGTTGAGTTTTAAGCCAACTTTTCACTCTCCTCTTTCACCTTCATCAAGAGGCTCTTTAGTTCTTCTTCACTTTCTGCCATAAGGGTGGTGTCATCCACATATCTGAGGTTATTGATATTTCTCCCAGCAATCTTGAGTCCAGCTTGTGTTTCTTCCAGCCCAGCGTTTCTCATGATGTACACTGCATATAAGTTAAATCAGCAGGGTGACAATATACAGCCTTGACGTACTCCTTTTCCTATTTGGAACCAGTCTGTTGTTCCATGTCCAGTTCTAACTGTTGCTTCCTGACCTGAATACAGGTTTCTCAAGAGACAGGTCAGATGGTCTGGTATTCCCATCTCTTTCAGAATTTTCCACAGTTTATTGTGATCCACACAGTCAAAGGCTTTGGCATAGTCAATAAAGCAGAAATAGATGTTTTTCTGGAACTCGCTTGTTTTTTCGATGATCCAGCAGATATTGGCAATTTGATCTCTGGTTCCTCTGCCTTTTCTAAAACCAGCTTGAACATCTGGAAGTTCACGGTTCACGTGTTGCTGAAGCCTGGCTTGGAGAATTTTGAGCATTACTTTACTAGCATGTGAGATGAGTGTAATTGCGCAGTAGTTTGAGCATTCTTTGGCATTGCCTTTCTTTGGGATTGGGAAGAAAACTGACCTTTTCCAGTCCTGTGGCCACTGCTGAGTTTTCCAAATTTGCTGGCATATCGAGTGCAGCAAATTCATAGCATCATCACACTTAGCATGGTTTAAAAACATCATTTTCAAAGTTCACTCACATTGTAGCATCTATCAGCACTTCATTCCTTTTTATGGTTGAATAATATTCTATTGTATGTATATACCACAATTTGTTTATCCATTTATCTACTGATGGACATTTGGGTTGTTGCCACCTTTTGGCTGCAGACTCTGCCTGCAGTGCAAGAGACCTTGGTTCGATTCCTGGGTCAGGAAGATAAGCTGGAAAAGGGATAGGCTACCCACTCAAGTATTCTTGGGCTTCCCTGATGGCTCAGCTGCTAAAGAATCCACCTGCAATGTGGGAGACCTGGGTTCAAACCCTGGGTTGGGAATATCCCCTGGAGAAGGGAACAACTACCCACTCCAGTATTCTGGCCTGGAGAATTCCATGGACTACATAGTCCATGGGGTCGCAAAGAGTTGGACACGACTGAGTGACTTTGACCTTTTGGCTATTATGAACAAAGTTGCTATGAACAGACATGTATAAGTATTTGTATTTGGTATATGCATTCTCAAACCATCAAAACTTACACTATTTTGATTATCCGGAATGCTCTTCTCTTGTCCACCAAGGAAACTCATAGGCTTAGTTTAAAAAGAGCCAGGTAGAATTCCCTTCTCCACTAAACGAAAGTAGCTGACCTTCTCTGTTTTCTAGGTACTATGTACCCTTTTCCCATCATAAAAGGCAAAGCTCAATTGTAGCAAAGGATTTCATTTATTGGGTTGCCACAAGGCATGATGTCACCTGGAATGGAATCACCTGAACATGTTCAATGGGTAATAAGGTAGTAGAATTTGATGGTCAGGTCAGTAGAATTTAAGGTCAGGATTTGATGACTGAAAGGATGTAAAAGACAAGGTGGGCAATGAATGAAGGATGCTGTTCCTGTTTTTTACGTGGATGGCTGGGTCTATGCTGATGCTTATTTACTGAACTGGAAATTTCAGGAGGACCAGGTTTGGTGAGGAAGGGTTTAGGAAAATGTGAGCTCAGTTGAAGACATGTTGGGTGAGAATATGTCCAATAGACAGTTGAATGCACAAATCGGGGTCTCGAATGGAAAAGGTGAGCTTTAGATGTAGACTTTGGAGTCATTAGAACACACACACATGCCCCATTTAATTTGGTTCCTCATGGCACCCACATATAATCTATTTACTTCTTGAGTATTTTCCTTAAGATTTATAATTAATGCAAAATAGTTACAATATTACACTGTGTATGTATACATATGACATACACATACATACTGGACAGCATTTATTTTCCCTTTAAGTGTTATTGAAGGCTCTCAACAAATGACAACCAGGATGGCAGGGTGTCCTGTGCTGTCTCAACCAATGAGTGTTTCTCTGCCAGCCTGTAGAGTCTCCCATCACCTAAGTTGAAGGTCTATTTCATTCTTTACTCTTCTGAGGGCTCTCTGCCATTTTGGCCCATCGTTTTGCTTCACATCCCACATTCTATGCGTCAGGAAACCTTATTTACCTGTAAAATATATTTAGAATATGATCACTTCTCCCAGTCACATTTTCTTGTCTTCCACATGAGAAGTCAAAGAAATGACAAAGCTCCATGTTATAGCTGGGTCAGCTGATGGCTCTCCAAGACACTGCAGCTTCAGTGTGGTAGCTGGGTGTAAAGAACTCAAAAGAATGTGTATACAAAAACACTTCCCAGGTGGCGCTAGTGGTAAAGAACCCACCTGCCAGTGCAGGAGATGTAAGAGACCTGGGTTCCATCCCTGGGTCGGGAAGATCCCCTGGAGTAGGAAATGGCAACTCACTCCAGTATTCTTGCCTGGGAAATCCCATGGACAGAGGAGCCTGGCGGGCTACAGTCCATAGGGTGGAAAAGAGTCGGACATGACTGAAGCGACTTAGCACATACCTACAAAAGCACATGTGTTCTTCATTCCATGAGGTGAAACCCTGTGGATTTTCTTGAAAATTGTGTTTGTATCCATAGGACTTCTTTCTCTGGACACTACCTCAATCGACAGCCTCAGTAAAGAGCTACTTTCCTTGGAAAATTGCTGCATCAATGAAAGAGCTTCGGAAGGCAATAGGAAATCAGTTTATTTCTATCACAAAGAGAGACTTTGTGGACCGATCGAAGGGTAAGCGTTCATTTTTCTCCTTTCCCTGGTAAAACGTTAGGCACCGGAGTCTCCATAGTGATGTGGTCACAGATGTGGTCTCTTCCCTCAAGGCACTCACGGTATAGATGTAGAGAAAGGCAATTTTGCAAACAAGAGTTGACCTAGTGAGCACCTATAAAAAAGGTGCACGTTGTGGGAAATGCAGGGTGCTGTCTGTGGGTGCACAGTAGGACATTCAGCCTAACCCTGGAGGAAGAGGTCAAGCAAGTCTTCTTGGGTCCAAAGGATAAGGACGAGCCAGGAGGAGATGATGGGGTCTAGTTAAGCCTGCTGTCTTCAATTGTTTACTGCTGGTTTACCATTTTTTAAACAGTTATATTAAAATTCCTTTTATTAAACTGATATATGCATAGAGTGAAATCTAATAATTACCTAAAGGCTCACAGTGAAACAGCAATTCCCTGACCCTTCCCCCATCCAGTGGTCCTACTCCCACTGACTATCAATTTCCATCCTTTCAACTATTTATTCTTATGGGATTCTCCATATTTTAAAATCATATCCTCACACTACTATTTCTGATTCATCAGTCTTAGGCATTATTATTGACTTCAGTTATAGTAACTGAGGATGTGGTTCTCCTACAATTCTTTCTCATGTCCCCTCCATCTATCCTCTCAATATAATTATATTACAAATTTGGGGTTAATGCAATTGCTAGTGCTTATATTATAATTATGAACATATGATATATTATAATTATGTTAACACTGCTTGGGCTTCCCTGGTGGCTCAATGGTAAAGAATCTATCTGCCAATGCAGGAGACATGAGTTTGATCCCTGGGTCAGGAAGATCCCCTAGAGAAGGAAATGGCAGCCCACTCTAGTATCCTTGCCTGAAAATCCCATGGACAGAGGAGCCTGGCAGACTATAGTCCATGGGGTCACAAAGAGTTGGACACAACTTAGAGACTAAATAGCAGCGACAACAAACACTGCTGAGCCAAATGATATTTTAAAGGGTATGTTTCCTTTTAGTTCTCTTTCGCTTTTTTTTTACCATAGTTGATAATTAACTCTTTTCAAATGCTTAGTTTTCTATGTGCCTGTCACACTCACTGAATCCATTTTTACCTGGTCCAACATCTCAGTACATCACCTTCTGCTGTGCCTGGTGTCCCTGAATCCAGAGCTTCTTTGGTTCAGTTTTGTCCCAAGAAACCTGGCTAGGAAGGGTAAGCATGTGACTACCATGAGGTTAAGAAAGTGATCCAGGGAATTCTAACCACTCTGTATCCAAGTTTGACCAAGATCACCTATTTTCTGCCCTGAGCCTCCATACCAGCCTTCTACTGAACCAATTCCCTCTGACTTTGAGCCTGCTGGAGTTTTGCTGTGTGGATTAGCTCAAGTTTTTGTTAACCCCTTCTGCAGTCCCTTCATTTCAACTTTCTCTACTTTGCTAACTCAACTGCTGCATCTCTATTTGGTTTCCATCTTCTAAAAATGTGCTAACCTCTCCAATCTGCTCTCAGTCTGGTCAAGTGTGGGGAGGGAGGAGTCATTTGCATGGATACCATCCACTGGGTTTCATAGAAAGCGCTGCTAATTCTTTTACTTCCAAACCCTTCCAATCTGGTCTCTGCCCCCATCTGGTCATCGAAGCTACTCTTGTCAATGTGCCCAATAACCTGGCAGCATGAAATGTCGGTGGCTGCTTGCTCTTTCTTGAAACACTCTTCCTTTGAACTTCTGTGACACCACACTCTCCCAGTTTCCCCTATTGCTTTGTCTCCTTCTTTTTTGGTCTTCTTTTCTACTTGACCTCTAACAGAGTTCCTTAGTGTTCCTGTTTCCTTTAAAAAAGCAACTCTCCATCATCCTGAGGATTTCTGCATGTGTATCTCTTCCTCAAGTCCTTCCTTGGGGCCCTGATTTTGTGTATTGGGGGACCAAGTAGAGGCCTCATTAGGGTTCCAAGTCATCACCTTCTTCTTCCCCTAGCACTGAACTTCTGTATTATCTACAGACCCCTGCAATTCCATCACCACATGGCAGCCAGAGGTTCTTTCACAGTCTAAACTGGATCAAATACTTCTACTGCTTCTTTTCACGGTCTTCCTTTGCACTTTGAATAAAATCCATGTTCCACTTCCTTCTCTTGGTTCACAAGGCCCTGCAAGCCTGGCCTGGCCCTTGCTTTCCTCCTCACTTTTCCTCCTCACTCCATCCCTCTCATTCACTAGTCTCCAGCTACATGAGCCTTTTTTCAGTTCCTTTAAGATCGCAATCTCTTTACCGCCTTCGGTCAGCACTCAGCCTGTCCCCTCTGCCTGAAAGGCGCAGTTTCATTTTGTCACTCTCTTGACTCCAGCTTAAATGTCACCTTGCCTGTGAGACCTTTCCTAAATTTATCTGAAGAGGCATGCTGTCATCTTGTTTGTCTGTCGCCTTTGCATTTTGCAGTCATTTGTTGACTGAGTCTTGTTTCCTGTTGTTTGTGCTTTACCGTTTCCTCCACTACTCAGTATGCCCCCCAAAGCTCTTATTCACTCAGGACCTAGTACAGTATGTAGCCTCATTCCCTGCAAATATCTGTTGAGTGACGGAGAGAATGTTTGGTAAGTATACTTTCTGAAGCTGGGTGGGAACAGAATCAAAAGACCTCCATACTTGTAGATAAAGGGTCATGGAAAAACATCTGAAATGTCAGCATTCTTAAAAGATGTCTTTGAGCTTCCAATTAGAGTTGTGCTTTCTGCAAGCACAAATTACCATTTCCCCATGTGTGGATAAATACCCCAGACCTGTCAAGACTCCCTCCTAAATCTCTCACCTCCATCTGCTTCTTTTCCTCCCCACGGCCACCGCCTTAATTCAGGCTATCATCATCTATCTCTTGGATGACCTCTAATCCACTCCCCTCTCCAAGGTTGTCTGCTCAAGTCCATGTCCATACTAGGATCATAGTAAGTTTCCAGATGTGCCAATTGACATCACTTTCCAGCTTAAAACCCTTCAGTGATATCCCCCTCCCCACCTTTATCCCCAGGATAAAAGCTAAGTGCCTTAAGGTGAGTGCTGTATAATCTGGTCCTTGCCCACCACCCCAGCGTCCTCCAGCCCCTGCGACTGCCCCCTACCCTCCAGTTTTACAGTGCCTCCTGTAACCTTGTGCCCTTTGCCCTCTGCCTCTTTTGTGTGACGATCTCTCCCTCCTTTTATTTTTAGCCTATTTCTGTCCACGTGTGCTCAGTCACTCATTTGTGTCCGACTCTTTGCGACCCTATGCACTGTAGCCCCCCAGGCCCCTCTGTCCATGGGATTTCCCAGGCAAGAATACTGGAGTGAGTTGCCATTTCCTACTCCAGGGGATCTTCCTGACCCAGGGATCGAAGCCATGTCTCCTGCGGCTCTTGCATTGGCAGGCAGTTTCTTTACTACTGAGCCACCTGGGAAGCCCTATCTCTGTCTGTAATTGAAGTCTAAATGTAAACTTCATTTCTCTCCCAGGAGTCTTCTCTGATCCTCCGGATTTGGATTGATGCCCCTCCCATGTTTTTATAGCTCCTGCTCTTTCCTCTTCCACAGCATTTATCAAATAATATTGTGATTCCCTTTTATGTATCTGTTTCTCTAATACTTTAAGCTTCTGAAACACACAGACTGTGTCTTATCTTTGAATCCTCATTATTTAATTAAGGCCAGTGAGTGAGAAGCAGTAAAAGGGGCTTGTTTACACATTCAGGCTTGAGAACTTGGCGTTGATGAACTAGAACAGCAGAACTAGCTTTCCCCCCGGCTATAGATTAAGTGCCCGTGGTCTTAGTGGTTTTGAGTAGTTCTTGCTGTAGATTTACAGGGGCCTTTCTGCAGCCATCATGGGCTATGCGTGCTAAGTTGCCTCAGTCATGTCCAACTCTGTGCAACTGCATGGACTGTAACCTGCCAGACTCCTCTGCCCATAGAATTCACCAGACAAGAATACTCAAGTGGGTAGTTATTTCCTTCTCCAGAGGACCTTCCCCACCTAGGGATCAAATGTCATGTGCTGTGCTTAGTTGCTCAGTCATGTCCGACTCTCTGCAATTCCATGGACTATCTCAAAGGGGCAGTTTCTCCCTTTGGGCTATAACTAGTCTGGTATCATCTTTGTGAAAGTGTGAAAGTGTTAGTCGCTCAGTCGTGTCTGACTCTTTGTGACTCCATAGACTGTAGCCCACCAGACTCCTCTGCCCATAGAATTCTCCAGGCAAGAATACGGAAGTGGGTAGTCATTTTCTTCTCCAGAGGAACTTCCTCACCCATGGATCGAAGCTGGGTCTCCTGCATTGCACGTGCATTCTTTACCAACTGAGCCACCAGGGAAGCCCTATCACCTTTATCAATTGGAAAGGAAAACCAGTGGGAATTGGTCTCCTGAGGCGCAGGGATAGTCCCTCGGGGTGGGGTTGTCATTGGGTCAGGTTATCTTCTCTGTTGGGACTTCAACAACATTACAGCTGCACTTCAGCACTCATATGGTGTTCCTCAGATCCTTCTGTATCAGGAATTTCTCCCAATAGTGCTGAAGGAACTCATTTATAGGAAATATTACAAAGACTATAAAACCATTAGTTAAGAATTAAGAACTAAGAGTTACTGTAAGCATATATCACGTAGGCAGTCACGAGAGTGTGGTTCAGATTAATTACTAATACATAGCGATTGCGTTTCTTTTTTCTCTTTTGTTCACTCAATTTAGTAAATATTTAATGAGGTCTATTATGGTGATATGTACTAAGGATCAATGAAGACTTACTCTTTCTCTTCAAAGGAACTCGGAGTAAATCCAGAGCCTGATTTTTGTCATTTCTGGGTCTTCATCTCCAATTGCTCTACTTGTGAACAAGTCTCTCAAGATCCTTCACAGTGTGGATCCTAATCTTCCCCTCCTGCTTCACCCTCAGCTACTGCTCCTCCCTGCCCTGCATTCTTCACATTCACACCAACTAGACTGCACTTGATGAATGCAGCGTGCATTTTAGCTTCAGTGCTGACCATTCGTCAAAACACACCTTTTGCTGTGTCTGCCTTTCTTTTTTTATTTTTAATTGAAGGATAATTGCTTTACAGTATTGTGTTGGTTTCTGCCAAACATCAACATAAATCAGCCATAGGTTTACCCATGTCCGCTCCCACTGTATCCGCCTTTTGATTCTTGTCTTCCTTCCACCTCTGGGTTTCTTTTCTTTTTTAAGATTTTCCATGAGGACCATTTTTAAAGTCTTTATTGAATTTGTTACAATATTGCTTCTGCTTTTTACGTTTTGTTTTTTTTGGCCATGAGGCATGTGGGATCTTAGTTTCCTGACTAGGGATCGAACCTGCACTCCCTGCATTGGAAGGTGAAGCCTTAACCACTGGGCCACCAGAGAAATCCCTCCCTCTGGGCTTCTGTAGCACCTTTTCCAAAGCTCTGAGTCAGTGATTCTTAAGTATATGGGAAGCTTATTCACAGTGTAAGTGCCTGGGTCCCTCCCACATCTAGAAATTCTCAATGTCTGGGATGAGGTTCAGCAGGTATATTTTGACATATCCTTCCTAGGTGATTCTGATGTATTATCTCCATTTGTTACAGTTGCAAGATATTATATTCTTTATCTGTGTCTCCTGTCTATCTCTTTCTCATCACACTCATTTGAGGTTGTCTTAAGCTAGAACAGTGATTTCATAATCTCTAACTTTGGCACAGAACACATGTAGGAACTGAAAGCATTTGCTTTTGAGTGGTAGCTAGGAAAAAGGAATAGATATCTGCAACAAATGGGAATTTGTTTGTTAATAAAGCTATTAGTAATTCACAAAAACTGAGTTATATAGATGGTGCTTACTAACAACAATACCAGACGGTTGTCCAAAATATCTTAAGGAGTGTCCTGATGTTGGAGCCCTAGAGTGTTCTCCTCTCTATAACCTTGTCTTCTCCTTGGGCAGCTTATGAGGTCATTATGAGGGCCATTGAGTACCCATGTCCTCCCTCCCCGTGACATCTAAATTAAGAGACACCATGTAATGAAACCCTTTCCCACTGTGCTGTTCTGGACGGAGATCATTCTTTAAAAAATCAATATTAAACTGCTCTTGGGTGCCAGTAGATGACATCACATATTGCTTGATATACAATGTACTTTGGAGTCTATTTTGATAAAACTTATTGAAAAACTATTTTGGAAGAAGAATCAAGGTTAATGTCAGTAGTAATTAGCACTGTTGTGACATTGCTCGTGATACTCCTGTTTTGAATATTTTTGTTCTGATTAAAGCTGATGTTGTGTTATGTGCCTCTGAACCAACATTTTGTAGCGAGAATTAGGGGTGAGCTCATTCTAAGTGAGATGACGTGATTCTCTCCTTCGTTAATCTGGTAATGCTTATAGAACCTGGCTTTAGCTAGTGTGTCAGAGGTTTTAATGATCATATTAGTGAATATTTCTTAGCAGAGTTATTTTCAAAAATAAAACTACTATGACCCACTAATAACAATGATCTGGCCTAACCATCCATCGGTAAGGTCCTTTTTTGAGTGGTTCTTTTCCAGGTAATGGGGATGATGTGTACTGCCCGTCTAGGGTTGCTGGATTGAGCAAATAAAAATACAAGATGCTCAATTAAAACTGAATAATGATATTATGTTACCGAGTCAGTTGTGTCTGACTCTTTGCGATCCAGTGGATTGAAGCCTGCCAGGCTCCTCTGTCTATAGGATTTCCCAGGCAAGAATATTGCATTTGCAGGCAGATTCTTTACCATCTGAGCTACCAGGGAAGTCCTAATAACAGGTAAAAAATGAGTACTTATTCAGACACAAAAAATTATTCATTATCTGAAATTCAAATTTAACTCCACATTTCCATTGCAACGGCCTTGTGCAGCAACCAAAACAGCAACTACAACAAATTTAACTGAACTCCTATATTTTATATGGCAACCATAGCCCTATCTAAAATATCTCACTCTGCTTCCTAACCCCAGCCCCAGGGCCTAGGCAGGACTACTGGAGTGAGGCGTGCTTTCTGAGTCCATGAAGCAGAAACAAAAGAACACTCCTAACTGATGAATAGTATATTCATTAGAAACTACTTCTGATCAGTTTAGCCTATGCTTCTTGTGCCTGATAAAGCAGAAAATTATTTCTGGGTTGAAACATCCATAAAAAGTACATTGACCACACCTCTAAATGCAAGAAGAGAGGGTTCTGAGTGTGATAAATTGGAAGCTACTGCCAGAAGCAAAATGGAATGAAAATATGATGCTACTTTACAAATACCTTACAAGGAGTAATTATTGCCTTCCATTTGTACCTCTGCCCCAGATCTTAAGGATAAACAGCATTCTCAGATGTTTCTGGAATGGAAAAAGTTAGTTCCCCGACCAGCAGACACAGAATTTCGACGGAATTACCAAATTCCAGCTAAAATTCCTGAGTTACAGGATTTTAGTTTCAAATATGGATGCTACTCAAGCCTACCCATTGCTTCTCAAGGTCTAGGTGAGTACACCTGTAGCTTTTTAAAACAATTTTGTAGACTGTTCTTATTCTGAGATTCCTCAATACATTCCACAACACATTTGTGGGACCTGGAAAGTCCCACAAATAAAGGCTGGGTTTCTCTGCTCAGTGACAGCTTCTTGTCTTCCCTTCCCTTGTGTCTCTCTAGTCCCTTCCGTGCTGTACAGCCACATGAGGAGCCAAGAGCGCACGAAGAAGCAGTCCATCTACCAAAGTGATTATGGGAAAGCCTACCTGGATTTCCTGACAATTCTGAACTCATTCAGCCCCTCTCAAGTCACAAAGTACCTTCAGGGTGTTTCCTACAAAGGTAAGATGAGGTCTCAAGTTACTATTTGCTAAATTACAGATCATAATAATACATGGCTTTCCACCAAATAGAAACTTTCCCAATTTCTAGCCCCTGGTGTTCAATATATATGTATGTGAATACAAAATGGTGGCACAGTGGTAAAGAATCCACCTGCCATTGCAGGAGATGCAAGAGATGCAGGTTCAATCCCTTGGTCAGAAAAATCCCCTGGAGGAGGGCATGGCAACCCACCCCAGTATTCTTGTCTGGAGAATCCCATGGACAGAGGAGCCTGGAGAGCTGCAGTCAATGGGGTCACAAAGTGCCAGACATGACTGAGCACGCATGCAACATATATAGTTTTGTGTAAACCTCAACCCATTGAAAATAAATTTTTCTTCGAAGAGGCCTCCAGTAACTATATCCCCACTTATTAAAAAGAAAACATCTAGCTTTTGACTTACTTCTGATCTCACTTTGCTGTGGTTGAACGGCTCCAGGGCGACTTCTCTTTTTCTTACGGTTGATTGATTTCTCCAGTGGAAGTATGTACTCTCTCACAGCTTTGTTTTAGTTTGTGTAATCTTTATTTCCTGTTGGGTGAGTTTGTGTGTGTGTGTGTGTGTGTGTGTGTGTGTGTGTGTGACAGTCTTCTTAGGGTACATGCGAATCTTCATGTATCTCATCCTCAAAGAGATAAATGTCATTCAGGACTGGTTGGGTCACTTTCTAGGACGCATATCCCTGTATCACCAAACTAACATGTTATGTACATTATAAAACATTCAAAGTTAAATGTGAGATCACAAAAACAAATGCAAACTTAAGTGGAGAGTAACTCAGGCGCGCACACACGCACACACACACCCTGATCTCTAGCCCTCGGGTGGTATTCGTCACACTGAGCACAAGGACAGGTAACGTCACTTGCATTCTTCCTTTCTCTTAGTTTTGGCTGCACAGATGGTAATTGCTAGGAGTGACGAAGCTGTACAGCTCCATCATGTACAATTTAAAAATATGTAATTAGGATTAGGGGACCATAGATGTTCATAACCAGACAAGACTCCTTCAATTTCCAGATGAGGAAATGGAGGCCAGGGAGAGAGGGGCCTCCCACGGTCAGTTATCACTCAAAGGCTGCCAAGTCTACCAATACTGGTGGGCAGAAAAGCAACCCTGGCTTCCATGAAACTTTTGGAACAATGGTCTCTATTGTTTTCTTTATCATCGCATCACCCAGAACAAGCACTGTCTAGGTGGAAATGGCAACCCACTCCAGTGTTCTTGCCTGGAGAATCCCAGGGACGGGGAAGCCTGGTGGGCTGCCGTCTATGGGGTCACACAGAGTCGGACACGACTGAAGCGACTTAGCAGAAGCAGCAGTAGCAGGTGCTTCACATATAGCACTCTTCATCCATTCCAACAACTGTGCCAGGTAAGTATCAGTACCTTGATTCAAAGATGAGGCAACGAATAAATAGAGATGACAGATGTACGCCATGTGTGCTCAGTCATGTCTGATTCTTTGCAACCCCATGGACTGTAACCCCCCAGACTCCTCTGTCCAGGGAATTTTCCAGGCAAGAATACTAGAGTGGCTCCACCGAACAAAAGCCTAAGTCTGTTTCATTCCACAATCCACACTCTTTCCTGGAAGTCTTGCTGATCCCTTGAATATTGTTTGCTCTTTTTAGTCAATTACATTCAAGAGATGTTGAATATTGAAGTCTTTTTAGCTATTAGACATAATAGCTTTGATTATCATGATTCTTTTGGTCTCATTGAATTTATATTTAGAGTACTATTGTCAGGTATTTGTCTCCTTAGAAATTTCTCTATTTAGCCCTGAAATAGTTAAGTGGAAAATTTCATCCTGTTTTTCTTCATAATTTTCAGAAAGGCAGATTCTTGATCGCTTTATTCGCTCTTACTGTGATGTGGGCCAAAGGACGGATAAAAAAGGAAAATAGTTCAAATAAAGAACATCTGAAAGTAACTGAGTTCTTTTCTCAATAATCAAGAAAAAATAAGATCCAAATTGTTCTGAATTATAATTTCATCATGACTTTGTGTAATTTTGTTTTATTTTTAAACAATAAAATCATTTAAGGCTGAAAATCATCCCTTGCCTCCCAACCTATTCCCACCTGATTATAACTGTATCCAGTGGGTTGTGATATAATGCTTTTTCACCATTCTCTTTTGGATGCTTACTTTGTGTCTTCAATTCCGGTTTCCTCTTTGAACCAGGAATTATGTGGAAGAAGTTCTTAATTTTTCAATAATTAGGGGATTAAAAAATTCATTATTGTTGATTTTGAATTTGAAAGTTAAAAAACAAATCTCTGCTTTGGGAAAATTAGCAAACATTTTTTATGCCAAGTATAAGAATGATTTGTGTATTACATGAATAGCAGAAGAAAAAATGTATAGTTAATTGTATTTTTAAGCCAATTCTTTGTCTTAATTGTATATTTGAACTGTCATATTCTGAGGCAAAAATATTAAAAACATTCCACAATAGAAGTGTTTTCATCAATGTCTCCTAGTATTTCTGGGATTTTTGCTACATATTTTTGGCTCCTATGTTGTTTATCAGTGCTTATGACTTACACAGAGCTTCTTCATTTTCCTATTACATGTTTTTCTTCTTTGATCATGTTAATGGTTTTGACCTTGAATTATGTTTTAATTTATATTCATGTTGACATTCATGCTGGGTTTGTTTTTTCTGTGCGCTTACTTAATTCCAAATTTCTCTCTCTCTTTTTTTTTTTTTTTTTTTGCTGTTTATGTCTTTCTTGGAGCACCGGGGACTGTAGCTGTGGCCCACGAGTAATTTCATATGGATTCTCTCTCTGTTTAGTGTGTGCAGTGGGACTTCTGTCCTCCCAGCACTCTCCAGAGCATGGCCTATATTCCATCAAGATCTTGAACCAAATATTAAACATTGAAGAGCCCTTTTTTCAATGAATATTTATTGAACACCAGTTATGTGCCAGGCAGTGTTGTAGGTCTTGTGGATACGCTAGTAGTGAAAAGACATACATGGAGCTTGCATCGTGGAGAGAGGGACAGATCATAAACAAGTGAAAATGAACAGGATAATTGCAAAGTATAAGTGCTACACACAGCATAGGGCTTCCCTGGTCGCTCAGATGGTAAAGAATCTGTCAGCAATGCAGGAAACCTGGGTTCGAGCCCTGGGTCAGGAAGATCCCCTGGAGAAGGAAATGGCAACCTGTTCCAGTAATCTTGCCTGGAGAATTCCATGGACAGAGGAGCCTGGCAGGCTACAGTCCATGAGGTCACAGAAAAGTCACACACGACTGGGCGACTAAGCATGCACACACACACACACACACACACAGTGTAAGCAGTGTTGTGATAGTCCAAGGCTCCTATAAGGAGGCCTGGTTTAAGCTGACCCATTAAGAAGAGGAAGGGCCAGCCATGCCAAAAGATGAGCGATAGCTTTCCAGCCTTGGGGAAGAGCAAGCCATCCAAGTAGGGAATATCTTGAAGTGTTTCTCGAAGTGTTCTGGAAAGAGTCAGAAGGCAGAGTGGCTGAAGCATAGTCAGCTGGGTATGGGACAGAGGTTCGGTCAGACAAAAGAGTCAAGGAGGCGCGGGAGTCAGATCATGCATGGAGAGAGTGTCGTTGGCTCTTGACAGCGTGGGCTCTCTTTTCTAGCTTCTGTGTTCCAGAATAGTCAATAAACTTATGCTAGTACAAGGTGTGTATCCCTGTGAACATGGATTGGTTTTATGCTAACCCACTTCCTTCAAAGCTTCACCTGAGGCTGAAGGTTTCATCTCTCCAGATATGTTATAGCTGGATCTTCAGCTTTCCACTGTCCTCCTTTCCACAAAGGTCCATCTAGTCAAAGCTTTAGTTTTTCCAGTAGTCATGTATGGATGTGAAAGTTGGATTAAAAAAAAAAAGAAGACTGAGTGCCGAAGAACTGATGCTTCTGAACTATGGTGTTGAAGAAGACTCTTGAGAGTCCCTTGGACTGCAAGGAGATCAAACCAGTCAATCCTAAAGGGAATCACTGAAGATTCATTAGAAGGACTGATGCTGAAGCTGAAACTCCAATACTTTGGCCACCTGATGCTAAGAGCTGACTCATTAGAAAAGACCCTGATGCTGGGAAAGATTGAAGGCAGAAGGAGAAGGGGATGACAGAGGGTGAGATGGTTGGATGGCATCACTGACTCAATGGACATGAGTTTGAGCAAGCTCCAGGAGTTGGTGATGGACAGGGAAGCATGGTGTGCTGTAGTCCACGGGGTCGCAGGGTCAGACATTATTGAGCAACTGAATGACAACAACAAAGATTCTTCTATTGAAATCCTAACCCCCAAAATGATGGTATTGGGAAGTGGAACCTTTGAAGGTGACTAGATCTTAAGGCAGAGCCCTCATGATCGGGATTAGTGCCCATATAAAGGAAACTCCAGGGAGCTCCTTTCTGCCACACAAGACACACAGAGAAAAGATGGCTATCTGAACCAGAAAGTCCTCACCAAACATCAGACCTGTTCGTGCTGTGATCTTGGCATTCCAGCCTCCAGAACTATGAGAAACAATTGTTTGTTGCTTAAGAACTACCTAGTTTACGATGTTTTGTCATAGCAGCCCAAATGGACTAATACAGTTACCCTAGGTGATCTACCCTTGTGACCCACAAAGTGAGAGATAAATGCTTTCTGTTGCATGCCACTGAGATTAGTATTGCAATGGCTAACAGTGGCACTAGTGGTAAAGATTCTGCCTGCCAATGCAAGAGATGTGAGAGACTCAAGTTCCATCCCTGGGTCGGGAAGATCCCCTAGAGAAGGAAAAGGCAACCCACTCCAGTATTCTTGCCTGGAAAATTCCATGGACAGAGGAGACTGTCGGGCTACAGTTCTCGGGGTCATGAAGAGTCAGACACGACTGAGCTCACACACACACAGACACACACACGTACACAAAGCTAACTGATGGGGGCACAGTATTTATTTAGATGAGACTTCTCTGAAACCCTCAAAATGAAAAGCTAGGTAGAATCCATTTTCCCTCTTAAAAATATTATATCTGATCACCACTGACACATATGCTTAAATAGAGGTTGTTTTTTTTAAGACAGGAGAGTGTGGTTGTGGTCCTCTCGTATTTAAAAATCTGCGAAGGCATTTTAAACCCTGAACACTACAAAAGTTCTCCTGCGGTCAGCAGCCACTGCTTATTCTAATGTGCCAAAGGATGTGAAAGAGTGCTTTAATATGGTTCCTTTTTTCAGAGCAGATTGTCAAGACAGATCAGTCAATGTACATGATGTGAGTTAATTATGTATCACCAATATCTTCCCTATTGTATTTCAAAGAGAGCAGTGTTTCAACACAGAAAATGATTCTGAAAGTTTTTCTCTTGTGGTATCCCCTGATGGCTCTTTTGATTCTCTTTCTAACCTCCTGCAAACCTCACTACCTGCCCCAGCTACACACACACACATCCGATCCAAAAAGGATATATAGTAGATTTCCGTGCTTTCCCAAAACATCCATTCTTTATTTTTAACCTCTTGAAAAAGCTGTTCTATAAATAAGTTTAAACTTGTTCTGTTTTGTTAAAAATGTTTTCACAAATAGAAGAGTAGAAAAATAATACAACTTAAATTGAAGACAGGACTTCCCTGGTTATCCAATGGTTAAGACTCTGTGTTTCCAGTACAGGGGACAGGAGTTTGATCCTTGGTCCAGGAACTAGACCTGGAACAGCCAAATAAATAAATGTTTTAAAAATAAAAAAGTGGGTTTCATATATGTATAATGAAAAGTGAAAGTCACTCAGTCATGTCCAATTTTTTGTGACCCCATGGACTGCAGCCTGCCAGGCTCCTCTGTTCATGGGATTCTCCAGACAAGAGTACTGGAGTGGGTTGCAGGAGCTTCCTGACCAGGGATCGAAGCTGGATCTCCCCCATTGCAGGCAGATTCTTTACCGTCTGAGCCACCCCAGTCTCCCATACATACAATACACCATGCAAATATATAATATGATGTTGAATTCAGAAGTATGAAGAAAAATACAGCAGGCTAAGGATAGAGAGGCATGAGAGTTGCTATTTTAATGAGGGTGGTCAGGAAGGCCTCTCAACACTGCACTGAACCCACTCGTTACGGAAGTGAGGGAGCAGGGGAGAAGCTTGTGGCTGTATGGAGGAAGGACTTCCAGTTAGAGGGAACAAGGGCAGAAACACTTCATGTTCTAAGAGAAGGTCAAGGTGGCCCTGGGGAAGTTAGGGAAGAGCAGTAGGAGATGAGGTCAGACAGGTAGAAGGGCAGGTCAGGGAAGCCTGAGGTTATGAATTTTACTTTGGATGATATGGAGACTTCCCTGGTGGCTCAGATGGTAAAAGCGTCTGCCTACAATGCCGGAGACCCGGATTCAGTCCCTGGGTTGGGAAGATCTCCTGGAGAAGGAAATGGCAACCCACTCCAGTATTCTTGCCTGGGAAATCCCATGGACAGAGGAGCCTGGTGGGCTATAGTCCATGGGGTCGCAAAGAGTCGGACATGACTTTCGCTTTCACTTTGGGTGAAATGAAAAGCACGACAGGTAATTGAGCCAAGGGTTAACATTGTCCAATTTCTGTTTGTAAAAGATCACTCTCTACATAGAATATTTTTTACTGGGTAGGCTGAGTGATGAAGAATTGATGCTTTTGAACTGTGATGCTGGAGAAGACTCTTGAGAGTCCCTTGGACTGCAAGGAGATCAAATTAGTCCATCCTAAAGGAAATCAATCCTGAATATTCATTGGAAGGACTGATGCTGAAGCTGAAGCTCCAATACTGTGGCCACCTGATGCAAGGAGCTGACTATCGGAAAAGACCCTGATGCTGGGAAAGACTGAGGGCAGGAGGAGAAGGGGACGACAGAGGATGAGATGGTTGGATGGCATCACAAACTCAATGGACATGCTTTTGAGCTAACTCCAGGAGACAATGAAAGACAGGGAAGCCTGGTGTGCTGCAGTCCATGGGGTTGCAGAGTCAGACACAACTTTGCGACTGAACAACAGGGCAGAAATGAAAACAGGGAGATCAATCAGGATGTATGGCCAAAGTCCAGGTGAGAAACATGGTGGTTTGGACTGGGAGGTGTTGGTGGAGGAAGTGAGGAGTGGCTGGAATCTGAAGACACTTCAAAGGTAGAATTAGTAGGATTTGTTGGTGGACTGGATGTGTGTTTGGGAGGGGTAGGGGAGGAGATGACTCCAAGGATTTTTCCCTTAAACAACTGGAAAAAAATGGAGCTGTTATCTGAGATAGGGCAGTTGGAGGAGGCGTGAGACTGGGTAATCAAGGGTTCCATTTTGGACTGTGGAATGCACCCACATATAATTACTATTAATGGCAAGATGATAAGGGGCTTCCCAGGTGGCTCAGTGGTGGTGAATCCACCTGCAATACAGGCAATATAAAAGATGTGGGTTTGATCTCTGGGTGGGGAAGATCCACTGGAGGATGGCATGGGAACCCACTCCAGTATCCTTTCCCAAAGAATCCCATGGACAGAGGAGCCTGGCAGGCTACAATCCATGGAGTCTCAAAGAGACGGACACCACTGAAGTGACTTAGCACGCAAGATGATAAGACAACGTTTTTAATACTGGAGTTATTTCCCTCTTTGTTCACTCTCTGGTATTGTCTCCCCACCCCATCTCCCAGCTTCATGTTAGCATCAATTACCTTCTCATGTGATGGGATTAACACACCTGGGGAGGAGGGGAGAGAGGAGGAACGTATCCAGGTACTCCAGTTACAAATCCAGGCACAGTGAGGCATAAGCCAGCACCACAGGTACAGCTCATCAGCACTGGCTGCTCCCAGCAAGGAAGTAGCAAGATTTTCTCCACCTGGCATCCCTCTGATCATCAGTAATTGCCCTTGGGGGCCAAGCAGACATCATTCTATTCAGTACAGGAGTCCCTGGCAGGTTTGGCCGCCTGATACCATGAGCTGGAGAAGACGAAGAGCAGGTACTGCTTTGGGAAGGTTAGAAACATCTCATGCTGACAGGTAAGGAAACATTCTCTTCGTTCTTTGCTTTTCTCTTTTTTAAAATCTTGTAGAATTTTCTAGAATTCTGCTTGGGGATACAGGCAGAGAGCTCTTTGCAGTAAAAATGGGTATTATAAGGTAACTATTTACATTATCAAGGAAGCAGGTTTTGCTTCTCAGGAGGAAGGTAAAGGGAAGTTGGTCCCATTCATTGTGGAGTCTGACCACACGCCCCCCGCGTCCTGGCACGAACATGGGATGCAGCAGTGCCCCAGGCGTAGTGTGCTCAACTGACTGTTGCTATGGAATTTTGTCCCTGCAATCAGAGGCTCTGCCTTGATAACTTAATTGCACTTTAAAAAATAACCCCTTGAATTTGAGTAAATCCTGAGAATATCATGAGGGCTTTTGATTAGTATAAAATTAAAGCTCTTTCAGAAGCATTAATTGAATAAAAAGAACACTATTCAAAGAGCTTAAAGGACTGCCCAAACCATTTGAAGATATACAGTCATTATCTTAAAATCTGGTTAATTAAGGTACTAAGTGTCATCAAACATTTTGACTTCAGGCACTTTGCTGCTGCTGCTGCTGCTAAGTCGCTTCAGTCGTGTCTGACTCTGTGCGACCCCATAGACAGCAGCCCACCAGGCTCCGCCGTCCCTAAGATTCTCCAGGCAAGAATACTGGAGTGGGTTGCCATTTCCTTCTCCAGCGCATGAAAGGGAAAAGTGAAAGTGAAGTCGCTCAGTCATGTCTGACTCTTAGCGACCCCATGGACTGTAGCCTACCAGGCTCCTTCGTCCATGGGATTTTCCAGGCAAGAGTACTGGAGTGGGGTGCCATTGCCTTCTCCGACACTATTTGTATTTAAATCTCTATCTCATTTCTTGTTGTCCTGACCCTTCGGTATCTATTTCTTCTTTCCTGTGTTGCCCTATTCTGAATCTTTTTCAAGTTAGCTGGAAAATAAACTCTAGACTATTTCTAGCTCAGTTATTCTCATCATCCTTCTTACTGACCAAGAGTGGATGACATGTCATAATTAAAAGTGATCCATTTCTTCTGAGATAACTGAGATAAAATACGCTTTTAGCTTGGCAGAAGAATTTGAGTTTTGACTGTTGAAAGAAACAAACTGTAAGCATAATATTAAATTAGCATTGAGTGACAAAGAATACACGTAAAAGATTGGGAAATTGCTATTCACCCCAAATAAGGTAGAAGAAACCATTAAGTTCTGAGCTAAATATCACCCTCAAGCCCTTGGCATAATCATACTACTAGAGGGCACAAGCCACCTTGCTCTGTTGTGTGAAACCATGAGTACTATCTAGGATGCTTAGAGCTACATACAGGTCATGGAAGACCCACAATGCCTAAACCTTTAGAAAAATGATTATCTTGCAAAATAAATCTGTTGCTAGGGAGAGCGCCAAAGTTGGTCAGTCCAACAATTCAAAGATGTCATTTAACACAAATATTCTTTGCATCTTTATTGTTTGGGCTTTGGGGCTCACATGTGTCCTGGTTGCAAGATGGCTGCAGCGTCTCCATCCAGAGGCCACATCTGAGGCAGGAGAGGAACCCAGTTTTCTCCTTTCCTTCACTTTTCAAAAGCATGGGAACTTTACCCAAAGCCACCCAGTGGACTTTCACTCACACCTGATTGGCCAAAGTTATATCACATGCTCATGACTAAACCCAAACCAGCAAGAAGAGTGATTACCATGGATGTCTTAGACCTCATGATTCACACCTGCCCACCTGCCACCCCCTACAAGACTGGGGAGAAGACCTCCTTCTCATGAAGGGCATGACCCCCAAGACCCAAACAAAGCAGAGTTCATCAGCAGCAGAGGGTGGGGGAGATGGCTGCTCAGAGGGAATGGCAAGCAGACACCAACATTTTCCACCCTCATCTCTGGTTTTCTTCCTGTCTCCTAAGCTGCACCATTATAGTCCTCATCCTTACTCCTCTTCTCTCTGCCTGTCCTTGAAATCCTGGGTTCCTCATCACTCAACTGGACCCTCTTCTCTTCCCTATACTTGCTTTCTGCTTAGTCTTGTGGTATTAAATGCCATCTACATGCTGAAAAAAGAAAGTGAAAGTGTTAGCTGCTCAGTTGTGTCTGATACTTTGCTACTCCATGGACTGTAGCCCACCCACTCCTATGTCCATGGGATTCTCCAGGCAAGAATACTGGAGTGGACTTTACATCTGTGTCTCTTTTGCTGTCTCATATATAGGGTCATCGTTACCATCTTTCTAAACTCCATATGTATGTGTTAATATACTGTATTGGTATTTTTCTTTCTGACTTACTTCACTCTGTATCATAGGCTCCAGTTTCATCCACCTCAGAACTGATTCAAATGCATTCTTTTTAATAGCTGAGTAATATTCCATTGTGTATATGTACCACAGCTTTCTTACCCATTCGTCTGCTGATGGACATCTAGGTTGCTTCCATGTCCTGGCTATTGTAAACAGTGCTGTGATGAACATTGGGGTACATGTGTCTCTTTCAATTCTGGTTTCCTCAGTGCGTATGCCCAGCAGTGGAATTGCTGGGTCGTATGGCAGTTCTATTTCCAGTTTTTTAAGGAATCTCCACACTGTTCTCCATAGTGGCTGTACTAGTTTGCATTCCCACCAACAGTGTAAGAAGGTTCCCTTTTCTCCACACCCTCTCCAGCATTTATTGTTCATAGACTTTTTGATAGCAGCCATTCTGACCGGCGTGAGATGGTACCTCATTGTGGTTTTGATTTGCATTTCTCTGTTAATGAGTGATGTTGCGCATCTTTTCATGTGTTTGTTAGCCATCTGTATGTCTTCTTTGG
Source organism: Okapia johnstoni (assembly GCA_024291935.2). Classification (NCBI taxonomy): domain Eukaryota; kingdom Metazoa; phylum Chordata; class Mammalia; order Artiodactyla; family Giraffidae; genus Okapia; species Okapia johnstoni. Next base: position 68,164,817 of record CM044321.1, on the reverse strand, counting down.
AGAAATGTCTGTTTAGTTCTTTGGCCCTGGACTCTGTGGGAGAAGGCGAGGTTGGGATGATTTGAGAGAATAGCATTGAAACATGTATATTATCATATGTCAAATAGATCGCCAGTCCAGGTTCGATGCACGAGATGGGGTGCTCAGGGCTGGTGCACTGGGATGACCCTGCTGGATGGGATGGGGAGGGAGATGGGAGAGGGGTTCAGGATGGGGAACACATGTACAACCATGGCTAATTCCTGTCAATGTATGGCAAAAACTATTACAATATTGTAAAGTAATTAGCCTCCAATTAAAATAAATAAATAAAGAAAGAATACTGGAGTGGGTTGCCATGCCCTTCTCCAGGGGATCTTTGTGATTCAGGGATCGAACCCAGGTCTTCTGAATTGCAGGCTGATTCTTTACCACTTGAGCCACCAGGGAAACCCCAGTCTACACATCGGCAACCTTTCCAATGGATATCCTCTGCCCAGACGTCTCTCCTCTGAGCTCCGTGTTGGGCATCTAACTGCCCACCTGACAGCTCTACATGTCTCAGAAGCATCTCAAACATATGAGTACAAAACTGAACTTTTCATTTTCTCTCAAACCAGTCCTTCCCCAGGTTGTTCCATCTTAGTAAACAGCACTTCTACCTGCCCTGTGTCTCAGAACAGATGTCTAGGAGTGAGGCTTGACTCTTACCCTCCCTAACTGCCTATCACAACCATGCTTCTTTTATTCAACAGGGCATCTAGCACTTCACTACTGCAGTAGGTCTCCAGCCCACAGTAGGTGCTCCATAAATGTTTTATGAAAATGATTGAGTATGCTTGTGTGTACATCCCTAGACTGAAGAGTGGAAATGTAGAGGTTTGTAAAGAGCTTGAGGGTAATAACAACCCAAGCTGTAAGATCAAAGATACAAGTGTTCATTTAGGGACAGATTGAAAGAAACATTGACAGTGCTTTCTGAGAGTTATCATGACACTCTTCCTCTCTGATTCAGACACAAGCCCGCTAATCTTTTGGCAGGACTTTCAGGAGCACTAAAGGAGTAGAGATGAAACCTTCCAATTTACTTGGAGCTTCTCCCAGGTGCACTGGTCTCTTCATGACTCCTGGTAACAATGTCACTGTCGATGGCACAGTGCACAGTGACAGACCAAAGTGAATTAACATTGTATTGCATGATGTGCATTCTCTCCCTAAAGGCTTGTGATCAGTGACAGTTGAAACAGAGAGTGAGGGATGTTGTTCTTTTCTTTTCCAACATTAGTGACACTGATGGCCATGATGTTGAAAGGATGGAGGATTGTAATAGTCAGCTACTGCTGCATAACAAGCACTTATAAAATCTTGGTGGCAGTGAGGATTTATTTCCCAGACATTTGCAGCTTGGCTGAAGTGGCCCCTCTGGGCTGGGTATGGCTGGGGTAGGGCTTCAAGCCATCAGTCTGGCTGGGTTTGATGGTGGAGGGGTGACTGTTCCACATGTATTCTTTCTGGGTCCCAGCTGAAGTGGCAGCAGCTACCCAAGGGAAATTCTCCTCACATTGATGACAAAAGACACAGGAGGGTAAGTGAAAACTCCTGAAGCTTCTTAAAGCAAAAGTTCAGATCTGGCACACTGCCACTTTGCTAATTAGTCAATACAAGCTGTAAGATCAAGCCCAGAGTCAAGGGCAGCACACAATGCTTTTTGTGGGATGATCTACAGAGCTACAGGGCAAAAAGCATGGATACTGGGAGGAGAGGCAAATCGGAAAAATACTTTAATCTGCCTGAGTATATACTACACTTCAAAGAAAACAGAAGAGAAAGCTTGGGTTCAGTGTGAATTGATCAAGTCCAGGGTGGGGTTGCATCTCCCTCTGCTCCTGGCTGCTTTTCAGTGTACTTCAAACTATACCTTATGGCCCCTCTGAAAGGGACTACCCACTATCAGCTCCATCCCTTCCGAATCCATTCCATTTTTTAATCTCTTCAGTAACAGCCAGACTACTTCCCGGGACGGTGCCCTGGATGTTGATTTCATAGGATGGTGGTTATGAGAAGCATTTCATTTCACATCTGCTGACACAATTTGCTGTCTCTCTAAAATTAAAAAAAAAGGGGTGGGGGGAAGAGACTCATACTCTGATGGCTGTAAAGGATAATGAGTAATTTATTCAGAGCTATATACAAATCAGACGACTGTCTTCCAGACAGAATCAATAATATAATTTTAAGCCCACACGCATTTACAAATGCGAACGCGCCAGTGCAGCTGGGTTGCCATGGGCAACTGGGGCATGCCAGCTCGTGATCTGAAACAGGCCCATGTCTCCCAGCCTGGGAAGCACATTCTGCAGACAGACTCCAGGGGTGCAGAGGATGTTAGTGTTGGCTCTGATCTGGCCGCCCCACAAATGCACTTCTGTGACGGTTTGAATTCATTCTCGTCTGAACTGTGCAGTTTTTAAAAACAACTATTTGCACAGGACCTCTTCGGTATCCCTCTGTGTCTGTGTTCAAGCAGGCTGGAGGATGGAGCAGGGAGAGTATGGCAGAGCTAGAGGAACAAGAAACTCCACCCATATCTACTGACAGCAAAGAGGGTGCCCAGGTCAGAGCCTGGGAGCAAGCTGGTTGGTCAACTGGAAAGTGGGTCTGGTGGGTTAGTCTTCCTCAAAAGAGGGCCTTACCAGTTGTTGATGTATGTTGGTTGGAAAAATAAAAGCAATTAACAGGAAGGCATGGAGAGGAAAGAGAAGGTGGCTTGGGCAAATATAAGCACTGGGAGTGGGGTGATGGATGGGTAGGTCCTGTTAAAAGGGCTAGGGGGAGGGGCGGGCACACAGGAAGGACCCATGGTGATTTTATTTAAATATGGCAATAGAAAGTGAAAGTCACTCAGTCGTGTCCCACTCTTTGTGACCCCATGAACTATACAGTCCATGGAATTCTCCACGTCAGAATACTGGAGTGGGTAGCTGTTCCCTTCTCTAGGGGATCTTCCCAACCCAGGGACTGAACCCAGATCTTCTGCATTGCAGGTGGATTCTTTACCATCTGAGCCACTAGGGAAGCCCAAATACAGCAACATAAAACCTAAATTCATTGTCAAAGCAGCCTTAGTCAGCCTGGGCTGCCATAGCAAAATACCATCAACTGGCTGGCTTCAACAACAAACATTCATTTTTCACAGTTGTGGAGACTGGAAGCTCAAGCATGGTAGGTCCTGGCTGAGGGTTCTCTTCCTGGTTCACGGACAGCTGACTTGTCTCCTCACACTGTGAAAAGACCTCAGTTTACATGCCTGCCACAATGGAGAAGTGCCTCAGGTAGGAACAGTGTGACCATCTAAGGTCTTAGGTGAGACTAGCCCCGGGTGTTCCTGGACTGTGGAGAGACCTGGAAGCCTCAGGGCCTGTGTGAACTGGGGTGGGAACCCACCAGCAGAGACCTTTTCCTTATCCTTTTTCAGTGAGAACATTTAAGTTATTCTTTCTGAGCAAATTCAATTATATTAATTACAATACAGCGTCAACAACTGCAGTCACCAGGTTTTCCATTAGACCCTCAGATCTTATTCACCTTATAATGGAAAGTTCACACCCTTTGACCAACCTCTGCCTATTTCCTCACCCCCAGCCCCTGGTAACCACCACCACTCTGCTTTCCATTTCCATGAGTCTGACTTTTGTTTTGAGATTCTACATGGAATTGACACCATGCAGTATTTATCTTTCTCAGTAAGGCTTATTTCACTTAGCCTGATGCCCTCCGGTTTCATTATTCATGTAGTTGCAAATGACAAGATTTCATTCTTTTTTAAGGCTGAATAATATTCTATTAAAATGATATAATATCTATGTGTGTACATAAATATATGTATTATATATATATGTATATATAATGTTTTCTTTATCCGTTCATCCATCAACATTTAGGTTGTTTCCATACCTTGGCTATGGTGACCAGTGCTGCTGTCAACTAGGATCTCTTTGAGACAATGATTTATTTCCTTTGGATATATATATTCCAGAAGTGGAATTGCTGGTTCACTCTATTTTTCATTTTTTGAGGAACCGCCATACTATTTTCCATAGTGGCTGCACCAGTTTACACTCCCACCAAGAGAACACAAAGGGTTCCCTTTTCTCCACATACTTGCCAGCACTTGTTATCTCTTGTCTTTTTGATAATAGACATCCTAACAGATGTGAGATGAGGAGAGTCTTCAACGTGTAGCAGAGAAATCATGAAAAGACCGACTACCTCACTTTGAAGTGAAGTGAAGTCGCTCAGTCGTGTCCGACTCTTTGCAACCCCATGGACTGTAGCCTACCAGGCTCCCCCATCCATGGGATTTTCCAGGCAAGAATACTGGAGTGGGTTGCCATTTCCTTCTCACTTTACTGACACAAAAATTAAAGTCACAGAAGTTAAATGATTTGTCCAAGGTCAGAAAACCAGAGAGTGGCAGGTGTGGGACAGTGGGGAGCCACTGGGCTTCAAGCAAAGGGACAGGGTGAGAACAGAAGGCTTCAGGAAAGTGGATCTGGAATCCAGAAGGGTCACAGATGAGAGCAGAGAAAGTCAGGGAGACCCAGACATCAGCCGGGTTGGGGTCATGATAACAGAGAGTAACAGGAGCACAGATTGACTTGGTGACTGGGGATGGAGAGGGAGAAAGGGAAATAATGACTCAGCTTCTGAGTTTGGACAGTTTGTCAAATGGTGCTTGTTTCCAGGAAAGTGAAGTAGAAAGAATCATAAGGACTCGAGCTCTGAGGTTGGTTCAAAAGTGGGGTCATTCCGAGGAAATCAAGCAGGAGCCGTGTATGGCAGGCTGGAACCAGGAGACAGGAGGAGAGACTCTGCAGCCAGTGAGGGCTGCCCTGGGTCTTCAGAAACAGAGATACTCTCACCTCCACCTCCCAAACCTCACCGGGTGAACATGGAGGTCTGCTCACCGGGTGAGCCATCCAGAGTTTGCCCCTTGCTTGAATCTCCCTCATTCTTAAATCCTCTGGCCTTATCTTTCCTATTATCGGCCCCAAGCTCTGACCCCTTGTTAAGCTGTGTGCACAATCCCCTCTGCGTTACTAACCTTGAATATCACTCCCTGTGCACGTGGGCTTCAGTGACACTCACATTTCTGCATGAGAACAAGGTGCCATCCACCCAGGTCTTCCCTGGGCTCCTCACCCTACGGTGACCCCTGTGGTGACCTCATTTGACAGTGGCCCCTGTGGTGATGTGTCCAGACCTCTTCTGTGCCCCTGACCTCCATTTCTAATTGCTGGTTGGACCTCTCTCCCTGTTGGATATCTCAGCAGGAGCTTCAATTCAATATGCCTCCAGTGGAATGATTTATCTTAAATTGCGGGTCATTTTTCCTTTCTGTTTTCCTGATAGCCTCTTCTCATTCATGTCATCCAGAATCCTGGTGCCATCTCCCCCCAGCCTCCAGAGTCACGGAAGTCTGTTACCAACCCCGAATCCACATCTCCATTCCCACTACTGTCTTGGTTCAGGCCTCAGCAGTTCTCTTCAAGACTCCTGCAAACAGTCTCCATCCCTTCCAATCTCTCTCCTTCATGCTGCCGAGAGAATGGTTCTTCTTCAAAGGCTTGTTGAGATGGCTTTTCATTTCCTTGAAGACAGAATCCAGCCTCCTAAGTATGACATACACTACATACACAGGGGTCAAGAGCTGACACCCATTGTTTTATTTGCTCTGTCTTTTCCTGGAAGCCACTGTCCCTCTAGTCTGCCAAGAAAACTAATACTTTTCTTTTCAGTGACTTCCCCTTTGAGAAGCACCTCCCTGCTCTGACTAGCCACAGTTAAGTGCTTCCTCTCTGTTTAATGCCAGGGCTCCAACAGACTTGACACTTATCAGAGTATTAAAATAATTGGCTCCCCTGTCAGCCCTCTGTTTTGTGTTAATGGTCCCAACATCTAGCTCAATGTCTGGTATAGGTCATGCACTTAACAAAAGTAGGTCAAAGTGGGAGAATGGATGAAGAAGTGAAACAGTGTTTCATACCACTATGCCACCGATTGTTGTCCGCTGTTCAGTCGTTAAGCTGTGCCCAACTTTATTCAGTTGTTAAGCTGTGTCTAACTCTTTGCAATTCAAAGACAATTTGTTCTTTCAACTTGGCTTTTTGGAAGAAAGAGAAATCCCCTCAAGGTGAGTCAAGCCAAGGAGCTTTGTGGTGGGGACACACAGGCAATGACAGGGAATCTCATGGAAATCTTAGAAGGGGAAGCTATCTCTAAACTGGGCCTTCATGGGGCAGAGTCGGGAGTGGCTTGCACTAAGCAGGTATTTGGGAGCCAAGGAGCAATAGTTCAAAAGCTCTACTCTGGAGCCTCCCTGCTCACATACCTCAGCTCACTCCACTTGTCTGTGCTTTTGTCTGTCCCGCCTCTATTTTCTGAACATTTTCCCCACCATTTCCTGAACACTTTTCTAAAGTCCTAGTTAAACACTGAGAGAGAGACTCACACTGACCCAGCTCATCTTTTCAACAGTCCTCAGGTTGATGGACATCTTGTACTCTTCATCTAATCAGCTGTGCGCAAGAGTGTCAAGAGTATTTGATCAGCATTTTGTAGGATAGAACGAGGCAGGATCAGCCTTAATAACAACAACAATAACAGCTAACCTGTCTGGAGCACCTACTGTGTGCCTTACACAGCTCTAAATACTTGACATACATAATAACATTTACTTTACTTTTTACCCTATGAGGTGGGCACTATAATCACAACTTTTTCAGTTGGGGAAATTAAATAATATAAGGCGTGGAGCTGTTTCTCTATACTCTACCACCCCAGAGAAAGATTGTATGTCTGCAATGCTTCCATATCCTAACCTCTTCTATCCTCTTCAGCCCCTCATCCTGCAGAGATTCATGCTCTCATTTTTGTTATCCAAAGAGCTTTGTTTAAATGTTCCATGGTCCAAACAAAACCATCCCTACTCTTTCTCCCCTCCCCGACTCATCCAAATCCTGCCCCACTCACTTCACCCCCAGCTCCCTGCCCTTCTCTTCACCAGACCCCAGAAAGTCTCATTTGTTGGGTAAGGCCTGTCATTATTAGAGGGGTCTTTCCTCCAGAACAGATTTTATGTTCTTCTGGTCACAATAGAATAAAATTTCAAGACACCAAGAGTGAGAGATTCTTCAAAGAGTTTCACGGTCTCTGAAGACTCAATTCCTACATGCAGCTTCCAAGATGCCAAAAAGGGGCCCTCTTAATCATCCAATAATCCTAAACCCTGATGAGGACCCATGGTCTGCCCTAGAGCCTACAGCTGGGCCTCTGATGGGATAACCAGCCTACCTTTTTGTTCTTTTTCCCAGAGCCCAAATACAGGCCCAATGAATTGAAGTTCAGTTCACTTCACTTCAGCTGCTCAGTTGTGTCCGACTCTTTGTGACCCCATGGACTGTACCAAGCCAGGCCTCCCTGTCCATCACCAACTCCCAGAGTTTACTCAAACTCATGTCCATTGAGTCGGTGATGCCATCCAATCATCTCATCCTCTGTCATCCCCTTCTCCTCCTGCCCCCAATCCTACCCAGCATTAGGGTCTTTTCCAATGAGTCAACTCTTTGCATGAGGTGGCCAAAGTATTGGAGTTTCAGCTTCAACATCAGTCCTTCCAATGAATATTCAGGACTGATTTCCTTTGGGATGGACTGGTTGGATCTCCTTGCAATCTAAGACTCTCAAGAGTCTTCTCCAACCCCATAGTTCAAAAGCATCAATTCTTCAGTGCTCAGCTTTCTTTATAGTCCAACTGTTACATCCATACATGACTACTGGAAAAAACATAGCTTTGACTAGATGGACTTGTTGGCAAAGTAATATCTCCACTTTTTAAAAAAGCTGTCTAGGTTGGTCGTAACTTTTCTTCCAAGGAGCAAGCGTCTTTGAATTTCATGGCTGCAGTCACCATCTGCAGTGATTTTGGAGCCCCCCAAAATAAAGTCTCTCACTGTTTCCACTGTTTCCCCATCTATTTGCCATGAAGTGATTGGACCAGATGCCATGATCTTAATTTTCTGAATGTTGAGTTTTAAGCCAACTTTTTCACTCTCCGCTTTCACTTTCATCAAGAGGCTCTTTAGTTCTTCTTCACTTTCTGTCATAAGGGTGGTGTCATCTGCATATCTGAGGTTATTGATATTTCTCCCAGCAATCTTGACTCTAGCTTGAGATTACAAACTTCTTTTGTCTTATTTGGCAACCAAAGAGATGAGTTTCTCCCTAACCTCTATATTAAAAAAAAAAAAAATCCAATAAGCAAGATCTTTAAATCAAGGAAATTAAACCAAGAGTCTAGAAAGTGCTACTTTGAGCACAAATACAGAAAGGCACAGTCGTTTTTTTTTTTTTTTTTAATCTCAAATCTGTTATTGCTTTTGTTTTCCTAAGATGGAAACATGGAAAAAGCAGCCATCCCAGGCACCTTTGGGGCTTTCCTGAGCAGCCCTCAAAACAGTGTTGTCAAATTAATAGCAATTACAATCATTGCTTAAACAACTTGTCAATTATATCTAATTACCATGCACTACAACAAAAATTATCATGACAGATTCATTTTGTTGTAAGCTTTATTTAATTAAAATCGTTAGCTTCCATGTTTTTGTCTTAGTTTACTGTTTACTTGTTATATATATTGCCTGTTCAGAACTGAAAACATTTAAGAAACTAGTAGTTCTAGGGCTGCATTGGGGTCTCTCTCTCCCACTCTCTCTCTCTTTCTTAAAGTAGAGTGGTAAAGGCTTGCTGCCTTCTGTCTTGGTCAGTTTGTAACAGAGCGCTGTGCAATGCAGCCCTTAGCATGCAGCCATTGCTGTCAGCCATTACCCTGAGGCCTGGTACCCTTAGTGGCCCTGCTCAACCATTGGTTGGTGCATAATGGCCCCTCCCACAAGCAACCAACTGTCAGTGAGCAACCGTTAGTGGCCTGGTCAGTCAACTGTAGGCAAAGTGGTGGTCCTCAGGCGAAGAGTGAGGTTAGAGACAGATCCTGGCTTCTCCAGGGGCTCACCCTGCCTAGGGCTGGTAGGTGAACAGGGTGGCCCAGGAAATAGACTGAAGGCTGTGTTCTGCAGGGCTCCAGAGCCCTCACCAAGGCCGCCCTCTGGCCGGGCCCAGGCCCTGAGGTGGCAGTGAACCTATCCCCCATCCCCGCCTCTGCCTCCTCATGGAAGCCACCGTCTGCATAGAACACAGTCTGTGGGATTGGTCCCTGCCTCTGAGCAGCCTGAGGAGCCTGCGAGAGGGCTGTGTCCTGGGCGTCTTGCTCCTTCGTGGATGTCGTTTGGTCAGGGTCTGGGGACCTGGCCATGAGGGAGCCACTAGCTGAGCTCTGCCTCCTCTCAAGCCAGGACGGGACTTCAGAGGATGAAAGTCACGCCTGTCATGCCTGAGGGCCTGGTCGTTTCTCTTCAGAACAAGGAATAACACTTGCTTAGTGCAGATTTACAGGAACATCATTACCTGACCAGGACTTGACCTTGGGAAAGGCTCCACGACACCAAGAAGTTTAGACACTTCATCATGATGCTCCCTCCCCTTTCCTAGAAAAGGGCTCTGCTGAGAGCTTTTGGGGAGTCTGGGGTTTGGGAGCTGAGCCACCCCTCTCCTCAGGGGCTCTACACTAAATCTTCTTCTGCGCCAGAAGCAGACATTTCGATATCTTTTGGACCCACTGGGCCGTGGGGCACAGAGACTTGTGTTTCAGTAACACATGAAGACAGAGACCCTGCCTCCACCCCCTAAAGTCCTTTCCCCACTCCGGGTCCTCCTCTAAGAATGTGGCTTCTCAAAAGGGAAGGAGACCCAGGGTGACGGGGCAGCACAGGTGGAGTGGGACCCAGTCTCCTGACCAGACTCGGACTGACGGGCCTGTGTCTGGGGATGAGATTGGGCCAGCATCCTGACCGAAGCCGCCATCCTGGGGGAGCCAGTCACCCTTTGGGCTCATACCTGCCCCGCGGGAACTCGGCCTTCAGGGGAGCAGGGCCAGCAGAACGCAAATGCCCCGTCCTGGTTGCTACGGGCCTGCCTCACCTGGCAGAGGACACGCAGCTACTCGGTGGGAACTGAGGACACAGCCCAGCGGAGGATGCCGCCTCCCCATGCAGATCTGGAGGGGAGCCTGCAGGTGGAAAAGGTGAAGGGGCGACGAGCGGATGGCCTTGGTAGGCCAAGCGGGCTCTGGGGCAGGGCTTGGGACAGGGCTGGAATCCCCTAGGGCCCGTGGCCAGTGACCCTGTTTAAAGTTGGGGTCCATATGGGGGATGCTGTGGCTTCCTCCCACGGAAGACCCATCCGGACCTGCCACCTGTTCACTAGGCCTTAGCTGGCCCTGGGGGCGGGCACACACCTTGGGGAGCATCACTATAACCAGCTGGGGTCAGCCTCTCCATGTCTCTTCCCCTGCCCTTTCAGTGTCTATCAGCGTTTTCCTTCTTAGGTCCGATTCCTTTCCAGTCTCATTCTTTACTTTCCACGGTCACAGTTGCCTCTCCGGATTCATGCTAATATGTTAAGAGTGTGAATAAATTCCATTTAATCCATTTCATTTGAGTTTAATTTGGCAAATATTTATGGAGCAATAGCACATACCCAGCCCTAGAGAAAAACTCCAATTTAAACAAAATACAGCCCCTCAAGACTTTACACAACCAGCATGGTTTTTCCTCAAAGGAAAAATGAGATTTTTAAAATTTTAATAATAATATATTTATGTTAATGTTCTGTGGAAATCTAACAAGCACAGCAAATCGATGATTTCATGATTACTGTTGTTTAGGATGAGGCTAAAGGAGGTAGTACGTACAAGTCTATTTAAAGAAAAATATTAAAAGAAATGACAAGAATCTGTGCAGGTGATGGACTCATGACTAATTGTTAGGAAACAGAAGCTCAGTAAGAAAGATAGATGTGTATCCAAAGGCATGTACCCCATCCAAAGGGAGGGGAAATTATTTTTGGCTTTGGGGATAAGGAAGGCTTCAAGGAGGAAGTGTCATATGAGAAGGGCCTTCAAGGATCTCTTGGAGTTTTTCTAAGATTATATGAAGTGAAGGCCACCCCACATAGAGGAAACTGCACACTAAGCCGCACAAGTGATTAAAGTAAACAGGGTCTGAGGAGCAGCAATGGGATGAATGCTGGACAATTAGGTTGGAAATGGATGATAAGGAGTTAAAAATTAGGGACTTCCCTGGCAATCCAGTTGTCAAGACTTTGAACTCTCACTGCCAAGGACCTGAGTTCAATCCCTGGTTGGGGAACTAAGATCCCCTAAGGTGCGTGGTGGGGGAAAAAATTCAGTTTTGTTCTTTTTGCTGTTGTGACCTATGCAGATAATATATCAAAAGAAGCTTTCCTCAGAGTGCGGATCGTCATAGTGAGGGCAAGAGTAGTTGATGGGTTAGGAGACTGATTTGCTGGAATATGGCTGGCATCTAAAATAATGACAGATAATAATATCAGAGTGCATCTTCTGAATAAGCACAAGTCATGCATTGTGAAACTTATGTTACCTAAGTGTGCACTGAGTCATGATGTCAGATGGATCAGAAAAGTCTGAAACGAGTTGGCCCCATGTGATGAGACTTAATGACCCATGTGATGTCACCTGCAGTGCAGGAGACACAGGAGATTTGGGTTCGATCCCTGGGTCAGGAAGATCTCCCAGAGGAGGAAAATGGCAACCACTCCAGTATTCTTGCCTGAAAAACCCCATGGACAGAGGAGCCTGACGGGTTACAGTCCAAAGGGTCACAAAGAGTCGAACATGACTGAGTGACTAAGCATGCACACATGATAAGACTTTCAGCTAGTGAAGACCTTCATGAACAATCTATTTCTGCTCACCTCTCAAGTCTGTTCAGCCATGCAGGTTCTACTCTCACCTTCACTTTGCCCATCAAACCCTTTTTCAGTCTTCTAGGCTTCTGTGAGGAAGTCTTAGGCGTTGTCAGAGGTTGTGGGACATTTCCTGGTTAAGGGTGAGTTTTTCACTGACTGCAGCCAGCCGGGTGATGCTCCTTTGCTGACTGGATTAGCCAGCTTGGAGCCTGTAGTGACCCAGGCCATACTACTTGTAGCCAGGCGGCTGCCTCTGCTGTCTGGGAATAGTGACAGGCTCTGGAGCTCCTGGCGCGAAGTCTGTGTGGGCTGGTGCAGAGTCCAGGCTGTGCAGGAGCATGTTGGATGTTGCCACTTCAAAGTTAGAGGCATGGCTTCAATGACACATATTTAAATGAGTTGTGGGAAAACAGGCACCCAGCAGCTATTTTTAATTAATGTTAAAACTAGAAGAACCAGAGTTGCTCATAGAGTACTGGCTTTGGATACAGGAGATGAAGACTTTCAGCTCTACCATGGACTTCCTTGGTGAACTGTCTTCTCCCATCCTCAGCTCCCCCACTGTAAGGAAGACGGGTGACTGTTGGGGTTCTAAGACCCTTTCCTGCTCAGTCCTTCTCTGTCTCTTTCTCCATCGCCTTGTTCTTGGTATAGCTTTGTTGCTTGTGTTCTCACTACTCCCTCCAATGCTCGTGGCAAACAGAGCAAATCCATCCTGGCTTTTCCCTGCTGAGAGCCTCAGAATCCTTCTCAACACAGTACTCGACCACTGCAGCTGATCTGTGTGCACGTGCAAGGCCAGCTTTGCCATTCTGATTTGCTAAGGGTGGCAGAAGCATTTCTCTTCTCTCTCTAAGAGGCCATAGAATCTACCCAAGCAGCTGGAAAAGCAGTGAAGTATTCATTTTAGATTAATTTACAGAAGCAAACTGGGAAATGCTTGGGCTGCTCCTTGCAACAAATTTGGATCTCTTAAAAGCTTGTATAAGCTGTAGAATATCCCCATGGTAGGAAGTCTTTAATACTAACTGAAGGAAGGAGGAGGTTTGACTCTTCAAATGTCACCATACTTGTAGCCTTATAACATATAATACCTCCAAGTAAAGTAAAAGTAACTCCAAGTAAAGAGGAATTCGAAGTTCACTTTTACGGGACCAATCACTTAGGTTGAAACAATTCACTCTGATTTTTAGACTCTGTGGAGAAGAGACATGAGTGATGGTGGCCGTTAGGGGTCTGGAAGTCCACACCCCACCCCTCTACTCATTTGCCTGTGTTCTCTTGGGAGCTGGCCAGGGACCACGGGCAGAGGTGGGGTAACAGAAAAGAAAGCTGGTACCAGGTTCTGGTGCCAGTATTTGCTCGTTGTAGGGAGGCAGGAAAGTTAATAGACCTCCCTGTGCCTTAGTTTCCTGATCTATAAAATGGGGACCATACAAATATCTGCCTCACAGAGTTGTTATGAAGATGAATGGAAAACATGCATGTAAAGTACCCAGCAGCTGGCACATAATAAGCTCAATGAAGGTTAGATGTTAGTGGCAGTGCTGCCTAAGGCTACATTAATTAAAGTGGAAGCCACTTTCTAATCTTCCTGCTCCTTTTTGTAGTTGTTCAGTTGTTCAGCCGTGTCCGACTCTTTGTGAACCCATGAACTGCAGCAAGCCAGGCTTCCCTGTCCCCCACTGTCTCCTGAGTTTGCTCTAACTCTTGTCCACTGAGTGGAGTGATGCTGTCCAACCAACTCATCCTCTGTCCCCTCCTTCTTCTCCTGCCCTCAATCTTCCCCAGCATCAGGGTCTGTTCCAGTGAGGTGGCTCTGCACATCAGGTGGCCAAAATATTGGAGCTCCAGCTTCATCAGTCCTTCCAATGAATATTCAGGGTTGATTTCCTGCTCCTTAAACGGCTATAAAGACAGTCTTTTTTTTTTAAGCCTCAGTTTATTGTGGATTTTAAAGTTTCTGGCAGAATCACACAGGCCTTTTTTTTTTTTTTAACTCTTCTTCCCATGGTTATGGTCTTGTGTCACACAAGAAAAAGACTGGTTTCACAATGTAGGCTCCCTGGAGAATGCCCTATAGTCCCGCTGTTTCCTCTTCCTTAGGACCTTCTACCATGGGAGCCCCTAAATTTCAACCTGGAAAACTCCTCAAATCGTCAGCAATTACCATCTCCTTTAGAATCTTAAGACTACAGGATTGTAACTGTCTGTTTTCTGAAGCTATAGAGACAGCAACTCAAGGAACAGATTTTCAAAAGGATACTTTATTCGATTAATTAGTCAATTCCCTTGTCGTAGATGTGAAATTACCCCTAAACCATCCAGACCGAGGAGAGTCTACAGCGAGAAGCAAAGAGCTGCTGGGGTGGAACAATAGGAGTGCTGATTTGCATTGCAAATGAGCAACCAGCAGGCAAATGAATCCTTATGGGAAGCCAATCTTATCATAAAAACTGCTTGCTTTGGGAGACTGCAGTATAAGGACAAACAGAATCAGAGCTCCATGAATCCTCCCCAATACAGGATCTTAGAGAATTATCCAGGTAGCTCTCTCTGAAATTGCATATGTATACACCAAAATGCATTGCTGGGCAATAGATAATATGTTTAAAACTAGACTCCACAATTATGGACTGAGTTATTTATGGTTGTCACTATAGCTATGATAGTTTGGAAATAAAATAGTCCAGCTTTTCTCTGTTTTTATTTGTAGGAAAACAAGTCATTCAAGCTTTTTAGTGATACAATGTGACTGGCTGTCGATGGCAGTTGCAAATTTTCAAGCCCTGCCAAGCACAGGAGTACCCAGAAGGGACATATGTTTTCTCTGCTTTGTGTTCCAAATCTGCCTTAAAAACATGCAATTAAGTGAAGGCCTGATTTATATTTTCAAGGAAAAACACAATAATGGCTCTGTTTTGTAGCTGTATTTCTATTGCTGCCTTTTCAAGAGAAGTTGGCTAATGATCACTGGGTCTTTGCTCTCAGTCATGATGTATGAAAATTTGATGAGGTCTGTGAGATTTAAGAACTGACTTCTTAAATGCAATGGAAATTCAGTGAGCATCGTTTGGTACTGCCACCCTGAAAAATGTTCTGTGTTTAGAGTGTTCATTCACTTCCTTATATTTGTGGACAGTGGGAGAAGAGAGGCAGGAAGCAGGTGTATTTGTAACCAGGAAGCAAAGATGGAATGGAATGACCAGGATAACAAAGAGCAAACCTTGGAAGGTACCAGAGGCTGTAGGTGTGTCAGGAGAGTAAGAAGGAGGCAGGGTGAGTAGGACATTTTGGGGAGATGGAGGGATGGCTCAGGGGAGAAGTTATGAAGGGGGAAAGCAAGGCTTTTTGGTCACATTTTATACTTAACTGAAAATTGCTGTAAAACCTTTTATAAATTATATAATCACCAGCTTTGATTTCACACCCTTCATTACTATTACTGATGATAGCATTCACTTTATTTTCTCAGAAGCATTTCTAGTAAATTTAAGATGAGAAGATGAATTAGTCTCTCTCTGGATTGGGGAGCCCCCTCCCGGGAAGGAGGCAATTTTTTGTTATTTGTTCTTTTTCAGTAATGGAGGCAGAAAAAGATGAAAGGCCAGTTTCACATAATAAGGTGGTGAGTGGACAGATCATGATTATGGTATAGATTTCAGGAAATTTTGAAGCTAGGAAGAAAAAATATTCAGGAGCACTAGAAAGAAGTTATACAGTAAGGATAACATATCCGCAACATATTTTGATTGCTGTGTACAAATGTAGAGCCACCACTTTCTAGGAATATGTTTTTAGGATTATAAATTTGAGAATAAATGTCTTTTGTAACATATAGACTCATAAATTATATTGTATCTTAAATACAATTGTAAAGGCTTAGAGAATACAATGTGAAAATTTTAAATAATATCATGTTTTTCCCATAATATTCCAACCTTATGGGGAATAATTTTCATATCTTTAAAAAGTGTTTCATGCAAAAGACACATGCACCCCAATGTTCATCACAGCACTATTTTCAATAGCTAGGACATGGAAGCAACCTAGATGTCTATCAACAGATGAATGTATAAATAAGCTGTGGTCCATATATAGAATGGAATATTACTCAGCCATAAAAAGGAACACATTTGAGTTAGTGCTAGTGAGGTAGATGAACCTAGAGCCTATTATGCAGAGTGAAGGAAGTCAGAAAGAGAAAGACTAATGTTGTATATTAATGCATATATATGGAATCTGGAAAGATGGTACTGATGAATCTATTTGCAGGGCAACAGTGGAGATGCAGACATAGAAAACAGACTTGTGGACACAGGCAGGGAAGGAGAGGGTGGGATGAATTGAGAGATAGCATTGAAACATATACATTACCATATGTAAAATTACATAGCCAGTGGAAATTGCTGTATGACGCAGGGAGCTCATATCTAGTGTTCTGTAACAACCTAGGTGGGTGAGATGGGGTGGGAGGTGGGAGGGAGGTTCAAGAAGGAGGGGATATATATATACCTATGGCTGATTCAAGTTGATATATGGCAGAAACCAACACGATATTGTAAAGCAATTATCCTCCAGTTAAATATAAACACATTTTTAAAAATTGTTTCACCCTCTAGAAGTCCCATCTAGGGTGGAGGATTAGGAGTCACATGCTCTTTGAGGGCACTATCTTCCTGTTTGGTCTTGTGTGTGAGCCTGGTACACTCTCACTGCTTTTGTGGATGCTGGAGAAGGCTTAGTCTAAGCAAGTGTTGAATTAATTCAGGGTAATATCTTTTATTGGGGAGGAGAAATAGCCCCTCAGTTTGATGGAATCATCCTTTACATGTATTTGAATACTGTTAGGGTCTTTCTCTTGGTCAGTTTTTTTAAACATTACCTCCCAGGTTCCGGTCTTGCCAGAAGAGCCTTACAGGGAAATTTTAAGTGGAAACTATAGCTGGAGTGTTTTCGCATTCTAGAGCTAGGTTTCCAATTTTGTTCCTCAGTGAAAGCAAGTTAAAAAGTAATTATTGAGTCATTTAAGACAGAATTTGGCAAGTGCTTAAATTTTACAAGATGGTGGATCTCCCTCTAGGCTTTGGTGTCAGCCTGAGTTTTATGGTAAAGGCCACCACGCTGGAAGCTTGAGGTGATCATAGAGATTTCAGAAGATGATCCTATTGAGGAAATGCTGATTTTCTGCTTTGCTATCTTCCTCTGGCCTCGTGAGACAGTGCAAGAACATCAGAGCTTAGTTTGGCTCTACCCACTATGACAATTGGGGTCATTCTTTATAAGCCAGAAGTTTAAGGATTTTTATTTATAAAGGCAAAACTCTTTGTGAACCTATGGACTGTAGCCCACCAGGCTCCTCTCTCCATGGAATTCTCCAGGCAAAATATTGGAGTGGGTTTCCGTTCCCTTCTCCAGAGGATCTTCCCAACCCAGGGACCAAACCCAGGTCTCCTGCATTGCAGGCAGGTTCTTTACTGTCTGAGCCACCAGGAAAGGCCCAGCCAAACTGTTGAGATAATAGTTGTAAGACTGGAGGGTGAGGTAGAGACATTCTCTAGGATGAACTAAGGATGGCCTACTGAAAGTTAATGAAATTCCCCAACACCAAGAGTACCAAGAGTCTCTGGCAATAGCTTCAGAGAATTTACCCCAGAAAAAGGGGCCATAGGTCAGTTCCCCCAGGGTCTCCTCCTGGTTCAGCCTAGATGAGATGGACCGGGGAGCAGAGGATGTGACACAAGGCAGTTCTACTGAGTTGGACTCCTGAGAGGGAAAGGAGCATCTTTGGAATGTGATCTGGCAAAATATTTTCAGTCTTCCTTTTCTGGTATCAGTCCAGTTCCTGATATTTTCTCTCCCAAGTCAATGCCTGTCCTCTTCTTTAGTTCCACCACCTTGCCACCTCTTCCTTCCAGCCCAATTGGACCAAGGCTGCCCCAGAGATAGGGGCTAAGGAATCAGCTGAATTGGAGTAGAGACTGGAACAATGAGGGTTGAAATGGCCTACGTGTTACTCACAGGCTCAGATACCCATTGGCCTCCCATAGAGAGAGGAATCACGGGTTTCCAGAAATTGCATTTTATGAGCATCCCTATTAGCATTATATGTTTTTAATTTATTTTCTTTTTGTTTTGATGAGATTGAACATCAGCTGACTCTTGAAGAGCTACAGCACTTAAATGCACTCTTTGAGGTAGGAACTGAGCAGGTAAGCTTTCTGATTCTCTTTTTGATGGTTGATTTTTCAGTGAAAAGTACAATCCTTTTAATTCCTATAAAATAGCAATGAAGAATAAATTCTCTGTAATTGTCACTTCTTAATGGAATTAGAAACAAATTGTGAATGCATCAGAGAAGTGAACAAAAGAGATAGCGTGTTAGAAGTTGACAGAGTTCAAGGTAGGTCCAATTAGACATTCCATTCTTTGGATTCTTGCTCCCAGACTAAACAAAATGCAACTTGTTCATAGCTAATTATTCTTTTTCCCTCCTAGGAGTATGAGAAGAGAGGAAGACAGCTGCTGGATATGGAAACTTTCAAATGCATAATGAAGCAGAGCATGAGGTCACAGAAGAAAGTAAATGGGTTTTATAAATGTTGAATCATTGAAACCACAGTTAAAACTTCAACTGTAGGAACCAATTAGGCTTGATGATCTATCTGCACAATCGCTCTCAGCTCTGAACTGTGATTTCTGCTAAGACCCAGCTGACTTACTGAACAGTTTATATGGGAAAATATTTCTAAACAACTTAGTACACTAGGCCAACAAGATACTTGAAGACTTTTCTGGAAAAGGAGAAAAAGGCTCTTATTAGATCACTGGTTCTTTGTATATGTGTGCTCAGTCGCTTCAGTTATGTTTTGACTCCTTGCGACCCTATGGACTGTAGCCTGCCACGCTCCTCCGTCAATGGGATTTTCCAGGCAAGAATACTGGAGTGGGTTGCCATTTCCTCCTCCAGGGGATCTTCCCAACCCAGGGATCAAACTTGAGTCTCCTGCATCTCCTGCAATGGCAGGCGGATTCTTTACCAATGAGCCATCAGGGATATGGGTTGTTCCCAAAGAGTTTGGGCTTTTTTCCCACCCCCAAACTGCTGGAATTAGGATTTTAAATATTCTCTCTGCCATCTTAGTTGCCTAGTTTTTGGCCCAGAATGTGAAATCTTATTGAATATTTTAGTCTGTTCAAGCTATAAAAATGCCATAAAATGAGTGGCTTATAAATGACAAGCCTTTATTTCTCACAGTTCCGGAGGCTGGAACAAGGTCAAGGTGCCCAAAGGCTCTGGTGAGGGTCCTCTTTCAGGTTGCAGACTTCTCATCGGATCCTCCCAGGGAAGAAGGGGCAAGGGAGCTCTCTGGGGTCTCTTGCATAAGATCACAAATCCTATTCTTGAGGGCTCCATGTTCATGCCCCAAGCATTAACCTCCCAAAGGCCCCACTTCCTAATACCATCTCACTGGGCATTAGGGTTTCAGCATATGAACTGGAGTGGGACACAAATATTCAAGCCATTGCAATGAATAGGCTATATGCATAAGATAAAATACAGGCTATATCAAGAGAGGCTGCTTACAGTCTACTTTCTACGGTTTCATTGCATCTTAAACTGTAAAAAAAAATAAAATTCAAGGTAAAGTTCTACAGTCTTGTCCCTGGAGTTTGAACAAAACCCCACCATTGTCAAACTGTAAGCGAATGAGGTCCCCAACGTCCCTTCTAAGTTACAAAGTGTCCAGTTTTGATGGCTACAGTAGAAGTTTAAGTGTGCTTAGAGATTCATCCACTGTGAAGTGATCATTAAATGGCACCTACCTTTTAAAAAATGTCTACTGCATATGCATACTGTTAAACAAAAAACTTCTGCTGGGTAGCGAGAGGAGTGTTTTCAATAGATTATCAGGTGTTTTAGATATTAACACACTGTAAATGAACTACACTTCAATAATATAAATCTGAAAATAAATATATAAATTATCAGGCGTTTTAACAATATCCCAGATCTTTTTAACCAAAGCAGTCTGATTACCTACATTTTTAGCATACCTGCCGGCCTAGTCAGTCATCTCATTCTCTTCTCCTCTGATTCATTCACTCAGTCACTCATTTATTCAATAAATATTTACCTGTGGCACACAGAGTCAGCCAAGACGTGGTCTCTGCCCACAGGCAGATCAGAGCTGGCCTAGAATTCAGTCTGGGTGCTGTGGGAACATCTAAAGCAGACCAGGAAGCCAGGAAGTTTTCCTGGAGGAGATGAACCCTGGGCTGTTTTCATGGGCCCAATGTAAAGGGTGAGTATTTCTGATATGGGTGGCATCGAGGAATGGTGGTCTCACACCAAGCCCTGTGGTTGCCTTGGGGAGCAGAGAAGGTGATGCTCTATTTTCCTATTTCCATATCCTCCCACGTGCTGTTTCCTTGTCTAGAATGCTTCCTTCCCATTTTTTTGCCAGAGTAATAATCCTCTCTGTTTTCTGATTTTTCTTTATATTCCCAGAATTCAGGACCATGCCTGGCACATACAGGTGCCCAAATAAATGCTGCTGAATGAATGAATGACTTTAAGGCAATGTAGTCATCGTGGACTCAATTGAGTCTGTCCTAGCAGAAGGAGAAGGGGATAACAGAGGATGAGATAGTTGGATGGCATCACCAACTCAATGGACATGAGTTTGAGCAAACTCCGGGAGATAGTGAAGCACAGGGAAGCCTAGAGTGCTGCAGCTCATGGGGTCACAAAGAGTTGGACACGACTGAGGGCCTGAACAACAGCAATTTTCCTAGAAGTAGCAGCTGCTGCTTTTAAGCTGATAGTGGTCTGCAGTTCCCTGTAACACAGAAGTTATCTTTTGCACTACATTGCTGACTCACCATGACCCCAATAGACAGCAAATGCCGTGAGGGCAAGTAAGGTATCTTTCAGCTCTGAAACCACAACATTCAGCACAAAGCTTGGCACATGACTGGTGCTCAACAAGTGAGCAATGTGAGGAGGCAGTGGTCCAATGTCCGTCACATAGTCGTGCTGAGAAGGCAGTTCCCCGGGCAGGGGCAGAGGCTATTCATGTAAACACAGGCTCCCCAACTAAGCTCTGGCTGATGGAAGAAGCTGGGGGTCTCTGGGCAGAGTCACAATGCTTCAAGGCCAAGGTCTGGTCATGTGACAGCAGGTGCACCGCCTGAGGGCCCACTCCCACCGTGGCCCTTTCCTGCTGGTGGTGGCCAGGCAGACCCATGCCTCTCCCAGGCTCTATTTTGTAGCGACAGGGGAGGCCCCAGGTGGGCAGCCTGAACCCAGACAGTGATTGCCCTCCTCCTGAGCTTTTTTGTTTTCACTTCCCTGTCTGGTCCTAGTCTCTCAGGAAACCACCCCTCTGGGTGTTTTGGTTTGTTTTCATTCTAAAGTATTTGTTACAAACTATGTGCACGGTATTGTCTTGTTGCCACGGTAATGTCTGCCTTGGAAGCCACACCCAGGAGTGCAGAGGTGTCTCCTTGGGAGCATGACTTAGAGGGAACTGGGCTGACCTTAGTCCGCAGCCAGGGTCTCTCCTCATGACCGGTACACTGGCACTGGGTATCCACTCACCACAGGGTGATGCCCTAGTGTCTTTGAGATCAGGCATCATCTCTTTTTCTCCATTTTGGTGTCATTACTGTGCAAAGGCAAACACCCCTGAGACTTGTAACAGAAAAGCCAACATCTCACTCCCCAAAATAGACATAAAACCTGACCATCTCTAGTGAAGCTGCAATTATGGAATCCTGGGTTTTGAGAGCACTTGAAAGGTCACTTAATATATAATCTCTTCAGTGCACAAATTCTCTTTTCCGTGAGCCAGGAGCCAGCATCTGCTTGAATACCTTAAGTTAAAGGCAACTTCAGTGTCAATGTATGGCAAAAGCTACTACAATATTGTAAAGTAATTAGCCCCCAACTAAAATAAAAATAAATAAATTAAATAAATAAATAAAGGCAACTTCAGCTAAAGGTAGCCCATTTCCCATTTCAAGGTTGGAGAGCCCTGACCTTAATTTTTTTCCCTTTATGAACTGAAATTGGTCTGTCTTGACTGTCTACCCATTGCTGCTGCTGCTAAGTCGCTTCAGTCGTGTCCGACTGTGTGCGACCCCATAGACGGCAGCCCACCAGGCTCCGCCATCCCTGGGATTCTCCAGGCAAGAACACTGGAGTGGGTTGCCATTTCCTTCTCCAATGCATGAAAGTGAAGTCGCTCAGTCATGTCTGACTCTTAGCAACCCCATGGACTATAGCTACCAGGCTCCTCTGTCCATGGGATTTTCCAGGTAAGAGTACTGGAGCGGGGTGCCATTGCCTTCTCTTTCTACCCATTAGCCCAGTTTCTAATCTTTTGAACCACTCTAAGAGTTATCCATTCCTAGCTACTCAGTAGCTTAAAGCTACATATTATCTCACAGTTTTTGTAAGTTAGGCATCCAGTTGTAGCTTAGCTGGACTCTCTGTTTCAAGGTGTCTCATGGGGCTGCATCAAGGTAGTAGGCTAGGGTCTCATCTGAAAGCTTGACTAGAGAACAGTGCACTTCCAAGGACACATGATTGTTGCCAAGATTCAGTTTCTTGTAGGTTGTTGGACTAAGGCCTCAGTTCCTTGCTGGCTTTTTGTCCATTTCCATGTAGGCATCTCTACAGGGCAGCTCTCAGCATGGCCACTGGCTTCCTCCAAGCCAGCAAGGGAGAGAGAGCCTACCAGCAAGACAGAAGTTATGATCTCATGTAATCATAGAGGTAACATCCCCTTGAGGTTGACGTATTCAACTAGCTACCAGCAGTTACTCAAGAAGCGGGGGTTGGTATTCATCGGCCATGAATACCAAAAGGCACAGATCATGGGGTCCATCTGCCTGGACTGCCACACAGAAGAAATCTACTCTCTCTCCCACAGAATCATCCTTCTAATACTTGAAAGTAATTTTTACATCTTTTCATCTTGGCTATAGTCAAGTGAGTATACTTACTATCCCAGCCATTGTCCTCAGAACTTGCTTTGCTGCTTATGTCAAAGTGGAGCCCCTAAACAGAGTTCAGTTCTCTGGCTGGACCTGACCAGGATGGAGTGGGACCTCCTGAGAGCACGAGCACTGGGAGACCCACAGCTCCTCCTACTAATTAAGGCTTGATTTCAAAGATAGAAGTTCTAGAAGCCCAGTCTTTCACTGCAGAAGAGTTTTGGTGTCAGTGCACTGAATTCAGATTAAGAGCGCTATTAATGTTTTAGAGCAAGCGTTCCAGAGTATTATGTATTTTTGAATATGAAATTTCATAAATTGGAAAAATGAAGATTTTCTCCTTCTTCTGTATCCCTCCATCCACCAATCTAGTGAACAGTTTACTCGAAAAACATTTTTTTTTCTCTCTAGAGTATTAAACAAATAGAACAACTTTTCATTAAAATAGACTATGAAGCAGTGGGCAGAATTCAGTGGGTAAGTTGGGTTGTGTTTTGTGAATCAGACTTGAAGTTACTGAGGAAAGTATATGAAATGTTTGTTTCTGAGCCTTTCTGGCATACCCTATGCTCCTTAGTACATCTACCAACTTGAAGGTGAACCAAGGGGATGTGCACATCCACAATTTTCAAGCTCTTGTATATCAGGTTAACTAGGAATTTCAGTAGCTCTGGCAAGTCCTGAGAAGGCTTTCCTAAAACCAGGGAATGAAGGACATAGTTGCTACCTTGCGTGCATGCATGCTAAGTCACTTCAATAGTGTCTGACTCTTTGCAACCCCATGGACTGTAGCCTGCCATTCTCTAGGCAAAAAAACTGGAGTGGGTTGCCATGTCTTCCTCTAGGGGATGTTCCCAACCCAGGGATCAAACCTGTGTCTCTTATGTCTCCTGCACATATCTCCTGCAGGTTCTTTACCACTAGTGCCACCTGGGTATTTGCTGCCTTTCATGCACGTTAAGTCACTTTGGTTGTGTTTGATGCTTTGTGACCCTATAGACTGTAGCTTGCCTGACTCCTCTGTCCATGGGGATTTGCTACCTTACCCAAAAGTAAAAGTGAAACACCAGTGAGCAAGAAATCTTATGAACAAGCAACACCTAATGATAATCAGATCCCTGACACACACGGAAAGTACTTAGAACAAGGACAACCACAGAGTAATTTTTCAACAGATACTATCATCCTCATCATCATTAATGTTTCCCAATTTGGATTGTATAATAATGAAGAGCTGAGACATCTACCAATGCCATTCTCTGCCATTGTGTATCAGTAGCCTCCTATTGCTCTAGGATGAATTAAGTTCTAAAGTGACAAGTTGAGTCACGTTCACCTCTATTCAGACCCTGGACCAATCCCCTAATCAAAGTAAATCCAAGTGTTTTCACTGTCTGATTTGAAAGGGAATAGTCAGGATTCCAGGGAAGAGAAGGGAAGACTCTAGTGAATAGGGCTTTGGGGGAAGTAGAGAAAAAATGGAGATGTTCCCAGGCCCTTTGGGCACTCCCACTGCTTCCCTGTGACCACAGGTCTGCTCTTCCCTACGTGCACTGCTGAGATTTGAGATGAAGCCTGTCCTGGTGGGTCAAAACTGTGCAGTCAGACCGACATGGGCTCAAGTCTCAGGCAAGACATTTACTAGTTGGCTTGATCTGTGTGTATGTGTTAGTCGCTTAAGAAAGTGAAAGTGAAAGTCAGTGGTGTCAGTGGTGTCCGACTCTTTGCAACCCCATGGAATTCCAGTCCATGGAATTCTCCTAGCCAGAATACTGAAGCAGGTAGCCTTTCCCTTTTCCCGGGAATCTTCCCAACCCAGAGATCGAACCCAGGTCTCCCACATTGCAGGCGGATTCTTTACCAGCTGAGCCACCAGGGAAGCCCAAGAATACTGGAGTGTTAGTCACTTAGTCGTGTCCAACTCTTTGAGAATCCCACAGACTGTGGTCCACCAGGCTCCTCTGTCCATGGAATTCTCCAGGCAAGAATACTGGAGTGGGTTGCCATTTTCTTCTCCAGGGGATCTTCCTGACCTGGGGATTGAACTCAGGCCTCCTGCATTGCAGGTAGATTCTTTACCATCTGAGCCACCAGGGAAGCCCCTGTTTGATCTTAGGCAGATAATTTAGTCTTTCTAGATTTGAGTTTCCCATTTTTAAAAATGAGAGCGATAGTACTTATCTCATCCAGTTATGGCAAGAATGGAGGTAAAGTTTCACATTGAGTGAAACAGGGTATGTTCTCAATCACCACCACCATCATTGTCATCTTTAGAGAGACTGAGCAGGGAAGTGAGCCCAGACACTCAGTAGCACACTTCCAGCCCAAGCCCAGGTAGTGCACCCCAGTTATTAGCTCCAAGTTTTTGGCAGGCAAGTTCATACCAATGACCTAGTTCATACTAATATCTACCTCATGTCCATGCCCTGATGATAAGGAGAATTTTTGAAAGCCAAAAAGGCAGCAGACATTTAATGAACTTTCCCTTCTTCCACAGGATGGCTTCTGCATGTATTTGCAGCTAGTATATTCAGAGCAGGCTGATGCTGAGGCTCGACAGCAAGAGGCTTCCTTCCAGCTGCCTGCTGTGCTGCAGAGGCTGTCGTAGGGGGGTCCTGTGCTGCGCATTCTCGCTGTGCCTGATGACACCTTAATCATGATCAGAGAAGATGGAGCCATTTATTTCTGGTCCCTGCAGCTGAAGTTGAAAAGAAGAAAGCAGGTTTTTGTATGTGATTCTCATTTGATAAGGATGCTGAGTGCTCCAGTTTGATTTTATTTGCTATTTTAAACTGCTCCTTGAGTGGCATGATTACAGAAATTGTGTCCTTGAATATAATATATTCATGTTGGATTTTGCCAGTCTATGGGATGCAAATATGATCTCTATATGTAGGACAAGATAATTCTTCATTCCGCTGCTAAAATCAGATGGAGTGATGAATTACACATGATTCCATCATGTAATTTATCATGTCTTAATGAATGACAAATGGAAAAGAATTTTCCATTTTTCTCCCTGTTAGTGGTTCTTTCAGTTTAGGTAGTTCTGAAAGAACTTACTGAATCACAGAATCAGAAATTCAGAAGGCAAGAAGCATTTGGGAAGTACACTTAGGAATAACAGTACCTGACCATTACAGAATAGTCTAACTTTGAAGTTTTTCTTTAATTACATCTTTCAGCAAATAGTTGAGCCCTTGTCACTGCTCAGGTTCTATGCTGGGTGCTGGGTATACACGCCCATTTCTGCCCTCAGGAAACTTATCATCTACCCTAATAGTTACACAGCTAAACTATACCCCTCAGGCTGCCAAATAAGCCCTCTCTAGAAGTGAAGTCGCTCAGTCACATCCAACTCTTTGTGACCCTATCAGCTGTAGCCTGCCAGGCTCCTCTGTCCATGGGATTTTCCAGGCAAGAGTACTGGAGTGGGTCGCCATTTCCATCTCCAGAGGATGTTCCCGACCCAGGGATCGAACCTGGGTCTCCCGCGTTGTAGGCGCTTTACTGTCTGAGCCACCAGGGAAGGAAAGTAAATAAAGTCAATCCCTCAAGTCTATGTAGCAAGTTCTCTATACAGGCAAACCTTGTTTTACTACATGCCACAGATACTGTATTTTTTATAAATTAAAGGTTTGTGGCAACCCTGTATTGAGCAAGTCTATCAGGGCCATCTGCTCAACAGTATTTGCTCGCTTTGTGTCTCTGTGTGTGTCACATTTTGGTAATTCCTGCAATATTTCAAACTTTTTCATTATTATTATATCTGTTGTGGTGATCAGTGGCGAGGGATCTTTGATGGTAGTATTGCAAAAAGATTACTACTCACTGAAGGCTCAGATGGTGGCTAGCATTTTTAACAAGAAAGTATTTATTTATTTATTTATTTTTAATTAAAAGATAATTACTTTACAGTACTGCATTGGTTTCTACCAAACATCAAAATGAATCAGCTATAAATTTACCCATGTCCCCTCCCAAGAAAGTATTTTTTAATGAAGATATGTACATTGATTTTTTTTAACACTGCACACTTAATAGACTATCAGCATAATGTAAACATAACTTTGTATGCACTGGGAAACCAGAAAATTCACATGACTCACTTCATCGCAGTAGTCCACAACATCTCCAAGATACACCTATACTTGAGGGTAAAAGTCAACTGAAGAAAACTATAATGTTGGTATGTGTATTATGGACCAGAGTGGCTTGAGACAACTAAAATTGTCTTATCATTAAAAAGGTGTATTTTTGTACATTTCCATCATTCTACCCTTTAGGACAAGCCCATTATTCGGAAGTCCAGGTGGGTGACGGATGTTACCATCATGCCCCAGTGCAACAAACTGATCCTAGGAACTGGGTGAGTGTCTTTGGCTGTTCAACTGGGAAAAGAATCATCATTGGGCTATGAAATTCATTTCCATGTGTGAGTTTACACAGACGTCTTCATGTCTATGATAATAGGATAAAGAATGAAGCCTTTTAAAAAATATGCTAGAACTTATACATCATCAAAGCTGCTGTGCAAAGAAAGCTATCAGTTTGTCTGGCCAATTGCAATGATATTGTCATTGTCTCAAACTGATAGTCCTCTTCTGGAATACTTCCAGAGTGAGAAAAATAATGTCATTACATTTCAGCACCCTTTATTTTAGATTCAAAATAATACTGCCATTTTATTAGCCACCAAAATTCAGTCCAAAAGACTTTGGACTGATTCAAAAAATAAAATCCACAGTGAAAACAAACTATACTCACTGGTGGAGAGCCTCCAAAGAATGGGCCTTGGAAGAATGGCCTCAAGCTGTGAAGGAAGATACTGAAGATTTTGATCAAGGGCAACATAAAGATTGAAGGCAGGAGGAGAAGGGGACAATGGAGGATGAGATGGTTGGATGACATTACTGACTTGATGGATATGAGTTTGGGCAAGCTCCAGGAGTTGGTGATGGACAAGGAAGCCAGGCAGGGAAGGGAAGCCTACAGGGAAGCTGCAGTCAGTCCATGGGGTTACAAAGAGTAGGAAATGACTGAGCAACTGAACTGAACTGAACATAATGAAAGGTGGGGTTCCCTGGTGGCTCAGCCAGTAAAGAATCCACCTGCAATGCAGGAGACTTGGGTTCCATCCCTGGGTCCGGAAGGTCCCCTGGAGAAGGGAATTGCTACCCACTCCAGTATTCTTGCCTGGAGAATTCTATGGACAGAGGAGCCTGGAAGGCTGGAGTCCATGGGGTGGCAAAGAATTGGATATGACTGAGCGACTAACACTTTCAAAATAATGAAAATGAATGTGCGGCGTCCTGGGCACCGCTTGAGCAACCTCAGTAATGCGCCAAGGCAAGGGCGTGTGCAGCTTGGTGGGAAGGAATTTTGGAAAACTCCAAATTAAGGCAAAAGCAACCAGGGGAGGGTGAACTGTGACAGGAGCAGTGGGTGTGTCCAGGCTGAGGAATTAGTCTGTTTGGCATGGGGCCAGGGGAGTGGCTAGATGAAAGGGTGGAGATTGAATGTGGTTCCCACCGCCCTGCCTGACCCTCTTTAGACTCCTCCCTCTACCTCGGACTCCTCCCAAACCCAAACTTGCCTCCTTTAGCAGCCCCTGGTTCCCCAGGCTTCAGTGACGTTAGCTAACAGTTAATACAGCCCCACATCATCCAGGCTCTCAAATACAATTAAATTTAATATTAAGTTTAATTGTTAAAACACATTAGCATATTACTATTACTCATATAATTAATATCAACCATTAAAAAACAACAAATTTGGATTTCTAAATTCAGCCCCATTTGATTTGAAAAAGCGTGCTCAATAGCTTTAATTACCATGTCTTTTACACACATAGAAATTCAGAGATTAAAGCAGTAACTTCCTAGAGACTCTCTGAGCTGGCAAATGGGAAAATAAGGCAAGACAGATGACTCTGGAGGCAGCAAACCACTCTTGAGCTGCATGGCAGGTGGAAAGGAAGTGGGAAAACTACATTAATCACTGACGGCAAGGCAAGGCTTTGGAATTTACAGAGTGACACCCCCACATGCACAGCCACACACACATACACATGTGTTCCATGTGAACAGGCTGAAGCAGCGGGCTGTTTTTCTTATACCCGCAAACTTGTTCTTTCAGTCAGCTCCTGGGTGGACCAGCTAACATAGGAGGGAGGGGTCAAGGACACAAGTTAAGAAGGACCGAGGTGGGAACTGAGTCCTGGACCCTCCATTGTGTGGCTCTAATCATCTTTATTATTAGCAGCAAAAACCAGTTCACGTTTTTGAGCGCTTAAGAAGCCCCAGGTACCAAGCTAACTACTTTATCACATGTCCTCTCGTTTAATCCTGGTAACTCTCCTGTGAGACAGGTATGAGCCCCTTTTTACAGACGAGGGAACTGTGTGACGAGCTGGGATCTGATGTCCAACTATTGGCATCCAGAGCCCATGTTGTTGGAGACTGTGCCAGCCTCCTGATGGGGAATATGGGTGTCACGACCAGTTCAGAACCAGATGGAAACGATGTCCCCAAAGGGTGGAGCTGGAGAGGAAGCCTCCAGCTCAGCAAGGGGCCATGCTCAGGAAGGCAGGTGTTTTACTGGTCAGCTGTTTCTGTTTTGTGGAATCCGTGCATTATAAAAAAAAAATGCTCTATATAAAAATCAATTGGGAAATTTAAGTTTACTCCGAGTGTGCTTGATCTCTGAACAGAAACCGTGAAATCCAGCTGTATGAACTCTCTAATTTGGAGCCGTACTGTCAGATTGATGGCCTGGAAGCTGTCCCGCTGAAACTGAACTGCTGGTAAGAAAGAGGCATCTCCAGGGCCAGGCAGAGTGCCTCTCCCCTGAGCACCAAATCCTTCCTTCTCTCTCTGTGGACAGTTATGTACACTTGTGTTCAATCAGTAGGTGTCCTGGCTCCCATGGAGCCTGTCATGCCTGTGTCACTGTCGCAGTGGTGCCCAGGAAGGAGGGGGCTTCCTGTGTCTGTGGAGGAAAGGGAGGCCCAGAGAGGCGAAATGGTTTCTGTTGATGAGATTATGAATTAAGCTATGTTTCAAATGTGGATGTGTTAATTTTCTTGAAACCCGACTCTGACCTTGTTACTTTGCTTTTGAGTGGTTGCCAAGTTCTTCTCCAATAATATTCACATCTTTCAGTAGCACCCAAGCCTCCCCTCCCCACTGCCATTCTAGCCTCCCTCTGCACGGGGCCTTCAGGGCCAACCTGAGCAAAGACCCCTCCACTCTGGCCAGGCAGGTCACTGTCTGGATGCTCCAGATGCTGTTCCACTCACCAGCCATCCTTCCCATCATGCGCCTGACCTTGCTGGATATGGGGACACACATGAATAAGACATGGTTCCCAAAAGCTCTCACTGTCTCACAGAGACGGTGGGTTCTGCAGAAATCCTTTACGGCCCAAATGTTATCTTCATGAAGCCCCCTGAATCTGCTTCTCATCCAGAAACCAGGTGTCCCCCTGGAAGCATCCCTGGTCTGTGACTGTGGGGACCCTTACAGACATCACCGGTACAAAGCCCTGAGTAACCCACAGGTGGCACCCATGCCTCAGCCTTTGCCCTGTGCTCTCTGGCACCTACACATGGACTGGTCCATAGTAGGCTCTCAAGAAACACTTGTTGAACAATCACGTCAGAAATCTCTTTCAAAAGGAGGATCTGCTTCTCATCCTGCTTGATGATTTCGGTAAACCTGGGTAGGTCAGAGACTCTGGGGAAGGCAGGACTTTGTCGTGGACTCAGATCTCAGCCCCTTCACTCATCTCTGGAGACACTGTAGACCCAGGACATCATGAAGACTTTGTCCTGCCCCACCTCTCTTGGGGCTTGGAGCTGAGGTTGGAGACGAGTCTTTTGCTATGGGCTAGGGATTCAGAAATTGAACTTATAGGGCACCCAGCCTCAAGGGGAACACAGCCTGGTGAATGTGAATGTGTAAATCTGCTGGGACTTCCATAACAAAATGTCACAGACTGGGTGCCTTAAACAACAGAAAATAATTTTCTCACAGTTCAAGATCAAGGTGACAGTCCCTTCTGTTTCTGGCCAGGGCTCTCTTTCTGGCTTGCAGACAGCCACCCAGTCACCTTCTCACTGTGTCTTCCCGTGGCCTTTCCTTGGTGTGTTGTATTGGGGCAGGGGGAATGTTGCTCTATGGGGTCTCTTAAACCTATAATGAGAGCCCCACCCTCATGAACTCATCTAACCCTAATTACATCCCAAAGGCCCCATCTCCAAATACTATCACACTGGAGGTTAGAGTTTTAACATATGAATTTTGGGGGGACACAAACATTTTATCCACAACAGTGAATATTTACTGAATTGGGTTGTACATTCTAACCAGTCACCTCTCCCTTAATGAGGGTGGGATGGAGCCAATGGCACTGGCCATGTAATCAACCAATGGGACTGTTTGTTGATGATGCCATTCTCTGAGAGCTTCTCTGTTGGACTAGGAATGAGGTTTGGGATGCCCCACTCCTCTGACGTGGAGACTAGTTTTCTTTCACCAAGATTTAGCTTCTGTGTGTGGGTGCTCAGTTGTTCAGTCATATCTGACTCTTTGTGACCCCATGGATGGCAACCCTCCAGGCTCCTCTGTCCATGGGATTTCCCAGGCAAGAATACTGGAGCGGGTTGCCATTTCCTTCTCCAGGGGATCTTCCCAACCAAGGGATCGAACATGGGTCTCTTGCATCTCCTGCATTGACAGGCAGATTCTTTACCACTGAGCCACTGGGGAAGCCCATTTAGCTTCTAGACACACCCTAAGGAAAACCAATTTGAAATAGCACTTATAACTGGCATAGACTGGACCTGGGTGTGTGTTGTGGGGTGAGGTGTCTCTGTGTTGCCCTGAAACCTCCCTTAAGGATTGTTGGCTTGATTCCTTACTGAATTCTTGCTAAGCAGCCAGAACATAAACTTTGCATTTTATCTCCATTTCGTCTCACCACTGCCTCTCACAGCCAGACCTGATCACTTAGAGCGATATTAGAACCAGCACAGTATTTATCATAATTTCCTGGGCAAGTAGGGTTCTGGTAAGTACAATGATAGCTAGTTATAGAGACTGAAGGCTCCAGGGAGCATTAATCATGGTGTCTGAGAGCATTTGTGGGAGCACATTGTAAACTAATTGACATGTGCGGAGCTCCCTCTGTTACTACCTTTAATATACAATTTCACATACAACTTCTTTTTCGTTGCTTTCACAGCACTGTAGACACACTAAAAAGTATGTCTCAGCTTTAAAATTTTTAGCTATAAAAGCAAAATAGGAAAATAAGAGAAATATTTCTGATGAGTGATAAATGTATCTGCCTAATAGAGCCCTTAGATCATAGAAGACATTCAATAGCTGTTTTTGACTAAATAGATGAATACATAAAAAATAAGTATTTTTTTTAATCTTAGCTTGATCTACTGCTAATTCATCTACTAACTTAGGGGGAGATATTGTCCTCTTCAAATATAAAATAAACTAACAATAGAAGAAGGGGAGAAAAAAACCACTTAGCTAAGAGATATGACATTACTACCCCCAGAGGATATCTTGGAAGAAAACTTTATTACACTGAGGTACTTTCCTTCTGTTCCTAATGTGTTGAGAGTTTTTATCATGAAAGAATGTTGAATTTTGTCAAACACTTCTTCTGCACCTATTGAGACATTCAAGTGATTTTTATCCTTCATTTTGTTAGTGTGATGTATCACGTTAATTGATTTCTGTGTCTTGAGCCATCTTTCCTTTCAGTGTGCTATTGGATTTGGTTTGCTAGTATTTTGTTGAGGATGCTTGTGTCTACATTCATCAGCGATATTGACACGTTGTTTTCTTTTCTTGTGGTGTCTCTGTCTGGCTCTGATATCAGGGTAATCCTGGCTTTATAAAATGAGTTTCCAAGTGTTCTTTCCTCTTCAGTTTTTTGGAAGTTTTTGAGATAGAGTGATTTTAATTATTTTTTTAAGTGTTCAGTAGAATTCACCAGTAAAGTCATCTGGTCCTAGGCCTGCAGTTAAATTTCTGTACTAGCTATATGTCTGGTCAGACTTTCTATTTCTTCATGATTTAGCCTTGGTAAAATTTTATGTTTCTAGGAATTTGTCCATTCTTTTAGGTTATCCAGTGTGTTGGCGTATAACTGTTCACAGTTATATTTCTGTTGTATCATTTGTGACGTCTCTTCTTTCATTTCTAATGTTATTTATTTGAGTCTTCTCTTTTTTCTTTGTTAATCTGGCTGAAGTTTTATAAATATTTTAATCTTTTCAAAAAACCAACTCTTAGTTTTGTTGTTTTTTGGTTTAATTTATTCATTTTCTAGTCTTTGTTGTTTCCTTCTGCCAACTTTGGCTTAGTTTGTCCTTTTTTTTATAAAATTAAAAAAAATATATTATTTATTTCGTTATTTCGTTTTGGCTGTGCTGGGCCTTCATTGGTGCATGGGCTTTTCTGTAGTTGCGGGGAGCTGGGGCTCCTCTCTCACTGTGACGCTCAGTGGCTTCTCTTGCTGTGGCTCTAGAGCACAGGCTCAGTAGTTGTGACTTTACAGGATTAGTTACTCTGTGACACGTGAGACCTTCCTGGACCAGGGATCGAACTTGTGTCTGCTACATTGCCAGGTGGACTTTTTACCCCTGAGTCACCAGGGAAGTCCTGTTCTTCTTCTTTTTGTTTTAGTTCCCTGAGGTTTAAAGCTAAGTTGTTGATTTGAGATCTTTCTTTTTTTAATGTAGGCATGAACATCCCTCTTAGTACTGCTTTCACTGAATCTCATAAGTTTTGATATGTTGTATTTTCATTTTCATTTGTCATGAGGTATTTTCTAATTTCCTTCTTTATTTCTTTTTGACCCAATGGTTGTTCAAAAATGTGTTTCCCCCCCACACACACATATTCATGAATTTCCCAATTTGCTTTCTGCTTTGATGTCTAGCTTCATTTCATTGTTATCCAAAAGATACTGAATATAATCTCAGTCTTCTTAAATTTGTTAAGACTTGTTTTGTGACCTAAATGGTCTATCCCAGGGAAAGATCCACATGTGCTTGTGAAGAATGTATATTCTGCTGCTATTGGGTTAAATGTTCTATATATGTCTGTTAGGTTTATTTGACCGATAGTGTTATTCAAATCGTATGTTTCCTTACTAATCTTCTGTCTGGATGTTCTATCCATTACTGAAAGTGAGGTATTGAGGTTTCCTACTATTATCGTGGCTTCCCTGGTAGCTCAGTTGGTAAAGAATCTACCTGCAATGCAGGAGACCCTGGGTCAATTCCTTGGTTGGTAAGATCCCCTGGAGAAGGGAACAGCTACCCATTCCAGTTTTCTTGCCTGGAGAATTCCATGTACAGAGGAGCCTGTTGCTGTCTATTTCTCCCTTCTATTCTATATTACTTTATTTATATCTCTGTTCCAGGAATTATCACTCTCTGTCTTATATTCTAGTCAGCTGTGTTCATTCACTCAACAAATACTCCAGAAGGACCAACGTGAGCGAGGCACTGTTGTGAGTGCAGGGAATCCTTCACAGTACAATATAAATAAGGTTTTCTGCCCTCAAGGAGGTTTCATTCAAGAAGGAGAGATTGAGAATAAATAATAATTTTTATAAATATAAAAATGATACAGTATGTTGAAAGGTGTTAAGTGCTATGGATTTAAAAAAGGAAAATAACACACAGCACAGACAGAGCCAGGACTAAAGGCCAGATTCTGCACCCTGCTTCCAATGTTTTCTGTTTTGATTATAGCCTCCATTTCATAATTTGAACTGAGAACCTTGGAATTCCCTGTGATTGCCTCCTCTCTTCCTCATCTTCTACTTCCAAACACTGGCCACTTCTTGTCTCTTTCTGCTTTCACTTCTGTAATCCTTGTCCCAGTGTGGGTGGGAACAATTGCGTACATGTTCTTGTTGATTGGCTCACAGCCTCCAGTCTCTCCTCTTTGCAGCTTGGTCCACAAACTCCGGGAAGATTTGTTTATGCTCTGCTTACAATCTTGAACAAATCTCAGTGGTATTTTTCCATTATCCCAGTGGATCAAGGCCTCTTTGGACACTGCTTGTCATATGATCTGCACTCCCTCCCAGCTTCCTTGAAGGACAAAGTGATCAGCATCACCACTGTTTTCCGGTTTACATCCAAGTTGATGTTAAGACATTGGTTGGCTCTCTCAAGAGATGGTTCATCCCCTAATGACATCCCCATGGCCCCCAGAAGAGACTTCTCACATAAATGAAAGAATCCCAGCCATGCTTCGGTGCCTTAGTACAATCGATTTGATTCAGGTCAAGCATGCACTGAGTAAAAACAGCCTGCCTTCTTTCCTTAGCCGAGATGCAAATTGGGAGCATTGATGATCTATTCTCTTTATTCCTGGAAGGCTGATATCTAGAGAGGAAGAATCTAGCATCAATAACTAGAGACACATTCAGTGATCTCTTATCTGACTGATCTTTCTCTCTTTTGCCGCCTAAAAAAGAGCACTGATGGGTCCCTTATTGTCATTGGCCTCAGTCTCCCCATTACCTTTCATAACTGAGACTCCATAATCATCTCCATTTTGAAGGGAGAAACCAAGAGATGTGTTCTATGCATCATCCTACTGTGACCCAAAGGGAAAAAAATATGGAGATGGTAAGATCATTAGGATTTAGAATACCATGACTTGTCAGAAATTGACTCACTTATGAAGCTTTGCAATTCATCAAAGTTCAAAGAAACGAAATCTAGAGCCAGTCCAAGCCCAGCTGGGTACTTCCAATTTCCTGGTTTCCCTGTCCTTTCCAGCAGCAT
This sequence comes from Okapia johnstoni, assembly GCA_024291935.2. Taxonomy (NCBI): domain Eukaryota; kingdom Metazoa; phylum Chordata; class Mammalia; order Artiodactyla; family Giraffidae; genus Okapia; species Okapia johnstoni. Next base: position 68,129,095 of record CM044321.1, on the reverse strand, counting down.
ATGGGGAGTTTATCCTGGGTTTGGGGCCTTGTCCTAAGTGTTGTGTGAAAGCTTCGGTTATTAGGTGTGACAGAATGCTCCCCTGAATCCCTGGGCTGCAACTAGTTGGATAAAACTACTCTAAACCTAACTCCTAAATGAGATGACAGTCTTGCTGCCCTTACTGAGATTGAAACACACAGATTAGCTTGAAGCATCTCTGGAGAAAGGGGGGAATTACCGATCCCACATTGGGCCTTTTTACATCTTAAAAAAATCAGAGAGAGCCCCTTTGAAAAACCCTTTCTAGATTGTTATCACCCACATCTATTGCTGTTACTGCAGCACAATGAAATGTTTCAGATGCCTCGAATTCCAGGAATCCAGTCTCTTTCCAGAGCTGCCGAGTGATATGAATAATTTCTGGGCTCTGATACTCGGGATGGATGTGTTTCTGGGATTTTTTTTTTTTTTTTTTTTTTTGGCAGAAATATCACCAGAGTCTCTCTTTTAGAGAAGTCAGTGACTGCATGCTTTGAGGCAGGCTCCATGCCTCCTTTCAGGGCAAGCAACAGCAGAGCAGAGATTTCCACTCAAGGCAACTCTTTTCATCTTTCCAAGTCTTGTTGGAAGAAAAATATATCAACATCCAGGGGCAAAGATGTGTGAAAGATAAGCCAGTGGTACACGACAGTTTGTTTCCCCTGATTTTAATGTACTTAGAATAATGTAGCAAATGTGAATCTTAGTCTGTAACCCTGGATGTGAAAGAAATATAACTCACTTTACTTTTCAGAACTCCAGTTCTATTTGAGCACCCACACCATAGTATCAGTCACTGCAGGGGTTCCACCTACATGGTGCCTGAGTTTGGGGGTCCACTGGTGGGAAGCCTTCACCAAGGCCCCTTCGGGCCCGAGGCTGTCTCATACATAAGACTCTGCACTTGGCTGTAGGTGGCATGTCTACCCGGAGCTCCACACAGCCACTCCTCTCACATTGCTGGGGAACCACAGCTCCCTTTGGCAGTCCCCTGGATAGCTGGGCTGTGTACCTACTAGGACTCTCAGCCCTCTCTTCCTCCCCCTTCCTTGTGGTTCTTTTGCTTTTCCTGTTGTTGTTCAGTTGCTAAGTCGTGTCCAACTCTTTGCAACCCCATGGACTGTAGCACACTAGGCTTCCTTGTCCTTCAGTATCTCCCAGAATTTGTTCAAACTTATGTGCATTGAGTCGGTGATGCTATCCAACCATCTCATCCTCTGCTTTCCCCTTCTCCTCCTGCCCTCAATCTTTCCCAGTATCTAGGTCTTTTCCAGTGAGTCAGCTCTTTGCATCACGTGGCCAAAGTATTGGAGCTTCAGCTTCAGCATCAGTCCTTCCAATGAATCTGTTGTTATTGTTTTTCAGTTGCTCAGTCATGTCCAACTCTTTCCAACCCCATGGACTGCAGCACACCACGCTTCCCTGTCCTTCATTATCTCCCAGAGCTTGCTCAAACTCATGTCTGTTGAGTCAGTGATGCCATCCAACCATCTCATCCTCTGTCATCCCCTTCACTTCTTGCCTTCAATCTTTCCCAGCATCAGGGTCTTCTCTAATGAGTCAGCTCTCTGCATCAGGTGGCCAAAGTATTGGAGCTTCAGTTTCAGCATCAGTCCTTCCAATGAATATTCAGGGTTGATTTCCTTTAGGATTGACTGGTTTGATCTCCTTGCTGTCAAAGGGACTCTCAAGAGTCTTCTCCAACACCTCAGTTCAAAAGCATCAGTTCTTCAGTGCTCAGTCTTCTTTATGGGCCAACTCTCACATCCATACATGACTACTGGAAAAACCATAGCTTTAACCATGAAGACCTTTGTTGGCAAAGTAATGTCTCTGCTTTTTAATATGCTGTCTAGGTTTGTCATAGCTTTTCTTTCAAGGAGCAAGCATATTTTAATTTCATGGCTGCAGTCACCATCTGCAATGATTTTGGAGTCCAAGAAAATAGAGTCTGTCACTGTTTCCAGTTTTTCCCCATCTATTTTTTCCTCTACCCCCAGCTCAGTGAGGATCTCCTTCAGTTCTGGGAGAAATCTTCCTCCTTTTATGCTTCCGCCTGCCAGGCCACTCTGCCCCCACCAGGACCCTCCTGCTTGCCCACCTTGCTCCAGGCCTTTGCACGCATTACTGCTCTCTGAACACCTCAAGAACACATGTACCTTAGGGTCTTTGCATTTGCTGTCATCACCCCCAGGAGTGACCTTCCCTTCAGAAATCCATGTGGCTCAATCCAGTGTCACCTGCTTCTCCAAGAGGCCTCTCTGACCATGAAAATACACTCTTCCACCCCAAGACCCAGATTTACTTAATGCCCTCACCCTGCTTTATTTACTTCCATAGCAATTAGCATCATCAGACATGTGATATATTTATTTGGCTATTTATTTCTTACCTACCCCTCCCCCCATTAGAATATGAGCTCCACAATGGCAAGAGTGTTCTCTGTTATATCCCATCAGCATAAAACCACACTGGGCACATGGTATTATAGTCAATAACTGAGGAATAAAGGAAAGAATGGCTTGGGGGTGCCTAGCCTGTGACAGACTCTGGGCGAATCGCCAGCCTTCATTCAGCTGGATGACAGAGCCAAGAGTGGGCGAGGAGCCACCCTGCATTTGGCTGGCTGGACGACCGAGGCTCAGAAATCAAGGAGGCCAAGGGCAGTGGGGAGAGTGTATCTGGAACACTAGGACCGAGACAGAGCCCTGTGGCCTCAAGGTGAGGCCTCCAGATCTTGGTTAAGACTCGGGGGCCAAGCACGCAAGGGTGAGTGAAAGCCACCCTGAGGAATGTGGGCACAGCATGCGGGCTAGACCCACTGCATCCAGCTAGAGCTTGACTGTCTTCTGGTCCACACTCATAGTGACAAGTGTGGGAGATGATCACTCAAAACTTTATAAAGGATGCTTTCTAAGTAAGCCCCTTCCACATATGCGTGCCAGGCACTATTTGGGTGCTACATACACAGCAGGGGAAGAAGCAGATAAAAGCTCTGGTCTCAGGGAACTTCCGTCCTAGTGGAAGGAGACAGGCAATAAGTTCAGTGAGGAGTGTGTTAGGATGTGAGAGCCAAGGAGAAGAAATACAGCACAGAAGAAACTAGAAATTATGCAGGGGTGGGGGGCTAGGACAGTGCCCATGGGCACCACTGGGAAGGACTTGTGGGAAGAGCAACAATGAGGCACAGGGGTTCCAGGTGAGACTGGAGGCTGAGCGCTAGGGGTGGGGCCTGGGGTTTGCTGGGATTTGAGCAAGACCAGCCTGGTGTGTGTGAATGCATCAACAGCAAAGATCAGTGTAGCTTATCATAGGCCCAACACTGCTCTGAGCACTCGTGACATGTTAGCAAGTAAAATAAGCAAGAACCCTTGCTCTAGTGGAGCCTGGGTTTCAGATAATAAACCATCAACATAATAGATGATTACATAAGGTGTTGGAAAGTGATAAGTGCTGAGAAAGAAGCACCAGGGGAGGGCATCAGAAATTTGAGGTGGTCAGGGTGTGTCTGTTGGGGGGCGTCAGAGTCATCAGAATAAAGAAGTGGAGTCAGAGCTCAAGGCGTCGGATGCACTTGCCAGTGGCTTACGTGTATGCAAGAGGGGCTGAGTCCTGGGTGTTCATACCTGGGTGATCAGCATCAAGTGCAGCAGCTTGAAAGACAAGGACCCGGAACTTCCACTGGAAGTCAGTGCAGTTTTGTCCAAGGTGGACAGGCCAGATGGGAATGCTATGGAGTGGGAATAGGAAGAGAGAAATAGAGACAGCAGGATCAACCCCTCTTTCAAGTAACTTTTCTGTAAAGGGGAGGAGAAAAATGGGGTGATAGTTGGTAGGGCAAGCGGACTGAGACAAGTGTTTTTTATCCCCTCCAAAGAGAGTAATTAGAACACTTTTTTGTTCTGATGGGAATGATCCAGAATATCAGTGGTGCAGGAGACAGAGGGGAAAAATGCTGAATAGCAGGCAGATTGGGTAGGCAAAAAGGGATGGGATCCAGTACACATGTGAAGGGCTGACTCCAGGGGGCAACCAGGGACGCAAAGGAAGCCTGAGCGGATGGGTCCATATGCAGGTAAGTGTGTGCCTGTTTGCTGGGATCTGACGGAGCCTGTTTTCATTTGTTTGTTCGTTTTTAATTTTTGGTTGTGCTGTATCTTCATTGCTGTGAGGGCTTTTCTCTAGTTGTGAGGGTTACTCTGTAGTTGCAGTGCACAGGCTTCCCATTGTGGAGGCTTCTCTTGTTGTGGAGAATGGGCTCTAGAGTACGTGGGATTCAGTAGTTGGGGCACATGGGCTTAGTAGCTGTGGTTCCCAGGTTCTAGAGCACTGGCTCAATAGTTGTGGCGCACAGGCTTAGTTGCTCTGTGTCATGTGGGATCTTCATTGACCAAGGATCAAACCCATGTCTCCTGCATTGGCAGGAGTATTATTTACCACTGAGCCACCAGGGAAGCCCCAGTGGAGCCTTTTTTAAGGGTTTCCATTTTCTTGATAACTCAGAAGCAAAATCTTCATCTGAGAATGGACATTGGGAAGAAGCATTGGAGATTTTCAGAGAAAAGAGGAAGTGTGAAATGGTCTTGGAAAGTGGGAGATGAGAATGGCTGCCAGGAAGCACTGAGAACTTATTTGTGGTTTGTGGTCATGAATTTCAAGTCAGACCACTCAGCACAGTGGTGTGGTTTGTCGCCAGCCACATTTTCATGTGAGTGCATGCAGGGGGTAGGTGGAAAGTCAGTTTGAATCAGGGATGTACTTTTGCCAAGAAAGAACAGCAGCAACAAAGAGAGAGTTGGGGATGTAAAGGAGGAAGTGGTTATAATTGTGGAATTTAAGCCAGATATGAAGGAAAATGAGGCATGGAAGGGTCAAGGGCAGTGAAAATGTGTTAGGACCAATGGATTGAAAGTCCAAGAGTTAGAGCTGGAGTACAGTGCAGATAAACTGGAAAGACTGGAGTTTGAAATGGAGATTCTGCAGGGGCTCCAGGTATTACTGAGGACCAAATCAAGGGTACAACCATGGCTGTGAGTGGCTTAAATATGATCAAAGGCAAGATGATTGAAATGGAGGGGAAGGAAATGAGACACCAGTATACTGGATGGATTATTTATGATTGACATTCAAATCCCAAGAATTATGTGCTGGGGAGAATGATACTGTGTGCAAGGAGTTGAATTTTATTTTGTATTTTATATCTTCTATAGAAATAAAAGGTATAGAGAAAACTTGGGGGTCTAAACGGGTCTTTTTATAACTTAGTGGAGAGCCTCTGTTCTTTGTCTTTTTGAGGGACGTGCAGGATTTATTTATTTATTTATTTTTGTAATTTATCCAACTTCCCAACTGTTCTTATTATTTCCAACATTAGACATGGGTTGAACTGGTCTTTCCTGGAAAAAGGTATGGCAGACCTTTGCAGGTGAATGTAGCTTCATAAGGGGCTTCCCAGGTGGCTCAGTGGGTAAAAAATCTGCCTGCAATACAGTAGACACAGAAGACGCAGGTTTGATCCTTGGGTCTGGAAGATCTGTAGGAGGGCAGGGCAACCCACTCCAGTATTCTTGCCTGGAGAATCCCATGGACAGAGGAGTCTGGCTGGCTACAGTCCACAGGGTCGCAAAGAGTCAGACACCTCTGAAGCAACTGAGCACATACATAGGCACATGTCTTTGTAACAGGAGTATCGTGGCTGTGAGGAACTTGATTCTTTGCTATCTTTCTCACTTTTTCTCTAAGGAAGAAATTGGTAGATAATTGATTATTCCCAGAAATAACCTTAGTAAGAAATGTGTGAGATATATCTAGAGTGATAATAACCTTTCTGCATGCGTGCATGCTAAGTTGCTTCCGTTGTATCCAACTCTTTCAAATTAGTGGGAGAACAGTCTAACAAATAATTGTTAGCTATTTATTAGGGGAAAAAATTAAATCCTTAAATCACAGTATACATAAAAATAAATTCAAAATAAAGATCTAAATATTTTTCAAGTAGATACTGGAAGAAAATACAAGAGAACATCTTAATGAGATGGGGATGAAGAAAAGTCTTTTGCAAAAGCATAACTCTAAAGACAGAAGTCCAGAAAAGATTAATGGACAGATTTGGCAGCAAAACTTGAGGAACAGCCTGTGCAGTAGAAAGATTAAAGTGTAAGAATTTTCAGGATAGGCAAAATGTATTTATTTGCGTTTTTGTTTATTAATAACTACAACGTCCAAAAGAGGGTTTGGGGACAGTTGCAGCAATGAATATGGAGTAGAATAAAAGGTGAAGCATGTGCACATGGGTGAATGAAGGTGACTGAAAAATATATAAGGAGACAAAATCAGTGGACAAAATACACTCCATAATACCCTAAACAATTTTTAGAAATGAATAGCCTATTTTTCTTTGAGTTTCCTAGAAGCCAGAAAAAAGAAGGAAACAACATCCGCAGGCCACTTGGTAGGGTCTATAAGACATCAGTTAAGGTGTTTAAGACGTATACAGATTTCTGATACTGACACAGGGAAGAAGTGTCTCTTGTAGGTTCCTTCTGTCTTTGGAAATAAGAATAATAAATTAATCTAATTCAAAGTGACAAATTATTTGTTAAATTTGATGTAGCCACGTATGGGGACAGATGGTTACTAGACTTATGGTGATCACTTCATCATGTATGCAAATGTCGAATCATTCTGTAGTACACCTGAAACTAACATAATATTGTATATCAGCTGTACTTCCAAAAAAATGTCATGTAGCCACATAATGTCACACAAGCCTTCATTGTTATTCCCCAGATACTGGCAGGCCTCCACCTCATGTATCCACTCAGCTCCTTTACTGGTTTGACAAGAAATCCAACCACACCAAGCATTTAGTGATTTTTATAGATAATACTGAGATTTGAGGGGTCACTGGGAAAGGTCACACACTCAAGGTCTTGCCACTTTTTTGCCCACTGTCCATACTCCCTCCTCCTACTCTTTCTCAGTCCCGTCATCCCCTCTCCCAGCCACCTCCATCCATGCTCACATCTTCATCAGCAACTGTTTTCTCTCCCTCTGGCCCTGGCACCAGCCTGTGGGCACCCTACCCTTGAAGCCAGCCATTTACCCAAAGTGGGGTGGTGTAGCATTTCCCATGAAAATCTGGCCACTATCCTTCTTGGACACCAGGATTAGGGAGCCATTGCTCCTTCTTCCCCACTCCCTCCAACCCCCATGTAATGGGGGAGATGCTGACCATGTCAGGCAAGCCCCTGCCTCTCCTTCTAGGCTGGCCAGTGTGGTTGGGAGGTCTCCTGACCGAGAGGGTTCATCAGCCCAAGCACCTCCTTTCAGCTAGCTCTCAGCTCTGGCACTGGCTTTATAAATAAGTTTCTTATTTTAATTATGAACCTGCACAGTGGAAGGAGATGATTAAATGAAGAGGAATCTGAAGTCACTTCTGATCTGGGTGAAGTAAACAAGTGCCTATATCTAAGACTGTTCTGCAAATAGAACATAAGCGTGACCTAAAAGAAGTCTTCGGGTTCCCCTCCCCTGAGCTGCTGTTGTGCTCCATGTCTGAAGATGTTTTCTTTTTTCGTTCTTTGCTCTAGTTATGAGGATCCTGACAAGTGCCTGCTTCTCTATGGTGATGATCAGGTAGGTGTGGAGGGCAGGAGGGGGCATGAGGAGACAGTCGGCACTGATTCAGGGGCCAGAAGACCATCTGCTGTCCTTTCAGGGAGGAGCAAGGGGGAGGGAAGCGGGTGGGAGAATCTGTTTCTGGAAGGCGAGGCACAAGTAGAGGAAAGAGAAGAGCAAATAGAGCATTATGGCAAATGCATAAAATTCTAACAAGTAACATGTCTGAGTGCCGGCCTCTGCCTGGTGCTGTGCTTGCGTCTTCAATCCTCACACCACCACCATCTGGCGATGCTCTTACTGACATTTGTGATAACGGGGACACTGAGGCACAGAGCAGTCACATGGTCTCCCCGGGTTACGTGCTGCTAGGAGGCAACACAGCTGGGATTTGAACCCAAGCAGTCTAATCCCAGCCTGCATTTAACCACTGTGCTTTACTGGCTTTCAAGTAAAACGAAAGGGATGTTCCAGGTAAATGTGTGAAGAAACAGGGCCGAGAAGGAAGGAATCACTCGGAAAGCTTTAAAGTCGGAGCACAGCGGGAAACACACGTCTGGTTTAACTCCCATTAGGCAGAGGAGGCTCCTGTTAATCAGGGCCAAGAGGAAGGGCCCGGGAGGGAGGAAACCTTTCTCTGGATTTTGCTTCACAATTAGAAATAAGGTTTAAATGCAAATTCCAGTGGGAGAGGAGACCAAGTGATGTAAACACAACTGAGGTGGATGGTGTGATGTCCTAGAATCTTTTTGAAGAGCATGTTGGAATAGGACAAAGGTGACCATCGGGAGGGTGCCAGATACTTGGATTAGGGGGTGGGACTGAGGAAGAAGGGAGAGGGACCCTGGCCAACTCTGAAATCCAGCTAGTTTCAATTTCAAACTTTGCCTATATGTGGCCTTTCTATTTTCCCTAGAGCCTTTGAAGGCAGATTTTTTTTAAAACACTGAGCAGCCAAGAGAGGGCAGGTGGGTGCTTCTACAGAATCCTGCAGTCCACAGAACCCTGCAGTCCAGGGCCCTGCACGGTGGGAGCAGGGACTCTACGCTCACTGCCCAACTCCAGGGGGCGCCATTCACACAGACTGCGGCATGAATGCTCTGGACCCCTGGATTTGCACTGCTGCAGCTTCCAAGGCCTGGAATTCCCCCCAGTGGACACTGGCACAGGGATGGGATGGAAGACGAAACCCCACCCCACCCGCACGCCCACCATGCTCATCCGTGCTCCGGTGGTCACCAGCCCCAGGCGATTGTTAAATTCAGCTCCCCGGCTCTGTCTGTCCATCGCGCTGCAGTCCTGGGTGCGGTCCAGCCCGGTGACTGGCAGCAGTCCAACAGAGGCCAGGGAGGCGAAGCCAGGGCCCCATCCAGGCAACACTGCCTGTTCATTATAATGCAAGTTCATTGGTAAAAATGCAAATGATCCATTTCACTTCATCCTCCTGACAGACTGTGCTGGTAGCAATAACGGGCTGCTCCTTGCACCTGTCATCACTGCGGACATTTTTAAACAGTATTGAGCCTTCGATGGATGTTCATTAAAAAAAAAAACGAATTTTCTTTAGGCTGATAAAAAGCTTACAGCAGCTTTCAAGGTCTTCACATTTTGCCTACTTCTTGATGAGCAAGTATCCTTGGAATCAGGGACACAGTCAGCATAAAGGAAGCTACTGAGACAAAGACAAGGGAACCCTGGTTTATCATTGTCATACCACAAAGGCTGTCTTGATGAGTGACTGATTATTCTTGGGCTTTTTTCTTTGCTACATCTCATCTAGGATCATGCACTTAAAGATCATTTAGGAATACTTGTCAGTGTTGCATTCAGCATACTAAGAAACATGGTTTTTTAAATTTTTTTAATTGACATATAGTTGATGTACTATGCTGTGCCTATCTCTGCTGTACAGCAAAGTGACTCCATTATACACATATAGGCATTCTTATTTTTATATTCCTTCCCATTATGGTTTATCACAGGTATTGAATATAGTTCCCTGTGCTATACAGTAGGACCTTGTTGTTTATCCATCCTATATATACTAATTTACATCTGCTAATCCCAAACTTCCAATCCTTCCCTCCCTTACCCACCTCCCACTTGGCAACCACACAACTGTTCTCTATGTCTGTGAGTCTGAAGAAACTTGTTTCTTGAGGTGAATAATCTACTTTTATACCCTTTCTGAGCTGTTTGAGTATTGCAAGGACTTGAATAGATTGGCGACTATCTTGAAGTTCAGTAACATCATTTCTCTGAAATTTTGGCATATCTACTACTAGAATATTATAGATACTAGAATAGCTCCCTTTCCATAACCTGGATTCTTGCCACAAAGACAATAAATAATAAATAAAGTCTAGGTCAGTCCATTAATTAAGTCTAGGTCACTCATGTCCAAAGCCATCTCTTCTATATACAGATTAGCTTTTCACCTGTACATCTAAAACAATGCTAGTCATGTGTCATCCTTGGGAGAACTGAAAACGATAGTCCCTTGAATCATTTTCTGTGCTTATTGGTACAAATGAGGAAACTGGGCAGTTACCTCAGATGGTTACCTAAGAAGTGGTATCTGGGTGAGATTAGTATGGGGGTAGTGATAAATTCCCCCCTAGGACAGCCCTGTTCTTTTAGCTCATTTATTTCAGACTGCCTCCAGGGTAGACATAGTCCTGATGACAGGAAACCTCTAAGAAATAAAAGCACTGGTAAGGAAGCTTTAGTGTGCAGACACAGAGCAGAACTCAAATTTTCCCATGTCTGTGTAGATCAGAATCCACAGTAAGTGAAGTGCTTCGGAGTTCTTCCTAAGCAAACTGTAGTTTTCCTGAGAATGTCACAGGAAGAGCTGCTGGTGATTCATCAGGTTAAATTTTTCCTCCTTAGTCAGAAAAAAACCAGCTATCCAGTGTGGAAGCCCAGAGGGTCCTGGGGCCCAGAGGGAGGGGGTGAGGGGAAGCAGGCTTGTTTACTGACTGGTCAGTACATTTCAACCATGAAACTTGAATGGCCGCTGAAGAACACAGTGAAAGCCTCAACCCATAGGAAACTTTCAATCCAATAATAAAAATTAAATAGGCTTGGGGTAGAACTTACCAGAGAGAATTAGGTCAGCAGAGCTGATTCCTGTAGGGACTCAAACCAGTCCAATGAAGCTCTGTGGCTGCCTCTTTTATTAAAGCTGAGCAAGATGTCCATCAAGTGGTTCCATTTGATTTTGGCTGACCTAGTTTAAATCAGTCAGTCAACATATCTTGTGGACCCAGAGGTCCCAGAACAAGGTGGTCATTTGGTCTACCTCCCAACCTACTCAGCCAATATCTTCGATATATCATCTCTAAAGAGATGCTTGAGCCAGGACTGAATTAGGTGCTAGAGGCAGGGAGATGGGAAAATAGAGTGGGGTCGTAGGTGAAAGCTAAGAATATTCTTTCATCCACATTGGAAATTTGACAACCTAATTAGAAAATCCAAAGTAAAATACATGGGAAATGATTATGAAGTACTTTGGCCACCTGATAGGAAGAGTCAACTCATTGGTAAAGACCCTGATGCTGGGAAAGATTGAGGGCAGGAGGAAAAGGGGACAACAGAGGATGAGATGTGTTGGATGGCATCACCGATTCAATGGACATGAACTTGGGCAAACTCCAGGAGACGGTGAGGGACAGAGACGCCTGGGGTGCTATGGCCCATGGGGTCACAAAGAGTCACATACGACTTGGCGACTGAACAACAACAAAAAATGAAGGCACGTGGAACTCAACCAGTATTTTTGCTCTCTGACCTTATCCTGGTGCTTCCTCCTATGATGATCACCTGCCTCCCTGCATGTGGGAGGTGGGTGAAGTGGTGCAGCAGGCGGAAGTGCACAGTGAGAGCCCCCACCTCTGGCTGGCTGTCATTCAGCCAAGAAGCTGGCTTTCCTTGGGGCTGCACACACGCCCTGCTACCGCATCGTCTCCAGCTGGCCTCTGGCCAAGCTGCCTCATTGGTGATACCAAGCAGGTTTTATGTACGAGTTTCAAAGCTGCTGTTGCTGCAGTAAGTGTAACCTGGCCTTTCATGTCTCAGTCTAGACAGATGCAGGATTGAATAAAGGCTTCCTCCAAGCCCCGTGTCACATTGGCCATCTGGAATGTAGCCGACCACTCATTTAGCAAATTGCTCTGTTTAAATGCAGCTGCTGTGTCTCAGTGTTTCTGCTCCTAACACAGATCGCATGATTCCTCTGCCTTCATTTGTCTAGCCGTTCCTCTCAATCTGCCTGGGAATTTAAAGAGCCTGTTAATGTATGACAAGGCACTTGACCTGCAAGATTTCCAAGCCCAGGAGGAGCATTCTTCTTGTGCTGGGCCGTCCTTTCCTCAAAAGCAAGGGCACCTTGCCTGTGCTCCCCGTCTTAATGAAAGCCACCTTTATTAAGAATCCCATTAAGCTCCACAGGGCCCAGCTATCCAACACTGTAAATATTACCCTTTAGAAATGCATCCGGAGGCCCGGCGCAGGCAGCTGGCCCAGGAGCAAGTCGGGAGGTGACCTCAGACCTCGGATCTCTGTGGACAGAAGGGTGTTGTTTGTCAGCCTGCTGCCTCTCCTTTTGGAAAGAGGAATTACAATCATTAGCAGATAATGTCAACAAAGCCCCTGAGATGATTTGAATAAGAGTTGGAAGCAAAATGATTTCAGACTAGCAATGAGCACTGAGTGCTCAGGTTTGGTTTTTTTTTTTTTATACCTTGGTTTTCTTTTTTCCAAAGGAAAAATAAAAAAGGGGACCACCAAAGCTAAGCAGTTTATTGTCAGTATGTCACTGGTCACTATAGCCTGGTCTTTATTGTCATCTGCTATTTATCAAGCAAATAATCCTGGTGTGACCACTGCTTTCTTCAGGTGCTTAACTCAATTGGGGTCACAGTATCTTGGAGTCCAGAAGTTGTGAGCCAAAAGAAGTGAGTGTTTAGTCAATAAATACCTGTTCCACCCTGAGTTAGGCCCACTAGAAAAGAAAAAAATTGTACAATAAATGATCTTTGCCATTGAATCCTTTGGGAGATGAAACAAATACAGAGTATTTAGCACAGGACTGTTGAGAGGTATGTGGGCTTTGGGATCAGACTTCGTGGGTTCAAATCCCAGATGCAGTATTGGGCAAATTCACCTTCTAAACTTCAGTTTTCTCATGTGAAAAACTATGTGGGCATTTATCTCTTGGGGTTATTTTTAGGAGAGATTGAATCAATTTTGCATTGTGTGAAAATTCAACAAACTTTACTCACGGTAGTTAAAGGATATACGTTCTTGACTATGTATACTAGAGAAATTCAGAGGGAATAAAGAGCATTTTGAACTGGGGAAAGTGAGGCAATCTTAATAGATTAGCTAGATCCTGAAGGAAATATAAACTCTGGGTAGAGAGAGGGATCTGATGTGAGCAAATCATAGAGATAAGGGCAGAGTAAGAGGTGGGACAGCTGGTGGTCCAGAGGGAAAAGCTCCCTCCCATTTTGGGATGTCAGGGTGGAAATGTGGAATGAATGAGGGGCCACATTGATGGAGGATCTTGAAATTAAGTGAAAGGGTTTTTACCTAGTCTAACTGGTGGCAGGGAACCTTCATGGTAATCTTGGCAGGAAAGTGGCAGAGAGACAGTCATGGGTTAGAAACACTCATCTGGTACCAGGAAATCAGTGGGTAACTGGATAAATCAGGACTGGGGAGACAGGGTCCAAGCTCTGGTGGAGGTGGCCCCAGGGTGGATGGGGTGGAATAATGCTGGTGCTCTCTTCCCCACAAGACAGACCTGATGCCTAGGTAAACACCAGGAGGAAGAGAGAGGGATGGAAAGTGCAAGAAAACCATTTTTATGGAGCACGATTTCTGTGTTGGGCTTCCTCAGTCCTTCTCATTTTATCCAGCTCCCAGCATAGGTCCTCAGGGCACCAAGAGACTCATAGGCTCCAGGGACTACACAGGCCTGACAGAAAAGGGGCAAGGGGAGCTGTGTTCCAGCCATCGGTGTGGTTTATACACGTGGAGAGCGTGACGTCCGGCACATTCAGGGGCGTGTGGGAACCTGTGATCCCAGCTCAGGGTTTGGGGTGGAGAGGCAGACGTGCACACCACTGGCTTAGGAAGACAGCTCGGCTGTGATGCTCCTGAAGCATAAGAGAGTGACAGAGGGAGGGCATGGGATAGTACTTTGGAAAAGAGCAGAGGGCTAAGACCCCAACCTTAGGGGCACAAAAAAGGAGCTGAGAGGGCCCAGTAACCAGCAGCAGACAGGGCAGGAGGGGTGTCCAGGAGGAAAGAGCTCCTTAGCAGCCAAACATCCAGGGAGTTCAGGGAAGGTGAGAGACTGAAACAGTTCCATTCGATGTATTAGAAAGGGAGCCTGTAGTGAGCAAAATGTCAGTAGAAGAACAGGGAAGCAAGCCAGGCTGCAGGGCTCTGAGGAGGGAACATGAAGGAAGACCATGACACGTGAACTAGGAGGAGAGGTGTGGAGAGGGGGCAAGGGGACACCATGATTTCCTGAAATAAAGTGAGTTTCTAAATCATACTGTAATTGCAGGGGAAAGTGACAGAACCCAATGACAGTAGTGTAATTCCCATTAATAGATAATGTGCTAGAAAAATCTAACAGAAGACACGTGACACAGAATTTTCAGTGTATGTCATACTAAGGTTAAAAAAAAAGGAAAAAACAGCATACTGGGATTCTTTTTGTATCCAGACTGAGCAAGAAAATGACGTTACCTACTGTGAACCTCACAGACTGTGATCTAAGACCACAGCCTGATCAGACACTGATCCACCTGAGCTCAGAGACCACATGAAATGTAGTAAGTCCAGAGCTGATGCCTCTCAGGCCTTCTCTTACCCTGGGCGTGCCATTCAAGCTCTCCCTGCCTCAGTCTTCTCATCTGTAAAATGGCAGTAATAAAGTCGCCTACCCTAGAGGATCATGTTGAATATTTAATGAATAAGGCACACAGAGCAACTAGGTAGAGAAGTGTGTGTGTGTGTGTGTGTGTGTGTGTGTGTGTGTGCGCTCAGTCATGTCTGAATCTTTGCTACCCCATGGACTGTAGCCCATCAGGCTCCTCTATCCATGGGATTCTCCAGGTAAGAATACTGGAGTGGGTTGCCATTTCCTACTCCAGGGTATCTTCCCGACCCAGGGATCGGACCCGAGTCTCCTGAGTCTCCTACATTGGCAGGCGGGTTCTTTACCACTGAGCCACCTAGCTAGAGCAGTGCCTAGTGCTCGTTCAAGGAGATATTTAGTCGTGAAACACTGGAACGCTATCAACAAACTAGCAGTGTTGATTTCGTGTGAGAGACAGCAAGTTCTGCTGTTTTACATGCCCAGCTTGTATTCCAATGCTTTCCTCTGTGTCAGATGCTGCACCCAGTGCAGATCACTATGACAAGTGTCCCACAGTGATCAAGGTCCTCTGAGTACACTGTCATGTGCAGTAGGGAGGGAGTTCCCGTGACCCCAGGCTGAGCATTTGGACAGGGAAGTCTTGTCCGAGCGCATGCCTCACTCAAGGTTACACAGCTCCACTTACTAGATATGAAAGCCCATCTGTTTGGGGAGAAACAGAGATGCCTGAACACTATCCACTCCCTCTTAAGTGGAAAAAGATCACTTGTTGTTTCTGCTGAGAGAACCACAAGCTTTTAGTGTGTGGGAAATAAATGGAATGTGTTGGCTTTTTACTTCTGAAGGGAATTTATTTTTCTTCTCTTTTTTGAACTGTGTTGCAGAGATGTGTGAGCATTCTGTTTTTGGCTTCTGTCGGTGAACTATTAAGGTAAATGTTGACATTTAAGTCTAATTTCTAAATGAAGGGGAATAACACATTTTTTTAAAGCAAGGACATAATCTCTTTATGTAACTGTTGCCATGGGGTAAAAGAATAAACCCAGAAAAATGCTCTCAAGATAGCTTAGGGTTTGGCTTTGCTTTTTCTTCTTTCTAATTTTCTCTTTCCCACCCCCTACTGTACTCATTTGTCTGCTCTTCTCTGACGTTCCCCTCTCGTGGATAACACTATGGACCTCCAAAGTGGGGACACTTATTCATTCATTCAAGAAATGTCTCCTGAGGATATATCAGATCATTCTGCAGGTTCAGAGGACAGAACAGTGAAACCAAAACTAGTCATTGAGAAAAGTCAGGATGGACATTTTAAGTAAGCATAAAATCTTCTGAGAGGATGGTGCCTGTCACTTGGTAGGAGCTCAAGACCTGGCTTCATGAGAGGAGAGTGGGGTGGTGAGACATACCAGCCCAAGCTCTGTCCCCCTGGCTTGGCCATTGCCAGACCCCACAGCTGCCTCAGTGTCTTCATCCATAACCCAGATGGTACTGCCTGCACCTTCTCTCCTCTCAGAAGGGGTTCTGAGGTTTGAATGAGGTCATTCAGGAATATCCAGAAGGAGAGCAAGGAAAGTTAATCAGCAGGCTGATCTGACTGAGGTCACACCTTAGGTTCCTCACAAGGGGGAGTTCACACCCCAGGTCCCCCTCAGCAGGGAGGCCATACCCCAGGTCCATCTCAGGGAGGAGGTCACACCACACTCTTAATCACTCAAGGAAGATGTCACTCTAGATCAACTGTGCTGTCACTGTTGCTGGCTGGGGACCTTGAGAAAGCACCTCCGTTCAGCCTGTCACAGTGATACTGGGGACAGAGAAACTTGGAGGTGAGAATAGTCCTGGTGGAACATTTAGAGGCTGTCACACTCTCAGGTGTGGTGAATCCAGATGCAGAGCAGGCACGCAGAGATCCGCAGACGTCCCCAGACACCAGCAGGCCCTCCACCAACACTGTCCCACAGACAGGCATTCTAGAGGACCCCTGACACATTCCCACAGCTCCCCTCAAACCTTCAGAGACACCTTCACGTTCACCCTGTAGATGGTCTATAGATATCAGTAGTCACACTCACATTTTGCCACACATTTCTCGCTGTCACCACACAGAGACTTTGTAGACACCCACACATATTCCACAAACACTTCAAAATATACCCCTAAACCCATGTCAATAGCCCTCCACAGGTCTCCCACAGATTTCCCACACAGTCTCTAATTTCATCCCACAATCTCCCAAGCAGACACTCAGGAACTCCTTAGAAAGCCCCCTGCCCTCTATACTCGACAGGCCCAGCACAGTCACCTCCAATACCTCTCACAGGCCAGACCACACCTGGCACCCTGTCCAGACCCCCTGCTCACAGACAGCCACACATCCAGACCTGATGCACACACACACACACACGGCCTTGTCCACACATAGACACAGGCACAGCTCAGACACACAAGTATGCCCACCCCCTCCCTGCACCACCACACCATCTTCACAGACACACTCTCAGGCTCACCTCACAGAAACACTCCCCCAGACCCATAAACATGGAAGCTCACAGGCCCAACAAACACAAAGACACAGACACCTCAGCTTCATGTCTTCAGCTTGTCCTTTCAAGCGGTCTTCCAGTTGTCATCTTAAAAAATCAATAAGAGTCCTTTAAAAGTTGTTTAAGAACAACTGAGAATATGGTGTGACCCTCTCTGGTCCTGGGGAAGGGGACAGAAATCCCCTGAAATGAGGTCAAATGGTGCCCATGAGAAAGCCAGTGAGGGGACACTTCCTGCTGTGCCCTTCAAGAGTGGCCAGCACCACCCACAGCCCCAGGTGTGGCTTCTGGGAACTGCTGGTCCCTTTGTCCCCCAGGGGCCTCGTTCAGGAGACAGTCTGTCCTGACCCCTTTCTCACCGGAGGCTTCGTCCTGCTCCCAGAGACAGCTTTCCTCCCACACAGCCCTTTAGCTGGTCTCCTCACAATACAAAAGCAGAATAAAAAAGAGGTGATGCTCTAAAAAAATCCTCAAATTTTCTTAGAAAAATAGGTGCTTCCAAAGAAGAGTAGATTGTGGTGGCTGCTAGCAGGAGGAGGGGAGAGACAAGGAGATCAAAAAGAAAACCAAGAGGACGGATAAAGGGATTAGGATGCAAGAAATAGCTCAGGCCAGCTGGTGGCCATCTGGGGGCTGTGGGGAAAGGGAAGAACAAAGTTGCTGAGTTTCCAGCAAGTGGGTGCAGTTTATCGTGAGAGGAGGTTACTGCTTTGAGGAACAGGAAAGAAGCCAGAGCCATTTAAAAACAGTCTAGTGGTTTCTCTAAGGATTGGATTGCAGGTCTAAAGTAAACTAGTTAAGGACATCATCATTTAGAGGAAAGTCAGGAAGCGTCTGAGGTATGGTGCTATAGAGACCTTGTCTCTCATTGTCAATGTGAAAATGGACAGCGGAAAAATGGGAAAGATACTTAGATGTACCTCAGATTAGACTTTTTTTAAAACCTCAAATAAGATCCTAAGGATGGTCAATGACTATAGTATAAGCCATAAATTATTGTAATCAATTATTTTGCTTTTGGTAAAAATTTTAGGTAAACTGAATGTATTTTCGTAGAGGCTGTGTATAGATGGGGCTTCCCAGATGGTAAAGAATTCTCCTGCCAATGTAGGAGACACAGGTTCGATCCCTGGGTCAGGAGGATCCCCTGGAGAAGGAACTGGCAACCCACTCCAGTATCCTTTCCCGGGGAATCCCATGGACAGAGGAGCCTGGCAGGCTACAGTCCATGGTGTTGCAAATACATGGGAAAGAAAGAAATTATAAAATCAATATGTACTGGGCAGGTATAGAAAGACTGGTCCCACAGAGAACTGAAGGTAACCTCACTGTGTCTTTGTCATCCACCAAAAATTAGCATGTCTTCCCCTTCCTCCAGATCTAATGTTGGCACCACCTAGCTCCCATGTCCAAATAATTGGTCACCAAGTCCTGACGACTCTGTTCCCTTAATAACTCTAACGGGGACCTGCTTTCTCTCCCCATGGTCACTGCCCCCATTCAAATTGTTGTTGTCATCACAGCAAACCCCTAACTGGCCTCTTGAGCCCAAATATCACACCCCTGTACATCAACCTCCATATTTTCATAGGGTGGTTTTGTTAAAAAAAAAAAAAAAGCAAATCTAATTTCTATTCATTCTGTATTTGTTCTAGGTGCTAGGTATACAAAACAAAGACATCTGCCCATAGACAGTTTAACAGGAGGAGAAAGACAATAAACATAACATTTTATATGATACCTTGGAAAGCAGTAAATGCTGTGGAAAAGAGGAAAAAAGAAGCAGGGTACAGAGGGTTTAGAGTGCCAAGTGTGTGTGTGGTTTTAAGCAGTGTGGCCAGGATAGGCCTTATAGAGAGGTTGGTATTTGCTCAAGGCAGGGGAGGGGGTGAGCCCCATGCATATCTGAAGGGAGAGCATTCCCTGCAGACACAATAGCCAGAGAAGTGCCCCATGGGGGAAAGACCCAGAAGGCTTAAGGAGGAGCATGGGCCAGGGTACTGGAAGCAGAACGGATGCAGGGTGAGAGTGGAAGGCATGAATTTGAAGAGCTAGGGGAGGTTGGTCACATGGGGCTTGTAGCAGGCAGGTCCACTGCAGGGTTTTGAGCAGTGGGTGACATGCTCTGACTTCCATACTGAACAGTCACTCTGGTGATGATGGTGACAGAACAGGGGTAGCAGCAGAGATTGTGAGGGGCCATGTTGTCTCTGTCTTGCTCAGAATCCTTCAGTGACTCCCCTCAGTTTCAGATAAAATCTAAACTCTTGTCTGTGAACACTTCAGGATGGGAACCTCACTTCTTTTTCCAGATTTGTCTCTTCCTGGTACTTTCAGCCCCCAAGCCCTGCCATGTTCTGGTGGCAGATGGGCTTCTAACAAGCATCTCATCTTTCATGGAACCAGGCACCTGTGTAGGTGGTTTTCCCTGCTTGAAGACAGTGCCCTTCTGGGCCTTCACTAAGAATCTTCTCCTCAGGGGAGCTTTTCTCTCTTCTTGGAACCACACATCCCCAAAGTAGTCTATGCGTACTTCAATGATTGGGATTGTAGTCCTGAGTCAGAATATTCTGTCCTCAATCTGTCTCTCTCACCAGACTGGGAACTTCTACAGGACTGAGAATAGAACTCTTATTTTTGAGTCCCTAGTAGACGTGGATGGATGGTTGAATGGATATGTTGGGGGAATGTGTAATTTCCTCGGTTCTGTCTTGTCGCAACAAAAATTTGAAGCAACGGACGGACCAGCGTTACAGCCCTTGGAAGGAAATGTTACAGCTCCATGTTACAGCTCAGTTTTATTTAGAAAGTAAAGAAAAATGCATCCTCGAGGCGTGAGGGAATGCCAACCCAAAAGACACACAGAGAAGAGAGGCCCTGGCCCAATTTTGGCTCCTCTTTTCATATGTTTTTCTCCTCCCCCTGGGCCTGCCTTGTGTAAACTGAGCTAGCCAGGAGTGCTGTTTGTTTTACCTGAGGTCCTCACTCTGGTCCTCGGACCTTCCTTTGTTCTTTTTTCGCAGGCTTTTCCCTTCTTTGTCTTTTAACCACCGCCATTTACGACTCCTTTTTCCTATTCTAACTACCTAACAGATGGATGGGTGGATGGATGCTGGCTCTTTCATCAAATCTTGAATTCTTGAGTTTTGCTTGAAATTAGTTAAGCAATAGAAATGCTTGAAAACTGACTGTAAGACATTATCTGGCTAACTTCTCCATGGAGGATACGGCTGAACTTGAGAGCGTGTTTGCACATCAGCTACACACAATGACCGATGATGACTGATGGCTGGAAAGCTGCATATAAGAACAGTTTTTATAGATTGCACCTAATTTGCCCATTGACCAATATAATTTCAGACATGCTTTACTCTTTTGTTATGCTGTTCAATTAGCACTAGCTCATGCTGTAACTTTTAAGTTCCTTATCTTTAACTCATCTTTCCCTGCCAGCCGCTGTCAGATATACTGTTCAGCTGAAAATGATTGATTTCTGTTAGCAAATACTGAAGAGAATCCTTTTAGAACGTGAGGGTCTTTCCGCAATACCTAAGTATGTCTCAGTGCCTCTTGTTTTCTGGTGTTGTCCCTGTCCAGTTTGGGTTGGGCTTTAGGGTCTCCATTTTTATCTTGAGAAACGCTGGAAAATGCTCACTGTATGTGTTAGACCAGAAGTGGTCTACCACCACCTGCTGTTTTAGGGAGGCCCAGGAAGCAATTGACAATGACTAGAGACTGACTTCTCAACACCTGTAATCTTTTGATGACAGAACTAGAAGACACAAACTTTCCCCAAGGTGTCACTTCTTCACCAAAACTCTTCCTCCACAGAATACACAGTGGGCTATACTGGAAAAGAAACAAAAACAAAATCCCATTTCCTCAGAGATATCTGGATATGAATATTACTCCCAGCCTAGAATAAGCACAATGTAATCAGAGTTTTAAATGAGTGGAAAGGTCCCAGGGAGGCACCTTATCTGACCTGTGACCACCCAGAGAAGCAGAAGCCTCTCTGCCACATCCCGGAGAGGCAGACTTCCAAACTGGCCTGGTGGCTCAGTGGTAAAGAATCTGCCTGCAATGCAGGAGACCTGGGTTCCATCCCTGGGTCAGGAAGATCCCCTAGAGAAGGGAATGGCTACCCACTCCAGTATTCTTGCCTGGAGAACCCTGTGGACTCAGGAGCCTGGCGGGCTACCGTCCATGGGGTTGCAAAGAGTCAGACATGACTGAACAACAAAACTTTCCACTTTTCAACAACTTCCAGGAAAGGGGAGCCCTTGCCTCACAAGACAGCCCCTAAAGCTGTGGATTATTTCCAGATATTGGAAAGCAGTCCCTTAAGTGACTCCAAATAGGCCTTCCACAGTTCCAGGAAGCAGAGTAAGCTGAATTCATGCACCTACTTTAATTCCCTCCTAAATAACACTGGTCTCAACCATCGAAAGGGATTTTTTTGTCCTGAAGGCACAGTCCCACAAGGATGGGGTGAATAAGAGGAAACGGCAGCAATAAAATTTGCAAGTTGGAAAGCAGATAAAACAAATGGTAAGTGACTTAGGAAGCCCCAAAACACTCAGTCCTTGAGATCAACTGTGGGAAAAACTGAGAGTCAATTCATTTCATAAGACAGAACCCACATCCTTATCCCCCAGGCCCAAGAATTAGCAGCACTGCTTCCTACATCGCTGACAGCCGTACTTTTCCCTTCTAGGCAGGAAACAACAATAAAATGCCATTATTATTGTTGGAGAGACAAGATGGAATCCATTAAATAAGAAGATGTCAGTACAGAGGAAAATCCAGAGGAAAAAAAGAATTCTTGGAAATCAAAATTGTGATTTTAAATATCTAACTTAATAAAATAGTTGAAAGATAATATTCTCCCAGAAAGCAGAACAACAACAACAAAACAGAAAAAAAGTGAAATAAAGAGAAAAGATTAACAAAAACCGTACGACCAGTCTGGGAAGTACAATATTCAAATACTATGCACACAAAAAAAGAAAAGAGAGAGAAGAAAATAATCCAATAGTTTAAGAACATTTTCCAAAACATTGAGAGCAAAGAGAAGATTTTAGAAGTGTCCAGAGGAGACAAGTCAGCTCACCACGCAGAGGATCAGGACTCAGTAATGGATTTGAACTTCACCACAGCAGAACTGGGAGCTAGAAAGCAAAGTAGCAATTCCTTCAAAAAATGTAAGGAAAATTGCCTCCAGTGTGGCGTTCTATATCCTGGTAAACTATTACTGAAATTTGAGGGTAGAATAAAGTCATCTGCAAAGATGTAAAGTTTCAAAAAGTACTTCCCATATAGGTATCCTTCTCAGGAAACCAATGAAGGATTTTCTCTGTAAAGTGAAGGGGAAAATTGAAAAGAAGACCTGGGATAGGAAAACAGGAGATGCAATAAAGCAGGATAGCAAATAGCATCCTCAGGATGATGGGGAAGGAAGGACTGAAGGGTGGCAGAGTACATCACCCCAAGTATGGCCTTTTTGCCATAAGGATTATTTCAGGCTGAAACAGCAGACACAGGAGGAGCTCTGAAAGCCAAGTAGAAGTTCCCCTTTTGTATGAGCATTTTACATTTATAAGGGGAATCTCCATGTGTAGGGGTGTCTTCCTGGCATGCTGCAGTCCAGGGGGTTGCAAGAGTCAGACATGACTTAGTGACTAGACAACAACAACTTCTCTGTACTGAAGGGGAGGATGACCAAATCGCTAGAAACTCGTATGAGTGGAGAAGATGATGACTTACATCTGTCTAATGACCTTACCATTGTTTACTGCGCTTTGCCTGATAATCTCCCATAACTGGCTCCCTCACACACATCTTTACCTTTAGCTGAAGATGGTGTTTAAGGTGATGGCTTGGGCCATTGGGGGAGTTACTCAGTCTTCCTGACTATCTCCCATATATACACGTTCTTTTATTTGTTTGGTTTTCTCCTGCTATTCTGTCTTCTATTAGGGGGGAGGTCTCAGCCAAGAACCTAGAAGAATTTAAGAAAAATTACATTTCCTCCCCATCCAGACCTGAGATGGCAACTGTGTACCAGGCATAAGGGTGGCCAGGGCCCTTCAGAAGATGAAACCAATGGAATGAATATCTGATGGAGCCGAGTATCTTGAGAAAAGATTAAGATGGTTGGTAGATACAAATGCTAAGTGCTCAGAAGTCTAAGCAAATGAAAGTCCAGAGTCATACAATAATATCCCAAACTGAAAAACCAAGAAGAAGCACAGCAAGCATGCTACTTAGAGACGTGGAATAGATACCAAATAGTCACCTAAAAGAAAAAAATGTGGAGGTTTTCAAGGATGCAAATGAAGAAAGTGGTCAGCCTTCTTAAACTTGCAGAACTATTTGATTCTTCAAACAACTGCATATAACTTGTTGTTGAGTTGCTAAGTCATGTCCGACTCTTTTGCAACCTCATGGACTGTAGCCCCCCAGGCTCCTCTGTCCATGGGATCTTCCAGGCAAGGATACTGGAGTGGGTTGCCATTTCCTTCTCCAAGGGATCTTCCTGACCCAGGGATCAAACCCTTGGCTCCTGCTGCATCTCCTGCATTGCAGGCAGATTCTTTATCATTGAGTATACAACTTAAATAAAAATAATTTTTTTAAAAGGAAAAGAAAAACAAGCAAAACATAAAAACATAACTTCTCCTGCCAAATCCTCATTTTCAAATATTTGAGGATGACTAGATTTCCCCTTCTCTCAGGTAAACTGTTCTAGTTTTCTCAGCCATCCTTTATCTGACTTCATTTCAAGGTATCATGTCATCCTGGCCTCTCTTCTGGAGAAAGGCATCACACAGCCCACCAGCACTTTACTCACCGGCATATTATCTCCCACTTTCAAACCATGTATTCCTCATCCTTTCTCTCTCTCTCTCTCTTTTTTTTTTCAACATTTATTATGTACTTGGTTGTACCTGGTCTTAGTTGCGGCATACCAACTCTTAGTTGCAGCATGTGGGGTCTAGTTCCCTGACCAAGGATTGAACCTGGGCTCCCTCCATTGGAAACATGATGTCTTAGCCACTGGACCACTCAGGGAAGACTCTCCTCATCCTTTCTTTATAGACTGAAGTTTAAACCTAAACCCAGGGCTTTCATTCTTGCTAAATTTCATTTCATTGATTTTTTTTTGCATCCTAATTCTAGTTGGTTAAAATAATTTTAACTACTGATAATACCACCCAGTAGATTGGCGTTCTCTCTCTCTCTCTCAGCTTTGTGTCATCAATAAATTTAACAGTATTTCTCTGAATTTATCCAAGTCTTAGAAAAGATCATTGAACCCGGTGCAGTGAGAACAGAGTTCTGAGTCACTAAACCTTCCCCAGGGTGGCATTCACCTGACATTTACCTGGCACTTCACTTTGAGTAGAGGTGTTTATTCATTTGCTCAAAGATGTAACGCAAAGACACTTTTGGGAGAGGAATGGAAAAGAAAAAGTATCGGTAATGATTCCAGGAATTATGCCTTCTAAAGAGTCACAGCAGGACAGTTCATAGTATCCCTCAGTTGCATTTGGATGAAAGGGAATGAATTTGTTGGAGCTTTGCCCTATAATGGATAGACAGCCCCCCACACACACACACAAACACAAGTACTGCTAGGAGTTAGAGTCCCGCGTGTCATAAGCCTTCCACAGCCATGGAGCGAGGATGCTGTGCCCTTGTGAAGTGTGGGAAGTTGCCACACTTCACCACTTCTCAGGGGACCTGGATTGGGGGCAAGAGTCTTGAGGTTCCAGTTGCAATAACAGCCTCCTCCAGGCTTCTTTGGCAATTCATGCTGGTGCTTGGATAAGGTTAGATTATTTTTTGACAAGCTGAAAGATGAAGTTCAAGGTGAACAATTGACTGATGACACAAATGTACTCAAAATCATAAAAGCAGTACCACACAGAACTGTTATTCCAATCTAACCAAACCAATTTCAGAGTAGATGAAAAACTGATAGAGCAAAGACTATTTAAATCTCCCCCTGTAGATGCCTTCAAAAAGGAACAGCTTGTGTCATAAGTATCCCAGGATATCTATCTGCTTTATGCTTGGCGGAGATTTTTTAAAAATACGTGATTCTTGTCTAAATTAAGAAAATATTAGTGGATAATTCTGAAACTATTAACAGAATGAAAAATAAATCACAATCAAGCCCTTGCTTTAAAGACTTTGTCCTCATCAGTTAATTCACACACAGGAGACTAAATTCATGTTTCCAAGCAGTAATTCCTAAGAATTTAAAGATTTTTCCTAAAGCTTTATCTCTTGAGGTGTGAATGCATGTTTTAAGTCAGTTACCTTTGGTTACTGAGTACCATCACCATCTCCTTAACCTAAGTCTGTAAATTTGGCTGATTTTTCTCTTCTGACCTATTTCCTGTCACGAAAATTCCTCCCCAGAAATAAATGTATCCAGAAAAAGATAACATTGATGATGAATGGTATTATGGAGCGGTTAATGGAAGTGGGTCAGAAAAGTTCTTATTTGAGGGAAATTTAAATGGGAGAAGATTAACTGACAGTAAAAGCGAGTAGCAGGATTCTCAAGGTACCACAAAGAAACATTCAGGCTGAGGAGACGTACTGATTATTCACTTGACTGTTGGAGAACAGGCACTTCTTAAAGTAACAATAGCAGACTTTGTTAACTGCTTCTCGAAAGCTGCTTTTTAAAGAGAGAAGTTTCATTAACCAGTGAGATCAGAGTTTGTTATAGAAGCCAAGTGAATCTAAACTGTAACATAAATCTTAGAAAGACAGTACCACGGGCAAAATGGAGATTATCTAGTACGCAGGATTGATTTCTGAAGTGCCTGTAATCTGAAAGCAAACACAGATGGGTAATGGGTCTTGGGAGTTCTGAAGTGTGGGGATTGAAATCTACTCAATCTATAATTCTCTGACTCTTGGCTTAAGAGTGTAGTGGATAAGGAGGCTTGGATGGAAAGTTTGAGAAAACTCAGAAATAAAGAGCTTCATCAGGCAAAGACAGATGAAAAGCTGTGTCCAAGACATGAAGAAGTTCAGAATGAACCCCGACAGAAGTTCATTTGGAGAGAAGGTGAATGTTCACGTAGATTGCCCCTGAACACTCTACAGTATGAGGCAGTCCAGCAAAGATTATAACCAAACTGAGAGGGAATGCTCAATGATCACCAATTTGGAGGGTCTCCTGTTGTTTTGATAGGACCGCTATTTTGCAAGAGATTCCCCCAAAATAGCTTTTTAAAATTTCATTTATTTTTGGCTGCACTGGGTCTGCATTGCTGCCCACAGGTTTTCTCTAGTTGTGGAGAGTAGGGGCTACTCTTTGTTGCAGTGCACAGGCTTCCCATTGCAGTGGATTCTCTTGCTGCAGAGCACAGGTTCTAGAGCGTGCAGGCTTCAGTAGTTGCGACTCTCAGGCTCTAGAGCACCAGCTCAGTAGTCATGGCACAGGTCTTAGTTGCCCCTTGGCATGTGCAATCTTCCCAGATCAGGGATCGAACTGGTGTCCCCTGCACTGGTAGGTGGATTTCTTTACCACTGGACCACCAGGCAAGTCCAAGATATAGCTTTTGAGTGTACTGAAATTTTCAAGTTTAATACTTGGAAAATATTCAAAAGTAATGAGCAATTTAACTGAAAAAATATACTGTCATACTAGCAATTAAAAAGTGCAGAGAGAACTTTACTATGACATAACCTATAATAATAATAATAAAACACTAGAGGAAAAAAACAGTATTGGGACTGCTTTGGGAAAGTCAATGCACTTCTGTAATTGCTAGCAGTATGTATTAAAACGTCTTGCCTACAGTTCTCAGTGATACATAGGTCACCATTCCAGGTTCCATCTACTTTAATATTTTCAAGGTCATCTGAATAACACCTCTGAGCTCTAAATAGTTACACAATTCTGGGGCTTGTTAAACTGTGAGAACATCAATTGTAGACTGTTGTGTAGAGTTATCCATTAAATGTGCTTCAAACTGCAATCCAGGCTGCCTAGGCTTGAATCCTGTTGCTGCCACTTGCTAACTTTAGAAAATTACCTAATATCTTTCTGTGCCTCAGTTTCCTCCCTCTTAAGGAATAATAATAGAGCCTTAAAAAGGGAATAGTAATAGTGCCTATCTCATAAAGTTAAGGAGTAAATGAGTTGATATATATAAAGCGTTTAGAACACTGCTTGACACATAATAAGAAGTTGATAAATGCTTGCTATTATAGAAACATAAAAAACAACTAACAGGATAAAGGAGTTATCTTTCTTTCATTAAAGAAATATCAGGATATAGATGAATGCTGCATTGGTTTAGCTTGTTAATGATGTCATCACGCACCTCCAATCTCCGTCATGTCATTTCACCCTCTTTAGTATGCTGGCTTTTGTCCTTCAGCCCATGGCCTCATGGTCTCAGAATGGCTGCCATAGCTCCAAATATCTCACATCTCAACTGTGTTTAAAATCAGAAAGAACAATAATACCATCCAAGGGAGAGGGAAAAGTGAGAAAGAAAAAGAGACTATCTCACATTATTTTCACATTTTATGAAGGAGCAAAATATCTTCCCAGAGCACCTCAGTTGATTTCACCTGATCTCACTGGCCAGAACTGAGTCACAGGACATCCCTGAAATCAAGAGCTCTCTGTCTCGGCTTTTTTTTTTGTCTTGGCTGCGCTGGGTCTTCATTGCTGTGCAGACTTTCTCTCATTGCAGCTACTCTTTAGTTGCAGTGCATGGGCTTCTCACTGTGGTAGTTTCTCTTGTTGTGGAGCATGGTGTCTAGGGTACTTGGGCTTCATTAGTTGCTACACATGGGCTCAGTAGTTGTGGCTCATGGGCTTAGATACTCCACAGCGTACGGATCTTCCCAGACCAGGGATTGAACTATGTCTCCTGCATTGGCAGGTGGATTCTTTACCACTGAGCCACCAAGGAAGCCCTCTGCTGTGGTTTTGTTGGCAGAAAAAAGGGGAGAGAATGTCTGTTAGGTAGACAACCATGTGTCCTCCACTGTTAATCATTCCTGTTATACCAGCTGTTTTGTTCCTGCTTTGGCTGCGGGAAGGATGGTGTGTCCCTCAGAGCATTCATGTGAATTAACCGATGATCACAGAGCTCCTGTAACATATGAGACCACTGATACCACCACTAAGTTCTTCCCATATATGATGGGAAGAGGAGCAAGGCCTACTTCTTTTTGAGATGGACCTTGACCTCAGTATCTTCTTCTTAAAGGCTGTTCAAATCCTGACTAGAACACACAGAGGTACCCAAAGGAGCCCCTGCTCTCTACTGAGCCTCGTGAGCCTCCAAAGGAAGCATACTGGCCTTTGGGTTGTACATACACAGATGAGAAAGTAAGAGCAGCACACATCAAGCATCAATTCCATGCTCAACTCTCCTGGAGTCCAGAAAATGGAGCAATCGGATGGTCTGGCATAGAGAGAGGCTCCCATGGAGGAGTTACTGAGGTTGCAGTGAATGACAACAATTTATGAGCCAAGGAGAGAAGGGTCATTCCTGATCAGAAGGCCAGTCTACGAAAAAGCTCCTGGATGGAGTCAGCAGGACATGGGAGGGACATTCATTCTTTCTATATTTTTAAGGATCTAAAATGTATTTATACACACTTTGTTCAACAGTGTAAACTTTGTGTGGAGTATGCTCATGATTCCCATTCTGCATATGAAGAAGCTGAGGCTCTAGGGCAGTCCATCTGCTCGAAATCATAATAGCAGAATGAGGGGGAATATTCATCCCTATTCTTTTGAGATTTTTGTTTTCTCCTTAGAACTTGGAAGAAGCTACCTGAAGTTGAGAACATGCCAAACATTAACCTTAATAATGCTGTGAAGTCTCCACACGTAAACTACATCCGCTGGCAAGTGCATGGGGATTGGGTTACTCAGGTAAAAAGAAGAAGCAAAACTAACTGGTAATGTGCCACCCTACGTCTTTCTCCAGGGGTGTCACACAAGCAATCAAATAACAGTGTAGGTATTCTTTAATAAGTCATCACTGGTCCTGAGGTAACTTGATTAACTTAGCTAAAAACAAAAATAAATGTCACATGATATACCCAGAATGGCACAAAGAATGGTTTCTAGAAGTGAGTGAAAATCATCAATTTGAACTTGCTTGCATGTTTGTTCTGGGAGTTTCCACCCAAGATACCCTATGGGTCTGAAGATAGTAGGTTGTTCTCCTTCATCTTGTAGGAGCGAGACTCACTCAAATGACTCAAGTGTCTGAGGACCCACAATGTGACTATAGACTTGAGAGTTGTTCCCTGAGATTTCTACTGGCTCTGAGAAGCGAAGTTAGTGTTTCCCAAGTGTGTAAAAAAGCAAGACTTTGTCCTTTATGTTAAGACAGCCCAGTTTAACCAAGAAAAATGAAGAACGTGTCCACACAAAAACTTGTTCCTGAATGTTCATGGCAGCATTATTCACAGTAGTCAAAATGTAGAAACAATCCAAATTTCCATCAACTGATGAACAGATAAACAAAATCTGGTATGTCCGTACAAGGAAATATTATTTGACAATAAGAGGAATGAAGTCATGATACAGGCTGTAACATGAATGACACTCAAAGCATTATGCCAAGTCACAAAAGATCCCAAATTATATGACTGCATTTATATGAAATGTCCAGAAAAGGAAAGTCCATGAGGACAAAAAAAGCAGACTAGTGGTTGTCTGCTGCCGCTAAGTCGCTTCAGTCTTTGCGACCCCATGGACTGTCGCCCACCAGACTCCTCTGTCCATGGGATTCTCCAGACAAGAATAGGGATGAGGAAATAGTGGGCAAATAGGGAGTGACTGTTAATATTAAGGGTGTTTCTTTTTCTTTTCAAGTTTTCTTGCCTGGGTCTTCATAGCTGCACACAGGCTTCCTCTAGTTGCTGCAGACGGGGCTACTCTCACTGCGGTGTGTGGGCTTCTCACTGCGGTGGCTTCTCTTGTTGCAGAGCAAGGGCTCTAGGGTGTGGGCTTCAGTAGTTGTGGTACACAGGTTTAGTTGCCCAGCAGGGGTCAAACCCAGGTACCCTGCATTGGCAGGCAGATTGTTAGCCACTGGACCATCAGGGAAGTCCTGGCATTTCTTTTTGAAGTGATGAAAATGTTTTAGTATTGAAAATGGTGATGGTGCACAACTCTGAATATACTAACAAAACATTAAATTATACACTTTAAATTGAAAAAAAAAAAAAATCCCAGAAGCCAAACACAGAGTGGGCATGCAGAAAGGAGAGCAATGGTCCTTTGGGATTGCTGGGGATCCTCCACTGGGGGAGGATAAAGATCCCCGTCTCTCTGTAAACACACAGGTTGAAACTACGTAGTGAAGATGTTTAATAAAGAAGACTAATGCAAGAAAAGAAAGGTAGGGAATGTTATTGGGTGAATGGAAAAGAATCAAATGTGCTAAGTGAAAAGGAAAATTACAGGGGAAGAAAAATTGGACCAGGAAAATCTTGTCGAAAAGATTAAACCAACAAAGTTTCAAACACAAAGAGAAGAAACTAGAATACCATCCCACGGTAGAAAGGACACGTGAATTAAGAAAGCTAGGGACAAAAAAGAAAACAGTGATCTGACTGAACAAGCACACGAAAAGTTGTAGTGTCATTCAATGTGTTTCTCGAAAGCAGTGGGAACCAGGTTCTTTTTCCCTTCAATTTGTTTGAGGTACGGTTTATCTGAGGGCTTCCCTGGTGGCTCAGTGGTACAGAATGTGCCTACAATTCAGGGGGCCTGGGTTCGATCTCTGGATCAGGAAGATCCCCTGAAGAAGAGAATAGCTACCCACTCCAGTATTCCTGCCTGGAGAATTCCATGGACAGAGGAGCCCGGAGGGCTACAGTCCACGGGATGGTAAAGAGTCGGACACAACTGAGTGACTAATACTTTGTCCTTACTAGGACTTCTGCAGGTGGAGAAGGTGGCCTGAGAGGAGAGGAACTCCTCAAATCCCTCCCAACCTGTTTCCTTGCCCCACCAAGAGTGGCCCTGCCCTCCCCACCCCCAACCCCACCCACCCCTACCCCCATTCAGGGTCCTGCCCGAAAGCTCTGCCTCCCCATCCCCAGAGGACCTGCCACTGAGCCCAGCGCTTCATTTTCAAAGGCTGAGGAAAAGAGGTCATTATCCTTCCCAGTACGACACAGCATAGCTTCCAGCTCAAATCTGATTTACAGGGAAGGATACGCTGCTGTCTCTACGAAACCCCTGCAGCTATGCAGGGAGCATTGATTTTCTTGGAAATATCTAAACGAAGTAGTAGAAACTTGGGCACAGTCTATCAGACAGGACACCCAGGAATTGCTTGTTCCTGTACTAGTCTTGAGCGAGTATAAAAGCAAGTGAGCCCCCTGCGAGCTTGTCACCCACCACACCGCCCACACTCAAATGTGGTTTTGTAAAGACGCACCTGTCCTGTGAACAAGAGGTTCCTTTCTCCCTCTTGAAATGTGTGTTGAAAGAACACCTTAGATATTGTTATAGACTCTTACGGACCTGGTGTGTGATCTTCTAGTTAACATGTCTTTTGTTTTTTTCATTTCTAGCTAAACTACTACGATTCGATCAAAGCTGCCATTTCAAGCTCCAATCACGAGCCCACTGCTCTAGTCATAGGTACTGCTTGCACTTCTCTTAAGTTTGCCATGTTCCCTTTTTGTGTGTCAGACCCTTGGCTGTCTCCCACCTTTACAATTTCTGCATTGCAGCAGGCATCCCACACTTGGATGATAACTCCCAGTGCAGCTCAAAGTGGGACATCCTCCCACTGCTGAGTTGTATAAGCCTCACTCTCGGCTGCCGGAGAGGCAGAGGGAGGGTGGGCAGGCCTATCCCAGCCTTCGCTCACACCCAGAGCTCAATCCATATTTGTAATTGTTGGGTTGAAATAAAAGCAAAATCTACTTCAGGCAATCTCAGGCCATACCATCTGAGCAGCCCTAAGGTGCTACATGATATTAAATATACGTTGTATCGACATAAAACAGTGGTCTTGGGGGCATTTGGATGAAGTAGGATTTGGAATATTTTAAGAATTCAAAAGGCACTCCTGATACAACAACTGTCAGCAATGGCAAGAGGAAGACCCAGAACTTGAAGGCCTTTGGATTTTTCTGAAAGGAGAACCACAGTTGCTATCCACTTGTCCCTCTTCCAGGCCCAGATGCACAGCAGTCTGGGTGTGGACTTGACCAGACTGATCTAGGGTCTTTGGAGTAGGAATCTGATGAGCCTGTGCTCTTCACGAGGGAGTCATTTTGTCTGGGCCAACCAGAGGATGTATGTCCTGGTGCTGGATGAACTCCAGGAGATTGGCTGGTTTAGGTTTGACCTGGGAGCCAGTCTCATCACTTGACCATTCTCCGGAGACCAGCTCATGGTCTAAAGTAGATGCAGCCTCTGACTTGTCCTGGGGCATTCTAACCAGAATACTTACTGCCAGGCCCTGCACTAAGCTCCTTCCATGCATTCTTTTATTTAATCTCCATCATGTGCTCACTGCTCACTGCTCAGATGCTCAGTCATGTCTGACTCTTTTCAACTCCATGGGCTGTGGACTGCCAGGCTCCTCTGTCCAAGGGATTCTCCTGGCAAGAATACTGGAGTGGTATGCCATTTCCTCCTCCAGGGGATCTTCCCGACCAGGGATCGAACCCAAGTTTCTTACATCTCCTGAATTGGCAGGCAGATTCTTTATCATAACCTTGTGAGTAGATCCCACTACAAGCCTCATCTCACAGGCGAGTAAACTAAAGCACAGAATAAGTAACTTGTCCTCAGGTATTGTTCAGGGATTTTTCTTTTTTTGCCTGCCCTTGAAAAGAGCTGCTGGGCACTTGTGTACATGTCAAGTCTAAGAGGTATCCTTTAATCACAACAGTATATTTTTACTTAATTTTTTGTTTTTTCTATTTTATTCTATTTAAAATAATTTTTCCTAATAACTTGGCACTTGAAGATCTTAATTCCTCACACTTACTTTGTTAAACTTCATTCTTATTTTGTGAAGCTCTTGAGAGCATGTTGAAAAGCCTTGTCCACTAGTTCAGTGTCACTGCCATCATATTTAATTTGTCAAGGTGACGCTGGTGATGATTCCTTACATGTGTTTGGCACTTACTAACTTATAAAGAATTTTCACGTTTATCAGTGGTTCTCGGTCTTGGCTGCTCTTAGGGATCTTCTGAGGTACTTTATCAAATCTGATTACTACCTGAGTCTTGCCCTCAGAGATTCTGACTTAACTGGCCCGGGGTGAAGCCTGGGCATTGGGGCTTTTGTGGGGTGGGGGGGGGCGCTATGCTGGTCTCAGTTGCAACATGCAGCCTTCTCCAATTGCAAAATGCAGGCTTTAGTTGCCCCAAGGCATGTGGGATCTTAGTTTTACAACCAGGGATCAAACCTACATCCCCTGCATTGGAAGTGAAGTGAAAGTCATTCAGTCATGTCCTACTCTTTGTGACCCCATGGGCTATACAGTTCGTGGAATTCTCCAGGCCAGAACACTGGAGTGCATAGCCATTCCCTTCTCCAGGGGATCTTCCCAGACCGGGGATCGAACTCTGGTCTCCCGCATTGCAGGTGGATTCTTTACCAGCTGAACCACAAGGGAAGCCCAAGAATACTGGAGTGGGTAGCCTATCCCTTCTCCAGAGGATCTGCCCAACCCAGGAATTGAACCTGGGTCCCCTGCATTGCAGGTGGATTCTTTACCAACTGAGCTATCAGGGAAGCATTGGAAGGTGGATTCTTAACCACCTGACTACCAGGAAGTTACTGGGCATTGGGACTTCTAAAAGTTCTCCCAGTGATTCTAATATGTGGCCAAGATTAAAAGCACTGTCCAAGGACTGTGGCTGAGGCACTAGTATTTTTTCAATACTTCCCAGTGACTTTAATTTGCAGCCAAGGTCGAACTCACATGTATTTATTATTTGATCTTCACAGTAGGAGGTGAGGTATACCTGTGTGCACTCCCATTTTACAAATGAGGTTACATAAGTTTAGAGAAGGTTGCCTATCAGGTCACTTAGCTGGAAGAGGTGGAATTGTGCTTCGACTTCAGTTTTCCTGACCTCAGTGCCAGTATTCCACCTTTCATTCCCTAGACTTGGACTGGTAAGGCCCTGTCCCTCAGGTCCTGGGACTTGTTTTGAGACAGCCTCATTTCAAAACAACAGGGAAACCTGGCGTGCTGCAGTTCATGGGGTCGCAAAAAGTAGGACACGACTTAGTGACTGAACAAAAACAATGACATTTCCAAAGGAGATTGTGACCGTGGAGCAAAATAAGTCTCTGAATCCTCATCATTCACCCTAGGGCGGTGAGAAAGTGTTAGCTGGCAGAGGCTGCCTTTGATCTCTGTGATCTCTGGGTGGGGTTCCTGTACACCTGGGCAGCAGCAGTAGCATTTCTACATGAGATCATCTTTCATTTGCTGCAATGATTCTCACCTTTTCCTCTTGACCGTCCTAAATACCCTCTCCCTCTTCCTCCTAGATCCATCCCTGGCCCCACTCCTGGATTTTAAGGGCCTGATTTCACCAAGCAATGCATTTGTAATGAATAAAATATTTAACACCATCTTCAGCGACTTAGAAGTCAGCCACCCACATCATGATGAGTCTTTCTTTTGTGAAGCCTTTCAGCTGAGCTGTGCCTGAGCGTTTCTGAGCTTTGCAAAAACTGAGATCTTAGGGTTTTTTTTTTCCTTCTTTTCTGTAGAATCTTGTTCCAGTGGCCACTGAACATCTTGGAGAGTCAGTAATGAGTCATGTCCAAGGTCTCCACCGCCTATGAAACACCTTCTTGCTTCTTCTTGACAGGAATCTGACAGGAACTCCATCCACCTCTGATTCACAGCCTTGTAACTCATATTATCTTTCAAGGAAAGCTCCCTTTATCAATTTCTGATTCACTGACATTTAAATCACCAAAGTGTTAGCAAGAGACGTGCTATAAGAAGTTTCTTGGGAATTTTCATTAGACTTTCTGGAAACTAGGAATTATAATTTTCTAGAACAATAATGGATATGAATCTTAAAAAACTGAAAGTCAGCCTTCAGAAACTGCTCAGAATTCAGTGTTTGTTATAGCAGAACAAAATTCAATGAATCGGAAGGAGAGTCTCTGTGTTCCAGCCCCAGCTCTGCCACTCACAGAGCTGTGACCTCAGGCCTCGGTTCCCTCTCCAGTTCAATAAAGAAGTTGGACATGAGGGTCTGTCCAGTTCAGATCTGAAGATCCTCATTCTGCTGTGAGACCCCTGTCCATCCCCCTCTCCTTCTCACGTCATGGAAACCAGGGGCCACTGCAGTTGCTGACAGCTCTAAACCAGAGTGAAGTGTCTCTAGAGACCTAGATAATGCTAGTGCAGAAAGAATTACTTCACCCTGATCCCCTGTCCACATTGTCAGAGTTTCTGTGTGTGTTGAAAATTTATGATGTGCCTGGGATGGGACTAGGATGAGAATGTGGGCAAACCTTTGCAACAAAACTCCTGGGAAGAGTTGTTTCTACTTGCCCTCTCTTTTCCCTGTCCTTCTAGTATTTATAAAACCCACTCCAGCCTGGCTTTGTCCCTGCCATGCCACCAAAAGCACCTTTGTAAGGGCCACCAATGCCCCTCTTGTTGCTGAGTCAGGGACCCATCCTCATCCCACTTGTTCTCTTAACACTTGAAGCTGCAGGTCACTCAGCTTCCTTATTGTATGCCTTTTTAGAAAAATATTTATTTATTTATTTGGATGCCCTGAAGACCCCACCTTTATTACACACCCGGAATTTGGCCGCTTGTCGCCAGCCCAACTACTACCATCTCGTGAAAGTCACTGACTTCCCTTCCCTGGGCCATTGTTTCCATCCTGCCCCTGTAGTCTATTCTCCACGCATCAGCCAAAGATATCCCGTAAAACGAGAAGTCTGATCTGTGCAAATCCTGCAGCGGGTGCCCGTCTCACTCAGTAAAAGCCGGGTCCTCCAGAGCCCTGTGTGTCAGCCCAACCCTTACATCTCTGGCCGGTCTCCTACTTGCTTCCCTCAGTCTCTCTGTGCTAGTCATACAATCTCCTTGAATTTATTTAGGATCTTTTCACTGCTTCTTCTTTGTGCCTAGAAAATTCCCCCTCAAATGTCTGCACTGCTCACTCCCTCAGCTCTTCGAGGTCTTTGCTCAAACTTCTCAGTGAGGCCATCTTGTCCACATTATTTTATAATGGGATAGCCAGTCGCTGCCCTCAGCATTCCCTATTTTTCTTACCTTGTTCTGCCCTTGTTTAAATCCATGCATTTAATCACCTCCTAATAGACTATATTATTTATCTATTATGTTTGTTGCTTGTGGTCTGTCTTCATCAGAAGACAAGAGCCTTGAAGGCAGGAGTTTTGTCTGTGTTATTCACTGTTTTGTCCAAAACACTTAGAATAGCACATGACACATAAGTAGGTGCTCAATAAATATTTATTGAATGGATTTCTTTATGAAGTCAGAATACATAACAAATCCATCTCTCTCCCAAAGCAGTGCTCAATGCCATACACACCAGGAAAGCTAAGATTCTATAGTGACAAGCTTGTTAAGTGTTTCCTCCTGTGCCCTCTCCTCCCATCTCCCCACCCACCCACCCCCAACACATCCCCACAGTGTCCTGCACCTGTGTCACTGCTCAGTCATATATGTATGTGTCCCACACACACACTCACACACTCTTCCACTGTGCTATAGGACTCATCCCACCCCACCCCTAAATGGTCCCTAGAGAGAGTAACCCCATCAGGAAGAAAGTAGACGGTTCACACCATCCCACAGTCCCCTTCAAATCAATTCTAGTTTCTATTGCTAGTCTGTCCTCTTCTGCAGCCCCTAAGGGACTTCCCTTTATATACTCCTGAACTTCAAAACTCAGCTTCAGGTCAGCCAGCTGTCCCCAGACAGGATCACCTCCAGCAAGAGGGAAAAACCTTAACAGAAGAGACCAACACAGCACAGAGGCTCTGCATGAGGCACAGGAAGTGTTTTCAAGTGCGTTTGCTCCCTTGCAGTGAAGGAAGGCAGGAATTGCTTGCTTGTTTTCATTATTCATGAACATGAAAGGGGACATGTCTTGGTCAAGGCCATAGACAGACCAGGCTGGGTCTCAAATGCAAACCTGAGCAGCGTTAGGTTCCACCTAATAACAGCCGATCTGTGGGCTCCTGCCACACTGAAGAAACAGATGGAGTGAAGGAAATGGAAGTACAGGGAGGAATAAGCAGGAGAGGCCACCTCAGAACAGGAAGAATAAGGATCTGAGCTTTGTGGAGGACACACTCACCTCAGTGCTGACCCCCTGGGATGCTCTAAGCCCGTGACCATGAAAGTGGCCTATGGGTCAGCCCTGATACTAGCAGCTGCAATGACAGCCAGAATTCACCAGGACCCCAGCACCTGAAGACTTAGCTGCTACTTAGTATGCTGAGATCTGAGCCCTCCTGGAATCTGCTATCAGTTTCCATGGTGACTGCTTAAACTTTTCATCATCCCTCTTTCAGACCTTGGGGGAGAGCAATGCTCTCTGGTTTCTATGACAACCACTTAAACATGTATCTCTTTCTGGCTTGGTTGGAAAAGAACCGCTAGAGATCATGCAAATGAATTGGCTGCTCTCCCTTCGCTTAAAAAAATTAAAAATAAAGTGACACACCTGCTTAGATGTTTCAGATCTCTGCTCACAACAAGAGGGGTGAAAGTGTTGAACTAGTGTTTGTGGAGGGTTTGCTGCATTGCTTTGACATTTCAAGTGCTCAGATAACGCAGGCTCACGCTGTCGTCTGAAGTAATTATCTACACTCAGCACTTGTCCTCCCCTCCCCTCTGCCTGGCAGATGAAAGAGCTTCAAGTTCAAGGCTGTTTACCTTCCCTGCTGCATGCTACAGGAGAAAGGAAGGATGGGGTCAGAGGTACCACCCGACCCAGCCCTTGGCCACTGTGGGGAGGAGCCATGCAGGGCAGGGTCTTCACCTCAACTCACTGTCCATAAACCAGCCAGGGATGACTCTGGACTTGGGTTATATAGCCTCAAATAATGTGGATGTCAGAGACCCCAGTTTAGAAATGACTCTGCCTCCCTATTGGAATTTAGGGAATGGAGAACAGCCACTGGACTCTGAAGAAGAGAAGCTCTGAAGTGGAAAGAGGAGAGCTCCCTTCCCCCAGCTGTGACACCTGCCCGTCCTCCCTTGCACAATATACCCTAACCTAGAGGCCCTGAGAAACAGCCACAGACAGATTTAAAGCATGTTTTAAAACTGATCACCAACATGTAAAATTCTGGCAACATCCAGTGAAATATGGAGATTTCCCACTTCTATGGGGAAATGGGCAGGGCTGCCTCACAAGGGTCCTCTGAGTTGCAGTAGCACCACGCCCAGCAGGTGGAAGCCTCCAGTAGCCTTGAGGGAACTTCCCTGAATAGCGTGTTCTTCTCCCTGAATCCTAGAAGAAAGCTGAGTTGTAATTCGTGATAGCAGGCATAAGACCGAGACCAAACCTATAATCCTTCAGCCAGTTGCTGAAGTCACAGATGATCAAAGAGGATTGATTCTTACTTGGGGGTAGAGGGATTGGGAGGGGGTTGGGAGGGGAGTGAAGACAGTTGTTCTCCCACCTTCCTCCTCCAAGGTCCTTCAGGCTCCTTGGATGAGGTGGAGGTCAAGGGGGAAGTCAGACAGGTGGATGGGAGATGCACTGGTGAGTGTATTTCGGATTTCCTTCATGATCATCTTCTGGTGAGACTATTTACCCTCTCTGGTCCTAAGACTCTTTAATCAATAGGAATTGATAAGAAGCCAGATGAGGAATACAGGGAAGGCTTTATTGGGGTTTGTGCTACAGCAGGAAGAAGCAAAAACAAGTCACAGGTGCCTTGCTCGCTCCCCAAGAGAGGGCAAACTGGTTCTTTAAACATGGTGAGGGTGGGGGCAGAAGGGCAGGTCAGGCAGGAAGGGTGCCTTAGGTGGCCTGCCCACCCCGTTGGTAGTGCTGTGTGCAAGGATCATGCACAGTACCCTGATTTTGCTCTCCCCACCTCAGAAACGGCGGTTGGTTTGAGGCCTTTTTGTATCTTATAGTTCATAATTGCTCCAATTGGGCTTTCGTGTAGTTATTTTGGGCTTTCCTGGTGGCTCAGTAGTAAAAAATCTGCCTGCAATGCAGAAGCCGCAGGAGATGTGGATTCAACCCCTGGGTTAGGAAGATCCCTTGGAGGAGGGCATGGCAACCCACTCCAGTATTCTTGCCTGGAGAATCCCATGGACAGTGTCGCCTGGTGGGCTACAGTCCATGGGATCACAAAGAGTCAGACACAGCTGAAGTGACTTAGCACACATGCACTGACTTAGCACACATGCATGTAAGTTATTTTTAGTCTCTTATAGTTTCTTGTATTTTTGTTGCTCGAGGAGACTTTAGATGCAAGAACTCTAGTCAAGGGTCCTAGGTCCCAGCCTGTCTCAAAACCAGTGTCTAAAGCCTACAGGAAGGCCCTTGATCATTTCTGTGTGATGCTTCTGTGTGATGCTACTATTTTATCCTATTGTTCTGTGGATTCATAAGCCCAAAAGTCATTTGAGTCATTTGACTCAAATATCTGGCAGAATAGTTGTAAATGAAATTGGCTAGTTAGTTGATGAAACCTGGAGGCCCTGATCCAGGAGTCAGATGGTGCTTCCTTGGCTCCAGTGTTTTCTTGATGACAAGTGTTTAACCTCTCTCTGTGTAAGTTTTCTCACCCATAAGGTGCTTACCCCCCTGAGTTTCTTTGAGGCTCAAACAAGATCATGTATGGAGAGGCTCTGGCCCAATGCCTGGCACTCAGTAGAGAGTTGGGGAAACCTTGCTTTTCTTACAATATCATTTTCATTCTTCAGACTGTCTATGGTTTAAAACCTGGGGTAAAAAAGAAGAAAACGCTATCATCACTGAAAATGAGCCTGAGATCTTTAAAAATTAGTAACTTGTCCAAAAAATTGACTGATCACGTTGAGAAACTGTTTTGCTTTTCTGTGAACATTTTTAGGGTGCACTATGGGAACAACAAATGTCAAGCAAAAGATGAAAGAGATAAAGGATGTTGGGGAAAATGTCAAAGCAAGAAAAGACCAAGCATTTCTTGGTTTGCCCCAAAGGCGAGCAGAATGTGATCAAACGGTTTTCTGCATCCACAAAGGAGTCAAGGCATTTACGTTCTGCAAGGGAAAGACCCTTGGTCTTTTCTTGCTGTTGACAGGCGGAATGGATCAGATAATTAGAGTCTGGAATCCTTATCTGCCTGGGTAAGTTTTCTTTCTCTCTCCAGCCAAGGGTGCCCTTGACCTCATAAGTACAGGAGAGCAGGACTGAGGATCACTAAAATCCCCCTTTAATTTAAGAGCCCCTGTCCAAAACTGATCTCCCAGACATACAACCCAGGAAATTTCTGCTTGTGGCTATTACAAAGTCATTTTGGGGGGTTAATAAGCAGCTGATTTAAAATGCAAATAGCTTGCAAAGACACAGAGATCACGTAGAACCATCATTCACTCACAACTGGAAGGATTTTCTTTGATCAGATTGCTGTCTTCCCTATGATGAATGATGATCAGTTGCAGAGAGCGATTAGGGATTTTGATGTGCAATGAGTGTCCCTTGTGTGCACCTCCCTCAGGTGGCCCTAAGCTTACCCTCACTTCTCTGCTGAAGTTGTGTAGCCCCATCTAATTTAAGGACTCCACCACCCCTGAAATATAGCAGAATTGACCTAAGAAAACAGAGATTCTTTTGGAAAGCCTGGCACTGGGGTAGCAAGGGTAGCAAACTGTTTAATCAGAAGAGCAGCCTGTGGCCATCACCCCTTCAGTGTGTAGTTATCTTACTCCTGAGAGTGCCCCCCCCCACCTTCATGTGGGTCCCTGCAGAACAAGTCTCAATAATGCTTTCTTGGAAGTACAGAAACTGTCACTTTACTGAGCACCTACTTGGTACCGGGCACTGTGCCCCATATTCATTCTCTCTAATCCTCACATCAACTCCATTTACCAAGGAAGAAACTGAAGCTCAGAGGAGCTAAGTAAATTTGGGGTACTAATGGCAAAATCAGGATTCAAATGCAACTTGGTTGCTAAAAGCTGTGTCATTTCTGTTGACAGGTGTGGAAGGAGGAGGGAGAGGAGAAAAATGGGGAGTTGATCTGGGTTTTGAAGTAAGAACCAGTCACCTACAGAAAGCCTAAGTTACTGCTGAGCCTCTGCACAGACATCAATGAGGCCCTGCCAGGTGACCCCTGCCCCCTCAGCTGCTGGGCAGTGCTCCAAGGCAGTGAGCTCATGGATCCAGCCTCTGTCCCGCCTCTGTCCCTTTCTAGCTGAATGATCCTGAGCAAGGGCTGCAGCCTTCCGTCCCTCTTCGGCAATAACAAGAATATCCACTCCTGGATTAGTAGTAGTAGTAGTTGTTGTTGTTCAGTCAACTAAGTCATATGGACTGCAATCCCATGGACTGTTGCCCACTAGGCTTCCCTGCCCTACACTGTCTCCCATAATTTGCTCTAACTCATGTCCACTGAGTTGGTGATGCCGTCCAACCATCTCATCTTCTGTCGTCCCCTTCTGCTCCTGCCCTCCGTCTTTCCCAGCATCAAGGTCTTTTCCAATGAGTCGGCTCTTAGCATCAAGTGGTCAAAGTATTGGAGCTTTAGCATCAGTCCTTCCAATGAGTATTCAGGGTTGATTTCCTTTAGGATCGACTGGTTTGATCTCCTTGCTGCCTACGAGACACTTGGGAGTCTTCTGTAGATTAGCAGTACAGATCACAGGTGAGATCATCCATGTAGAGCACTCAGTGCAATGTCTGATGCCTAATAAGAAGGAAAGAAATGGAAGGAAGGAAGGAAGGAAGAAAGAAAGAAACATGATTTTTCTACCCAATTTTATTACCTTAGCCTCCTGTTTGTCAGAAGACTGAGAAAAATTTGCTTACTTCCCAGTGACATGGTTATAAAAAGACACTGTTCTCTCCCCGTCAACCTCAGCCCTGTGTCCCTTCTCTTCACCCCTCACCCTCCCACAGCACATGCAGCCCTGCGCCCTTCAGGGCCCTGCAATCCCTCAGAACTCCTTAAAATAAACTCTTATTGGAAAGATATTCACGCCAGATCTGAATACTGCATAAAGCAACAACCTGCGTGGAGTCTCTTCCAACCCTACCCTGCACTCTTCCGAGCTTATTCCTTTTATAGCGATATTGTCAGCCCTGGGAGAAACAAAGCCCAGGGCTTCATCTCACACCGAGTTGTGTTGCTGTAACTGCATATTATCTGCTTCACTCCTTTTATCACACAAGATATATACGCGTGTCGTTTCAGAGGGAGACATAACCCTCCTCAGGCTGAATAGAGCTGCCAGATCCGGGCCAAGTTTAGTCTTGCATTTTTATTTAGAAGCTTCAGCTAGAACTGCTTGGTGTTCATCTGTTCTTTTTCCATTCTAGAAAACCAACAGGTATGCTGAGAAGCCACACAGCTACAGTGATTTACATCCATGTGTCTGCAGAGGATAACAAGATACTTTCCATGTCCGCCGACAACACTATTAAGGTCTTTGCCCTGTTGTGTTTCGATGTGTTATCCAGTGCGGTTTCAGGCAGAGAAGGTGTTCCTTTCATGTTTTCATTCCTCTCTCTGAAGCCTTTGGGCCCTCTAATTAGCAGATACTCAGATGGCATTTGCTTCCATGGATCTGCTTTTGAAAGGGAGAATAGGCAAGCAGGGGAAGGGCATCCTCTCCGAGAACTTTCTATACCTGCAGTTTTGTTGGGATGAGTAAACATTATAGCACTGAGCCCTCTGTTTACATTCCATCCAGAGAGTCCTTGTGAGAATGCAGGCTGGGGATGAAGAGGGGGAGCTGGGGATGAATGGGGACAGAAGGAGTCAGCAGTCTTTTGCCACTAGAGGTGATCATCTTATCTTGCAGTACATATAGAGCAAGGGGGCCTTTTCTGAAATGCTCTCTCTAAGGCTTAGAATTTAAACCTTTCTGGCCCTGGCAGAGGTAGCAACATCCCTACCTTCATTTTGTTTGCCTTCATATCTCTTTTTATACCCAGGGTCCTGTCTGCTTCTAAAGCCCAGTCACTCTGTTATCTCTGGAATACACTATTTTTTTAATTAAAAAGGAAGGAAAACCTCACTGACTTGTTTCATCTATCACCTCACATGCTTTTCCAGTGAATATGACAAGTTTCCATGGGTCATCCACCTTCTTTTCTGGACTGTCACAGGGCCAGAGGATGGGCGTTTAGAGCAATGTGAGTTGCTGGAACCTCAGTACAGAGATCAGATTCACTGCAGATGCATAAACCAGCTCACTGACCCCTCACATAATGAATGATTGATAGACACTGAGCTGAATTGTGTCTCTTCAAAATTCATATGTCGAAGTATTAACCCCCAGTACTTTAGAATATGGTTGTATTTACAGATAGGGCCTGTAAAGGAATTGCTGGGATTTTGCTTAGTTACTAAGTCATTCCAACTCTTTTGCTAAGTCATGTCCAACTCTTTTGAAACCCCATGGACTGTAGCCCGCCAAGCTCCTCTGTCTGTGGGATTTCACAGGCAAGAATACTGGAGTGGGTCACCATTTCCTTCTCCAGGGGATCTTCCCAACTCAGGGACTGAACCCAAGTCTCTTGCTTCCCCTGCACTGGCAGGTGGATTCCTGACCACTGAGCTACCATGGAAGCCCCTATAAATAAATACTGAGATCATATTGATGGGCCCTAATCTAGTATGACTGATGTCCTTATAAGAAGAGGAAATCAGGACACTTAGAGTGAGAGGCAACCTTGCAAGGACACAGCAGGAAGATGGTCTTCTGCAAGCCAAGGAGAAAGGTCATTGAAGAATCCAAATCTTTTGATACCTTGATTTTGGACTTAAATCTCTTACTTCACACTGTGCAAAAAGGTTAACTCAAAATGGATCATAGACCTAAATGTAAAAAGAGCTATATCTACAAAACTCTTAGAAGAAAACATGGGAGTAAATCTTCATGACCTTGGTCTAGGCAATAATTTCTTAGATATGGCATCAAAAGCATAAGAGACTAAAGAGGAAAAAAATGAGTTGATTTCCTCAAAAATAAAGACTTGTGCTTTACAGGACAATATTAAGAAAGTGATTAGACAACCTATAGGATGAGATAAAATACCTGCAAACCATATATATCTGATGAGGGACTTGCACCTAGAATACAAAGAACTCAATGCTCAGCAATAAAAGCACAAAGAGCTTATTTTTAAATAGGCAAAGGACTTGGACAGAAAGTCCTTCAAAGAAAATATTCAAACAGCCAATAAACACAGGACAAGATGCTCCACATCATTAGTCACTATGAAAATTCAAACCACGCCCATTAGGATGGCTAACATTAAAAGATAGATGACAACAAATGTTGGCAAGGAAGTGGAGAAATTGGAACCCTCGTGGATTGCTAGCAGGAATTTAAAAGGTACAGCCACTTTGGAAAACATTTTGGTAGTTCTTTAAATGTTAACCAGAAAGTTAACGTATGACCTAGCATTTCCACTCCTGGGTTTATACCCAAGAGAATTGAAAACATCTCTTCACAAAAATACTTACATATGGATATTCATAGCAGCATTCATGACAGCCAAAAAGTAGAAATAAACCAAATGTCCATGAACTGAGGAATGGATAAACAAAATCCGATCATCCATATAATGGAATATTATTTAGCAACAAAAAATAGAAATGAAGCACTAT
Organism: Okapia johnstoni; assembly: GCA_024291935.2. Taxonomy (NCBI): domain Eukaryota; kingdom Metazoa; phylum Chordata; class Mammalia; order Artiodactyla; family Giraffidae; genus Okapia; species Okapia johnstoni. Next base: position 68,084,166 of record CM044321.1, on the reverse strand, counting down.
CATATGGTACAACACAGAAAACATGAGAAGCTCTAAGTGTTAAGTGAAAGCCCACATAGGGCTATGTACGGTGTAATTCCATTTATATGAAATGTCCAGAGTAGGCAAATTCAGAGACAGAAATGAGCTTAGTACTTGTCAGGGGGTGGGGTGAGGTGGGAATAGGGGGTAGCAGTTAATGGGTATGGGGTTTCCTTTTGGAGGAATGAAAATTTTTTGAAATTAGTGGTGATGGTTGCGCAACTCTGTGAATATGTTAAAAACCACTGAATAGTAAGCTTTAAAATGCAAATTTTGTAGTATGTGAATTAAATGTCAATAAGGCTGTGATTTTTTTTAAAGAAGAGAGGGAGTGAAGAGTCAAGGATGACACCAAGATTTTAGGTCTGTGATGAGGAAGGTGGTGGGTGAGAGGAGCATAATGTCAGGAGTCCAGTTGTGGATGTGCTGGAGAGAGTCGTCCTGAGAGAGGGGAGAAGTCAGGGCTGGAGATACAAATTTGGGAATCAGCATTTAGATGGAATTTTAAGCCATGGAGTAGATGAGATCACAAAGGGAACATGCTTGCGTGCTTAGTTGCATCCAACTCTTTGCGACCCTTTGGACTACAGCCTGCCAGGCTCCTCTGTCCATGGGATTTTTCAGGCAAGAGTATTGGAATGGGTTGCCATTTCCCTCTCCAGAGGATCTTCTGGCCTGGGAATCAAACCCGCATCTCCTGTGTCTCCTACACTACAGACAAATTCTTTACCTGCTGAACCATCAGGGAAGTCTCATAAAGGGAGCTAAAGTGGGCAAAAGAGAGAAAAGCCCTAAAGACTGAGAATAGGGGCCCTGTGACACTCTGGGATTTTACTGTTTGTGGGGTCCAGCATGGCTCCTGTGTAGTGAGCTTAGAGTCCATCTCATGGCAAATGAGGAGCATATTTATATAGAATTAGGTGTTGAGATACAACCAGGGATGAAACCAGGACTCAAACTCAATTCAGTCCTCCAAGAAAAACTGATTAAAATGGTAAGATTTATGGACTTTAGTTTTTTATTTATTTTGAAAATCAAATTCATCCAAAGGCATTCTCCAAGGCCACAAAGTTGGAGATTTCATATTTTTAATTCACTTTTTTTTTTCCCCAAAACTTGCTACCATCAGATAATCATAATTCTGTATGTGAGGACACATCTTCTATCCTATTTCTTTTCCTAGTGCCTCTCCATTTTCTTCCAATCTAAACTCATGATGACAAGATTAGCATCTTGCCTGTGATGATTCAGGCATATTGAATCACTTCCCAAAGTGTGTTTAAAATATATTGAAATCCTATCTTGGAAATAGGGTGTGTAATTTATTTCAGAATATATTATTCCTATCAAATAAAAACTAATCAACTAGGAAGCAAACAGCTAAATTTCTAGCATGCCTGATCAGATAGTCTTCATTCTTTGGTTGATTTTTTTTTTAAGCCCAAATATTTCATGTCTGTAAATCATGGGGACCCACAAAATGTTTCAGGAGTCTGCTAGTTTCTGGCATTCTCTAAAGAAGACCAAAGTGACAGATTCAGATTTCCATTTTCACTTGTTATTTTTTGTACATTTAGTATTGCACATCACAAAGAGAGCTGTTTTATGTCAACAAGAATTAGGGTGGAAAGAAAGCTATTTCTTGGAAGGAAGATAGCATGGTGTGTTAGTTAAGGTAAGATGTGCCACTGTAACAGATAAACCCTTATTTTCCATAGGTTAAAACAATGTAGGTTTATTTCTGTCTATTGTAACAATCCAGCACCAGTGCTTCTGGTAAGGGGCACTTTTTCTCCCTTCAAGAACAGGGCTGTAAGGACTTTCCTGGCAGTCCAGCCATTATGATTCTCTGTTTCCATTGCAGGAGATGATAGTTCAATCCCTAGTCAGGGAACCAAGATCCTGTGTGCCACACAGTACAGGCAAAAAAAGAAAAAAATTAGTGATGAACAATAATAGTATTATTCTAGCCATATTATACCATTTTCTAGCACTCCATCTTTTATTAAATGTTTAGATTCCTTAAAACAATTCTATACAATAAATGCTACTATTATTCTCCCCATTTTACAGATGAAGAAACTGAGGGAAAGCAAATGTAGTTATTTGTCCAACACCACGCAGTGATTAGGCAGTAGTACAGCTGGGATTCCAACCCAGGGACGGGGGGTTATGCTCTCAACCAATAGTCACCCTGAGGTTTCTTGCCTGTGTCCTCCAGGGATGGGTTTTAAGAACCTATAGGAAGAAATGGGGGCATATCTTGGGGGCAGCAGTAGCTCTGAGCCACAGATCAGACCCATACTATGCGCCCCCACCGAGGAATCTGTGTCTATGGAAGAGAAGCATCTCCTGGTGGGAAAGTAGAGCACAGTTCTAGGGAGCTTAGCCGCAGTTGCCGGGCAGCTTCATCCTGGCAGAAGGGTTTAGGAACTCAGTCTCCATTTCCTGCTTCCTTTAGAGACAACTACTTTTCCTTTGGGGGAGGTGGGAGGAGGGGCAAGGTGTGAACTTTGCACAAGCCTAAGAGAAACCCCAATAGGTGACAGCTTTGGAAACCCAGTAGAACAGGATAGTAAAGAGCTCTGATCACTTTTTTCTCACTTCCTCCTCAGATCTGGGATCTGGAGATCAACAGCTGCTTGTTCACTGCCTCCTCCAAAGCCAGCAGCATTCGGGGTGAGCCCGGGGCCTGCCTCTACCTCCCTGGTCCCAGAGCCCTGTGTGTGGCCACTGATATCCTAGCACTCCTGCACCTGAGGCTGAGGTAGGAGGGTGTCCTCTAGGTCCTGGCAGTCAGCTCTCCAGAAGGTCCTGCAGAGCCCAGTGCAGCTGCATAGGACCTTCTACCTAACAATCCAGAGCTAAGGACTCTGTGTGAGACCCTGGCTGCATGCCCCACACCCTAGAGCACAGTGTATATCTGGTGAGCTCTCCCTAACATGCCCACTGGTAACTCTGACACCACCTCCCTATATCATCCTGAAGACTGAAATCCACCCCTTGAGCCTATCCCACTCACCAGCCCACCCCCATAGGAAACTGTCCTAGAAGCCCCGGGGCTGCTTACTCAGTCCTAAGGCATCAGCTTACTTGCAGTCCCATGGTCCAGCAGTGCCCATACCTGAAACCCCCATCCCTCAAGCAGGGCAGCCACTTGAGGACACAGAGGGCATGCCAAGTCATCACTCCAGCCAGGCCTGGAAGGCAGGCTCTTCACTCAAGAGGCCAAAACAACCAGCTGAAAAACGGGAGCATCTCTCAGTCAAACTGCTGTTTGTTCTACATGGTATCACTGTGTAGAACAAACAGCCTGCTAGGTTGATTTTTTTGGAGCAAAGTGTCTGAAATTCCACCTCACGGCAAAAATAGCCTCTTCTCTAGTGCCAACACTTGAATGCCAGATACTGTCTGCCGGTCCTCGCTCCATCTCTGGGGAGCTTGTGATGTTGACCAGGTCAGCCAACAGCCTCCTGTGGTCTCATCTGTGACGTGCGGAGACTCTGCTCCCAAAGTTCTAATCGTCCTTATGCCAGGCCCTGCTTTGCCCACACCGAGACTCTTCTGGCACTAATTCTGAGGTTTCGGGGCCCCCGAATCTCTGTGAGTGGCCCAGGCTTGGGGCTAACCATTGCAGGGCACCAAGGAGAGTGAAGCCTGGTGACCAGCGTTCGGTTCTTCAGTGCCGCTGCATGCCAGCCTTTTACCTCCTTCCCCACACTTCTTCCTCACCAAGATTCTATAAAGGATTCCATTTTACAGATGAGGCGATGAGTGCAAAGGGATTGGGTGGCTTAAGAGGCAAAGTCCAAGGGCACAGGTGAGCCCTATGCCCCTGGGTGCCAATGGGAGGCACTCTGCAGGGCCTCCTGGGACCTGGCCTAGCCTTGTCCCTGCTGTGAGGGCAAAGCACTGCCATTCAGTTTTGGGGACTCAGAATGGGACGATACAGTCAGTTTGTGTTTGTTTGCGGGAAGATGTGAATTAATAGGGAAGAAGGTCCACCCTGCAGTCTCATGAAATCTCACTCCTTCTTGTGCCATCAAGGAGACATGGTATCAGTTCTCACGGTTAGTGGCTGCTTCTCATTGCACACTCATCACGTTATGTGAGGTCCTGTGCTAAGGACATCACGTCAGCCCTCTTTATCCATGGGTGCTGCATCAGCACATTCAACCAACTGGAGATGGAAGAAAGAAATTATTTTAATTCCAGAAGTTTCCAAAAAGCAAAAGGACCCCCAATGTTAAATTTGCCACACGTGGCAACTATATACATAGCATTTAAACTGTACTGGTTTTTATAAGTAATTTGCAGATGTTTTAAAGTATATGAAAGAATGTGCATAGGTTATATGCAAATATAATACCATTTTACATAAGAAACTCGAGAACCCGTGGATTTTGGTGTCCTTGGGGGTCCTCAAACCAATCTCCCCCAACAGATACTGAGGGATGACTATATATTTCTCATTTAATCGTCAAAACAATGCTTTAAAGTAGATACCATTGTCCCTATTTAATAGATCATAAAAGTAGTTTTGAGAAGCTAAGTGACTTGCCCAAGGTCACAGACTCATCATCTGAGCTCATGACTATCCTCTTAATCAAAGCAATCGATGTGTCGTCCCAGGTATGCATGTTGTGTACTCGATTCAAGTTCTCACCCTCTCTCTCTCTCTCTGTTTTTCATGAACAAGTTCTCCCCACGAACCTCACCCAGTGGTTTCCTACAAGGAGCCCGTGGAATGCTGCCGGTACAGCCCCACATTCAGGCAGGTGGTCAGCTGCTCAGAAGCATCTGTAAGTGCCAAGTGTTAGTCTCTTTAGCAATGATGTGTTGGCAAGCGTGGCCCCGCTGTCCTCACCTTCACGGGGAACAGAATGTCCTGGGGACAATCTGTCTCTAGAAGTGAAAAATGAGAGGTTCATTTCTGCTCTGCTGACCACCTGTAGTGTTTGGACACTCTTCTGTGAATGCTCACATGGATGGAAGAGCCCACAGGTTCTGCAGGGGCTTGCAGTGTGAGCTATTTGGAAGGACGGTCTGTCTGGTCCTATGGAATGGTTAAGACTTCATGGCAATGCTCTTGTGTGGTATAGGGTGACCAATGTGCCCCTAACCCACCGTAAATCTAGTCTGGGAATGAGGGTTCAGAGCTTGCCATCTTCTTCCCCTCTCACCAGGGCTCATGAGGACCCCGCTGGCCCCATCCTGGAGGACCTGCACAGTGTCTGGCCCACAGGAGGGGCCATAATCAGTAACCATTGCTCCTTGAACAAGCAACTAGAGCAGGGAAACACAGACATCCCACAACTCAAGTTTTTCTGTCCTTGAGGCAATGGGAGGGCACATCACAAGTACACTGGTGCTGCTGAAATGTTCTGAAATCTTCGAATATTAGTTCAATCACTTCCTTTATTACTGACCTAGGCTCTATCATTGCAAGTGAGTGTCCCTGGCTGTGTAGCCATGACCTCTTCCCTCATTCCTGCCAGAGCCTGGGGTCTTTAGGATTTATAGCATCAGGAACATCACAGCCCGGACATGTCCTCTTCCTGTTCACACTCACTTCAGCTGCACTCCTAGCATCTCTTCTTGCTGAGCTTCTGCTCCAGAGATTAGTGGTCATCATGGTCTTATTAAGTACCACAAGAAGTAGATTACCTGATCTCTTGGTCAAAATTTTTTTATGATGACTCAGCATCAGTTCATCTCAAAGAAAGTGGGTTCCTGCATAGTTTGGGTTCAAACTTATAGAGAAGCATTTATCCTCCAGATTTAGCAGAATCACCTCCGACTCCAAGGAAGTCAGCCTTATCACCCTTCTCAGTGTTCTCCACATCCCTGCCCCTGGCTCTGTGCAAACTTTTCCCATCTCCACCCTGGAATTTCCTGCTTCCTGCTCTTTTCCTACACACACCTGAGCAACCCTTCAAGGTCCAACTCAAGTCCTATCTCCACCAGGGAAAACTTGCCTTCTCTACCCTGACTCGTGCGAGCGCCTCGCTCCTCCTGATCACCCCCCGAGCCTTCTGTATGGTGTTCCACTTTGTTTCATGTGTGTGAGCCTCACCTCTGAACAGTTTCTTCAGGCGTTTGAGGTCAGGAATCAGAGCACCTATGTTTCCCTCTTCTTTCCTTCTTAATCTGTCAAAACCCTTCTTATTCTTTAAGGCACAACTCAGATACCAGCCCCTGTAACAGTCCTAGATCCCCTCCCACATCCAGGCAGAATGAATGGCTCCATTAGCGTTTGGGCTCATAATTCTATGCTAACACAGTCCGCCTCCCTCAGTGGCATTATATTGATATGCAAGTCTCCCCCAGTGGTGGGTGGTAAGTAGAGGTTGAACTGAGATATAAATACTCTACAATTATAACTGTAAGCGCATGTCTACAGGCATGTATCCTACTATTAGGCACATGCTGGTAATAAACACCCTTATACTTACTGAATTAAATTATTAAGTATTTGCTCACCTTGCAAATCTGTTTTTGTATGAAATCTTTGTAGCATAGTCATGCCCATCATCACAACCCATGACACTAGACTCCATTGCCCAAGATCTTGTTAAGGCCTGAATTTATGAATACCGCTATATCACATTGTATTCATTCATTTGTATAAACTGAGCACTAGGGACCACCAAATTTTGACACCTCCAAAATGCTTATAAGCTGCACAATGAAGATTAATAGAGTTCAGTTAAATGTTTACAATATATTACTTATGAACTGCAACTTAACACATGCATAGATACATGTAATATCAAAGTTTATCAGAATAACAATTTTGGGGACTTCTTTGGTGGTCCAGTGGTTAGGACTCTGCTTCCACTGCAGGGGGCACAGGTTCAATCCCTGGTCTGGGAACGAAGATCCCACCGTGCCATGGCACAGCCAAAAAATTTAAAAAATTTTTTTAAAAGATGATTTTCATTCAAAGAGTGCTCAAGAGATGGGGCGAAAAGAAAGTAACTGCAAGACTGGAACAAGCTGGACTGAGCAAAGCTTTAAAGTTGAGGGTTTATATATCCTTCCCAGAAAAGGTGTCATCTTTCCTATTCAGCTTTGCTTTGGTGGTAAATAAATTTGGCTGCTCAAAATTCAATTCACACCTGTCTTCTCTGAGTTATACGGTCAGGAGATTTTTATCCAATGCTTCTTCATTTTCTGATCTTCTCAGTCAGTACTACGGACTGAATTGTGTTCCCCTCAAATTCATGTTGAAGTCCTAATGCTCAGTACCTCTGAATATGGTTGTATTTGGAGACAGTCTTTAGAGAGGTCACCAAGTTAAACTGAGACTGTGAGAGTGAGCCCTAATCCAATCTGACTGGCGTTCTTATAACAAGAGGAAATTTGTACACATAAAGAGATGCTGGGGTGCAGAGGCACAGAGGAAAGACCACGTGAGGACTCAGAGAGAAGGTGGCCGTCCACAAGCCAAGGAGAGAAGCCTCAGAAGAGACCAAACCCTACTGGCAACTTGATCTTGGACTGTGAGAAAATACATGTCTGTTGTACATGTGGACATTGTCTGCACACTCTGAAACATGGTGAGTCACCTCCTACCAAGGGTCCCCATAAAATAATGACATGCATTAGGTATTTGGGGCAAATGTAGGAGAAATCAAACGAGACAGAATCTAGAGTTCATGTAACAATGTTATATTCTTTCTCTCTGGTATTTCGTTGCTACTGACTCTAAACTACTGGGCAGGAGGAGCATACTTTACATATATTTGTGCTCCCATCTATAGCCTGTGCATTTGGTCCCTCACTACCTGGTATAGACCCGAATTCTTTAAAAAGTTTAACCTGGGACTTCCCTGGCAGTCTAGTGGTTAAGACTTTGCTTTCCATCGCAGGGGATGTAGGTTTCTGTCCCTTGTCAGGGGGCTAAGATCCCACATGCCTCACAACCAAAAAACCAAAAGGTAAAACAGAAACAATATTGTAACAAATTCAACAAATGCTTTAAGAACAGCCAGGCTCCTCTGTCTATGGGATTTCCCAGGCAAGCATACTGGAGTGGGTTGTCATTCCCTTCTCCAGGGGATCTTCCCAACCCAGGAATCGAACCCAGGTCTCCTGCATTGCAGGGAGATTCTTTACCCATGAGCTACGAAGAAAGCACCTCCTGCCCCCCAAATAATCTTTAAAATATTTATTTTTTCTAAACATTTTAAATATCACATAAGTCAAACGTCACAAAGTCTAGATGAACTTAGATGAACTAAAAGCAAGTCTTTTTTATGTGTCATTATAGTCTTTTTTTCAAGGTTGCTTATTCGCTTTGTTCACATGCTGGGTCTATTCCTGGTAAAATTTCCACAATTCTGGCCCGTGAAACTATGAGGAAGATCAGAGGCAAATGTTCTTCAGCTATCAGAGGATATAAACAAAGTGCAAGTAAATAAGATAAAAAGTGCTCAGTGTGATGTGTGTATGGTTTCTAGTTTTGCCTTTGACTTCATGAGTTTGTTGCTGGTTCACTGTCAGTAAGTGTCAGGCACTCTGCAGGAGACAGTGAGCCTCTTCCCACGGCTGAGCCAGGGCTGAATCGACCTTTTAGGGCAGTGAGAGTGGCATCAGCTGTTTTGATGGCTTGGAAAGACACCTAACTGTGGTCTGAAAACCAGAAAGTAAGTGCTGAAGTTTCCCCAGTCATCAGTTGGATTAAGCCAACATGTGTAAACTGATTCAAGAGCTAATAAAGAAAAAAAATTTTATCTTATTTACTTGGACTTCATTTATACTCTTATGTACTAGGACTCTAAGTTGATAATATTATCTTTCTAGATGGAGAGCAAGGTGAAGTCTGTGATTGCACCTACTTGGAAGTGAACCAAAATAAGTGAGTTACATTCAGCTTGAATATAAGAGAGACAACTTTGAATAGTTGGTTGGGTATCCTTTTTGACACAAACTTTGTCCTAGGGGAGGATACTAAAGATAGTAACGGGAATTTTCCAGAAGGAGATGTGTCAAAGAATTCCCCAAACTGGTTGCTCCCTGATGGTAATCTAGGCAACTCATCTCTTCCAGAATATTGGAAACAATTCTCTTCACATTTTGATAATGGTTTAGAGGTAGAGACAGGAAACAGTGCATCTTCCACTAAATGCTTTATCAAGGAATAAATCACAAACTAGAGTAGCTAAATTCAGCAGCCATAAGTCAAAGAATAAAAATACAATAAATTCCCTCCTGAACATGAAAGTGTTAAAAAGCAGTACTTGATCCATTTCTATTTGTGTCCTTGCTTCCATGGTTCAGCCAGGCTCTCAGGACCAAGTAATCCTCAGAAAGGCAGCTGCTCACGGAACAGACCTTGGGAACAATAGAGTATCCAGTTTCTGTTCCTAATCCTTTCACAGCCAGTTAAAAAACTGACCCTCATTTACCAAATCATGTTTTATCTTGCTCTTCATAAAAAAACAGAAGAGGTGACTTTCTTGCTCTCTTCATTTGTCACATGGACACAGCAAAATCAAGCCACAGTGCTGATTCCATGCAAAAAGTAAGCAAATGATAAGCGTAAGTATCAAAATGTAACCATCTGTTATTGTTCTAGGTATATCATAGCGGTGGGATGGGAGAGAAGAATAAATGTGTACTTTGTAAGTGAAATGTACAGAATTATGATGTTTCAAAACCCTGCTTCAAACTGATATGCATTTCCCCACCGCCACCCCCTGCTGAATCTTTTGTCTCTAAAAACAGATTTTGGAGAAATTCTTTATACCTCTATCTGATATAAGCCAAGCAGTGATACAGAAAAAAGTATTTCCTCCTTCCTTCTCTCCCCTTTTTCTCCCCATCTTTCCTCCCTCCTTCCCTTTAAAAAACTTCACTTGTTCTCCTTCGCTTTCTTTAGCTCTTTTCTATGGGAAGAAGTGTAATGACACTACATCCAGTTCTGATGTGTGGGGGTTTTCCCAGAAAGCCATTCTCCAGCACCAGCTGGTACCCTACGGTTCTCACCCTGTCTGCCTGGGGGGAGCATCAGATTCCATGGCGCAGAGTTCACTCTTCCAAGACACAAGACTCCCGCCCCTCCACTTCAGATACCATTTGCAACTCCTGTCCAACTGACTATAGACTAGAAGGTCCAACCACCGCCTGCTTGGATTATTTTAATTTTCTTGAGCATCTCACAGAACTTAGGGAAATACTTTACTTAATGGATTATCATTTTACTACAAACGGATATAATTCTGGAACAGTCAGATGAAAGAGATGAGACAGTGAGGTATGGGAAAGGGCACAGAGCTTCCATGGTCTCATCACTCAAGAAACTGCAAGGTTTTAGCAACTCTGTGCCAGAATGTGGACAAAGCCCAAACAGATATTTCTTATTATAAATCACAACATCATAAAGTACTGGGTATAAAAGCTCTCGGGGTCAGAGAGGGCATCTCCTGGGATCCAAGCCAGACTAGCCCTGACAGCTGCGGCTCCTCACCCCTGCTGGTCTTCTCACCCTTCGTGCACGTGGCTGTGCTCCCCTCTCCACGCAGGGGCTTCCAGCTACATCTCTAACACCCTCACCCATAACCCTCACCCATGGTCAACTCTCTGGCTCTTTAAATTCTTCCTTCTCCCTCCCATCTCGTCTTTATTCCCTGTGAAAGCGTTAGTCAGTCAATTGTGTCCAACTCTTTGCAACCCCATGGACTATATCCTGCCAGGCTCCTCTGTCCATGGAATTCTCCAGGCAAGAAAGCTGGAGTGGGTTATCGTTTCTTTCTTTGTGCCCCAGTCCCTCTCTAAATGAGAAGAGGAAATAAATGCCATCTATAAGCATCTCTGTGGGAAAAAATTCTTTTTTATGATTTACAGTTGGGAAAAGGAATTAAGAGACAGGGGAAGATGAAAATGCTGACTTAAAACTACATTTTAAATCGACCTGTGGCATTTTATTTCCCTTGCTTGCTATGCTGATGGTTCTGGATTTCCAAAGTCCTTAAACATTGTAAGTTCTTTATTCATTTGAAAGTATGCTGTATTTCACAGCCTAAGCCTAGCATCCTCAGATGATTTGCAACATGACTACCTGAGAGGTCTTGGCATTGAATTCGCCCTTTGGTATCATAGATTCCTGGGCTGATGGCTTTTGTTTTAGCTCATGCAACAGCTATGGGTCTTATTATGGAGGTGAAGCTATGCAGACCATCCAAGGAGAGCATGTCAGGTGGCATATGATTTGCTGAAATGCAATCACCCAAACGTCAGGAGCGGATTGCTTTTTATTCCCATTAGCACTAGGGGAATTTGCTCTGACATTTCAAAAATCTACATCACTGGTGGAGTGAGGGGTAGGGTTATAAAATGTGCCAGCACCTCTCTCTGAAGCTATGAGTGTGTCAGCAGCTCATTTTACTGCTGGTACAACGTCTCCTGTTTGGCTTTGGATGCAAGACACACCATGTGACTTTCATCACTTCCGGAAGCCACGGCCACACTGGCAAGAGGACTTGGTGAGCCCTGGTCCACTGTCCAACTCTCAACCCAAACCTTGGCACTTGATATGGATGTCATTCCCTCCAGAGGCTCACCCTGAGTCCCCTGGGCCTGCCTAGGGTGGTCACAGCATCTCAAGAGCCTCCAGTGTGGTGGGATTCGTGATTGGGTCCAGGTAGAGCCAGGAGCCCTAAGTTCCAGGCAGTTGCTTCTGCTCCATGAGGAGTGATAGCCTGTGCTCAGTTTAGGGCATGAGGCCCAGGAGCAAGTCCGCACAGCTCTCCTTGAATTCAGCCTGGAGTCCTGTTGTGCAAGAATGGCAGTCCAGGACCTGATGGGGGTGACTTTCTTCAAGGAAGCATCCACTTCCTGCTTCTGCTGCAGTGCAAAACCATAAGCATTCACCATGCCATCCTTGGGAGGCCAGGGAACATAAGCAATGACATTCCTGCTGCCCCATGGCTTGTTAGGGACCCAGAGCCAGGGGACGTGTTATAATTTTTATTAGCACTCAAACTGCCCCCAACCTTATACAGCTTCCCAGAGCCAAATGATCTCCCTCAAAATTGTCTGGATTCACGTTGTTGTAGTACAGCAAAGACCGATACAACATTGTAAAACAGTTATCCTCCAATTAAAAATAAATTTAAAAAAATGTCTGGATGTCAAGCCATTAAGACAAGTATTAAGAAAGGAAGGTTACTGTGCACAAGCATTTCCCACCAGCCAACCCCACTATATGCCCTGTAAATATTCCAAAAGCCACAAGTCACTAGAATACAAAGTCATGAAGACAGACCTCGCCTGCTTTCTCCATTCTATTCCATAGCTCAGTGCCTAGCTTATATTAATAATAGGCTTTCATTCAACCAACATGTGTCAAACATGCGCCCAGCCTGTGCTGGTCACTGAGCTTGCAATGATGAGCAAAGTGGTCATCACATTGTCCCTGCCTTTATGAAGTTTGCAGATGAGTGATTATTAAGTGAAAGAACACAGTTTGCAGAAAATATCCCTAGGAAAGCCATGGTCATTCATTGTAAGGGCAGAAATCATGCAAGAGTCAGTGAAGTATTAGTTCATCCAAATATTTATTCATTCAGTTATCAATTCTTCCAACCCCTACTTATCAAGCACTGACATAGTGCCATTCTTTGTGGGTAGGCACACAGGATACAAACATCCTGGGAAAAAAACGTGATTCCCAGCCCAGAGTCTCACAGACTGGAAAGGAGATAAACTAAGGAAATAATCATTATACGATGTGACAGATGATGTAATAATATATGAAATACTAGAGAAACCCAGGGATGGGAACTACCAATTTTGCTCTAACATCATGGAAAAAATTAAAAGATTACCAGGATTTTTCTGGGAGGCCAAGTAGGAAAAGGCAGTCTAGATGGGGGAGATGGGGAGAGGCCTGTCTGGAAGCAGGAGAAGCATGTTGTCTGGAAGGACTATGAATAGTCTGAGGGGCTGGAGATTCAGGTACAGGAGGGAAATGAGGCGGGAAGTTAAACCAGAACCTGAAAGCCATCCAAGGCATGTAAACTGCATTCCGCAGGTAGTGGGAACCATGGAGGAAGAACCTCCAGACACCAGTGCTCACGGACCTCAGAAGGAGGTGAGATTTGGAGGCAGAAGACTGTCAGGAGGAGAAAGTCATTGCCTTTGTATCCAACTGTCCTTCCCACCACCTTCCCAGCTGCTCTCAGGCAGAAGGGACGTCTTAGCCGGTAACAGAGAGGTACTCAAGGGACACTCGGAGGGAAGCACGTGAAGACAACAGAGAAAGAATATCCTTTACAGCCCCAGGAGACATTCTCTTCACAAGGGAACTGCACCCCAGGGAGAAAGTTTTAACTTTCAACCTTCAACTGGAGAATAGTCAGGTACTCTTTGAGCTCTGCAGCTCTGGTCTGAAAAACAAAAACATTTTTTGTGTGTTTCTTATCTTTCTTAAGCACACATATATCCAAATCCTCCTTTCAAGGAGAGTAGGTAATTCCAATTCCTAAGAGCACTTGCAGGCCACACTGGGGACAGAGGGGAGCCCTGGAAGAACTGAGCTGAGAGACTCCACACCCTGGAATTTAGACCTGGGGCTCATGGGAGGCCAGACCCCCTTGGCCAGTGCTTGGGTTCCGTTGTCGGATTCCCATCAACGTTTCTGCCCTCAAGAGGGCTCCTTGCAAAAAGCCTCCTTGCTAGCACTGGGGGTGGTAAGGAAGCTGATAGAAGTAGCACTTCCCTGGGGAAGGTGATGAAACTGACCCAGGAGGATGCAGCTCCTCTCTGGCTGATCTGTGAGGGTTGCCCTGACCCCCTGGGCTGGGCCACCAGGTTCCAGGGGTAACCACAGGGGGAACCCCTCTTCCTCCTCTGTTAGGCATCAAATGCAGGAAAGTGAGCTGTGGGAGATTGGGTTTCTCACTCTGTCCCCCTCTCTCTTTCCTAGAACCACGAGCACAAGGAAGACATCCTCTGTGTGGCTCATTGTTCACCTTCTCCCCTCGCCACCTCCAGTTATGATGGGGAGATTATCATCTGGAATGTCATCTCAGGCCACATGTACTGCAAGCTGCATTCCCCCAGCCCCTCTGATGGCACAGAAGGTAGAGAAGGTAGGGACGGCAGGCTCGCACTCCTGGCAAGTTGTCTAAAGGGAGCTCATCTCTGGAATGCTTCCCAGTTATAAGGGAGTGACCTGGTTTCAGGTCTTAACTTGTGAGATAGATTTTCAGAGCTGGGGAGGGCGAGAGGGGTGGGGGGAACTTGAGAGTTCAGCTAGCTCAGTACACATCCCCGGGCACCTGTCCATCAGAGCCCATCTCACACACACCTGAAACTAACACAACATTGTAAGTCAATTATGTGCTTGTGTGCTTCAGTCATGTCCGACTCTTTGCGACCCCATGGACGGTAGCCCACCAGTCACCTCTGTCTATGGGATTCTCCAGGCAAGAATACTGGAGTGGGTTGCCATGCCCTCCTCAAGGGGATCTTCCCAACCCAGGGATCGAACCGGCGTCTCTTATGTCTATTGCATTGGCAGGCAGATTCTTTACCACTAGCACCACCTGAGAAGCCCCATTACTTATATGCTACAAAACTTCCCACTGTCCCACTGCACTCTTTCCAGTTCTTCTGCCCTGGTCCCAGTTCTTTAAGGCTGTCTCACTGTGTATCTGCTAATGTGACCATGGGTCCATTCACTCACTTATTCATTCAAAGAATACAGACAAGTTCCTGCCATATGCCAGGCCCAGTGCTAGGTCTCAGGCTGGTAATTGCATCCCTCTCTCCCCATGAGTCCTGAGCCATGTGGAAAACACACGTGGGCAGGTCCACTTTCTATCAGTTCCATTGCTGGTGGTGCTGGACTGTAAAAGTGGCAGAAACCCAGAGCCACACAGGCAGCTTCTTACCACTGCTCTCCCCACGTCCAGAGTCCAGCTTCATCCTTCCCAAGTGGCCATCTGCAGATGTTCATCATCCAACAGCCAGAGGTCCCACTCCTCACACCCATGGGCACCAGCAGGAGAGACACAGACAGAAGTGCTGGGCATTTTTGCATAAAACTGGGGAGTTTCTACATCTCCAGAAGCCAAACCAGCCCACCCTTAGAGAGCCATGAGCCTCAGACTACAATCCCTGCTTTAGGCATGTGATGACTTTGTAGCCAAGGAAAATCTCCAGTGACTCCTTGGATCAGAAAATATGTGTGAGCTGCTCCCACGGGCATAACCCCATGGGACATGTGTACCAGAGGCTAGAGAGAGATGTGAGACCTGGTGCTGTACACACCAAGGGACTCACAGTCTAAATTCAGGCACAAGATGTGATGCTCAACAGGTAAAATGAGGATAAAGCAATGCAGTCGGCCTGCTGTGCTTGACAGATGCTCCGGAGGGCAGTGGTTAGAAACTGAAGCCTTTGGACACCATGAGATTAAAAAGAAATTCTTATCTGTAGATTTATGATCCTGTCTATTTCTAGACACTTTGCTGCGTATAAAAAAAGACCCTTCTGTGAAGCTGTTTCTGAGAGTGCCTAAGAGTTTTAAAAATCTTTGGGGAAAAAGTGGTGGCATTTCCTTCTAAAGGTTTATTTTCATTGCATTAAATTGAGAATTAAGTCACTGGCCAAGAATGCAGTGTTGACCTTTCAGCCAGCAGTTCTAATTTAAAACCCTCTTTGCAGCAGCATTTATTGCTTCAAGTTATGTGGCCCTTGGTTTTTGAAAAACTGCTCTTCTGCTCCCAAAATGCAAAAGCCAGCCCTAGTTCCTAATTATTCACATTTCAATGGTGCAAAAAAAAAAAAGCACAAATTCGGTGGAAGGATGTGAACGTTCCCGCGGCCTTCCAGAAAAGAGCAGCACTGGCTTGGCCTGAAGGTCAAAACAAAGCACGGTGGTCCTTTTCACATGAGAGTGGTTAAGAGACTGCTGTCTCATTTGGAAAACCATCTGGACAATTCTTCTGAAGTCATTCTCAGTGGAAAGGGGAGCTAAGAGAGAAAGGAAATTGTGTGAGCAAAGCTGATGATCTGAAAATACATTCTTTCTGCCAACTTTTCTACATTTTAGCTTCATTCTCCCTTATGCATATTGAGAATTGTTATGTCTTCTCTGACATCAAAGAGAAAGAATTTGAGAGTGAAAGAGAGACCAAGAGATTTCAACCAGGCTAAAATCCAGGAAATTTGTGAGTTCTCTGGAAGGCTTTTTCTTCTTCCTTTTTTCTTATTGTGGTAGAATACACGTGGGCTTCCCAGGTGGAGTTAGCGGGAAAGAACCCGCCTGCCAATGCAGGAGACATAAGAGAATCAGGTTCAATCCTTGGGTCAGGAAGATCCCTTGGAGGAGGGCATGGCAACCCACTCCAGTATTCTTGCCTGGAGAATCCCAGGGACAGACAAGCCTGGAAGTCTATAGTCCATGGGGTCACAAAGAGTTGGACACAACTGAAGTGACTGAGCACACATGCAGAATATACATAATGCAATATATACCATCTTAAATATTTTTAAGTGTACAGTTCAATGGTTTTAAATACATTCATATTGTTGTGCAATCATACTCTCCATCCTTCCCCATGAATTTTCTTGAAACTAAAGCTCTTTATCTATTAAACAATACCTCCCCATTCTCCCTTCTCTTCAACCCCTGGCAGCCACCATTATACTTTCTGTCTTTATGATTTTGATTACTCATGAAAATAGAATCATACAGTATTTATCTTTTTGTGACTGGCTTATTTCCCTTAGCATAATGTCCTCAAAGTTCATCCATGTTGAGCATATAGCTGTTTCCTTGCTTTTAAAGATGTTGAGCATATAGCTGTTTCCTTGCTTTTAAAGACTAAATAATATTCCACCATTTATATATGCCACAGTTTGCTTGTCCATTCATCCATTGATGGATAGTTGGGTTGCTTCTACATTTTAGCTATTGTGAATAACATTGCTGTGAACACGGTTGTACAAATATCTCTTCAAGATCCTGCTTTCAGGTTTTTTTGGTATATACCCAGAAGTAGAATTGCTGGGAAAAAAAGTGAAGTGAAAGTTGGACACACTCAGTCGTGTCCGACTCTTTGCGACCCCATGAACTATACAGTCCTTGGAATTCTCCAGACCAGAACCCTGGAGTGGATAGGCAGCTGTTCCCTTCTCCAGGGGATCTTCCCACCCAGGGATCAAACCCAGGTCTCTCGCATTGCAGGCAGAAAACTTGGAACCACCATACTGTTTTCCCACATTGGCCCCGCCATTCCACATTCCCACCAACAGTGTACAGGGCTCCAGTTTCTCTACATCCTGACCAACACTTGTGATTTTTTGTTTCTTCCACAATAGTCATCCTAATGGATGTGAGGTGGTATCTCACTGTGGTCTTGTCCTTTCACCTGCTTATGGCTATTTTATATCTTCTTTGGAAAGGTGTCTGTTCAAGTATTTTTTCCCTTTTAAAAAATATATATTTAATTTGTTTATTTGGCTGCATTGGGTCTTAGTTTCATCATGCATGATCTTTCATTGAGGCACACAGACTCTCTAGTGGTGGCACACGGGCTCCAGAGTGCACAGACTTCAGTTACGGCATGTGCAGGCTTAGTTGCTCCAAGGCATGTGGGATCTTAGTTCCCCAACCAGGGCTCGAACCTATGTCCGCTGCATTGCAAGGCAAATTCGTAATCACCGGACCACCAGGGAAACACCCCCTGCCCATTTTTTAATCTGATTTTCTTGTCGTTGCTTCTTAGAAGTCTTCTATATACTCTGGATATTAGTTCATTACCAGACAAATGATCTGCAGCTATCCTCTCCCATTCTGTAGGCTGTCTTTTTACTCTACGGATGGTGTCTTTTGACGCACAAAAAGATCAGTTTTTGTGAAGTCCAATCGGTCTACATTTTTCTTTTGTTACCTATGTTTTTGGTGTCATATCCAAAAACTCATTTCCATGTCCAATGCCATGAGGCTTTTCTCCTATGTTTTATTCTAAGAATTATCTTGTTGTAGGTCTTCCATTTAGGTCCTTCATCCATTTTGAGTTAATTTTCATACATGACATTAGGTAAGGGTCCAGACTTATTATTTTGCAGGTGGTTATCCAGTTTTCCCAGAGAAGGCAATGGCACCCCACTCCAGTACTCTTGCCTGGAAAATTCCATGGACGGAGGTGCCTGGTAGGCTGTAGTCCACGGTGTCGCGAAGAGTCGGACACGACTGAGCAACTTCACTTTCACTTTTCACTTTCATGCACTGGAGAAGGAAATGGCAACCCACTCCAGTGTTCTTGCCTGGAGAATCCCAGGGATGGGGGAGCCTGGTGGGCTGCCGTCTATGGGGTCGCACAGAGTCGGACACGACTGAAGCGACTTAGCAGCAGCAGCACCATCCAGTTTTCTTGGCACCATTAGTTGAAAACACTGTCCTTTCCCCACTAAAAAGGGTCTTGACACCTTTGTCAAAAATCATTTGACCAAAAACATGTGGGTTTATTTTTGGGCTCTCTGTTCTATTCCATTTTTCTACCCATCTGTTTTTATACCAGTACCGCACTGTTTTGGTGACTGTAGTTTTTGTACAGTCAGTTCTGAAATCAGGAAGTATGAGCCCCCCCAATTTTATTCTTCTTTTTCAAGATTGTTTTGGCTATTTGGAGGTCCCTTGAAATTCCATGTGAATTTTAAAAGGAGTTTTTCTATTTCTGCCAAAAATGTCTTTGGGATTTTGATAGAAATTGCACTGAATCTGTAGATCATTTTGTGTAGTACTCTCATTTTAACGATATTGTCTTCCAATTTATGAACATAGGATGTGTCTCCATTTATTCATGTCTTAATTTCTTTCAACAGTGTCTTGTAGTTTTCATTATACAAGTATTTCACCTCCTAGGTAAATTCCTAAGTGTGCTACTCTTAATGCTATTGAAAATGGAATTTTTTTCCTTATTTACTTTTCAGATTATTCCTTGGTCATGTATACAAATGCAACTGATTTTTTGTGTGTTGACTTTGTATCCTGCTTCTTTGAGGAATTCATTTATTGGTTCTAAGAGACTAAGGTTTTTTACTTAGGGAAACTAATAATATTTACTTCATTTGTAAGTAATAATATTTATTATAACAAAACAACATTTAATATAATTATAATAAAATAATATTTAAATAGTGTTTAATAACAGAATTATAATGAACATAATAACAGTATGTTAATAATTATATAAATGACATATTTGATTTTATATGTCATTTTCCTGAGTGCTTTTAATGTTTCATCTCACATAGTGCTCACATTGACCCAGAGAGATAGGTGCTCTTGGACCCATTTTCACAGATGAGGAAACTGAGGCTAGAGACTTAACTAACAGCCATTATAACGATTACCATTTGCTGAGTGCCCCTGTGCTCTGAGTACCTTAGGTTCAGTATCTCCATTCAGCCTCCACTGCAAAGCCATGGAACAAGATTCCCAGAGTCTCTAATTTAATCTTCACTGAAACTCTGTGAAACAGGAAGTATTGTCTCCCTACCACAGGTGAAGAAAACAGGTTTAGGGAAGTGAAACGCTCCCCGAGACCACACATGGGTAAGTGAGGAGGCAGTACATATGCCCATTTCCCAGGACTCTGCAGCCCCCCACCCAAGACAAAGTGAGCAAGTTAGCGGGGGGTCATCCTTGCTGCCCCTCCCCCTACTCATCATTTTCCCTCCCGCCACCCCGTAAGTCAATTCCCCAAGAGCTGGATAACCTGAGAGTAAGGTGACCCTTAGCCCAATCTGTGTGTGTGTCCCAGGCACCAGGGAGGACACCATGTAGGTGGCCCTCCATCTGCCTCTGAGAACCTTCAGCCCTCCAGAAACAACCTTCAGTCCCTCAAGGACAACCCTCAGCCCCCTAAGGACAAACACAGAGCCCAATATCAAGGGCATAGGCTTTGGATACAAACACATCTGGGTTTGAATGTCAGCCCCTCAGCTGTGTGACCTCAGGCAACGCGGTTCTTTCTAAACCATACTCTCACTGCTTGATAAAATCAAGAGATAAAGTCTAACTAGGATTGTTGTGATCGTTGAATATGGTGATGTTGAGACGTGCTTAGCTCCAGGTCCGGCACAGAATGTATTCTAGGTGCGTAACCCAACTTGTGATCGTGGTCCACCTGAGGGCAGGGCCTGAGTCTGCCACGTCCACTGTGGCTTCCCAAGCGCACAACACAGCGCCGAGCTCAGAGTCAGGCCCAAACAAATGCTGTTGAACAGTGAATAGCCTGGGTCATGGGTGTCCCCATGGTGCTGAGACAAGGGAGCAGCACCTCTTTATTTCACTCCAGCACCCACTCCCTTATTTACATGAGAACTTTCCTTTCACCTCCAGTCGAGGCAAGTCACCCCAGAGCCCACAGACTCAAGGAGGGTGAGATGAAGAAGCTCCTTGCCCATCTCCTAACACCCAAACAGCTATGTCCATTGTGGCTCTTGGAGGTTTGCATCTAAGTAGGTCTGCAGGATTTTTATGTAAGAGCAAACTTTGAGTTCTATGTGCTAAGCTCTTGGAGAGATTGGAGATAAGTGGGGAAAAAGACAAATGTGAGCCCCGTGTTGATGGTGCTTCAAGCCCAGCAGGAGGAGTGGAAGGTAAGGAAGTAAGGAGGTGGGTTTAGAAGTTATTCCAACACCCTGGGAGACAGTGGAGGACAGAGGTGCCTGGTGTGCTGCAGTCCATGGAGGTCACAAAGAGTCAGACCTGACTGAGCAACTGAACAGCAACTAATTCCCATCCAGGAATTCTAGAGAGTGGGGACCTCCTGGGAAATACCCATAGATTTCCAGGCAAAGCCCCCGACTGCCCTACCATCTCTCTCAGCTCCTCCCTCAAGCCTTAACCAAGTTCCCCATCCTTGACTCTCTGCAAAAGCCCTAGGGTCCTGGGGCAATGCAGGGGTGCCCTGGATTGCCTTCACATCTGACTTTACCCCCTAGCCAGGCTGGGCTGCTTCTCAACCAGCAAGGCCACCTGCACAACCAAAACCCTCTCCTTATCTCTAGGCCCAGACAGAAATGTCTCCTGCCTCGCCTTCCTCAAGACTCGGGCAGCCAACTTGGAATCAGCCTCCGCTTCCCTGATGGCCAATGGGCCCCGAGGTGAGAATGGAGCCCACGCTGGCCGTCGCCTCGTCTCTAAGAAGCGGCCACTGCAAGCCGGGGTTCCAAGAGGAAGGACCCCCAGGCATTCGGGACTCCCCAGGCACTCCCTGGCTGACTCAGCCTAGCCTGCCAGCTGGGGGAGGGCAACTTCCTCCCAGTTGAGTCTCTCTGCCTGCTGCCTCCCCAGAGGCCCCTGGTGATTCCTGCAAAGACTAGGGCTCACAGGATGTCGGTTAGAGAGGTTAAATAAACATCAAATGTTTATTTAGCCAGGGAGCGGCAGACTGCCACAGCACCCACAGGAGGCCTGACAGAAGAGCTGAGAGTCACGTAATGGGGGTCAGCCTGCAGGGGTGCAGTCATACCCAGCCTTTTTTGGCACCAGGGACTGGTTTTGTGGAAGACAATTTTTCCATAGACCGGGAGGTAAGAGATGGTTTCGGGATGATTTATTGTGCAGTTTATTTCTATTATTGTTACATCAGCTGCATCTCAGATCATCAGGCATTAAATTCCGGAGGCTGGGGACTCCTGGAGTAGAGGACATTTCCTGAGGCCGCCTCCACCACTAACTAGCTCGGTGATGTCACATAGATGACAGGACCTCTGGCTTCAGTGGACTGTAAGGAGTGGGCCAGTGTCCTGCTCCAAAGCAAAGGAATTTTATTTTAAAGTGAGTTAGAAACAGCTACCTGTGTTGTTCTGATTGCAGGAGCCCAGGTCCCAGGGCATTCGGTTGTTTGTAGTCTCCTCACTAGAGGAGACCGCCTCCCTGCTCTGCTGCCGCACTCAAGGGGACCGCCTCCTCCCGATGCCTGACCTTGGCCTGGCCCTGAAGCTTCCGGCCTGTTGGCACCAGGCGCCCTCCACCCTGGGCGTCCCTCGCTTCTGCTTTACCTGTCAGCAGCACAGGACCCCCTCCCCTGAGAGAAGAGGAGGATCCCACAGTCTGTGATTTAGGGAGCTTCTGAGGCGAAGAGGTATGCATGGGGTTCCCACTTCACAGGCTTGCTGTGAATACCCACCAGCAAAGCACCCAAGAATTGTGACTGACAAGCCAAAAGAGGTCCCGGAGAATTCCTTCGACTAGACAAGTCCCACAGTGTGTTTAAAAGACATGCCTACACACCAAGTGCCTGCGTGCACACATACGCACACACATTAATTGTTGCCATAGCACAAACTTCCATACCTCCCCTCCACAGCCCAAGGAAGCCTTCTCTGTCAGGAAGGCTGCCTGGAATAGTGGAGAAGGGAGAGGCTATTGAGACACTTAATCCAAAGCCTCCAAGAGGAGCCCCTTCCCCAGATACACACGGATCAATCATTCAGCTGGTCAGATTAAGCCAAGCGACACAGGCGCCACCCTAGAGCCCTGAGACTGCGGTGCCTCTAAACAGAGACTCCCAGACTCTGCCCGGAGCTCCAGAACTGCGAAGCACCAGCCCCTAAGTGCCCTCCCTTCTGCTTCCCTCCTCCCAGGTTCTGTCACCTTCTGGAGGCTGTTCGGTGGGGCCCGTCCCATTGCAAACTTCGCTCCTGAAAGTTGGGTAGTGAGTTGGAAATAAGTTCCATACTTCATGTTTGGGTTGGTTTGTTTTTTGACACTAGTCTGTGTCAAAAAAAACTAGTATCTTTCTCATTAAGGAGAATGTATTTCACTTGCTATTGTCTGACAGGTAAGCTTTACCACTGACGAACCATGTGTGTGTCTGTCTGTCTGTCTATGATGGACCCTGTGTGTGTCTGTGTGTATGTGTGATGGTCTGTGTGTGTGTGTGTGTGTTTGTGTGTGTATGTAATGGGACCTCTGTGTGTGTGTGTGCGCATATATCTATGCGTCTGTCTGTGATGGACCCTGTGTGTGTCTGTGTATATGTGTGATGGACTCTGTGTGTCTGTCTGTGATGGGCTCTGTGTGTGTGTGTGTGTGTAATGGTCCCTCTATGTGTGTGTGTGCACATCTATCTGTGTGTCTGTCTGTGATGGACCCTGTATGTGTGTGTGTGTGTGTGTGTGTGTGTGTGTGTAATGGTCCCTCTATGTGTGTGAGCGTGCATGTATCTGTGTGTCTGTCTGTGATGGACCCTGTGTGTGTGTGTGTGTGTTTGTGTGTGTGTGTAATGGTCCCTCTATGTGTGTGAGTGTGCATGTATCTGTGTGTCTGTCTGTGATGGACCCTGTGTGTGTGTGTGTGTGTGTGTGTGTATAATGGTCCCTCTATGTGTGTGAGCGCACATGTATCTGTGTGTCTGTCTGTGATGGACCCTGTGTGTGTGTAATGGTCCCTCTGTGTGTGTGTGCGCATCTATCTGTGTGTCTGTCTGTGATGGACCCTGTGTGTGTGTGTAATGATCCCTGTGTGTATGTGTCTTCAGTCCAGAGACAAAGCCCGGGTCAGCAGCATGGTGGTGACAGCGGGAGTTGCCTGTGCCTACGTGGCTGACAGCGCGGCTTTGTGCACGTCTATGACATCGAGGAGTACAGCCTGCAGGGACAGGAACTGCAGCCTCCCACGAGTAGGCATGAGCTCTCCACGTGAGATGCTATGATGAGCATAGCTTCAGTTTTAGTTAAATATTAGATTAAATAAAATTTAATATTTTTCTAGAGAAAAATATTTTCATGAAAGTATTCAATAATGGCAAGGTGAGAGGAAAATGGCACTCACACACTCTTGGATGGAGGGTGAGTTGGTATATACTGTCTGAAGGGCGTGAAGGGCAAGTTGACAATGTGCATTAAAGTCTATTGTGCAGCAAGTCTATTCTAAGGATTTGGCAGGAAAAAAAGAGTAAAAAGCATAAACAAAGACTTAGTTATAAGGTTGTGAATCAGCATACTGTTTATAAGAGAGGCAGAAGAAAATAATAGAGAAACCAAGCTGTCCAGTGTAAGGGGAATAATTAAATATGTGATGGTATAGAATAGAACATATGGAAATATCACTGAGTTATTGTGTAAGGATGCCATGTGTGAAAATGTATTTATAGGGAGAATATTCATGATAAAATTGTTCAATGAAAAATTAGGTCACAAAACAATATGCAACCCTTGTTAAAACGAAGACATACATGGAATATTGAAAGTCTGGAAAGATATGCATCAAGGATGTAACAAATCCTTATTTCTTTGTACATGAGGTTTTGAAAAGTGAAAGTCACTCAGTCGTGTCCGACTCTTTGGGACCCCATGGACTATACAGTCCACAGAATTCTCCAGGCAGTAATACTGGAGTGGGTAGCCTTTCCCTTCTCCAGGGAATCGTCCCAACCCAGGAATTGAACCCAGGTCTCCTGCATTGCAGGCAGATTCTTTACCAGCTGAGCCACAAGGGAAGCCCACATTGAGGTTTTAGCTATGCTTTTATTTTCTTCTTTTTAAAAATCTGTCTTTTCTAATTTTTCTAGAGATATAATGCTTTGGTAATAACAGAATATGTTTAAAGTGTTAAAAGCCTTTCATACAGTTGTAGAAATGCTCATGTTTAGAAAAAAAATCAAGCAGCATGATAGAATATAAAATGAAAAGCAGTAGTTGTTTCTCTGACCTCCTCCAACACCCAGCCTGACTTTTCTGCATCCTAGCAACACTGTTAATGAATTTCAATTTCCTTCCAGAAAGGTTCTATGCATATATATGTATATGCATATATATATATATATATATATATATATATATATATATATATATAAAATATATACAGGAACACATACACACACCCCCACAATAATACATCACTTTCAGGACTCATTTTTTTCCTTTGTATCTTAGCCAGCTTTATATATAAGCATATTTAGGTTTAGCATATTTGAATGGCTACATAATATTTCATTAAATATATTTCTGTAAAGCCAATTTAGAGGCAAATATTCACCTACCTCCCCTTGTTCACTTTTTCCTGTTCCACCACAGGAGAGGTTTAAATGTTAAAATGTGAGAAATTGGAATTTAGAAGTAAGAGTGATCAGCCTTGCATTGGTCTTTACCCTGAGTACTGGGAACGTAGCTTTCACCAGGCTGTATTAAAAATTATTTTGATTACTTTCCCACTCCTGCATGCTTACCAAACCCTAAGTACTAAAGGAAACTACAGGGTGAGGACCCTGAACAAGCCCCACTTTATATATCTTTGAAGCTGGCATAGGGTCTTGAACATAGTAGATGCTTGATAAACTTGTATCAAATTAATGTAGCAAGACCAAGGACTTGTCACAGCAGTACCTCTCTCGCTGCTGGGCTCACTGGCTCCGACCCCCGCTGCAGTGACTGTTATACGGCGCCCAGCATCGGGGTGCACCCCTTCCACCGCACTCAGGCGTGCTCTTTCCTCTGATTTAGATGTGGCATTCTGGCAGGCCCACATCAGCATGGCTTCATCGTGAGTACCATTTATTTTAGAGTTCAAGAATGTACTAAAGAGTCAAAATGCTTTTCACAGCTTTGAGTAAATGGTTTCTCTCAGAAGCCTTCTGAATTAATCAGAAGATGAGGGCAGTGTTATAATTCTGCTGCTGCTGTGAGAACTGGATGTTTATGTCCCCTACACAGAGTAAAGGAAGAGATCTGAAGTCATTTTTCTTATAAATGATGATTGTTTTCCTTGAATTGATCTGGTATTTTAGTGTAAGTATAGATGCTTAGTATGTTTAAGATTTTTTTCACTGGAGTTAAAAGGAGCCAGTGCTGGTGTGGGGCCTGGACACTGGTCAGAAGTTTCTTTCCAACCTCTTGGTGTTCCCACAGACCCATCGTCCGTAAGATGTTTCCAGTATATCTTGTCTGATATCTTGGGACTGGAGTTACGGAATCTGAAGGGGGTGTGGCATGGTAGGAGGCAGCGAGAGGATGGTACTGAGAATAATCCAGGAGATGAACCTGGTTTCTATATTCCAGCTGTAATTAATGAGGGTGTTGACGCATTGAGCCAATGTCCCTTTCTTGCTGGGGCAGCCTCAGCCCATCTCCCTTCCCCTTTCATCTCATTAGTTTGGAGCTGATAGAAGAAGAAGAAGTTCTGCTCTCATCCTCCCTGGACCTCACCGTGCGCCTGTGGAGTAGGGACCGGGCGTTCATCGGTGAGGACCGTCCACCTGGCCACCAGCTCAGTCCCAGTTTGGGGCCTCAGTTGAAGCCTCCATCGGGTCGTGTATTCTCTGAGGTCTAGGGTGTTAGTCAGATTAGGCTGACATGATCAAATAACTACCATAGACTGGGCAGCTTAAGCCACAGAATTTTGTTTGTCACATGTGTGCTATCCTGGAGACTGGAAGTCTGAGATCAGGGTCCCAGCATAGTCCCTGGGGGATTTTCCTGGTTTACAGATGGGCTCCTTTTATGCACATCTTTTGCTGAGTCTTTTTATGGTCCCGGGGGCTCCCCGATAGCTCAGCTGGTAAAGAATCCACCTGCAATGCAGGAGACCTGGGTTCGATCCCCGGGTTGGGAAGATCCCCTGGGGAAGGGAAAGGCTCCCCAGTCCAGTATTCTGGCCTAAAGAATTCCGTGGACTGTATAGTCCATGGGGTCATAAAGAGTCGGACATGACTGAGTGACTTTCACTTTCACTTTATGGCCTGGAGAGAGAGAAAGAGAGAGAGAGAAAAAATGTGAACGCTCTGGTGTCTCTCCTTATAAGAACACTGTTCCTATTGGATCAGGGTCCTACTTTTAGAACCTCATTTAACCTTTGCTGTTGTTCAGTCGCTAAGTCATTTCTGACTCTTTGTGGCCCCATGAACTGCAGCATGCCAGGCTCCTCTGTCCTCCACCATCTCCCCAAGTTTGCTCAGATTCTTGTCCATTGAGTCAGTGATGCTATCTAACCATCTCATCTTCTGCCATCCCCTTCTCTTCTTGCCCTCAGTCTTTCCCAACATCAAGGTCTGTTCCAATGAGTCAGCTCTCCGCATCAGGTGGACAAAGTATTGGAGCTTCAGCTTCAGCATCTGTCCTTCCAATGAATATTTAGGGTTGATTTCCTTTAGGATTTACTGATTTGATCTCCTTGAAGTCCAAGGGACTCTAAAGACTCTTCTCCAGCACCACAATTACTTCTTTAAAAGACTTATCTTTTAATACAGTCACACTAGGGTTTAGGGCTTCAACATAAGAATTGGGGGGAAGGGTACCAAATTCAGTGTATACCTTAAAATCAGTTTACTTTCACAAAATTTATCAAAATTAGATACATTTAAATTTAGAGAACTCTGGTAGACTGGTGGCAGTGAATTGGTACAGAAACATGTTATGATGTTTTGCAGGAAAGATTCAGGACTAGGGAGCTCTGAGATGGGAGAGGTCTGACCTGAATGGGCTGTGGTGATAAGATTAACCCAAGTTACTGCTCAGAGGGACTCTACCTGTTTCAGCAGGCCCTCTTGTCTCCCTAGCTAATGTTTCTTGAAGAAGGTACCAGAACTGTTTTGGATTTTTCATGCAGGCTCTTAGTACATACTGAGTCACTTGTGCCCTGATGTGATACATTCTGTAGGCGGTGTTTCTGGACTGGAACCTCCAGGGCCAATTTCCGTGGAATTGTTTCTTATGAAACTACCAGACCAGAGCTGAATTTGATTAAGTGGACCTAGCAAGGGTTAAGAGAAGACAGGTTACCTCCCATCTTATGCTTACCGTTTACCAATTTACTTTTCCAGGGACCTTTGGGCAGAGCAGCCCCTGGGATATTTTCGCTCCTGCCTCCTGGAGCCACCCTAGAGTGCCCCCATGAAGTCCCGACAGATCCCCAGAGCATGCCTGCTCACCCAGTGCTAGAAATGACGCAGGAAGGATCAGGCAGGAGAGAAGGGGGATGGAGGAGGAGGAAGCAGGAGAAGGGGAGGAGGAGGGGAGGAAGTATAGTCAGTTCAACACAGTCCAAATACCTAACTCCTATGATGTGAAAGAGGGTCAAGCAACAGACTTCATGAGTGACCTTGATCTTGTGTAGGGAAAGCTGCTTCGATGTTTGTAGTTCTGTCCAGCTGGACTCCAAATGCCTCAGGACACACTCGGTAAATTCTTTCCAAGAAAGACGAACACACACACAGACCCTGAGGAGCTCTTACATAGTATATAGGAGGGGACTTCCCTGGCAGTCCAGTGGTTAGGACTCCACACTTCCACTGCAGGGGGCACTGGTTTGATCCCTGGTCTGGTCGGGGAACTAAGATCCCCTATGCCTCGAGGCACAGTCAAACAAAAAGCAAAGCCCCCCCTCCCCGCCCGCCAAAAAAACCCCAAGAAGCAAAGCGTTTGCAGTGCTGTTTATGAGTTAGGGTTAACTAAGGTCTGCTTTGAAGTTCGCCTTCATTAGCTGTGTGACCCCCAGGAATCGCTTCCCCTGACTTATAAAATGAGGAATGGGGTTGGCTGATTTTCCAGTCTCGTTTCAGCCCTGAACATGTGTTTCTCTGCACGTCTGTTTTGATTGGATTCTGGATGTCTGGAATGATTTTTCCAGCATACCAGCCTATCAAACGCAACCGCAAACTAAAATAAGTTGACTGAATGCAGAGAACAATTCACCTGGAAAACATCACAAATGATTTTGAGAGTCGAGTGAAAGCTCAGGGGAAAATGTTCTTGTTATCGCAATAGATTCAGCCAGCCGGGGTCTTGTTCTAACACAGAAACTCCACGTGACTGGAGTCAAACTTGCTCCCCGTCACAGTATGATCCTGGGTTCCTCTTCCCTTATCTGCTCTGTCTCCTTCCAGCCTGAAAAGACCTCTGATCCTCACTCTCCAGGAGACTGCATCCTTGAAGTGAAGGAAGACTCCTGCGGAGGGGATGGATTTGGCAGTGACAGGTGAGCCAAGCTGAAGGTGAAATAAAAGGCAGCATTTCCTGGCTGAGGGATCCAGGCCACTCTGTCATTATCATGAGTCATCTGTCCCTAAGCACCACAGCCTGTGAGCACAGTGAGGTCACAACTCAAATCCCACCAGTTTGATGTCCGGCCTGCTCAGCTCAGGACACTCTCAGAAGTCCCTGTGTTGTCTGGCCATCACATGCAATCAAGGGCTACCTCACAGGGTCTTTGTCTTGAGCTTTGTGGCTATCGTTACTGTCCACCAGGCTGTGTGAGGCTGGATCATCTCACTGTTCCTCCCTTGGGAGCTCCGTGCAACCCCTGAGAGGGTGGGGGGTCTGGGCTTGGACTTCCAAAGCTGGGGGAGCCTGGGGCACCACCTTCTCCCCAAACTGGAGCCTGGCTTCTAAAGAGAAGTAAGGTGAGTGAATAATACCTCACTCCAGTTCCCCAGGCCCCACACCAGGCTTCTTGAGGTCCCATCACCAAGGCAACTGTAGAAACCACCCCTTCAGTGTTCCCTGCCACTCCTCTCATCACGGGGCTAAGATCTAGGTCATGTACCTGCATGAGGGATGACCCCCACCCCCCACCTCAACATTCCCACTTTCTCGGTGCAGCAGCTCCATGGTCATGAGCCCAGGCCCCCTCTGTATGCTTCTGCCCCCTCTCAGCTCCGGCTTCCAGGTTCACAGCGCCATATGGTCCAGACAGCTGCTGGGTCCTCCTGCTTCCACCCACACTCCAGGTAGCGGGAAGAAACAGGGGCATGCAAATCAGGGGTCCACAACAGAGAGGGTGCACGTTCCAGTCAGATCAACCCCCTTTACAGACTTTTCCAGGATGTCCTGAACACTTATGCTCATGTCTTGGTGGCCAGAACTTAGTCACGTGTCCACATCTCCTTGCAGGAGAGGCTAGGAGTTCTGTAACTAGGGAGAAAGGCAGGAGAGGATTAGGGTAGACAACTAGAAATCTCTGTTCTGGAAGGTAAAATAGTTAATGCTTTGGATGCCATCAGAGTCAGAGGGTATCATACATAGAAACATCATTCATCATGCATTTCACGGCAGAGAGTCATAAATTTAAAGTTTTATTTGGGAGACCACTCGGCTTATCAGAACATATCATGGGCTTTGGTTACTGTCACAGGTCTGTCTTTGAAAAAAGTGTGACCTCGGGTGAGACATATCAACTCCCTGATTGTACATCTGCAGATCTCCCAGTCGGTCTGTGGTCTCATGAGATGGTGAGTGTTGATGGTATGTTGGAGTCTGAGACTGGGAAGGAAGGGGGATCCTCGGGGGTTTGAGGGTGTGGCATCATCAACAGCATCTTCCTCGATGGTGGCAGCAGGATCATAGACATCCTCTACGTACCTTCCCAGGACCTGCTGTAGTCTTAGTGGCCTCAGAATGTTAGCCTGCCCTGGCTGCTGTAACAAAATACCAGAGACTAGGCGGCTCAAGAAATAGACATTTACTTCTCACAGTCCTGGAGGCTGGAAGGCCAAGGTCATGGTCACCGCCAATTCAGTTCCAGATGCAGGGGGGCCTTCTTCCTGGCTGGCAGGCTGGCACTTTCTCTGTGTCCTCTCAGGGTGGATAGAGAGCAACCTCCATCCCCTCCTCCTCCTTTGAAGCCACTAATTCTATCAGAAGGGCCCCAGCCTCATGACCTCATCAACCCTAATTACCTCCCAAAGGCCCCCCACCTCCAAATACCATCTCATTGGGGGATAGGGCTTCAATATGTGAATTCGGAGTGGGACCCAATTCTATCCAAAGCACTGAAAGTGCAGTGGAATGTCAGGTGGGGAAAGACTCTGCAACACCATAGACAAGCAGTTCCCACATAGCAGGAGGGGCCACAGCACACTCTCATATTCTCTTGCTTCCACCTTCTCCAGGTAGAGGCAGCAGGGGAAGTAGGCTTTGAACTCAGAGCTGGTTCTGATTCACAGTCACCCTTCAGTGAGGGCCTAAATGAGTGGAAGGGAAAGTGGGAGATGTATGCAGTGAATAAGGCCAGAATGGGGCTGCTTGGAGGGCCCCAAACAGGAGGCTGAATGGCAGAAACCCTCTCACCCAGCTGGATCAACACCAGTGCTTGTTGGGTTAATTTAAAAATACAGATTTTAAAGCAAGGGGCCATTAAAACATGATATGTACATCCTGTAAACATTTTACTTCAATTTGCAAGAGTAGAATGTACATTCATATCCCAATCTTTTGATGTAGGGCCAAGGCTTTTTCTTCACATAAGAGGCAAGTTCAGCACAGTCTGCCATAAATGCATTATTTATCATTTTCAGTTTCTGCTTTTTTTTAAAGTAGAGCTAGAACTTAAAGATATTTGCAAAGCAATGAGAGAGAACTAGACTTCTAGTTTTTTCTTTTTATAATTTCCCCCAAGCTTTAACAGTTGTCTCATCTATCCTCAATTCAACATGACCCTTCATCTAGTCTTTTCCAAATATTCATCTTAGTTTTCACAAAGTTCTTTCACACTAATCTCATCAATTTTCATTTTGTTTAAATAAGTTTATGATCACAATAAAATGTACAACTGGCATTCACAAGTTTGGGAGCAAACACAGCTGATTCTTGTTAAGTACACGACTCAACTCCCCCAAGCCATTGGGAGCAGAAGTACTATCTAGCAGACGTGAGTGTCTAGAGCATTCTGTGGGCATTCGGCAGGGTGTTTACAGAGTCAGTCAATCCATCAATTCAATCAGGAGAGTGTGTACCACACATGATCCCCTGAGCAGCAAGAAGTCCCTAGAAATCAGATGGGTGCTTTCCCTGGAGAGCTTGGCCACAGCCCGGAAGCCAGGGAGGGAGAACATGGGAGGAGGAAGGTGATGTCCTCATGGTTAGTCTCGCAGGTTAGTGTTACCTCACCTGCATCACCTCCACCTCCGTGCAGCCCAACCTCCTCCAACAGCACCAGCCTCATTCAGTGTCAACCACTGTCCAGAGTCTTCCACCAGGCCCATAACTGACAGCAAGGTGGGGAACTGCTACATGACTTGGCTTCATCCTCACAGGCTTCTGGGGACGCACTCCTTTTTATCTTTAATTTTATTTTGTATTGGAGTATAGCCAGTTAACAGACAGTGTTGTGATAGTTTCAAGTGAACAGCAAAGGGACTCAGTCATACAGGTATCCATTCTCCCCCAAACTCCCCTCCCATCCAGACTGCCACATAACATTGAACAGAGTTCCTTGTGCTATACAGTCGATCCTTATTGGTTATCCATTTTATTTTAACTTCATTTTAGTTTTTAATTTTTATTTATTTTTGGCTGTGCTGGGTCTTTGTTGTTATGTGCGGGCTTTTTTCTAGTTGCGGCGAGTCAGGGCTACTCTCTAATGGTGCGTGGGCTTCTCACTGTGGTGGCTTCTCTTATTGCAGAACACGGGCTCTAGGGTATACAGGCTTCAGTAACTGTGACATGTGGACTCAGGAGTTGCAGCTGCCAGGCTCTAGAGCACAGGCTCAACAGTTGTGGCACACAGAATTAACTGCTCCATGACATGTGGGATCTTCCTGGATCAGGGAATGCATCCATGTGTCCTGCATTGACAGGCAGATTCTTTACATTGAACCGCCAGGGAAGCCCCTGGTTATCCATTTTAAATACAGCAGTGTGTACGTGTCCGTCCCAAACTACCTAACTATCCCTTCCTCCCACCCTTCCCCTCGGCAATCGTAAGATCATTCTCGAAGTCTATGTGGTACATACTCCTTGTTATCTCCACCTACAGATGAGGAAACCAAGCCTTAGGGATGAATTGTGATTTGCCTAAAGTCAAACCACTGGTCAGTGGGAAAGCAGGAACATGGTCCCACCGTCTGTTCACTCCCCCACAGTGAAAGAACCAGGCCTTGGAGAAGGGCTTCTGTATGAGCATAGGAAAGAAGGATAGAAGCTGTTGGTAATGGGCAGATTACTGTGGAATGAGGACTCCTCCCCAGAGGGCAGGCCTGAGTGATGGCGTCAGTGTTACTCGCTGAGACACACCAGGGCCAGGGTGAACAGGGGTAGAGAGGTGGCCAGGAGTAGGCGCTTTCCAGGCTGTGCAGGGTGAAGTGAGCCAGGAGAGGCAGACAGGGAGACCACCTCCACAAACACACACCAGGAGGCGAGTGGGTGATGGGGACTGTGCATGGAACTCAGGGCTGGAGACACCGCTGGGCTCCCCAAGAAACAGTGGGTGCTTGACAGAGCAGGGTTGAGGGAAAGGCCAGAGAATCGGTGATCGGATGGAGAGTTGTGCCTTAGAGACAAACCCTGTGCCCCTGATGGGTCAAGTATGTGCTAATTTGGTCTCAAGGTTTGTGAGAAATTGTCAGTGGAAACTGTCAGTCAATATTTTAGGAAAAGTGTGTTCAGCATTCACTCTGCACTGTTTGTTGTGCTCCGCTCTGCTCTGCTGGGCACGGGGCTGTGATGGAACCCTGGGATATAGCCAGGAATGCAGAGGAGCCTGTGCCCTGAGAATCTATGCTCTGGGAGGGCAGAGGGGTCTCTGGGCTCCGCCCCTACTCTGCCTGGATCTCCTTGAAGGAGGGTGCAAAGCATTGTGGGAGCACCAGTGGCCGAGGTCTAGGAGGCCTCCTGGAAGAAAGGAATTCACACTCAGACCCGAAAGATGGGTAGGATGCAGCCATTCCAAAGGAAACCCTAAAAGAAGGAAGAGTTGCTACAATGTAGATGGACCATGAGGACATTGTGCTCAGGGAGATAAGCCAGTTATAGAAGAACAAATGCTGTGTAATTCCACTTACATAAGGTTTCTAGAGTGGTCAAACTCACTAGAGAGTGAAAAAGTGGAATGGTGGTTACCAGGGGCTGGCGGGGAGGAGAAGGGTGAATTCTTTTTTACTGAGTACAGAGTTTCAGTTTTGCAAGATGACAAGTGTTCCAGAGATGGACAGTGGTGATGGTTGCATAACAATGTGAAAGCACTTAATGCCACAGAGCTGTGCACTTAAGTTGGCTAAGATGGTAAATTTTATGTTCTGTGTTGTGTTAGTCAGTCAGTCATGTCCAACTCTGCAACCCCATGGACTGTGGCCCACCAGGCTCCTCTGTCCATGGGATTCTCCGGGCAAGAATACTGGAGTGGATTGCCATTCCCTTCTTCAGGGTATCTTCCCACCCCAGGGATCAGATCCAGGTCTCCTGCATTGGAGGTAGACTTTTTTACTATCTGAACCACCAGGGAAACATATTTTACCCCAATTAAAAATTAGAGAGAGAGAGAGAAATAAAGGAGGAGCATGAGGCCAGGCCCCAGGCAAGGCAGAAAGGGGAGCTTCTGGGAGCTCTGAGCTTGGTTGGCACAGAGCCGGGCCAAGGTGATGGTGGCAAGGACCTGGACATGAAAGGAAGGTGTTTGAAGGGTGGAAGTAGATGGCTTTTCAATGTGTTCAGAGATAAACAGGAGAAAAGACCTAGTGATGGAGGGTCAAGTAGAAAAGATCAGTGTTTACATGTCTTTGCAAGTGGATGACATGCTTTGATGATGGGGCCTACGGCGCTTGACCCAGGGCTTACGTGGAAGCAGGGGTCTGCAGTGAGCCCCCAGGTGCCTGAGGAATCTGCACTCACCTGCTTCTTTTCCTCCAGGCCGCCTTGGAGCAGAGCAAGCCCCCTCGGGGCACACCTGCGCTGGGGACCCCCAGCATCTACCAGAGCCTCCGGTGCCACCAGGTCCCCTGCCTATCAGCGCTCCTGGAAAAGCCGGATTTGTCCATCCTTGGTGCAGATTTGTTTAACTTAGATTTTCTTACACAAGAAAAAGAAGGAAGTGAAGCTGCCCAGAAAGAGTACTGATCACATAGCAGTTTCCTCGTTTGAGTTCTGAAGAAACCAGCTTGCTGTTTTCTCTCCTTGGCAAATTCTACTTCCTCGGTTAATCAAGAAGTCTGACTGAGACTAAGCTTTGCCCGACAGGGGCCCAAAAGAGAACAAAACAAGAAATGATTTCGGCCAACATGGGCCTTTTCCCAAAGCAAATTAGAGCTTGGATTTAAGCAAACAAATCAGATTCAAGGTTTTCCTTCCTCAGAAGCCATTATTCCAGGGAGTAAAGATTCCCCAGGACAGATGGGTCCTGAAACAACTCCCCTAGAACCCCAAATGTCGCAGCAGCAGCTGCCCACGGCTGGGCTGAGGACCGCAGGAGAGAAAAGGGAGGTGTTGATTAAAAAAAGTAAATAACAGCTTTGAAAGCCTGCTTTGTGCCAGGCAAACCTTGGTTAAGATCTCAGATGGATCATCTCGCTCACTCCTAATAGCACTGCCGGGAACAGACACTGTTATTGTCCCATTTTCCCAACAGGGACACTGAGGCTCCAGGAAGCAAAGTGACTTGCCAGTGGTTCACAGTCAAGTAAATGATACAAGGAAATCAGAGCCCAGGCTCCTGACTGTCAACAGCAGTGGCTCTAAGAGAAGAGGGAATAACGTCGGAGGGCCAGTGGGTCTAGCATGGCCCTAGAGCAGTCATTTCAGAGCTGTAAGCCGTCTCAGCAATAGTAGAAAAAGAATAACAACATAGCTGCTGCCCGTTACAGAGCACTTGCTATGCTGATCTCTTCATGGACATCATTTAATCTTCAAAGCCGCCTGGAGAGGGTATGTCCGCACTTTACAGATGAGAAGATCAGTCCTCAGAGAAATTAAATACTTTGCCCAAAATCACACAGCAAAGGGATAAAAGCCCTCAAAATTCAAACCTAAGTTTGGCCCCAAACACTGGATTATTAATCTCTGCCTCTGACTCAGAGCCATCATTTTACAAAGACCTTGTGGCAAAGAGAGCCCACAACTGCACAGCTGGGTAGTCTCCTGCCCCCCTCCCCCAATCCAGCATGTTCTAGGACCAACTCACCCGCCTTGGGTCAGCCCATGACCGTATCCTTCTCAGAGGGGCAGGACAGTGCTGTCCTAGCCAGGCCCATTTCACCGGACCTGGGTTCTACAGGACCAAGAAGAAGCATCCCCCCAGAGCTTGCACCCCATTCTACACCATGCTGCA
Organism: Okapia johnstoni; assembly: GCA_024291935.2. Lineage (NCBI taxonomy): Eukaryota > Metazoa > Chordata > Mammalia > Artiodactyla > Giraffidae > Okapia > Okapia johnstoni. The sequence goes on along the minus strand of CM044321.1, from coordinate 68,048,141 downwards.
GATCCCAGGAACTCGAGATCTCATGCCCAGGTGGCCCCAAGTCCACGTTTGGAGCCTGAGCATCTTCCCCAGGACCTGTCCATCCACAGAGGACCACACGGTCCCAGGATCTCAAGGTGGCTGAGGGGCGGTGTTTGTTGGATACAGACAGATATTGGACATGCTGGCTGGGGGTGCCTGCATATTCATGCTGAGGTCCTCATGGTGCAGGGAGAAGGAGGGCCAGCCAAGGCCTGGGAGCCAGGGGCCGGCTGTCCCTGAGTTGCCACATCCGCCACGGAACTATGAGGGCCCCAAGAATTCTACATCCAAACTGGCCTTCCGGGGCTTCACATAATGGCCAAGGTAGAAAGACCAAACACTCGCCATGTGCTAAATATTTTATTTCACAGTTTGTTAACTTGATACTCAATGTTTAAAAGCTGGGCCTCTGTCTGTACTCTTGTACTGACAAATACTAGGGGCGAGATTGCCCTGACTTCCTGTTCATTTATCGGACTCCTCTAACCCCACACCTCAAGACCCCAGGGACTTCAATCCTCCTTGACAGACCATCCTTGCCAAGACTACTGGAGCCTCACTGGGCACTTTTTAGGAGTCCCAGCCCTGCCTCCACCCCCCACCATGACAGACAGTTCGCATATGTCTGAATTGCCAGCTGCTCTGCTACCAAGTTAAATTGCCTGATTTCCCCATGATCTTTCTGACCCAACCAGCCAGGAACCCAGACCTGTGCCCCTCCAGCTGGTGCTTGTGGAGAACCTACACATCAGTGAGGACTTACCCACGAGGAAATCCAAGCTAAACAAACTTAGGCAAAAAAAAAAAAAAAATGTATTGACTCCTAGAACTTCGGGAAAAACTATGACCAGGAATTTAAAAACCCCATCAGGACTGTCCTTCCAGCTCTCTGCCCCTGCAGTGCTGCCTGTCTTCTTTCTGCAGACCAGTTCCCTCCACGTTGCAGGAAGCAGGGCCACGACAATCTCCAGGTTTAATCTGCATCCTTAGCTTCACAGAGAGACGGACTTTGAGTTCTCTCAGGTTCCAAGTCCCAGATTCCTAGCAAAGGCACTTGCTGGCAGATCCCCAGGTCCAAACTTACTTCGGCCTTGCCAACTGGAGTCTTGGGCTGGTTCCTTTAGAATGGCTCTTCTGCAGCTGCCCCAGTGATTCAGCAGTTAAGACTTTGAGCTTCCAATGCAAGAGACAAGGGTTCGATTCCTAGTCAGGGAATTAAGATCCCACATGCCACTGGGCCAAAAAATTAAAATTAAAAAAAAAATAGAGCCATGGGGATGAAAGGGCCCTGCAGTCACTGTTACCCAGAAAGAAAAGAAGAGGACATTGGGTACACAAACAGTCCTCTGCATGTCCCTTAACGTCTATCATCAAGTTCCATTGTCTCAGACGATGAGACTGTTTCTGTCTGTCTATCTGCCTACCCCTTCCCTCCCCATGCCCCTCGCCCTGTTTTCCCTTCCTTCCTTCCTGACCTGGGTTTGAATCCTGAGTTTTCTCCTTCACACTGAATCCAGGCTCCAGAGGCACCGAGGGGACTCAGTCCCAGCTCTGGCATCAACTTGCTAATGGGCCAGAGCAAATTACGACTTCATCCTTCTGCCTTAATTTCTCCAGATGTTAAAGAGGGAGAGGGGGAGCAGACAGGTTTCCCCACTCTGTTTCTAGATCTTTGAGCAATCAGCCCGACTTGTCCAGACCTCTTTTTCCACCCTACTTTTCATAAACCTTTAAACTGGATTTCTATTTTAATGAAATATTCATTTTTAATCCTTGATTTTTTGAACCAAAGCATTTAGAGTTTAATCCTCAGGGTCCTAGCCTGCCTGCCTGGTACTATTTTCAACTGAGAGCTCAGCGTTAACGTTGTTCCGCTGAGGGCTGTGTTGCCTCTGTTAACTAATCCCATGAAGAAATAATGCCATTATACAAAGTCAGCGGTGTTCAGAGTGAAACCCATCTTATAAATCAAGCCGAACAGGATTCCAGATACTTCCAGATGCCGCTTCCAATTGGTCTGGCCTTGTTGGAAGAAAACAGGGCAAAGTTATGAAACAAAGGAGTGAACATCTGACTTTTCTCTGTCCTGGCTCCTGAGTGGGGAATTGCCTCCTCCTTCCCAGATCTGACCCCAAGTTTGTGAGCCTGACAGCCCTGGTGTGAGTGACCTGCCATCAGTGATGAAGCCTGATCAGGATCCTGTTCGCTAATCAGTGGTATCATAGGATTAGACTGTCTTCTCTCCTCTTGTCTGGACAACCCAAAGGAGCACTTCTTGGCTAAGCCTCAGGACACAAGCTCTTTGTTTTTTCTGCCCCTATTTGGTAGGAAATAGGAGCCATCAGGACTTGCCTGGAGGTCAAGTGATTAGGACTCAGAGCTTCCGCTGCAGGGGGGCACGGGTTTGATCCCTGGTTGGGAGACTAAAATCCTGCACCGCTGCATGGTATGGCCGAAAAGAAAGAAAAAAGAAAGAAAACAGGGGTCCATCAGGGAGGGACTGTGGTCTTGTCTCCACTCTAGATGTTTAGGGGGAGGCTGGCTACAGTTCCTGAAAATGTGGTCAGGTCCCTCTGAGATCCAGGATGGGGCCAGGATCATTCTTCTAGACCCTGGAGGCCACTCTGAATCCTGACTGCTTGGGAGCCCCTTCCTGGGACCATCATCATCTTCCCTCCATCTCTCACACCACCACCACCATCCCCTCCCTGGCTGAGCTCAGGTGAAACCTGGGCCTGCCCTCCCCTCGGTTTCAAGAACCCCAAGAGAATATTTTGTAGTTTATCACACCTTCCTGGACCTCCCATCCTGAAACTCACCCATCAGCCTCCCCTCTTCCTTCTACCTCCTATTTGTGGACTCTGATGAAGAATGATGCCATCTGTGTGCATCTTTATGACTATCAGAGATGTTACTAGCTTACTTTTCCTAGACAAAACCAAAGCAAGCGCTCTGCATCTGGGAGATGTCTCTCTGGTGAAGCACAGGTAGGAAAACATTGCAAGAAAGACACAGGCAATATTATTTTCATTCACGATGGAGCACTGTATGGACTGAATCATGGCCAGCCACAGATAACAAGTTCCAGTTCCTGGAAGCTCTGAATATGACCTTATTGGGAAATAAGTCTTTGCACATGTGATAAATTCAGGATCATGGGATGAACTGACTAAGGATTTTTCAGGTGGGTCCCAAAGGCCATTGCCAGGTTCCTTATGAGAGGCAAAGGGAGATGACAGGGACACAAAAGGGAAAAGGTGAAGGAGAAACAGAGGAAGATGGGAACACAAGCCAAGGAATGCCTGGAGCCACCAGAGGCTGGAGGAGGAAAGGGAAGATTCTGCCCTTGGAGGGAACCCGGGCCTACCAACAACTTGATTTGAGACTTCAGGCTTCCAGATCTGTAGGAGAATGAATCTCTGTTGTTTTAAGCCACACAGTTTGTGTTTACTGGTTACACCAGCCTCGGGAAATGAATACAGACTCCAAGGTTTCTAGAATGGGACATGGTTTTCCTTCTCAAGAATGTGAGAGGGACTTCCCTGGTGGTTCAGTGGCTAAGACTCCATGCTGCCAATGGAGGGAGCTGGGGTTCAATCCTGGTCGGGGAACTAGATCCCACATGCCGTAACTAAAAAAAAAAAAAAAATCCTGTGTGCTGCAACTAAGACCTGGCACAGCCAAATAAGTATTTTTTTTAATAAAAAAGAAGAAAAAGAATGTGGTATCTGGCCAGCACCTGTTACCATCTCATTTATTCCTTTAGTTAACATTTCACCTGTGCATCAGGCTGCACCCTAGGCTCTGGAGGACATGGAGAGTATAAGAAACTCTCTTCCTATCTTAGGGGCACGCAGAGCATTGGGAGAGCAGATGTAAAGAGATCACTGTTGTTGTTGTTTAGTTGCTCAGTCATGCCTGACTCTTTGTAGCCCCATGGACTGCAGCACACCAGCTAGGCCCACTTGTCCTTCACTATCTCCTGGAGTTTGCTCAGATTCATGTCCATTGAGTCAGGAGCAGACACAAAGGGAGCTCCCCAGGGGGAGTTAAGGGATGTTGGCAGGAGGTTTGGCCAGAATTCCTGGGGAGAGAGAGGTCTAGGGAGGGGGAAAAGGGGTCAGGCTGTGGGAGGTGGGGCCGGTGGGATGTGTGTGTGTTTCCTCTTCTGGGAGCCGCAGCCCCCTGTTCTGAGGAATGACTCCCCCCCTCCACCCCACCCACGGCTTGCAGGGCGGTGGCCGAGCTCTTACAGAGCCCACCTCTGGGCGTATTTGATCCCCAGGAGGGTCTCCATTACAAGTGTTCTCTGGACTCTTTGACACAGGGAGGTGTGTGTCTGCTGGGGGCTTCCTGTCCTGCCCAGGAAGCAAGATTTCAGCAAGCACAGTGGGGAAGGGCAGGGGGCTTCGTGTTCTGTGTTCTGCAAGCTCTTTAATGATGCGCCATAAAACCTGGAGGCCTGCTTAGTGTGGTGAAGGCAACGGCCCCTCCAGAGGACCCAGGGCTGCCGAGCAGAGAGAAATTCCAGGAAGACAAGCACTCCTGGTGAGTGTGACCAGAACACATTAGCTGTGCGTGGGAAGTGTGTAGACCAGTTAAGTTCAGGGCACGCACCTATGTTCCATTAAAACAATAGCAATTGTCAAGCAGAGATCTTCTACTCTGGTTTTTAAATAATTAAAAAAATTTTATTTTATATGGAGTATAATTGGTTTACAATGTTGTGTCAGTTTCACGTGTACAGCAAAGTGATTCAGTTATACATATACAAGTATCTATTCTTTTTCAAATTCTTTTCCCATATAGGTTATTATAGAATATTGAGCAGAGTTCCCTGTGCTATACGGTAAGTCCTTATTGGTCTAGATCTTATTTTTGTGGCTGTTAAGCATTGGGACTGTTTATGCCTGGACATATATTTCGTCCTAGTGGAAGAAAGTTTATGACCCTATCACTGGATCAACCCAGTGGCTTTTATAAAGATGTAATTTAACAAGTACATTCTACAAAATTTATATGAACCTTTTGGTTGATGAGTCACATTTAATGCTGCTTTTGTCTATTTAAGTGGATACAAGTACTAACAAAAATTATTTGATAAAGAGCCATCTGCTAGTTCTTCTAATAAAGCTATCCTTTAGGCAAAACGTTTACATATAGTACTGCTATTTTTGCTATTGTTTAGTTGCTAAGTCTTGTCTGACTTTTTGCAACCCCATGGTCTGTAGCCTGCAAGGCTCCTCTGTCCATTGGATTTCCCAGGCAAGAATACTAGAGTGGGTTGCCATTTCCTCCTCCAGGGATCAAACCTGCATCTCCTGCTTGGCAGGCAGATTCTTTACCACTGAGTTACTTATAGTATTGCTGTAAAATGCCCCAAATTCTGAAACAAAACTGGTTTCATTTTTAAAAAGTGTTGAGCAGATTATGACAACCAAATGAAGCATATAATCCTTGATTGTATCTTGAATCCAAAAAAATAGTTGTAAAGGATGTTTGGGGGACATTGGACCTGATAATACTATCATGACCATGAGTGGGTTCTCGGACTTGAAACTGGACTTGCCGCTGGGAAGATGAGGTCCCTGTGCTAAAGAAGGTTTGTGGTGAAGATGTTGGGGTGAGTCTTGCAGTGACTGGTCCTGTGATCAGTGCACTAAGCTTTCAACTTTTCTAAATTAAAAGGTGGAGCATTAAAAAAAAAAATGCTACTCTGGGAAGGAAGTAGAAGGGAAAAGAAGATTATTAAAGAAGGGAAAAGAAGATTATCAAAACGACTCTTGCAGAGAAGTTTTTTATGTTAATAGACAATCCACCAATTCTGACAATCACCACATCTTTGGAACTGGGAAGACATTGTCCCCTGTTTATGACTGTCAAGTCGCCGAGATTCCCCAGAGACATCTGTGACCCCATCTGGCTTTCTGAACATTCCCTGGCCTGGAAGTGGTTAGCAGAGAGGTAGCCCTGGGCAGTGAAAGCAGATGCTGCGTTTCCAGAAACCTATAGTGAGTGGCTGGTTGGTTCACCGAGCAGGAAGAAAGCCCCTGACTGCCTGTATCATTTAAAAAGCCACACTTCCCACAGAAAACATGAAAGGGAAGAACTTTTTAAAAAACTGATGTGTTTGTGTGTGTGCAGTGGTGGGAGGTGAGGAGTAAACAGGATATCCACTGATGGTGGCGAAGAAAACTAGCAAGGGCCAGACAGAAGACAGAGCCTCCCGGCCACGGCTATGGTAACCTTCACTGGGTGTCTGCCCTGCATCAACATCGCCAGTTAAAAGGCGCTGGCTCCTTGGAAGAAAAGAAGCCTGGCGCGCTGCAGTCCATGGGGTCGCAAAGAGTCAGACATGACTGAGCGACTGAACTGAACACCAAACACTTCTCTCCTTTAATCCTTACAACCACTTCATGGAGAGACAAACTCATCTCACAGAGGAAACTGCCCAGGGAAAACCAATGCCAAGGCCGTGCCGAGTGTAAAAAGTGGAGCCAGAACGTAAAGCCATGAGTGCTTGATGAAAAAGCCACACAAGCACTTACTTTACCATCCAGTGTGTGTGTATGTTAGTCACTGAGTCATGTCCAACTTTTTGCAACCCCATGGACTACTGTAGTCCGTCAGGCTCCTCTGTCCATGGAATTTTCCAGGCAAGAATAGTGGAGTGGGCCGCTATTTCCTTCTCCAGAAGATCTCCCAACCTAGGGATCGAACTTGGGTCTCCTGCATTGTGGACAGATTTTTTTTTACCATTTGAGCCACTGTTCAGTTCAGTTCAGTCATGTCCAACTCTTTGCGACCCCATGGACTGCCAGGCTTCCCTGCCCATCACCAACTCCCAGAGCTTGCTCAAACTCATGTTCATCATGTCAGTGATGTCATCCAACCATCTCATCCTCCATCGTCCCTTTCTCCTCCTGCCTTCAATCTTTCCCAGCATCAGGGTCTTTTCAAATGAGTGGGTTCTTCTCATCAGGTGGCCAAAGTATTGGAGTTTCAGCTTCAGCATCAGTCCTTCCAATGAATATTCAGGGTTGATTTCCTTTAGGATGGACTGGTTGGATCACCTTGCAGTCCAAGGGACTCGCAAGAGTCTTCTCCAACACCACAGTTCAAAACCATCAATTCTTTGGCACTCAGCTTTCTTTATATTCCAACTCTCACATCCACACATGACTACTGGAGAAACCATAGCTTTCACTAGATGGACCTTTGTTGGTAAAGTAATGTCTCTGCTTTTTAATATGCTGTCTAGGTTGGTCATAGCTTTTCTTCCAAGGAGCCAATGTCTTTTAATTTCATGGCTGCAGCCACCATCTGCAGTGAATTTGGAGCACCCCAAAATAATGTTTCCCCATCTATTTGCCATGAAGTGATGGATGGGCCCAGATGCCATGATCTTAGTTTTCTGAATGTTGAGTTTTAAGCCAACTTTTTCACTCTCCTCTTTCACTTTCATCAAGAGTCTCTCTAGTTCTTCACTTTCTGCCATAAGGGTGGTGTCATCTGCTTATCTGAGGTTATTGATTTCGCATAATGTACTCTGCACTAGGGAAGACCAACTGCCTTCTAATTCAGCTTGAACCAGGACTCAATACAGAGGGGGTTGTTGTCTGATTTCTCTTCACTTTACTTATTTTTAATAATAAAAGACAAAACCACATTTGTAGGAAATGTCTGGGATGGAGGATGTGTTTGTACAGAAGTTGTTGGGGGGAGGGGTGGTAAACACCTATAGCCAGTGAGAAAAGGCTAAGTGCAGAAACACGTAAATGGATAAGCACATCAGTTTATCCTTCGAATACGGCATTGATGATCAGAAAATGAAACTTCTAGTTCTTAGGGATGAGATGGCAGTTATCACATAGGACGGCTCACAGTCCAGTTGTCCTTCAGTTCATACATCACAGTCATCTGGGAGACTTTCTTGATGCCTCAGTCCCCTCCAGACCAATTCAGTCAGAATCTCTGAGGGTGGGTTTATATTTTTATAAGCCCTTGAGAAATTCTGAAACACAGCCAGTGTTGTGAATCACTATTTCTAATACAACGGTCAAAGAAAAGGCAAGCTTGTTTCTTGTTCTTCAAAGGAACAATTGCAATTGTTAAACAAAAGTACCAATAAATAATTCCTTGCCTCCTTCTGATGCACTGATATTTTACTTTTTTTTTTCTCTAGGAAAGATTCTGGTCTTGATCAGGTTTGAAAACACCAGATTAAGAATATTTATTTGGTATAGAAAAGCTGTAGTGTTTCATATAAGTACGGGCTTGGAAAACTGGGTACAGCTTGGTGAAAACACAGCAAATCCTAACATGATTGACTTTTATGGGTAATTTCAGAGAAAAGATTTGGAGAACTCACATTTAGAGTCTTCAGTGAGGATGAAAGTGCGTTTTGACAGTGCTGATCAACTTCTCAGCCTGGGTAAGTGCATGCTATGGTCACTTTACTACCACATACAGAAGAACGTGGGCTTTGGAGTCTGTCAGAAGTTCTGATTAACCTTTTAACTTGGTCAGATGATCTTTCACCTCGTTTTCCCACCAACAAAAGAGCTGAGAGCATTATCCTGACCCCTGAGGAAGCACAGAGCTGGCCCACTAGAATGCATTCAGTAAGTGCCAGTATACTTCCTTCTCTTTGTGTGGCAATTTGAAGTCCAAAGCCACTTTCCCTAGGGCAGAAGTCCTCAAGGGACAGGGTCATTTGTGGTTGTCTCAACAAGGGCTTCCAGTGGGTAGAGGGAAGGGATGCTGTTAAACATGCTTCAGCGTTCAGGGTGGCCCCCACAACAAAGAACTACCCAGCTCATACAAACTACTGTGTATAATAAGCCAGCAGAATACATCGTACAGCACAGGGAATATAGCTGAAATGTTGCGACCTTAAATGGAGTATAAGGGCCATGTGTGCTCAGTCGTGTCCGACTCTTTGCAACCCCATGGACTGTAGCCTGCCAGGCTCCTCTGTCCATAGGGTTTTTCAGGCCAGAATACTGGAGTGGGTTGCCATTTCTTATTCTAGGGCATCTTCCCGACCCAGGGGTCAAATCCATGTCTCCTGCATTGGCAGGTGGATTCTTGACCACTGCATCACCTGGGAAGCCCCAGGGTAAATGGAGTATACTCTATAAACATTTTGAATCACTATGTTGAACACCTGGAACTAATATTGTAAATCAACTATACTTTAAAAATTCAGGTTAAAAAGTCCACGATGAACAAAATATCCCATTTGTACATAAAAACAAGTTGAGTGTTAAATTTTAAAAAAATTACCCAGATTAAAATATCAATAGAGTGGAGGCTGAAAACCCTGCCTTAGAGGAATCCACATCAGAGATAGACTCAGTTTATGTTCTCTAGATTTGGATGAGGAAATGGAGATTCAGAAAAGTTACGTGATCTGCCTAAAAACCTCAGTGCTGGAGCCAGTGGGGGTGGGAGCAGCAGTTTGGATTCTTGGATGAAAAAACCAAATCTTTTCCTACCCCCAAAATGTGCTCTTTTCACTATACTGCCACTAGTCCTTCAGCAGAAAAATTAAGGGGCCCATGTTATACTATAATTCTGGGAAAGTAAAACCATCAGTAACCGGCAAAGCTAAATTTATCCTGAAGTTTTCAGTTATACTACGCGTGCTTATATTGTTCAAAGACCACATGCAGACTCGAAAATAATTGCGCTCACTTGCTTCAGTTGTGTCCAACTCTGCAATCCCATGGACTGCAGCCCACCAGGTTCCTCTGTCCCCTGGGATCCTCCAGGCAAGAATACTGAAGTGGGTTGCCATTTCCTCCTCCAGGGGATCTTCCCGACCCAGGGATCGAACCTGAGTCTCTTACGTCTCCTCATCGGCGGGCAGGTTCTTTACCACTAGTTGTCTTTTAGCAAGCACCCAGGGCTAGTAAAAATTAGACCACAACAAAGCCATTGCACATAGCAATAGCATGGGGAAACTTCCTCATCATCCTGCCCACTAGGAGAAAGCGAATCTCTCCAAACATTAAGACTCAGTGTTCCCCATAAAACTATGACGTGACTGTTTTGTGCTGATTACATAAAGATATTCCTCCACAGCAAACACAAGCAAGACATAAGTCTGCATGTAAATTGACAAGTGGTTAACATCGCAAAAATTTCTCAAAAGCTGCTGATAAAAGTGAGTGGTCGTTGGTCACGTTAACTGAATGTGAAATTTATTTTTACTTTCAGAAAGTAACTGTCCACAGGCTACTTCATAGAGGGGTATATTACATTTCTTTTTGATAAGGAATCAAGGACAATGGAAATCAAGTCAGTTTCGGGGACATTACCCAAGAGAGCAAGTTAATTGTGGCTTTACCAGCGTTTAAGATGAACCAGACTCAAAGTTCAACTACTAGAATGACGACATTTTCAGAAACAGTCCTAAAGTGACAATCTAAAGGAAAATTATAATATCTACTCCTTTGTTAAATAGAACATTTATCCAAACTGATCTAGATCCTGGGGATTCTAGGTGATTACTAGGTATGATATTAACAAGTATTCAAAATAATCAACGTGACTATGTGTTCTCCCCACAGCCAAAAACGCAGTTCTATCTGCCAACTGTAGCAAGTTGAGCCACTTTTTTGAGACTCTGCTTCGTATTTACAGAAAAGTGACGCTATATAAAATTTCTGACCATTTACACTGGGTAGTACTTTCTCTATTATCACCAAGTGGCATTTGGGGATAGATAGAAGAAAAAAAAACTTTTTCTATTCATACTTTAAAAAATCTTCGTTTTTATGAGCTTCCTGATTGTACACAGAGCATTGTGTTCACCTCTCAATGGGTAAATGTATACCCACTGAATGTGTGTTACCATGCATTAAGAGAACATAAGAAAAACCATGAAAACCCATGGATTACATATAAATCTAAGGTTCTAGATGGCAAAGTGGTAAAATGTTTAACTACCTGGCAAATGATTAAGATCCGTATGAAAGAAAGTGAAAGTGTTAGTCGCTCAGTCATGTTCAACTCTTTGGGACATTCAAACATTACAAATGAGAATAAATATTCCATTCATGAAACACTAATGAGCAAATTTAGTGTGTGGAAGTTATCACTATACAAATGAAGACATGTCACTTAGGGTAGAATGGCTGTCCTGAGTGTAGGCTTTACACTCTGATCAACTTCCTGTGTGATCATGTAAATTTCCTTTACCTCATGGGTGGCAACAGGTAGGTTAACTCCACTGTTGGTGAGGGAGGGGACGGCTGCACATTGGTGAGCAGTGTGGTTGTCAGTTATCCATCCTAAGGATGTAGGCCTTCTCCCTACCCAGCCCCCAACACAGCCTCAGTTTTGTCCTAAGTTTCATTGCAGCATTGTTTAGATTATGATAAAGCCCACCCATACTGGAACTGGTTAAAATATTTTTATGTATGTATGTTTTTATAATGGGACTCAGTATTACTAACAGTGAAGTGGTTTACACCTGACCAAGAACTTCCCTGGTGGTCCAGAGGTTAATAAGACTCCGTGCTTCCAATGTAGGGGGTTTAGGTTCGATCCCTGGTCAGGGAACTAGCTCCCACATGCCACATGGTCAGTCCAAAAAAGTATGTAGAACACCTGACCATTTTTTCCAAATCCTCCCATACACAGAGCTTTAAAAAACACATACCACATTCAAGAGAGAAAGGCTGGAAGAATAACCACACAAGTTTGTTTTTCTGGGTGGTAGATGAGTTACATTTAACTCTATAGTTTTAAAAACTTGTAATCAATATATGTTACTTTTTTATCAGGGTGGGGATCATTCTCATTTACAAAACCAATAGCATATGTAGGAAACAGCAAAGAAGTTGGATTTTCAGTTTATATCATGCTGCCCCAATCCCGTTTTTAAATTAGTGACAAAACTGTTTAGAAATGACACCTTAAGATGAACTTTATTTTAAAGCTCATAAGAGGCTTCACAATATCAGTTACAAACAGAATCAATGTTTCTTCCATGGTACACCTTCACATGACAACGCACTGTATAACGAGAGATATATTTTAAAGATTTTGTTCTGCATGCTGCTAACACATTTCACTAGCTTTTGCTTTTAGTCAATGGATTTTTAATATAATTAATAACAAAGCAAAATTCATATTCTATTGGACAAAATTAATTTTAGAAAGCCCTTATGAAATCAGATTTAGTCTTGTTTATAAACATCCACACCCACACACATGCTGCAATGGAGAGCAAAATGCAAGAAAACTACCTTGGCAGGAACAAATGCTTAAAGAGTTTAATCACAGCCCTCTTGAACAAGCAGTACACTTTATTTTCTCCAAAGACAAAAGTCAATTTCATCCTCAGTGATGCAAATGGTAATACTGCACAGAAGCTTAGTATGAATTCACAATTCCACAGGAATCTGAAAGTTACCAAGGCAATTTTCCCTTTTAGGATCATAAAGACTACAGACTTAAGCTTCTTCTTTTTCCATATAATACACAAAATTTCTAAACATCCTTAAAAAAGAAAATATAAATAGTCTCAGTATGTCATGTAGAATCACATACTATGGCAAAAATATTTTATTAATTGAAGGACGAAATCAGTTTCATGTCATCTAGTCCAAGTCCATATTAATGGAACTCTTCTCGTTAGGGTAACATTCTCCATTCTGATGTGGAGGTTCAGCACTGAAATTGTTTTTGCCGTCTAAGTCCTCTTCCTTTTTATCAGTACTCGGGCCATTTGGAGTTCTTTCCAGTTTGGGCGATTCGATTTTTGGTTTGGGTTGTGTTACAACAGGTTCACAAGTGTTATTCAACTCCTAAGAAAGGAAAACAAAACTAATAATCAGACTAACTCCAATATGTTTTCAATTACTTGCCTACATACTTAAACCAGTATTTTTCAACCAACTCCAGTCATACATATCTCAAAGAATTCTACTTGCTCAATACATTTGCCTAGAACTATAGCTTGAAGCCTGATCTAGATATGTAAATATTCTTCTACAATGTGTCAGAGACTTGCTAACTATTCAGTTTATTATTAACCCATTTACTCCTCATAGCAATCATTAAAAGGTATCTTCTCCTACAGAGAAGGAGTCCTTAACCTTAACTTAACCTTAAGAACAGAAAAAGTAGTGAGCAAAGAGCTGGAATTCAAGCTTATAGCCCATGACCTCAAAAGCTCAAGTTACCCTTGTCTGTGTTTAAGTATTCTTCCAGACAGAGCACCTTCCTTGGTTTTCTTACCAACCTCCTTCAAGCCTCATGAACTCAGCAAGACGTTCCCTGATAAAATACCAACCTGGGACTCTCCCCATCGCCAAGTGTCCTAGCCCCTCGTGACTATTTTCCCCCTGGCATTTAACACAATCTGATACCCTTCCATAATTACTGTCTTTACTGTGGAGGCCACTGGCAGGTGACCTCCACAGGAGTAGGGACTCTCCTTGTGCACTGACAGTTTAACTCCTAGAACAACAGCTGGGCACATGGTAGAAGCTCAACAAATGTATCTGTTGAACTAAATGAATAAATGAAGAAATAGAAATCGGACGAAACTTACAAGGCCTTCCCACATTTTGTGATGTCAATAATGAACTATTAATAAGAAATTTGGTCTTGGGATGAGGTAAAAAGATTTAAGGAAAAATGGCTGTTTTCAAGGTTCAAATCATTGCAACTGGAATCCCTAAGAAACCACAGCAGTAAACACTAGACAGTGACACTCACCTTTATTTTTGCTCTAATTTCCTGAGCACGTACAACGGGATCTTGATCAAGACTCTTTTTAGCCTGAGCATTCATGACATTATTCATCCACTCCATCACTTCATTAACAGACTTCTCAACCTTTTTCATTTCAGACTCATCAATATGGTTGTATTTCTCATCCTAAATGGAAACACATGGCCATTCTGTAGAATCAAGTATTTAACAGTAACTAACATCTAATTGGACCCAATTTTCCATGAAGTTCAAATCTATCAATAACTTCTCGTCTCACACACCAAAACCTAATTTCTGACTTAAGACCATTTGTTCACAATGAAGACTCCTCCACTTAAGCACTAGCTTGTAAATCCAGGGTTCATGTCCTCACTGTGTACAGAGACTTACATTATTTCTAAAGTCAGCCGCTATCTTGGCATAGTGCTGCAGCCTCTGTCCTAGTTCTTCAAATATTTTCGGCCTTTCTTCAGCTTCTTGAAACCGAACTTTAATTGGAGTGCCGATTTTCTAAAACCGAATGTGATAAATTAGTATTCGCAGTAATTATATTTTAGAAGTCTACAGTCTGAAACCCAAGTACCACTTTCCAGGGGACAGAAGGGCCTACCATTAATTCTTCCATCTTGTCAACATACGCCTGCTTAGCCTGGTCCTCCCCTTCTTCATAGAGCCAGTTCTCAGTCTCTGTGAGCAGCCTCAAAAATTTTTGATGATCCTACAAACAGAACATGAAAATCATTATTAGTGGCTACCTTACTTTGAAAGCTTTCATGACGAAACAGTCATCCTCAGAAGCGTTCAGTATCAAGTTCATCTTATTTCCAGGATGGCAAACCTGATTACCTGGATTCTCTTCACTGAAAAACATCAAGGTGCAAAAACATGCCACAACTTGCCCCAGACAGTCTTTTACACAGGGGAGGGAGTTAGTCTTAGGCTAGTCTCTCTTCACATAAGGATGTTTGAAAATTTGTGGTAAATTGCTCTTATGGACTTAAATTTCAGAAGTTCAATTTTGCACAATTTGTACACTAAAATGTCATCATAGAAGAGCAATTTTCTTCCTACTCTCTGAAACAATTAGGCCTTGATTAGTAACTTCCTACTCACTTTCACAACCACCAAATACTGAAAGGGAACCTAGCCAAGTTGACAGTTCAATCACTGCACACAACCGTCACTCCTAATCAACTCAGAAAGTATGCGGTTATACTCTAGCTTTAGGTTGAGTCAAGTTATACAAATCCACTCTGGATTTCTATAACTAGCCCAATTTTTCTCCAAGGCCCATCTTCCACAGACATGCTTCTGCTCTGGGATTTATGGTCCCTGACAAACTCTGGAATGACTGGATGAACAAGTCTTATGGATAAAGCAATGACAGAGCAACCAAGGCTCTGAGGTCTTTGAAAGCAAGGATTTTCTATTTAAGCTTCTACCGCCCCCAATAACTGTGATGTTGCACACTGAATAAAAGTTGCTGACAGTTCTTTCATCAATGGTAAAGAGTAAAGTCACTAGGATAATCTAGTATAAAACTGCACACTACTAGTTAGCCTCTCTCTATGACTCTGTTTATATGATTTCTATTTCAAGTTGTCTGTTTTCAAAAAGCTCAAGTTACACAATAGAGTAGAGGTTTTAAATGCCAAATTTGGTATTAAGCACTTCAAAGTGAGATTATCTGAATAAAAACACAGCCCTAAACACACCTGTTCGCATATAAACTTTTCGTACGGTCCACACAGCTTGTCCCTGAACTCGTACACATACTCCTCCACCGCATTCTTAGCGTCGTTTCTCTCCTTTTCCAACTTATCCTGCATTATCATCTTACCCTGTCCAGAAACAGAAAAGGTTAATTCCAGTCTTCTACTAAGTGCGACTGAATTTTAACTATTTAGATTCTGGAGTTAACAAAGTCAACAATTATACACTCCCCCTCCACCCGAATCAGTTTTAACAGTTCTAATTTATACCTCATTTAAGATTCTTTCAACAATTCCTACAAAGTTCTTCATCTTCTAAATACACAGAATGGGGTGTTTTGTTTTTTTTCTTTAACATTATATAGTAAATTGTATAGGGCTTCCCAGGTGGCACTAGTGGTAAAGAATCCACCTGCCAATGCAGGAGATCCAAGTGATGCAGGTTCGATCCCTGGGTCAGGATGGTCCCCTGGAACAGGAAGTGGCAACCCACTCCAGAATTCTTGCCTGGGAAATCCCCTGGACAGAGGAGCCTGGTGGGCTACAGTCCATGGGGTCACAAAGAGTTGGACACAACCGAGCACAATTATGTAACTTTCACAATTCAGATTAATATTAAAGGAACAAAAATTATCTACTGCTTTTATACAATTTTGTTTGTTTTATGTAGTTATATGGTTGTCTCCTACTGGGATTAATACTGACCAATGTATAACAGCCACACAATTTTGCCACCCCATTATTGGTGCTAGTGGTAAAGAGCCTGCCTGCCAATGTAGGAGACACAAGAGACGCAGGTTCGACCCCTTGGTCAGGGAGATCTCCTGGAGGAGGAAACGGCAACCCACTCCAGTATTCTTGCCTGGAGAATCCCATGGACAGAGGAGCCTGATGGGCTACAGTCCATGCGGTTGCAAAGAATCAGACACAACTGAAGCTACTTAGCATGCACAAACAAACGTACTATCTATCAAACCGAAACAGGGATTTATTATTAAATTTCTAAACACAATGGTCCCATCTCAGTAAAGGAAAACAGAGTCTCAATCATTTCACCTATCCAAACTACAGAGAAGCACAGTGTATTTTAACAGAAATATTTTAGTGTGGCCAGAGATACCAATGGTATTGTGCTCTGTGCTAGAAGATATCAGCACTCAACTGCTTCACAAGAACTTGGGCAATCAATTTTACACCAAGCAGAATGATCTATGGTATAGATTTCTTTAATAAAGCTGCAAAAATATTAGAAAAAAAAAAAAACTTGCTAAAAATATTTAACTAAAAACCATTAGTTTTCGGCTTCATTCTGCCCCTAAAAGTTGTATAAAACTTATGAAATGGTAAGAATTAAAGCCATTACCTAACAGGGCTAAACAAAGAAACACATTCCAGAATAAAAATGTTTAAGTCAAGTAATTACCTCTGTTTCAATATACATGTTCAGAAGGTCTTTCCCTAACTGCCAGACCAAGTTGGCTTCAATAGGCAACTCAACATTCACCACCTTTATTTTGGGTTTTTTAGCTTCTGGAGGTTGGTCAACTTTCTTCTCATTAGCCTTGGGAAGAGGAGTTAAAAAAAAAAAAGAAAAATTCTTAAATAGTCCTTGAATAACAGAAATATCCCTGTCGTACTTACTGAGGACTCAGGCAAAAGTGAAATCCCTAAAATCATAAAGCTGGAAGAATGTGTAAAATCATCTAACTCCCACCCACCCATTTTAAATCAAGGCTGCAATCATACTTACACCAGCCGTACTCCCCCTTCAAGAATTCACCAGAACATTTTTCATCTCAAATTTAATCTCTCTGGCTAAAGCTTTTCTTCACAGGTCCTTAACTTTCTAATCCCTTTAAGTGATGTTTGTGACTTGGAAAAGTCAAAATTACTATTAAATTACCACTTCTTTAAATTATAGTCTATAATCTAATAGTAACCACAGATTAGACTCTGACCAGCTGCTAAGCATGTTAGGATCAACTCTATTCCTGTAAGACATATTTGAGTGCCTATATTCCAGTTACAATTATCAGTACACGGATGAGTGCCTTTTAAAATTCCCTGAATTTGGACATTATACACACACACACACATACATCCATCTCCTTATTTCCACTATCTGCCTTTGAGTTGTACCACTTTCTCATAAACAACTCTGCAAGGTCAAAAAAATGTTTACAGTCTTAAAACAGTAAATGGAATGATGTAGCAAATGCTACGTTTACTGTTAAGTTTTTCCAAAATACATAAATACAGGGCTAAAGAAGTAAGTATCTCCTATGGCCTTTAATTTTCCAAGACGTTCTTAGCATTTTCATTTCTGCAGGTTCTTCCAGACACAAATGACAAAGAGCACAACTTTAGCAAACTCAGCTGTAGAACAGATGGAAGAAACCAAGGGGCCCTGAACATGCAACCTGACTGGCTGCGATGGTAAAACAGCAACAGACGAGCCCACGGGGCACAACGGGCACCGACACTGGGTAACCCTGGGGAGTCGTGAAGGATGCTGAAACTCCAGGCTCTCTATAAGAGAAACTGGGACTTGAAAGAGGCTCAATGGCTTGACAATCACAAGGACAGAGACTGTTTTTCAGGCGTGTTTTCCAGGCTTCTGTTTCTGCGTTCCTGAGAGATCACTCGTCTGTGAGGTGCTGAGAGCTGGGTCACTAGGAGGATCCTGTCAGTCAGCCTGCCACATCCCTGTCTTCTCCCCTCCAGTGGGCATGAGAACTCCCCCGCCCCCACCCCCACAATATACTGTGCATGCTCTGGGGGTCACGAAGCACAAGAAAGAAAAGTGACGCCTACACCTGGCAAAAACACAGGAGTGCAACAGATACCGGGAATCAAATGGATGACAGCCACAGGTATGGAGGTTAAGCTGGGGTAAGACTAGCAGTACATTAAACCAACTGCTGACAAAACCAACGTATCACAAAATGGCATCCAACATGGCATGAACAAGGGACACTCCAAGGGGGTCTGTGATAACGTCCCAAAGGGTTTGGCACTAGTGGTCCCACTTATAGCTAGGAACATGAGATGCTACCCAGGGTCGTGTTCTGACAGGTATGGAGACCACTGGCAGGAGCCAGTCAATGCTCAGCACTAGGTGAAGGGGAGGAACACTGAAGTTAAGGAGCCATCGCTGCCAGACCATCCACACCCAACTCTTCAAGAGGAGGTGGCAGCTTCTTTCAGAAATCAGAATCAGGACCCCCAAAGGGATCAGTCAGGGGATAGGAGCTTAAAACCAGGTACTTTTACTAAGAGTAACATGTATTTGGACCCCAATGGACCATTTGGTAATTTATCTGAGGGTAAAGAATTCTATCCTCAGAATGAGAGAAAACCAAACTTCTAATGAAAGAATAATTTACATGCAACCTGCACAAAGAATGAAGTTCTGCAAAGCACAGATCTGGAAATAACAATGTAAACTTATTACCAGACCGCTGTAATTAATTTATATAAATTTGGCAGGCAATTTGAGAGGAGAAAAAAAGTTTACTAGACTCCTATAGCCCATGTATTTATCATCGGATGACTTCGAGTGAAAACTCATCACACAGCATTGAGATGTGTCTCTTTTGGATGCTGACATTTGCAGGCACCTCTAGCACTAGAGAAGACAACAAAAGCTATGCATTCGCCCCTGGTTGCCTGGAGTGGCAGTTATTCAAGAGAAGCTTTCAGGTCCAAAAAGTAGGATAATTCAGCTGGAGTACCTCTCACTGGTTTCAGCTGAAACACATAGAAAATTAACAGGAGAAAAAAAAATTGTATATAGAATAGGGTAACTTGGTGCTTGCTCTTGAAACTGCAGATTGAATGATATCATTAATGATCACATGTTGCAACATTGTCTAATGGAATGAACTAGAAGAGTCACTCACTTTGTCAGCATCTGGGATTTTGTTTTCTTCTGAGGTAAGTTCAGGTGAAGGGGGAGACTGTGAGGTTTGATGACCATCAGTTTGTACCTGGGGCTGTGTTCCAGCTTCATTGTTGTCTTGCTGGATATTTTTCTGAAATGAAAGCCCAGGCACAAAGGATGTAGAAAGCAGGTGTACTTGTATAAATTGAAAAGGTTATAGGGCACCAAAGACAGTACACTCAATTTCTGAAGTCTTAATAGGTGGGGGAAAAGATACTGGATAAAAGTATAACGAACAAGTATTTGAAAACTTCTTAGATACTGTAAACCTGTAAGAAATTCTTTGAATGATAACAGTTAACATAATAGTTAAATAACACAAGTAGTAGGCATTTTGACTGATGTGATGACAGGAACTCTCCTTCAAGAAGCTTCCCCCTGGCACTGCGCAGATATTAATTCTCAAAAGTAAGTAGGTTTATTCCAGGCCTCTCTCCCAGAAATAAGCTCCCAAAACCTAACTTCTCCAGCGGCCATCACACATCTCAACGTATCTGCATGTCAATGGACTGAGGAGTTACATAAAATAGCCAACAATCCATCATCCGTGGGCTCATCACTCCAGTTTAGAGAGATGCAAGACCCTCTCCGTCTCCGCTCTCTTTTCGTGACCCAACAGTCTACACCTCAAAAAAATCCCAGGGAAAGAACAAATGCTACATGTTAGTAGATGCCTCAATCCCCAGTAAACCAGAGCTTGTTATGATCTTATCCCATCTTAGGGAGAAGCCCGGAACATTCTAACTTTAACAACTGAAGTCTCTCATTAATTTTCTACCAGAGCCTCGAGATCCTGAGGCAGACACTGAAGTACCCAAAGCAAGGCAGAATTCTTTGGTTGACCATGTAAAACTAGCACTTAGGCTAACAGAAGTCTCAATTAACATCATGAAAAGTAACAAAATACCAAACCTGATTTTTGCCATATGATTAAAAAACAAAACAAAAAAGTTTTAATATCTGGTATATATTTCAATGAACAGTTTTTTAGTCTTTTATGTCTTAATCATCAGTTGGCATTTGACTTCTCAATATGTGGCCTATGTCTTAAAAAATATAATGCCAAGAAACTTTGCTCACTCTGAATCAAACTGTCACATGCTGGTTCAAATAAAGCTACACAGAATTTAATCACAGTTCACCAAACTCCAGGCTGTACATTACCATCATCTAGTAATTGCTATTGTCATCATTAATGAAAATTTTAATTATCATGAAGAAAAATACACTTTAACCTTTTCCTACCCATCTCTTCGGGCTTAGAATTAAGTCACTTATATATATTCACTTATACATTCAATCTCAAAGGCTTACCTACAAACTTACCTCAGAGTCTGGGTTTTCTGGTGGCCTCTGATTCTGACAGTCCATGTCGGCTTCGAGAGAAGACACTTCATTCTCCTCAGCTGGGACCTTCTCCACCATAGACGCTGTAGAGATGGTGAAAATGCCATGGGTATTGACTCGCACTTTGACTTTCACTCGAGATTTTTCTCCATCCTTTTGTGCCGAAACATTCTGAACAATGAAGCGGCCTACAGCAAAAAGAAATCGACAATTTCAGAACCAAATCTAAATCTATCACGCAGACAAAGGCTAAGAAAGATTGCGATTCCAAACTTCCATTTTCTCCACCAACTGAGTTAGACGTAAGCCCTTTAGTGTATACCAGAAACATAACCTTTTAAAATAGACTCGTAAGTACACAGTATACTTCCAATACTTGGGATTAGTCTTAAGATGCCATAAAACCTTCAAAGGCAAGCGCACTCTCGTGCCTTTCTATTTAATACTTCTGACACCAACCCTGTGTGAGACACAGACCAGCCATCCTCACCTCCTCCTGCCCCACTTCACAGGTGAGCACAACCTCAACCTGAAAATCCCAAGTATACAGCAAATAATACCAGGTGCGTGCCTCCTTCTGCTTCTGTAGGAACTTCAGCGTAGGGTATACTGTTTTCTGACTGATCTAAACATTTTCTTATGTTTCAAATAGGAGAGGTGAGCTAAAACCTGTTATCAAAGCCTAAAATTATGATGCACTACAGAGCAGTTCCAGAGCACGACTGAGTAGAAATCAAGAGTGGTCACTCTGACCCAGACTCCCTGGGCTTGAATCCTGGCTCTGTGATGGCTGTAAGTTACTTTATCTATGCTTCTGCAGTTTGAGTTCATACGGGTTTAAAGTGAGCACTTAGTATGGAACCAAGTGCTACATGTTAGTTATCACCTCTACCAATAATAATGTTGTTACTACAAATACCACTGAAAAAAAACTAAGTGTTTTGAACCTATTATGTGCAAAGCACTACATGGGATTTAATAGTCTTGTATTTAAAGTCCTGTTTACACAAACACACAGAAAGTTAGATTTATTTACTAGGTCAGTGAAATAGGTTGGAATAGACCTTCATTAATTATCAAATCACTAGGTTCAGGAAGTAACTGTCATAAGATACAGTTAAAGAAACAGCATTAACCAAAGGGTATCCAAGAAGACTCACAGGAGAGAGATGTAAGATGGCTCTGTAAGTCTGTACAGGTTTTTCAGTTTTGGTGACAAAATAAGAGATCTAATGTCAGGCTAAAGAGCTTAGATTTTATCCTCCGTTCAATGGGGACTACAATCCAGCCTGCCAAAATTTTAGTCTAGTTTATATTCAATGATTACTTAAACTATCTATCAACAAATATAAGAAAAAATTATTTTAAAATATAAAACCCTCCCGTGTCAGAACATTTTCAGTTTTAAGGATTAAGAAAGAAAACACAACTGGCCAGGTCAGACTCCTTCCAACAATTCCACTATGAAATGGTGTTGGGTAAAGGCGAGTCCTGACAAGATCTAGCAATACTAGCCTATTTTACTTGGGAAAAGAGATACAAGAAGATGCCTGTAGGTCTCCCACAGATTTTCAGTGTTACTTTGGGCCAAAATAGACGGACAGTGTCAAACTTCTCAAAGAAAAATGTACCCAAAAAATGTACTTTTAAAAAAAGACTACAATACAAAGGTACCTTTCGGAGACAGTTTCAATGGTTTCCAAGCCAGGTTTTAAACTGAAGTAATGTTCTGCAAGTTAACATTTCACCCAGAGCAAAGGCTGATACTAAAAGCAGGTGATAATCTTCAAGTACAGACTGTATCAGAAAAGGAAATATACCCAAGTATTCCTACACACACACACAAGTCATTTCATCTCTTTAGGCCAGTTTCAGTTCAGTTCAGTCGCTCAGTCGTGTCCGACTCTTTGCGACCCCGTGAACCGCAGCACGCCAGACCTCCCTGTCCATCACCAACTCCCAGAGTCTACCCAAACCCATGTCCAGCGAGTCGGTGATGCCATCCAACCATCTCATCCTCTGTCGTCCCCATCTCCTCCTGCCCTCAATCTTTCCCAGCATGAGGGTCTTTTCCAATGAGTCAACTCTTCGCATGAGGTGGCCAAAGTATTGGAGTTAGGGCCAGTTTAGTCATCAATAAGAGACCTCCCCATCTTCATTATTCCAAATTGAAACCGTCCTCACATTTTCAATTATGTTCCACTTCACGTTTTCATTGCGTTTCACTCAACACTGCTAAGAGCAGAGTGTTTAAGTTGGTACACTAAATCTTCAAAAGAATAAATACAATTAATTGCTTACCTATTTTTGCTTCTGGATATGGAACTCCTTGAGGATCAGAATAGAAAGCTTCCAGCTCAAAAGGCCCACTTCTTAAGAACGTGAGAACTTTGGAGAAAGGAGCAGCATGGTTTCTACTGAACACTTCATGGACACTAAGAGGAAAGCAAAGGTACTCAGTACTTCAAGGGTTCAGGCTCACTGTGCTACACAAACAGAACAAACACAATCTAAAAGCTTTACCAACCCCATCTCACCATTTATAACCCAAAATGAGAGAAGTATTTTGGTAAGTTTGATTGCTAAAAGATCTCAGTTAATCAAACACTCTACCCTGAATGTCATAATACGTTTATTTTTTTTTTTATATATTAAAATCAAGTATCTGAACGTTATTTTCCCCTACATACCCCTCAGCATCTTCTGAATCGTGGCTCCAGACCAGAGATATTGGGAAAGGAACTGCATCAGTGACAGAAAATTCTCTAACTTTAAATGCTGGGGAAAGGATTGCACACTTAGAAAAAGAAAAAGAAAAAAAGACTATCATGAGCACGTGAAAAATTTCACTCAGCTTTTAACATAAAGATCAATTCAAACAGGACGGGTAGGTTCAAATTCAAAACTGCTTACAGCGTGTGTGTGTATATATATATATATATATATATATCTTAAGTATAAAGTATTTATCATCTAAACACTAGATATAAAGATAAATAATAGAGGCACTTACTAGATAAAAAGATAAATAATACAACAAATCTTCCAATACTGGAAGATCCTTGTGTCCCCACAGCCTTATTGATTTATTGAGAAGTAACTCCCTGGTGGTTTCTGACTGGGCATAGGACTCTGCCAGGATGAGATAAAGCAGAAGTGGTTTGAGGAATGACTCTCAGAGAAGATGCGAAGACAGTACCTGCAGTGCACACCCTCTGGCCACTGCTTCATCTGCATTGAGCGTCGTGCTAACATCTTTTCCAAAGAATTTGGCAATTTTTTCTTTCACAGCTGGAATTCGTGTAGTGCCTCCAACTATCTCGACAGCACTCACATCCTCTACTTTGAGCTGAGTTTGTTCCATCAGCAAATAAAGGGGAACTTCTATCTTCTGCAGTAAGTCAGCACAGAGCTCTTCAAATTGTGCCCTTGGCAGTTAAGAGGAAAACGTTAAGAAAATTGATCTTAAGGCCAATATCCTGCCCTACTTTTTAAATAATTCTTATCAACCCAACAAACTTTCTTCTTCTCAGACACCCTGAATTCCACATGGGCCAGGTTTAGCCATGCCATAATTCATAACTTTTTCCCCTAAAAATATACAAAATCCAGATGCAGAAGGCAGAATGAAAAGAATATTAGTAACTACAGAAGAAATCACTTTTATATTAAGATTTCCATTTTTAGTCCTTAATGTTTTATGTGATCCCATTTTCATTACTTTGAATATTTCCATTCACTTCAAAATATTTCTGTGAAATATTTTATGAAAACATTTTTCAATCACTGGCCCAGAAATAATACGAAAAAGACTTCACTATGAGGACACTTAGCACAAATCTTAAAAACCCTCTTTGCAGAAGCAATTCTAGTTCTAATGATGCTGACAGCCTTTCAGGTAGTACAATCTTGAAATGTGGGCCAAGACTCAGAAGACCACAGTTAGAACTGACACCCAGACTACAGTTTCAGCAAGAAGTTCCTTCTATTTAATCTGTCAGAATTTGAGACACACCTGTTCATCTTTCCCGAAACGTCTTTGTCATTCATGAAGCACTCGATGTTCAGTGGTAGGTCTGTACTGTTAGAGCTCATCAGCTTTTTCAATTTTTCACACTCCTGATACAGACGAAGGAGTGCTCGAATTTTGGATTTTGCATCCAACTTGTACTTAGTTTTAAATTCTGCACAAAAATGTTCCACTAACTTTGCATCAAAGTTTTTTCCTCCTAAGAAAGGATCAAAAGCTGTTCCCAGTACCTAATTTAGTTAAAACAAAAAATAATCTGGTTATTTTCAATCATATTTGTAACCAGAATCCTAAATGTTGCTAACTCAAACAATCAAAGACTAATAGGCTCAAAATTTCTGTTTAAACTACATGAAACCCAAGTCAATTACGATGTGTGTCACTATAAAATCCAAATGAAATGCTATATCTCTATGATATTTTTAATTCTAATGATTACATAGAAGATAATCTCAGAAAGTTTTTCTTCCCTAAGCAAGAATAATTAAGAGTATGTTAAGACAACTGCATTGTCTTTATGGAGATCAACCTTAGGAACAACTCTCTGTTAATAGCTTTATCCCAAACTCTTCATTACCCAGGAAGCTCAGTAGATTAAAGTAACAACAACTGTCACACATTAATATCTGGGTCACTTAGTTCCAATTTATGACCTTACCTTCAATTTTCCCTTGTTAAAGGCACAGGCAGAGACTTGAAAAGCTGAATGCCCCATATCAACAAAAACCACTATTCGAGGTTTCTCATCCAGGCTTGGGAGATCCTGCTTATAAATTCCATAATTCAAAGCAACTAAAAGGAAATTAGTATGTTTCAACACTTTGGTTCACATTCTTTCAGTAATTTCATAGTTACTGATATAATTACACATGCAGGGAACCTGACTATACTTCAACCAATTAAAGGTGAACACATTTCTTTTATATCTGACTTCATACTTCATCCCTTTCTGATTTTAGAACAATGTTCCATCACTTTTAAATATACGAACAGATGTGACAGAGAAGACATACGTAATGCAAAAACAATGGCATGTAAACCACACGAAACCACACACAGACAATATCAGACTCATTACACAATACTTACATTTGAATCACAACCTGCTAGGAGACGGCTTATCCAAAAAAATTTAAGAATTTAATATATAACTATAGCAACTACAGTTCCTACCAACTGGATTCAAGGCAAATAACTGACCTACCTTAAACAGTCTATGGTTTGTTTTTTCTGAATTTTGAAACCACTGTGTATACTCAAGAACACACCTTTATCAATACTTTAAGAATCCTTAAAATATCTATTAAAAATATGCTAAACAAAGTCTTATTTGCTTTGCTTGAATCCACTAGGGTGTAACTGACTTTGAGTCCATCCTTAATCACAATAAACTGACACAAGTGCTACTGAGTACTTTGCTCCCCATTGACTCATTCCTAGCAAAGTGCTTAGCAAATGGCACATCTTAAATCAACATATGACATAAGAGGAATGACCGACTCCCAACTACCAACAATTGGGCAACACATGAGGGGAAAAAAATTTTCCGCTAAATCAATAGTCGAGGTAGTTCTAAAACGCCATAATGAGGTTGTGAGAAAACTTGTTTCTCAACTATAAAAACAATATAAGGAAATAAAAAAACTAAACCCAACACAACTAATTCAAAAGATTAAAAAATATACACAAGGGTTTCCTAATGAAAACAGATTCATCCATTTGACAAAGTTCCAACTTCTCATTAAAACAAGCATCTGAAAGACTAGAACTTTTGCTTTCAAATCTGTTTTTTAATAGGTGGTATTTCTACATGGAAGTGTTTGATAACAGGACCACGTGTGTCTTAACTTTAGTTTCAACAGTATGTTAACTTTTACACAAAAAGTTTTTTTCTTACCAGCTGTCATGTCATTCATGAGTCTTAAACAGTTTAAGCCAACAATCTGTGCAGCATCTAAGACAGATCGCCTCTCAGCATCTGTGAAGAAAGAAGGGACCTGCAAACAAGAAGGGAAAAAATTTTAACTTTCCTAGAAAACCAAAATACATACAAATCTCTCACAACTACCAGTGATCAATTCACAACAGTCCAGCTAAACAGGTGCCTAGTCATGTCATGAAACCGAAAAAGGACTTTAGATTAAGTTTCTGGGTTCTTTAACTTTAAGAAACAGTAACTACTTTTGAAAAGATTGCCCTAAAATTTTATCAGGTTTATTATAACCAAACTTTAACCTGAAATAAAAACTAATCAAGATATTCATAAGATATACTACCAGTTCTTTAAATCTAACAAAGTTTTACATTTAAGTGGAAAAAATACTACTTCTAAAGTGGTCTTATTTCTACTGACATTTGGAAATTATTCTGCTAAGTCATCATCAAATGTAATTACACTATAAAGACTACAGGAATTTAAAGATAATACAAAGTTAATTCTAGCCACTGCTCTTTGGTTTGCTATTCGTTGGGTTTAAGCATTAGTAGATGGGGTACCTTTTAATTCAGCAGACCTGTTAAGATTACAAAAATGAAACTTTTTTTTTGTCAAAGCCTGT
This sequence comes from Okapia johnstoni, assembly GCA_024291935.2. Taxonomy (NCBI): domain Eukaryota; kingdom Metazoa; phylum Chordata; class Mammalia; order Artiodactyla; family Giraffidae; genus Okapia; species Okapia johnstoni. Next base: position 68,020,796 of record CM044321.1, on the reverse strand, counting down.
TGATTTTTCTAAGAGAGAACAAAAAACAGCTCAAGGGACAGTTTCTCACGGTTCTATCTTCTACCTAGATGAACTCTTTTGATCGCTTTCTAGGACACCATTTTAACTAGCACATTCTTCCAGAAGAGCATCTGATAATACATTCACATAATCACTTAACTGGAAAGTACCCAAGAGAAAACTTGGTACAGGAGCTTCCGCATTCCCTCCCTAAGTATCTAGAAGTGCTTCCGCAAGAGCACCGAGAGCAGAGGGGGCTCTCTGCTCCCCTCTCCAGTCAGAGCCCTTCTTTCTGCAGTTCTCCATATGAGGCTATTTAAAGGGAAGCGGGGGAGGAGGAATGACCACTGACTTAAAACTTCAACTTTGTGCTAAGTCACTTCAGTCATGTCCGACTCGGTGTGACACTGTGGACTGTAGCCCCCCAGGCTCCTCTGTCCATGGGATTCTCCAGGCAAGAATACTGGAGTGGGTTGCCACGCCCTCCTCCAGGGGATCTTCCAGATTCAGGGATTGAACCCACGTCTCTCACATATCCTGCATTAGCTGGCGGGTTCTTTACCACTAGTGCCACCTGGGAAGCCCCTCTTTAACAGCATTTCTCCAAGATATTTCTTTAGTAGAACACTTCCTGTCTTAACAAGAGAAACTTCAGCCTTTCTGCCTCTCTTATCTCAGGATTCTCTCATATCCCAAGGTGCATCACCATAAAGGCTCCTGACAGGTCTGGGCAAGTTACCCTGCCAATAAAAGATGGCTCCTGTCCACTGCAAATCCTCCTGAATAACATAATTATCAACTGTCCATTGAAAGTAGTGAGTTTGCCAATGCTAAAAACCTAGGTCCTGTCACTACTGGTTGTTACTTTTTTTTTTTAAGATATTTTTCATGTGGACCATTTTAATTTATTTTTTGATTTTAATAAAATATTCTATTTAACCCAACATATTCAACATATTTCATATTCTTTATTTTACATTAACTCTTCAAAACCTGGTGTGTATTTTATGCATACAGAACATCTCGGTTTTGACTAGCTCCATTTCAAGTGCTCAGAAGCCATGTGTGGCCACTGGCTACCATATTGGAGAATACAGATTTAGAATCCTAGTAATTTAAGGATATAAGAACCTTAAAGTCATTTAATATTTACCATAATAAACTTCTGATTTTCACCACATGAAAATTCTAACCCAGAGGAATAAGTAAGTTACTGACTCAGCTCAAACGATAAGTTCTCTTTTCAGAGTACACTACCCCCATAATTTTTCCATTTATTGGACATCTTCAGTAACCATCAGGCATATCACCATTTGCAAAGTATATAATATATTGGAAGACATGATAAAATTTTGCTAGCAGTTCAAAAACATTTAAGGAATGAAATCTTTTTTGAGTGATGTAGACCATTTTTAAAGTCTTTATTGACTCTGTCACAATACTGCTTCTGTTTTAGGTTTTGGCTTTCTGGCCTTTGGGCATGTGGGATCTTAGCTCACCGAACCTGCAACCCCTGCACTGAAGGGTGAAACCCCAACCACCAGACTGCCGGGGAAGTCCCATTTAAACTACTGCTTACCAAGAACTCACTCACTGGTTCTCATGTGTGGGTGAACTCTCTCGTGGATGTATACAATTGTCTCTCAACACAGTAACTAACTTTAGAACATCCCCCAATTTGATCAGCCAGTCTATATTTTCAAAAAGCCCAACAGGAGATTTTGATATGCACCGCCACGCAAAAACTTTTGCAACTTCTGGCTAAAGATAGCATTCAAACCTACTCTGCAATGCTGCTAAACACTGCGGTGACACAGTCCAGCAGAATTCTGATCTCTGGTAGTAGAACAGCTTTCACACATTTAATACTAAAAAGTAACATGAAGAAGCCAAATTAAAATAGAACACATTGCCTTGCTGAATTCTACTTACTGAAATAACACAATCTGTTACTGGCTTCTTGAGGTTGTTTTCAGCAGTTTCTTTTAACTTAGTCAACAGCATGGCTGTGATCTGCTCCACACTGAACAGATGTTCTTCATCCATGTACATCACCTGTGTTGAGGAGAGAAAATGCTTTCATTACTGCAGCCCTCAAAGCTACATGCTACTAAACTTAACTTCCAAACATCATTACATATTCTCTTCCAGAAAACCTTTATTGTTTTGGCTGTTTAAGAGGAAAGGGAAAAGGAAAGAGAAAAGGGGATAGGAAAGCAAAGCAGAAGAATAAAGAAAGATTCTTCCCCAGATGAAGAGGAGAAACGAAGCTGGGGCATGTTTCCCCCTACCCAAAGTACTAGACCAAGCCCTACAGACAGCAGTGAAGTTCCAATCTCACTGAAGAGATGAATCACGGAGACAAATATGATTTTGTGTAGATCATAAGACAGGAATGCCTCTGTAGTTTAAAAAAAGGTTTCTGCTTGTATTACACTAGAGCTCTCCAAACAACTACAAACGAGCTACAGTGGAACAGACTGCTTTTGACACAACAATACAATTTAGATTTCTTTAGACACCAGAAATTCTGAATTTTTCTAATTGCCAAGATGTTGTAAGAAACACAAACTAAGTTTTATAGCAGCATATACCATCCAAGTAATTCTTCAAGGATGATTTAAACATAGACCCATAGTTTAAGAGAAACTAGATTAAAAATAAAAGACCACCTTGCCCAATTACAGAAACCAAGTTAAATACTTATTAAGAATTATGTACTTTTCTCTGTAGATGAACTGAACAGTTTCTTAGTAAGGAATCTAACATTGATCAATTAAATTACCTTTATTCCAACTCCACCATTTTTCATCGGAACCAGATCATAACTTAAGTTTTCCTTCTCCTTGTGAATGAAGGGGTCATTGAATGCTCGGCCATGAAACCTCTTAAAATTAGACACTGTATTGTTTGCATGAGTGATTTGCTGGAAAAAAAAAAAATTAAATTCTAATTTCAACATCTATCACTAGTTACAGCAATTAAAAAGTAAGTCACTTGTTCAACTCAAATCATCAGGATACAAGTAACTTCCCCAAGCGCCCTGAATTTCTCCATCAATGAATACACTTTATTTTCTCTCCTTTTCTTACAGACATGCCAGGAGGGAAGCAGTGTGAGGAATACACACACAGGCTTCCAAATCTGCAAGATGAACTCAAAGGTAATGAACCTCTCAACTAAAACTCTGAACAAGCCCAAGAACTGTATGTATCACTTTATTTCATTCCTTTTCTCCCACTGAACTTGCTTTATACCTAACGAATAACTGAAAAAAAGGGTAGTTAGAAAGCCCTATAGTCCAATCACATTTTTCTAAAAAGGAGTTAACTGTTATAGTCTATTAAGTCGCCAAGTGGCCAGGATAAGTTATTCTGAGCCACAAAATGTATGGATTGCTACTTTCTTATCAATAGCATGGAATATTAATAATCTATACCAAAAAGTAGAAAAGGTAAGGATAGGCCAGTGGTCCATGGTGTAAGGCTGAGCACTCTGGACTCTGAAAAGGTAAGGATGATTCAAACAGTTTCCATATCAGGAAATGCTTTCAACTGCTTGCAGGTGTTTTTGATGATTAGGCTCTGGATATACAAAAGTCACGCTTGATAGCATACTTCACTCAAACATGTTAGCAGTGGGAACCTTATTTAAAGCACAAAAAAAATTACAATAAAAGATGAAAAACTAAGACTTCTAAAGTGACTAGTTTGAAAACAGCAAAACAGTTCACTGTTTACTTCTCTCTCTGATCTACTTCTTATAAAGGGGAAAAATACAGCTTGGCAACACTAGTTTTCAAATAATACGGAATATTTCAAACATTGTTTATGTACTAACATTCCTTGTGATTCTGGAACTGAGATGACAGATGTCTAGTACTCTACAGGCTAGATTGAAGCCTCAGTGGATTCTCCTTGTGTAACAACAACAATGCAGTGGCTCTCAGGTCTGGGATGTGAGTCTTCTCTACAGCCAGTCAGGGAGGCTGTCACCTCACCAGGCTCTCCCTTCTGAGTAGGTCACTCTGAGCGGCATGCCCATTTCTCTTCCCTGCTTTGTCTTTTCTTTCGTTCCTCTCTTCCAACTAGCCATGACACAGATTTTTCAGTGTTTTATAGAGTTTCGTTTCCTTTGTAGCAATACTATTTTTTGCATCTAAAAGAATTTTTTCAACCTTATTTTTTTTAATTATGTAAATCTGATGTGTAACTTTGTGTAAGTTTAAGGTATACAGAGTATGTTTACTTTGGTACATTTACATATGTAGGACTGCTTTCAGTCCCTTTTTTAGATTTTCACATTTCATATTTATTTTTTCTCCCCAAGCCCCAAAATTCAAGTTATAATGTGAGCCCTAAATGGGAGCCACATAGGTAAACTGTCAAGTCCTCTTAATAAGTAAAATTCCAAAAACTTATTTAGCCTAATATATCTAAAATACTGTCATTTCAACATGTACTCATTGTAGAAAACTGAGGAGATGGTTTTCTTTTTTATTTCATTTTAAGCCTTCAAAATCACATGTATTTCACACTTTACATTTTAATCCAGATTAGGCACATCTCAAGTGCTCAAAAACCGTACTTAATGGCTACTCTATAGGACACCACAGGCCTAGACAACAAGTTCTCCTTAATTACTAAGTAACTTGAAAACGCTTTTAAACAACAGAACTTCTTAGAAGTTCCTTCTATAAAAGGAATCTTTAACTCTTAAATGAGTATCATGAGAGACTTCACATGAAAGAATTTCATGTATCTCATTTTAAAAAATCAAATGTCTTAGAAAATAGGATACACATTAAAAACTAAGGTTGGAAGATTAGAAAGTTAAAGTATATCTTATTCAATAAAACAAAAGGAAGAGAAAAGGAAAATAAGGAGGTAAGGGTTCATAAGTGGAGTAGGAGATGGCAACCCACTCCAGCATTCTTGCTTGGAAAATTCCATAGACACAGAAGCCTGGCAGGCTACAGCTGATGGGGTTGCAAAGAGCAGGACACGACTGAGCGGCTGAATGCACATGCAGGGGCTCCTAAGAAATACCTGCATTATAGCTCGCAAACGCAGAACAGAGAGGCTGAGGTATTTCATATTCTTGTATGTTTCTGGGATTTTACTTTTAAAACTTCTTCTAAAAATGATCAGAATCCTCTTAAAGAACATACCTGATTTTTGGCTGCAACTCCAATTGTTCTGTTTTTTGATCCAAATGATATGACTGATCTAGAAAAGATGAAAAAACCCATGTTTCACAAATGTAAAGAAGCATAAATTTGGATTTTTTTTAACTGACAAGAGGAAAATTCTATTACAAATTTCCATTCTTAGGCAAGGGGGACACAATTTAGCACAATTTTGGAGTCTAAAGCTTTGGTCCGTTACTCTAAGAGGGCCCAACTTAACTGCTACTCTGAGAATCCTATTTAGGTGGCAGACATACTCCCACTACTCCAACCCCAGCTCCCACTCCAGACTGCTCAAGGCTCAGAGGACATTTTCCAAGAGAACAAGTACCAGCATAATTCTCCAGGCCCCAATCATTACGAAGTGGACATTAACTCTGAAAATGTTTTGAACAGTTAAAGTGTATTATTAACTTGGTCCTAGACACCACTGACAAAAACAGGGTGTACCTACTTGGCAGTTACCAACTTCACAGAAATCTAAACGTCACTATACTACCTACTGCTGTTCTAATAGACCATCTGACTCTAGAAAATTTTTATATAACGAGGAACAAGTGGGCCTAAATGATGCTTCCAGAGTTTAAAAGCACAAAAGAGGGTCCTGTACAAAGTCTCTACTTGAGCAAGTCAAGTAAAAATGATACAGAACAAGTACCACAACAGAACCAAGTATAAATGCTGAGCAAAATGACTGAATAATCAGTTACATTTTGAGTCAGCTTTTAAGAGATGAAGTGACTTGTAACTGTGAAACAGCCTTCAGAGCAGTGGGAACAGAATGGCAGCACAGAGCAAAGACAAGCACAAGAGTCTTGTCAGAAGGATGGAAGTGAATTAGGTTTCAGATTAGAAGGCAGAAAAAAAGTAAGCGCGATATGAACAAAATGGGAATACATTGAGGGCATTAAATACTAAGCCGAATCAAATTCAGATTTGCTATAATAGAGACATCTCAGACCTAAATTATCTGAGCAGGTGCTAAATAGCCTCCGAAAAGCCAGAGAACTGTTGGAGCAAAGGCTGGACCTTTAAAATACCTTCCGAAAACAGTCACTCCCAACTCAAAGTAAACATACAGTTGCCGGATGAATTCTACTCATTTTCCAAGGGGAGAATAAAATTAATTACACCAAACAAATTAACAGTAGCCGACGCAGTTGAGTCTAACATCTATTACATAAAATATTACACTCCAATACTGTCCTCCGCTTGTATTTTTTGAGACACACCTGTCATCTTTAGTTTCACAGTGATCTCTATAACCACAAATACAATTTTTTCCTACATTAGCTTTTCTTCCTTTTATTGGACGAAAGAGAACAAAGATATAAACTGCACCTAGGCATGAAAACCTGAGATTCTTTTTCCTTACTATACCCCAATCAGAGACGTTGGCACAGCTAAAGAAAAGACTGTAGATTTATAAAAAGGTTGATGCATGAGATGCTTAGGGAATAAGTCTTCCCAACGGTACCGACACTGTCACTGTTTGGGTATTTTCTCATTTCCATTCACTTTTATAAATATTCATCTGCGCTCAAATATTGATAGAAGCCCAATCATTTTACCTCTGGGCTCAATGCTTCATTCCTTATATATTATATTCAGAAATCAAGATCCTCTCCAAAAGAAGTTGCTTTTTAAAACGTTACCCTTTGCCCACCCCATGCCGCTGTAGAATAAACCGTTTAATTCAGTGACAACATTCAGTTCTAGCGTACAAGTGTGCAATTTTTATTTTCTCTCCTTATTTAAGCTGTGCAAATTAAAAAAAAAAAATAGAACACGATTCCTCTATAATGGCTTTCATAAAACGAGCAAAAAGGCCCTTTACATCTTTCACGAATGATCCAAGAGTGAGTAAGAAGATACACTCATCTATCATAGCAGTGAGTCTGTGGTCGCTAACAACAATCCACCGGGCTCACAGCACAAGAAGCAGCATACAGGCTCTGGAACCTTCCAGCTCATTTCGAGATTCACAATGCGGAAGAAAAGGCTCGGCAGCCCCAGCTCTGCGGTGCGCAAAGACAGGCTCGGAAAGAGGGGGACGAGCTGGGGGCGGCTCAGACAGCTCCGAGAAGCCGGGTGGGAAAACGGGGGCGGCCGCGGAAAGAGCTGTCAGAGGCTTCTCGCCAAGAAAAGGGAGCCAAGTCTCCGGCTTGGCCCCCGATCGGCTCCCAGGAGGAAGCCCGCCCGAAGTGACCACCCCGGGGAGACTCGACTCTCAGGCTTCCCTTGGCCCCCCGGAATCCCAGAGACACCCCCTCTCCGATACGCGGCTGCAGGCGCCCTCCCCTACCCCGCGGCCAGGCAGCTCGCATCCCGATCCCCACGGAAGGGCGCACCGCTCCCCACACCGCGCTCCGTTCGCCCCTGGCGTTCCGCGGCCAGCCGCAAGCCCGGGTTCCCCAGGATCCCCAGCCCCCGCCGGCTTCCCCCCCACCAGGCTCCCACTTACGGGGTGCACCGATCGCTGAACTCGTTGGCGATGGTCTCGATGCCCCCGGCCCGGGCCACCGCGATGTAGCAGCTCTGCGAGCCCACGTCCAGCCCCACCACCGACATGGCCGGCTCTCGGTCCGCCTCCGCCTCGGCTCGGTCTGAGTCTGGGTCTGCGTCCTCCTGGCCGCCGCTTCCTGCCCCGGCCGCGCTCGGCTCCCGCGGAGTTCGCTCCTGTCACGCGGACGGACGGACACACGGACAGTCTGCCGGTCTGGCGCCTCCGGCTCCCCGGGGACAGTGGTGGTCCGCAGAGCAGTAGCCACGGGAGAAGGCGGCGCTCGGTGTCCGCGAGTCGCTCCACAGCTCGGGCTGCCGGCCCGGATCTTCCGCCACTCGCTCACCGGCGCGCAGCTGAACTACCGACCCAGAAGGGGAGGTCCCAGAGCCTCAGCCTTATGTATCGCACTGATCGGAACTTTCCAGAATCTGCGGCATTTACTCACCGGCGCCTCCACCAGCCCCTCCACGTGCTACTTCCGCTTCCTTCTTCTCGAGCCTTCTCGAAAGATTCTACCCAATGAGTGGCTGGTCCCTCTGGGGACGGCCGCCGTTGCCATGGCAGCCAGACAGCCACTCCTGCGCTATTGGCTCAAGCTGGCCAGGCTGACCCGCCTACGCCCCCGCCCGCCCTAGCTAGAGGCTCTTTGCTGTCCTAATAAAACGGGCAACGAAGAATGATTCGAAAAAAATCATAACCTTCGTAATTTACTAGTGGGCGATGGTGTCTGACCCTTAGATTGGGAGAGAAAGCTCAGGTGGCGGAGACACACTCCCCACTTCTGCGGGGACCCGAGACCCCCATACGCTGGGGAGGCTGGCCAGCTGTCAGAGAGCATGTCGGGAACCGTAGTCCAGCTGGGAGTCAGTGTCGCCTTGCACGCTGGGATCTGTAGTCCCGGCCGCGGTGCGTGCTGGGAGCCGGCTTTGTCTTGGGAGGCTTTCGGGAGATGCTGTGTTTCTCTGCTGCTCTTGCGCGGAGTCTTCAGCCACAGCGTTGTTTTGTTTGCATGCTTGTTCGGTATCCGTTTCTATTATTGCCTTGATTACCCCACAGCTGGTGAATTATGACTTAGAAGAAGGAATTTCCGTTTCAACTTATAGTAACAATCCTAGAGTTTGTGTTAAATGCTCGTGTATTCATCAGCGGCAGTATATATTCTTTTGTGGAATAAAATGTCAGCGTTTTTGTTTTACTTTTTATAAGCGAATTTTAGGTGTGGCGTAATTTGGAAAGCTATCTGTGGTACCACTTTCAGCTTAATTTTGCTCCATCTGACTTGAACAGACCTTGTTCTGCCCTGCCACTCCCGAGCCAAAATGATAAGTTTTGCTTTTCGCTTGGTCTGAAACAGCTTTTGTTTCTTTCCCTGAAAAGCTATATCCCTATTACTTACTTTTATTAAAAGGTGAGCATTAAAAATAGGAAAAAAAAAAGTGGCAGTTTGCTGCTATTATCGAATCTTTTATACCCTTCAGTGCCTTTTTAAGTTTGCTTTTTGCTGACTCTCAGATACATAAAGATATATGAAATAGGTAGAAATTTAGACCTGAAGTTAGAAAAATTAAGAGTAAGGCAGTCCTAGGGGAGCGGGGAGGATATATGTAATCTTAACACCCATTCACCTTTTTGTTTGGCAGAAACCAATACAACTTTATAAAGCAATTATCCTCCAATTAAAAAAAAAAACAACAGTGTGGCGGTCCTTTAGAGACAAGACTAGAAGGCCAGATTTACCTTACAAATAAAAGTCAGTTGTACCCGTTGGCTCAGACAAGCTAGATAATGTTACATGCTTCAGTTAACTCACCTTGAAGATGGGAAGAATTTAGTAAGGGTGATTATATTCATAAATTTGAAAGTATAGTTAGCTATATTTATTTTTTGTTATTTTTTGTTTCGCCTCCCCTTACCCCCTTTTTTTTTTTTCCCTGCATATCAAAACCTTATATTAAAATCCATGGGGACTTTCTCGGCTGTCCAATAGTTAAAGACTTCCCTCTTCCACTGCAGGGGGCACAGGTTCTATCCCTGAGCAGGGAACTAAGATCCCCCATGCCACATGTCATGGCCAAATAAATTTTTTTTTCCTGGAATCATAGCACTTTTGAACAGAAATAGAACTTTGAGATTTTTTTGGTCTGCTTCCCACATTTATATGAGGAAACTGTTGTGCAGAAAGGAGAAACAGTTCTAGGTCTCTCGAGCCAGAAGAATTTGGATCAGGTTCAAATCCTGGGGCAATACTGATATGCTTTATAATACAGCTTATAAGAGCACCAGGCCTCCTGAAGGTGGACTTTATGGGCATGAATCGTGGCCATATATATTTCTCAGTAATTTGCCAGCTCTGTGACCCTGAGATAATTAGTAAGCCTTCCTGTGCCCCGCCCCACAGGATATGTGTAATGATTGAAAGGACATGTAAAGCACTAAACATACATCATTATCGCTTGATTTTCATGTAATATTCTTCATATTCTCCCTTGGGCTTCAGTTTCAATATGGGTAAAATGGACATATACCTATCTTGTTGAGAGTTTGGAAGGGTTAGATATAAATAAAGCATCTAATATGGTAGTAGATATTCAGTTGTTGTTGTTGCTTAGTCGCTACGTCTTATCTAACAATTTTGTAGCCTGCCAGGCTCCTCTGTCCGTGGGGTTTCCCAGGTAAGAATATTGGAGTGGGCTTTCTTTTCCTTCTCCAGGGGATCTTCCCAACCCTTTTCTTCTGCATTGACAGGTGAATTCTTTACCATTGAGCCACCAGGGAAGCTCAGATATTCAGTAAGTTGTTGTAGTAGCAATACTATTCAAGAAAAGCAAGTGCTAGAACTTTGAGCTCAACTCATACTGTTGTTGATGCCAAGTTGTACATTGTATAGCCCTCTTGTATTTAATCATTCCACTTAGTTATTTATTGGAACAGGTGAATGAGTAGAGACCATATGAACCATCACATGTATTATCTAATGATGTGTTTATGACATGCTTAAAATCCTTATCACTTTTATTACCTTACTGTATTTTATTTATTTTGATTTATTATATTTTATATATACAATTTCTCACACTATTTCTATTATGATGTGAGAAATTTTTGAATGAAACCAAATAAAAGTAATCCCAACAGATTACTATCTCATTGTGGATCCAGAGGTGAACAGGGAATGAAGGTGACTTTATCCTAAGTCTGCTGGTGGCTACCACTGCAGTTACTGAGTTTTTTCCCCCATATATGTCTTAGAGAACAAAGAGGGTTTTCAAACCTGGAAGCAGAAATAGCTCCTAAAGAGGAACAATGACGAGGACTTCCTTGGCAGTCCAGTGGATAAGACTCAGTGCTTCCAATGCAGGTGGCATGGGTTCTATCCCTGGTCAGGGGATTAGGATATCACATATTATGCCACATGGCAAAAAAAATGATAAAACAAAAATTCAAATATTAATATAAGAAAAGAAAAGCCCAAGTCAGAATGTCAAAAGATAATGTGCAATAGATGTAAAGGGCTGTGACAGATTTCCTTGAAAGGAAGGAAGAGATGGGCAAAGAGTGGATATATAGACAGAATAATATACATGAAAGTGCTCATTACTTTCAGCTTTTGATGTGAGCCAGTATGTTGTGATCTCCTCTGTATTCAGCGAGGTGCCAAGTGCTGGAGGTTACAGAAGTATCAAAGTTGTTCTAAATCAGGGTGCCTTTGGTAAAGCTTCTCTGTAATGTCAGTACCTGAAATCTTGTCCATTTCAGTCTCTTTCAGTATCTGCTTTCTAAAGGGTTTGTTTTTTTTTCCTTCTCATACATTAACTTGAACTTTATTCTTTAAAAATTAATTGGTACTCATAGAATCTATTTTATCTTGTTTTTAAGTCCATCCTAAAGGAGATCAGTCCTGGGTGTTCATTGGAAGGACTGCTGTTGAAGCTGAAACTCCAATACTTTGGCCACTTGATGCGAAGAACTGACTCATTTGAAAAGACCCCGATGCTGGGAAAGATTGAGGGCGGGAGGAGAAGGGGACGACAGAAGATGAGATGGTTGGATGGCATCACCGAGTCAATGGACATGAGTTTGGGTAAACTCTGGGAGTTGGTGATGGACAGGGAGGCCTGGCGTGCTGCTGTCCCAGTCCATGGGGTCTCAAAGAGTCGGACACAACTGAGCGACTGAACTGAACTAAGTCATATTCAGTTCAGTTCAGTTCAGTCGCTCAGTCGTGTCCGATTCTTTGTGACCCCATGAATTGCAGCACGCCAGGCCTCTCTGTCCATCACCAACTCCCGGAGTCTACCCAAACCCACGTCCATCGAGTCAGTGATGCCATCCAACCATCTCATCCTCTGTCGTCCCCTTCTCCTCCTGCCCCCAATCCTACCCAGCATACTAGATCACCTAAAAATAGGAATACATGGAAAAATCCTGAAGGAAACCGAGACTATGTTTTTTTTCTTCTAACCTACAAAGGATCATCATATTTTATAATAAATGTGGTGAAGCTAAAACTTAAGTCATGGGCTAAAGCTCATATCTGTCCCTCCAAGCTCACTGAGACCACGTTCCCCTGGAGCACATGTGGCCTTTCACCCGACCTGGAGGCTTCTGTACATGTCTAGCCTAGAAATCTCTTCCTCAGGTTCCTGGCTAGGCAGCTCCTTCTCACTCTTCAAGGCTCAGTATAAATCTCATCTCCCACAGAAGTTCCTGAATGCCAACCTATAAGCACATCACCCTTTCCCAAGGAATACCCAGTGTTTGTTTAGTTATTAAGGTGACCCTGGCACCAGAGGGTAGTCACTATTTGGCTTGAGCCAATCAGCACATTCATTCCTCTCAACCACAGTCATTGGTCTAGGGTAGGCATGTGACCTACTAGTCCAACCAGGTGACTCTCAGTACCATCACTTAGAAAATAGAGATGGGAGGACTTCCCTGGTGGTCCAGTGGCTAAGACTGCAGACTCCCAATGCAGGGGGCTGGGCTTTGATACTTGTTTGAGGTCCTGGATCCTGCATGCCAAATATAAGAGTGTGCACGCCACAACCAAAAATTCCACATGCTGCAACCAAGACCTGGCACAGCCAAATAAATAATTTTTAAAGAAGAAAGATAGTAGGGATGGGAGCCTTACCTCTCTGCCCCTATCCATCTTTGTGCCCTCCACCTCCTCCTATTTCCTCCAGGCATGATCTTGTGAGGTTATTGCATCACAGTAATGTTACCATCCTCAAAAGGAAGCTGCAATGTGGAGTTGGATAGACATTGGAACCAGGGGCCTAAGCCAACCCCAAAACCCACTCCACCTCTGATTTGAGTTCTATGAACCATACATTTCCTTACAGTTTAAGTCAGCTTGAATTGGGAGTTTGTTACCTGCTGACAGGCTTCTCTGGTGGCTCAGATGGTAAAGAATCCACCTGCAATGTAGGAGACCCAGGTTCAATCCCTGGGTCAGGAAGATCCCCTGGAGAAGAGAATGGCAACCCACTCCAGTATTCTTGCATGAAGAATCCCATGGATAGAGGAGCCTGGTGGGCTACAGTCCATGGGGTTGCAAGAAGTTGGACACGAATGAGCAACTAATGCTTTTATCTGCTGACAAAAATATCCTAATCTCCTCTGCAAGGGCTTCCTTGGCTCTATTATCTGAAGCGTCTCCTGGTTACCCAGTTACCCTCTATTGTTAATCCGTTTATTTCCTTTCCAATGTGCACCACAAGTGGTAATTATCTTGCTTATTTCTTTATTCATTAACTAATTTTTTTCTTTTTCAATTGTTTGGCTCAGAAAGTCAGTGACCTTGTTTCTCTTATAAACTTATTTGGGAAAAGGGATATGTTCAGCTTTCCTGTAACACAGGCTTTTTTCAACTGTTGACATATTAGACCAGATAGTTCTTGGTTTTGTGTGTGTGTGTGTGTGTAGGGTGTCCTGTGCATTATAGGATGTTTAGGAGCATCCTAGGCCTCTACCCACTAGATACCGTAGTAGCAATTCTCCACCCCACCCCACCCCAAAGTGTCCCTGATTAAGATCCACAGCTGTAAGATTTTATTTAAGCTTCATTGGTACAGAAAGGACATAGGCATTTTTTTTTTAATATTTATTTATTTTATTTGGCTCCACCTGGTCTTAGTTGCAGCATGCAGGATCTTCTAGTTGTGGCATGCAAACTCTGAGCTGCAGCGTGTGGGATAGAGTTCCCTGATCTAGTTCCCTGACCCCAGGGATTGAACCTGGCCCCCTGGGAAGTACAGTGTCTTAGCCATTGGACCACCAGGGAAATCCCAAAAAGGCATAGCCTTAGGATATGTTTTTGAGAGAAAACAAAGTAATGTTTGATTTCTGAACCACAAGACAAAGAGATGGGAAGAATGATGACCTCATTATGAATGAAACAGGCAATGTCAGCTTGTATTTGGTTCAGTAGATGAGGAGGAGTAGGCTGCCCCCCATTTAGCTACAGGACATGCTGGTTGTTGTGAAAACGTGACCTGTCCACCCCAAGGAGTTCATTTTGACTGCAATTGAGAAGTATTTTTGCAATTATAAATTATTTCCCTCAGGCAAGTATGTATAACCCATAGTTTTTTCCTTAGTTTTTCCTTGCTTGTGAAGTAATAATTTGAATGCCTGCACACTTGCTGAAAATTATTAAATAATCATTTCTGATTACCTTAATCATTCTGCTTTACTAGAAAAAAGAAAGAAATTTAGTATTTGAATAACCAGGATCATTGCTGCCTTACATACCATTCTCATTTTTCACCCTGAAAACTAAATTCACATGCCATAAATAGATCCCTTTTTCTCTTTCCTTTGTTTCTTGAAGCAAAGGAAGAAAGAGGAGCCTGTGTCTGCTCTGTTCTGAACTATAATGGGGTCAAGCTTTATACTTAAAGATGAGTCATTTCAGTACAGACTGTTTGGATTTGCCCTGTTGAAAGGAAGTATCTTCCTTTGGAAATAGCCACCAAAATGTTGGTGTTTTTTTTGAATCAGATAAATTCTGAAACCAGGATATCTCTGAGCTCCAGAGATGTTAGCATTTATGATGGATGCCACGTTAAGTTCTTGAACCCAAGAACTTGAACCCAAGGAACATTCAGTTCCTCCCAATGAATTAATAATCAACTCAGGAGGGTGGGAGTAGTAAAGTGAATAGCATTTTTCAGGATTTGTTTTTATCAATCATGTCGGGCTATTCTTACCTCGTTTGTACCACATGAAATGAAATCCCTCCTTCAAGACACTTTGGAAGAGCTGGCCACCTGGTGGCAAAGTGAAATCCTGGCAAGAATGGATAGAATCACTAACAGTTAGTTGTCGCATGGTGGACAACTAAAAAAATGTGGAAGAGAGAGAACTAAGGGTCATGCAAATTAAAATTACTTTGTGTGCTGTGCTTAGTCACTCAGTCCAGGGGATCTTCCCAACCCAGGGATTGAACCCAGGTCTCCCAAATTGTAGGCAGATTCTTTACCAGATGAGCTACCAGGGAAATCCTTTAATTTCCTTTTAATTACAAAGCATAAAAAGCAAAAAGGGTATTTCTTGCAACACTAGTGTTTGTTTAGCTATTAACAACTAAACCCTGGCACCAGAGGGTGGTCACTGTTTGGCTTGAGTCAATCAGCACATTCATTCCCCTTAATCATAGTCATTGGTCAAGCACACCAGGCTTCCCTGTCCTTCACTATCTCCTGGAGTTTGCTCAAATTCATGTCCATTGAGTTGGTGATGCTATCTAACCATTTCATCGTCTGTCATCCCCTTCTGCTCCTGCCCTCAATCTTTCCCAGCATCAGGGTCTTTTCCAGTGAGTCAGCTCTTCGCATCAGGTGGCCAAAGTATTGGAGTTTCAGCTTCAGCATCAGTCCTTCCAATGAATATTTAGGGTTGATTTCCTTTAGGATGGACTGGTTGGATCTCCTTGCAGTCCATGTGACTCTTGATAGTCTTCTCCAACACCACAGTTTAAAAGCATCAATTCTTTGGCACTCAGCCTTCTTTATAGTCCAGCTCTCACATCCGTACATGACTACTGGACAAACCACAGCTTTGACTGGATGGACCTTTGTCAGCAAAGTAATGTCTCTACTTTTTAATATGGTGTCTAGGTTGGTCATAGCTTTTCTTCCAAGGAGCAAGCGTCTTTTAATTTCACGGCTGCAATCACTGTCTGCAGTGATTTTGGAGCCAAAGAAAACAAAGTCTGTCATGGTTTCTATTTTTTCCCCATCCATTTACCATGAAATGATGGGACCGGATGCCATGATCTGAGTTTTTTGAATGTTGAGTTTTAAGCCAGCTTTTTCACCCTCCTCTCTCATCCTCATCAAGAGGCTCTTTAGAATGATGAGGCACTCCACAATTATTACACCTTCCTTCCTGCTGCTTTCTCCATCAGCAAGTGCAAGGTTTAAGGTGTGTTCAGGCGAGCTTCCAACCTCCTGGAAAGGGGAAAACACAGTATTGCCCTTAGGAAGCTGGTATTGCTGACTAAGGACCCTGAAACCAGCTATTTAAATTGTGAAATGTTAAGTCTGTTTTTCCTGAGGAAGTTTGTAAATGGTTATTTTTTTTTCTCTTCTTTCTTTTTCTTCTTCTTTTTGGGGGAGCCTCACCACAAGGTTGCAGAATCTTGATTCCCCGACCAAGCAATGAACTTGGCAGTGAAAGCACCACCTCCTCACCTAGATTGCTGGGGAATTCCCTGTAAACTGTTATTTTTCACTTAAACGAAAAATAAGGACACTCCACAAATACGTTATTGCACTTTGTTTATGCTTGCAAAATGTCTCTTCTGAGGAGTTCACCATTTATCAACTCTTTTCATTTTTTGACAGTATAAATTCTTCCTCTTTGTCAATTAAAGAAAGGCACTCGTCATCCAGCTCTACAGGGATTCAGTCATTAACCACTGCAGTTGCTGACCTTCAATACACCTTGAAAATTCAGGAGAGAGATCAGGATGAAGCCCTCTGTGCTCTGGGAGAACGGGCAGAACAGGCCTTATGCACAGATATTTTCAGGAGAAAATTTCATGAACCCAATTTCTTGCATCTTCTCATACTTAGAAAAGCACTAAAATCATTAAGGTATCTGTGCCTTGTGACTAGCAGTAACCTTCTATCTACCAAAATATGTGCTTAGTTGCACCTCCCCCTTCTTGAAAATCACATGTGTGCTTGAAACAGAGTAGGACCCTATGGTTCTCCCCACCCTTCCCTTCCTACATTTGTGTGTAGATAAACTTTAGCCAAAGAGTAAGTTTAATCAGAGAAGTGAGAAAATGCAAAAAAAAAAAAAAAAAAAAAAAGGAAAACATTCCAACAAGATTAAATAATAAGAGTTTAGTCATTAAGCATAGTCAAGGACTCTCTAAGGGCTACAGATAATATTCTGAGCCACGTCCTGTGAACTGTCTTATAGATACTGAAGCCCCCATCAGGCAGAGAAATTAACTACATGATGACAAGACTGTGGACATGACATAAGCGGCCACTATTCTGAGAACCGGCCTCAAAGAGATGGGAACAAACCGACCCTGGAACTAAAGGCTAACTGTACTTAAAACAGGATGCTGCTGCTCAGGCCACCAATGACTAATTTCAAGATGACTGTTAGAGTTGACTGTGCTGTTTCTGCATGCAGCCACCTCCCTCCATCTATAAAAGTTCTTGCCCTGATTGTCTATGGAAGGGATCAGCCTTTGGACAGGAGTCCACAGTCCCACTAGTTATAGGCCTCCAAACTAAAACAAACTTTCCTTTCCACCAGCCTGGCCTCTTTATTGGCTTTTGAGTGGTCAGTAGCTGGCCCCTCACTTTTGGTAACATGTTGAACACCCCCCCTTTTAGCTATTGGGAGCTGTTCCTCAGAGCCCTCTGAGAGGGTGGCTCCTGGGCTACATCGTCCTCAAGAAGCCCCCAAATAAAACTGAAACTCATAGCTCTCAGGTTATGCATTTTTATTTCAGTTGACACCTTTGTCTCTGAAAGGAGGGAACAGGGTCAGCCCAAGGCAAAAAGGAAAGTCTGTCTGACTCCTGCCTTTCTAAACGTCTCTCCAGCCTCCTCACCTACTATGGGTTGTATCTCCTCACTGTCCCAGAATGTAGGTCCCTGACCACCTGTGCCAAGGTTCTCAAGCCCTGTATACATGTCCTGTTCCTGTCTGATTTCTTCTTGGCCTTACAAAGGGTTGAGGGGCTGAACCAGCAAAAGGCAACCCCCGACCCATCTTACATCATCAGCTATTAAAAAAAGTGCCCCCTCTCTCCTAGAACAAACCACAGTGGACCGTTTCCCCCACCTCCAGCCCAGCACTGGCTTTGTTTTGTCTTCCAATGGTGAGGTCACCTCCTGAGGAGAAGTAAGACCAATCTCGGCTTATTACCACTGGGGCAGAGATGAAAGAAAGGACATTTTTGTTTCTCGAGAGTAAAGAAGCCCCAGCCTTACTATTGTGACCTATGACGTGTCCTTGAGGATGATGTATGCCCTTGAACAGAATCAGAACTCTCCCTTGGGCTGAGTAAAGTGTGTCTGTGATTGAGGAAATGAGGAGGTACTTGGCTGCGAAGCGGGGAGAGGGGACGCCAGTCCTGAGGAGTCCTGGGCGAAGAAGCGTTCCGTGTACCTTGTTGACTTTTTTCTTCTTTTTTTAAATTTTATTTTTAATTGGAGGACAATTACTTTATCCTTGTTGACTTTTTTCAATAAGATTGGGGCTCCGGGACATTCATCATGATGCAATAAAACTGATATGGTCAGACCTTTGTGCTTTAAATATGTCTTTATAAGTTACACAGTGAAAATGCCTGCTGGTATGTAATCTGATGTGTTTTCTCCCAACTAGTTGGCTCTGCACTCTTAGCTTCACCTACAGTGGATAAACACCTTCCTCCTGCAAGGCCTTCACTTCCACTTTGGACTGGAGATGTGAGGATGAAAGGCCTGAGGCCTTCCTTCTCTCAGGAAGCTAAAGTAGAAGAAGCTCTTAGAACAAGGTCCAGAGTCTGGCCAGCCGGGCTATGGATTCGGTGTTATGGTGAGGCATTTCAAGAAAATACCTTAGGCCCTGTGTCTAAGGTCCTTCTTTGAGATTGGAATGGAAACTGACCTTTTCCAGTCCTGTTGCCACTGCTGAGTTTTCCAAATTTGCTGGCATATTGAGTACAGCACTTTCACAGCATCATCTTTTAGGATTTGGATAGCTCACCTCCACTAACTTTGTTTGCAGTGATGCTTCTTAAGGCCCACTTGACTTTTCATTCCAGGATGTCTGTCTCTAGGTGAGTGATCACACCATCGTGATTATCTGGGTTGTGAAGATCTTTTTTGTATAGCTCTTCTGTGTATTCTTGCCACCTCTTCTTAATATCTTCTGCTTCTGTTAGGTCCTTACCATTTCTGTCCTTTATTGTGACCATCTTTGCATGAAATGTCCCCTAGGTACCTCTGATTTTCTTGAAGAGATCTCTAGTCTTTCCCATTCTATTGTTTTCCTCTATTTCTTTGCATTGATAACTGAGGAAGGCTTTCGTGTCTCTCCTTGCTATTCTCTGGAACTCTGCATTCAGATGGGTATATCTTGCCTTTTCTCCTTTGCCTTTCACTTCTCTTCTTTTCTCAGCTATTTGTAAGGCCTCCTCAGACAACCATTTTGCCTTTTTGCGTTTCTAAGGTCAGATGAATCTGGGGTAAGAGCTGGCATTTACAACCTCTCGTGGGCAGATTACTTAATCTCTGTGAAATCGTACCTGAAATGTGGCTAGGAAACCTACCACATCATGGTTGTATGGAGACCAATTCAGTAATACAACATAAGCAAAGTGCCTGCCAGCAAAGGGAGCCCGCTGAACCGCAGCTGTGGTTGTTATTGCCTTAATGATCTAACCTCCTGTCACCTAAGACACGTCCTCGCTTCCTGCCTCTCAGAATCCTGCCCCAGCACAACATGCAACGACATGTAGTTTCCCTGCCCTCATCTCTCACAGGGCGCTGCCTCTGTGGTTAGACAAGCAACCATCAGGGATTTGTGCACAGGGCACCGCCTCTGGGGTTGAGGAGTGAGACCACACACTCCTAGGCCGAGCTACCCAGTCCTCCTGGACGTCGTGGGAGAGGATCGAAGACTAGCAAAAAGCCCCCCACCTCACAATAGGTTTCTTACAATTTTAACAAATAAGCAGACGTTCAGATTTCAAATTTTATTTTGCCTTGTGGTGCACAAACCTGCTCATTTCTTCCTGACAACAGTTATAACAAACAGCCATAAAATGAGCCTGAAATGGATACGAACTCATTTTACTGGAAATAGGCGATGACCTGGTCCCACGTTTGATTTGCCAGCCTTGGGACCTCTCCAAGCACGTGGTGTGAAGACAAGGTACTAGTCCAGCCACCTTGAAGGTCAGGTCAGCCAGCACAGAGGAAGAGGGTGCAGATGAAGGGATCAGATGCTCCGCGGGTTAACAGTGCTAAACGCTGGGCTGAGATGCTCAACACAGATCCATCTCTTCCAGGAACAACCAGGATTCCAACTGTCATACACTTTAATCCCTTTGCTACTTACACCCTAGAAAATATGCCTACACTGTAATGCATGCTTATATATATATATACACACACACATATGCTGCTTCTGCTGCTAAGTCGCTTCAGTCATGTCCGACTCTGTGTGACCCCATAGACGGCAGCCCACCAGGCTCTGTCATCCCTGGGATTCACCAGGCAAGAATACTGGAGTGGGTTGCCAATTCCTTCTCCAGTGCACGAACAGGAAAAGTGAAAGTGAAGTCGCTCAGTCGTGTCTGACTCTTAGCGACCCCATGGACTGTAGCCCACCAGGCTCCTCCATCCATGGGATTTTCCAGGCAAGAGTACTGGAGTGGGGTGCCGTTGCCTTCTCTGATGTATACATATATATGTATGTATTTTCAGAGTGAGAGAAAACAGAAAGAATAAGAGGAGATTTTTGACTAAGGAAAAAAGAACAGTCACAGATTTCAAAAAGTTTGATAGATCTGTGTTAATATCTTCACAGATAATTCAAAATCAGAGAACCAGACTTTAGCAGGGAGTTTTAAATGTATCCTTTCTGCTATTGAGAGATTCTTAAGAATATTCTGAATGTTGTAGATTTTAACTTTGTCAGGAAGGATTTTTTTTTTAAACATTTAATTCTATTACAATTCTCTTAAAGCCTTTCCCCCACTGTTATTTTTTAACACATTACATTTCTCCTTCACAGGTCACTACAGTAATACTGATAACATTTTCTAAAGGACTATTACAATACCATGAACTGCATGGACTAGTGAGCCACCCTGCTCAGCACTGGAAATATAGACATTTATCCATTCATCCAACAAATATCTGTGGAATTCCTTCCATGTAAAGCCATTGTGGAAGACTGCTAACAATTGATTCAAAGATCATTATCAACAAAAAAGTGTTTGCCTACCTTCTGGGGCAAGGGATGCAGGGAGGAATAAGTGAAAGGCTACAGGGAATTATAGGTGAAACCAAGGACTTAGGGACCAGAAAGAGAGCTATGCTCAAATCTCAGTCTTCCTGTGTGACTTCAGGAAGCAGCGTAAGCTCTCTGATCCTCAGTATCTTCATCTTCAGAATATGGATCCGCCATCATTCATTCAGCGAACATGTCTACTTTGTGCTAGGTACCTGTCCTTGTTAAATTCATTTACTTATGCTCTCTTGTTAACTGCTGACCCCAGTGCTCTGAGACGACTGGCCACGAGGTCCTCAACAAATGCTATTTTATGTTCTCCTGTCCAGCTAACTTATATGTTCATTTAATAAACTTTGAACCAAGCCCTGTGCTAGGAAGCCCTTGGTTTAAAGAAAAAAGAAATAAAGGCCACACCTCAAGCTTCCCAATCTAGTTGGAGACACAATCCATAAACCCATAAATTATCCAGTAATCATTGTAAGGAGAGCACTGTGCATGGAACATTATTGAGAATAGAAGTGAGGTACCTAGCCCAGCCCGGGGCAAGGGTGTGGGGTGGGGGAGGAAGCAGGTGACCCCTGAGCCTAGGTGGGGAGGCTGGAGGAAGGATCCTCCCTGTTTCTGCCAGATATGGAAGAACTAGTACTTGTGAGGACCAGCAGGTTACTGCTTCTGAAATAAGGAAGAAATAACAATGATGTAAAACTACAAGCATATCACAGTGACACAGTGACATTCCAGACTATCTCTGAGTACGAAACTGCAAGAGTTCCAAGGAATAGCAATGGCTCTCCAGGAAATGCATCTGACCAAATAAAACCCATACGGTCAGACCTTTGTGTTTTAATTAATTAATTTCTGGCCGCTCAGCCTGGAAAATCCATGGACAGAGGAGCCTGGTAGGCTGCAGTCCATGGGATCTCAAAGAGTCGGACACGACTGGGTGACTTCACTTTCAGTTTTCACTTTCATGCATTGGAGAAGGAAATGGCAACCCACTTCAGTGTTCTTGCCTGGAGAGTCCCAGGGACGGCGGAGCCTGGTGGGCTGCTGTCTATGGGGTCGCACAGAGTTGGACACGACTGAAGGGACTTAGCAGCAGCAGCAGCATGTAGGGTCTTAGTTCCCTGACCAGGGATCAAATCAGTGTCCCTTGCAGTGGAAGCACAGAGTCTTAACCACTGGGTGGCCAGGGAAGTTCTTTTTTGTTTTTAAACATGTCCTTACAAGTTACACAATGAAAATACCTATCAGCTTGACTTTTTTTTTAATCCTTCACATTCTTATTCAGAGTCATCTGGATAAGCTCAGTTCACCTGGCTTTTAGAAGCATGATAGAGTCATGTGGTTGGCAAAAGCTTCTAAAGTTATCAAATTGGCGTTTGTGTCCTGACTGCTTCTGGAGGAGGTGGCCTGCCACACTCCTGACCTGGCCACTCACTATACCCCAACCCAAACCCAGTGCCCATCCCAAATGGGGCCAGTGAAGGGAATTCAACGGGCTCAGGGCAGACACAGCATGGCCCCAGCTGGGAGAGCAGATGAGACATGAAAATAAACCTCTGTCAAAGCATTTGTGAGTTAAGAGCAAACCCAAGTATATCTGAGACTAGAGGAGTGGGAGTCAAAGTGTAAATAAACTGTAGAAATGAGGATGCTCCTGCAGAGAGTAGAAATCCTAGAAATGTGAATTTATTCTCTTTGCCACCCAGGGGAGCCAGAGATTCATGAAAATCTTACACAGAGCTGCCTAAGTTAAGAGCCAGGGACTAAAAATGCACTATTTCAGTTTGGGCTTTTGCAATTGTAGGTAATGAAAAACCAACTAACCAACAAAAAAAAGGAGAATTTATTGATTCACATAACTTAAAAGTTTTGACGTGTGTCTGGTTTGGGCTCAGCCATACCCAGGGGCTCTGGTGGGCTCATCACAGCTTGCGCCATCCTTCTCTGTCCATCTCCCAGCTGAGCTCTGCCCCGTGATGCTTTCCTGCCGTCCTGGTCCTTCCTCACTCGGGGACAAAGCCAGGCCCAGCTCTAGGGGGAACCAGTACTTACTCCTAGGAGGAGGAGAGAGGTGGGTGTTCTCATGTTTTCCAGATAACCTCCAAGGTCCCGCTGAGAGGTATTTTGTATTTCATCCTCGTTTTACAAACAAACCTGAGCTGGATTAAGTGATTCTCTGAACTGTTAAGTGATTAAGTGGTGGCATGCATGCTCAGTCGTTCAGTCCTGTCCAACTCTTTTGCAACCCCGTGGACTATAGCCCTCCAGGCTCCTCTGTTCATGGAATTTTCCAGGCAAGAATACTAGAGTGGATTGCCATTTCCTCCTCCAGGGGTGGAGGAACGGGTCGGGGTGGGTGTGGGCGTGGACACAGGAGGGTGTGAGGTGCTTTTAAGTAATTCCTCCGTTTCTTCAAGCACAGCCTAAGTCATAAAACCTTCTATAGAGGTAAGTCCCAAAGAATGAAACAGAATTTTCATTCCGTGGGAGGCACAAGTTATTATCTGGTGTAGAGCAGTTTGTGGGGATGGAGTGGGCGAGGCGAGGCTTCAGGAGTGTGGACGGAACAGTGTGCCTGTCAAAGCCCACACGGAGCAGAGCCCAGCCCTCCGCTGGGGAAGTAGGGCAGAGGTGGGGGGCGGTGGTCCGGAGGCTGCTGTCAGATGCCGAGGCTGACTCAGGAGGCTCTCTCACCTTCTGGGGACTCACAGCCTCCAGGTGCTCATCTCCCTGTTAACTGGGACCAAGTTGCTATATCTTTCGGGGGTAGGGGGGAGGGTTGCCTTGATTCCAGTAGAGGTAGGAACAGCCAATCAAGATGACTCTCAAGCCTGTGAAGGCGGGGACTTACCCTTGGTCCCCGTGGTTGAGGGGTGGGGCACAGTTTCGATCCCTGGTCAGGGAAATAAGCTCCCCCATGCCCTGTGGCAAAAAAAAAAAAAAAATAGCCAGTGGGGCAGAGGAGAGGACTGACTGGAAGAACTGGGATTGACTGTGTGTAGAGTGACTGAACCGGGATCTGGAGGTGTCTAGAAAGCAAGGATTTTTTTTTTCATAAGAAAATCTGACATTCCAGCTTCTTGAAAAGTGGAGAATGTTCAGGAGGACACTTGTTGTTGTTCTTCAGTTGCTCAGTCGTCTCCATCTCTTTGTGACCCTATGGACTGCAACATCCAGGCTTCCCCGTCCTTCACTACGTCCCGGAGCTTGCTCAAACTCACACCCATTGAGTCGGTGATGCCATCCAACCCTCTCATCCTCTGTCGTCCCCTTCTCCTCCTGCCCTCAATCGGTCTTTTCCAGTGAGTCAGCTCTTCACATCAGGTGGCCAAAGTATTGGAGCTTCAGCATCAGTCCTTCCAATGAATAGTCAGGATTGATTTCCTTTAGGATTGACTGGTTTGACACTAGGTAATGACAAATGAGGGAACGTCCAGAGCACAGGTGACTTGGAGACAGATGAAAACTGAAGACAGGCCTGGCTCTTGAAAATTTAATCCGTCTGTGACTTGACTCTAGTTATTGTAAGAGCACAGCACAAGCCTTATAGTAATTGGTTTTATGCTACTGGGGCGTCTTTGGTTTCTTTTGATTTTACCTAAGAATTATAAAATATTGTAATTTATTTTAGTTATGAAAAAGAAGGAAAGAAAAAAAGATTGGGACGTCCTGGTGGCCCAGTGGTTATACTCTGTGCTTCCACTATGGGTGGTGCGGGTTCAATCCCTGGTTGGCGAACTATGATACTGCATGCTGTGTGATGTGGCCAAAAATTGAAAAAAAGAAAAGAACAATGATGCACACAAGACTTTTGTGAGCTGTGTTTGGGTTGGTAATACTTGGGATACCCAGCATTCCCAGGTCCCATCCTGCCTTAGTCACTTCCTTCAGTTTCTGCAGATAAGAGCTAAGGCGAAGGGGACCCCATTACTATGAGGCTCTTGCTTTAAACTCCAGTGTAGAAATCTATCGGTGGTGGAGGAGACCTTTTTACTTTGGCCAGCAGCAGACCCGAGGGGCAGCCTGGGCTTTCCCCTCAACCTCGATCCACACAGATTTACTGCTCTGATACTCATTCAACAAACATTGGTCAAGTGTCTACTACATGCCAGGCACTCTTCTAGGCACTTGGTCCTCATCGGTAAAGGACACACAAAAATTCTTACCCTCGTGGAACTTACAGCCTAAGATAAGAAGACTGACCGAGAAAAACGACAGCTTGTGGTAAGCACCGTGAAGAAAACTGAAGCAGGGTAAGGAGGGAACGGGTGGTACAAGGATGAGTGTGTGAGTGTGTGTGTGTGTGTGTGTCCTCATGCACACATGTGTGTGCACTCCTACTTTAAATAGGGTGGTAACACAAGCAGAGGCCTGAAGGAAGGAGGGAGTGACATACAAATATATAAAGGAAAGGGTTCTGAGCAGAGGGAACAGTACACGCAGAGGTCCTGGGGTGGAAGCCTGGTTGGCATGTTGAAAGTGGAGCAAGAAGGCTAGTGTCCCTGAATGGAGTGGCCAGGGCAAGAGTGACAAGTGAGGGGGTCCGAGAGGTATTGGGTGGGATTACGTATGATTGTCAGAGTCCTCATGGGCCACAAGAAGGTCTTTTATTTGCCCCTGAGGGATGTGTAAAGCCACTGGAGAGTTTGAGTAGAGAAGCGACAGGAGACTCAGGACTCTCAAAGGACCACTCTAGGTGCTCCGTGGAGTCCAGACCAGCGTTGTGCAACAGAAATATAACATCAGCCACAAAATGCGAGATATTTGTCATTTAAATTTTTTTCTAGTAGCCATGGTAACAGGTAAAAGAAACAGGTAGAAATATTTTAATGTATGTAACTTAACCTAATATATCTAAATTATTAAGAGTACAAGCTGTGATCACTATAAAATTACTATTGAGGTTGTTAATATTTTTTACATACTCAGTCATCAAAATCTGGTGTGTTTCACTCTTACAGCATCTCTTTAGAATAGTCACAGTTCAAATGCATAATAGTCCTTTCTGGCTTGTGGTTACATAGCCAAAATTTGGTCTCTGTACCCTCCCCCCGCCCCTTACCAAAATGAATTTTGAGACAGAGTTTTGGGGGGGAGAAGTAGAAAAGAGTAGCCTTATTGCTTTGCCAGGCAAAAGGGGCCACAACAGAATGATGCCCTCAAAGCTGTGTCCCAAACCTGGAGGGGGCAGTGAGGAGTTTTATAGTAATGGTTCAAGGAGGGCGTGATCAGCTCCTGGGCGTTCTTCTGATTGGTTGGTAGTGAGGTAATGGGACTGTGTGTGAGCTCGGTCGTGTCCGACCCTTTGCAACCCCATGAGCCCACCAAGCTCCTCTGTCCGTGGAATTCTCCAGGAAAGAGTACTGGAGGGGGTTGTCGTTCCCTTCTCCAGGGGTAATGGGAATCAGCCTTCCAGTTCCAACCTGTTTGGGGTCTGCATGCTGGGGGGCAAAATACAGTTAACTTCTCCCACCTAGCAGGGTGTTTCTGTATCTGCAAAACAGCTCAAAGATACTGTTCCACGTATCCCTTGAAGGGGCACCAGGACCCTGCCCCAAGACTCCACCATTGTTTTTTGACTGCTCTTCTACTGTCTCCATATCCTGTCCCTTCCCTGATTAGCACCTGTTTGAAGAAACGGGAGTCAGACTGTTCTTGCAGTGGTGCAAATAAGAGAGAAGGGTGAATAAAGATGAGGCTGAGGGCATAAACACCCCAGGGAGGAGCAATCTAGAGAAATCAAGGCTGCTCCCTAGCGCAGAGGGTAGAAGTTGATCAGTCTCCCACCCCTGCTCCTCGTAGGGAGGAGGAACTTTCCTGGGAATAACTCCGGGTCTGACACAAAACACCACATTAGAAGAGTCCAAAAGTAGACTTTCGGCTCGGGCTGAGCATCGTAATCCCTTCCTCATCACACTCCAGCACCAGGAAAGCCCCACCATCTCTTCACCCCCAAATTATTTTGGAGACATTATTAACATAGTTGGTGTGCCCGACACACTGCCAAACAAACTGAAACATCGGAGTCTGGAGGAGAGAAAGGTTTATTACAGGGCCACGCTAAGAGATGAGGTGGCTCATGCCCTCAAAAGCCCTGGGTTTCCTAAGGGTTTCTGCAAAGTACTTTTAAAAGCCAGGGGGCTTTCCAGATGGAGCAGTGGGAAAGAACCCACCTGCCAACGCTGGAGACCAGGGTTCAATCCCTGGGTCAGGAAGATCCTCTGGAGAAGGAAATGGCAACATACTCCAGTGTTCTTGCCTGGGAAATCCCATGGACAGAGGAGCCTGGCAGGCTCTAGTCCATGGGGTTGCAAAGAATCAGACAGAGCAACTGAGCCAGAGTGCAAGGAGGGGTTGTGGGGTTGCAGGGTAACTGATCACTTGGTGCACAATCCTCTGACTGGCTGATGGTGAGGTAAAGTGTGGCGCCACAGGGGTGAACATTATCAGACTTAGACTCCAGGATGCCTGGGTCTCCACTGTCAAGTACTTAACATCTTCCACTTGGTTGGGGGTGAGGGGGAGGCGGTGTTCATGTCTGCAAAACAACTGAGGAAATTTGCATCAAATACTATTATCTAGATACTTCAGAGAGGAGCTAAAGTGGAAGACAAGGGGGAAGTCCTGTCCTGGGAAGGCCCCATAGGTCCTGCTTGACCGTCTTTATCAGCATTCCTCCACGAGGTGTGCCCTGGGGTAGGGGGGCAGGTGGAAGATTTGTTTTCTCTTTGAGGCCTGAATTTCCTGATTTGTGTTCTTGGTTAATCCCAAATGCATTCGATAATCAGGCTGGGTCAACTGTATTTTTATTCTTTAGAGGGGAAGCTGGGAGAGAATCCAGGGTTCCTCTCCCTACACCACATTTTGACTTTCATGGTTACAGGCACTTTTGTCATCATGAGCCCTTTTTCTCGTAAGAGATAAAAACTGTATTTTACTATGACCTTGGTAAAAAGATGAATCTATTAATATTATATACGAAAACATTTCCTTTGACTTAAAAGTTATTTTTTTCTTCTGATTTTAAGACAACATAAAACATTGTCCTGGGCCCCAAAAAGAATTGTGGGCCCCAGATACCATTCCTGCTGTGCCCAGTGGGGGCATTGACTCTTCACCCATCCTCTCCCCTCACCCCCACCCCCAAGAATCATTAAGGGCATTCGAGTCCCTCAAGACCTTTATAATGTGGCCTCTGAAATAGATCAATCCCTGGGCAGGGGGCTAAGATCGCACTGCTGCACAGCGTGGCCAAAACCAAAACTTTCACTTTTTTTCCCCCCATAGAGAAAGTTAAAGGGACAGGCAAAAGATGTATTTCAAAATATATATATTTATGTATTTATTTATTTAGGCTGCATGTGGGATTTTTTTTTTTTAATTGCAGCATGTGGGATCTAGTTCCCTGAACAAGGAATGAACCCAGGCCCCCTGCATTAGGAGCACAGAATCTTAGCCAGTGGACCACCAGGGAAGTCCCCAAAAGATGTATTATTTTTTCTTTTCCCCTATTCTTCAAAATCTGGCCTAAGCAGTCACAGGTGTTTGGTGAATTCTGCATTCTTTATTCAGTTGCTCAGCCCAGGCCAAGTTCAACAGATGTAACCCCTTCAATACCTTCCATGAGCCTTCCTGGGGGGAGGGGTCACCTGCAGTTTGGTTCTCCTCCTTCCAGGTACCTTGTGGGATAGTTCAGTTCAGTTCAGTCGCTCAGTGACTGAACTCTCAAAGTTCGGTCTTTTTGCGACTCTTTGCAACCCCATGGGCTGCAGCACACCAGGCTTCCCTGTGGGATAGTGCTTTCCCTTTAAATGTGGGCATGGCCCCGTGACCTGTTTTGGTCAACAGAATGGGAGCAGGAGTGTCATGTGTCACCTCTTAGTGAAACACTTTAGGATGGCATGTGTGACCATGCTCTCTTTCCCTGTCCTGGGTCCACCCTGTGGCAGGTGATGAGGTGGACATGCGTGTCTCTCAGTGAGGACACCACGGAGCAGAACTCCCTGATGTGATTGTGGCCTCACAAAAATATTCACAACCTGAAAGTTGAGAGTTATGCCTTGTGAAATGAAAATATCTCCTGCCATATTAATAAACAAGAAATGGCACAGCTATCAGGGATTTCTGGCCTCCAAACGTGAATGTACTGTGCTGTGCTCAGTCACTCAGTTGTGTCCGACTCTTTGCAACCCCGTGGACTGTTGCCCGCCAGGCTCCTCTCTCCATGGGATTCTCCAGGCAAGAAAATGGAGTGGGTTGCCATGCCCTCCTCCAGGGGATCTTCCCAACCCAGGGATTGAACCCAGGTATCCTGTATTGCAGGTGAACCACCTGAATCACCAGGGAAGCCTAAATGTGATCCAAACTGCGATCCAGCAGAGGCTGCCACCCCCACAGTGACTGCTGAGGAGCTGGGGGAATGCAAGAAGCAAGGTGAACAAGGAAACAGGATTGGCCCCAGATATATGAGGTGCATATGAAAGGAATGAATTCAGTGAGCCCAGAGGCTTGCATCTTCCAGTGCATAAAACATTAAATTCCTTAACTTGATACCTGATCTTTGATATTCAGACTGCCTACTCCCTTTGTTTCAAACTTATATATATCCTAACTTCCCCTCCTACCTCCTTGGAGCAGTTTTCTCAGAGGTATTGAGATGCTGTCTCCTGGGCTTGGAGTCCTAAACATTCCCACCAAATAAAATAACTCTCTACTTTCAGATGTTGACTATATTTTTCAGTCGACAGTTTTATTCGGAGGGAACGTTTAGGACTTCAAGCCTGGGAGGCAGCGTCTCAAATGACCCTGAGAGAATAGTTCTGAGGAGGCAAGAGGAGGAGCCAGGTTGTTTGGCCATAAAGGGCATTAAAAAAATGACTGTTACTGAAAGAAAACCAGATATCCCAAGTTAAGGAATTTAGTGCTTTTCTATATATGGGAAGATGCAAGAGTCTGGGCTCGCTGAAATCCTTCCTTTGATGTGTACCTCAGGTATCTGGGGCCAGTTTCCAGCTTCCTCTGGGCTCATGTAGGCAGTGGCTGCAGTCTGATGACCCTTAGATGGCAGGAATTCTTTCCTTCCTGAGTTCCCTCAGAGCTCATCAGCTTACCACTCCCAGAGGCTGCAATTGCTGGTGACTATTACATCCTTGCTTACTGATGTAGTAGGAAATTTTCCATTTCTTGTTACCATTATTGGAGAAGAGGAATTTTCAGACCTTCTTACCATTTTCAGCCTCCTTCCTCATAGTGGGTGGAATACTTTAAGCCACATTTGTTCTCATGCTCAAGCCCTTCAGTTGAGCATGAAGCAGGAGAACTTGCTTATCTGATTGGTTAGAATTCAAGATTTTCCCTGGCCTGGGCTTTGCTAGTGAGCTGTGTTGTTGGTCTGAAAGGTCTGGACTGACAAGACCTACTCTCTTTTTTGTATTCTGCCTCCTCAGGGCCTTGCTTGTCATTTCTGCCCATTTGATTGCCTGGGCAGGTGGACTTACTCTGTCCTAGCAACCTAGTCATCTCAGACTTGGAAGAGAAGCATTGGAAGCAAAAGGATTTACTTAAGACTTCTATCCTCAAACATATTCAATCTGATTTGTCATTTAGAAGCTAAGTCGTGTCCGACTCTTTTGCGACCCCATGGGTGGCAGCCCACCAGGCTCCTCTGTCCATGGGATTTCCCAGGCAAGAATACTGGAGTGGGTTGCCATTTCCTACTCCAGGGGATCTTCCTGACACAGGGATCAAACCTGCATTTCCTGCATTTGCAGTTGGATTCTTACCACCGAGCCACCAGGGAATCCCATTCAATCTTATGCATCCAGCCTAACTCCAGCTCAGCAGTGGGGGGTTGTTGTTCTACCAGTTCTTCAGCTAGTGTTCCTTGGGTATAGGACACTTAGGAATAAATCCTGAGGGGAAAGGATGAATGAATGGTCTACTACCCTAAACACCAACTCAAACCCTAAACAGCTCCTTTAATAGCATACAATCTACTATTAATTTCCTTATCTGTCGAATTTCCCAAACCAAAGCAGCATTCTAATAGCTCACCCATATTATTGTTTCCGAATAGCCCTTATCAGAAATGTAATGTTGTCCTGAGGGAGAAGTAAACAGAGAACAAAATAAAGAGTAAGTGCTCAGTCAAGACTCTTCATGCACCTATTTCAAATTCACTTTTTAGAAAAATCATTAAATGGTATGCTTTGGAGGCTTATTGGCAGGGAAATGAAGCCATAGAACAGGGTCCCCAATCTTCGGGATCTAATTCCTGATGATCTGAGGTGGAGCTGATGTAATAATAATAGAAATAAAGTGCACGATAAATGTAGTGTGCTTGAATCATCCTGAAACCATCCCCCAACCCAGTCCATGAAAAAATCGTCTTCCAGGAAACAGGTCCCTGGTGCCAAAAATGTTGGGGGCCTGCTGCTTTAGAACATCATACAGAGTCAACGCTCACCATCACCTCCCCATCAGGCAGATGCACTCAGGCTCGTCCGAGACCTCACACACTCAAGAGTTAACATTAGCAATTTACATGTTAATACAACAACAATAACATGTCTGATGAGCTGGGCCATCAGTCATATAATTTAAATGGCTAAAATAGACATCATGAAGGACCACAACATAATAGTATTTTTTAAAAAAATTCTATTTTTTTCAAACAAGTATTCATAGATGATTCTCATATGAAAAAACACTGAACCTTGAATGCCCAAACTGAATAAAATGTTCAGAAATGGGAATTGTGACTATTTAAAGTATATTCCTGTGGTTCCGTTTTTTCTCCAATGCAAGATTTGTGTGAATAACAGGGCTTTTGGCTTGGTTTGGGGAGAGTTTTACATTTGCAAATTAATGACCCAGTCCTCGCTGAAATGGTAATGTCCAAATACTTCATTTCTAAAACAAACCCAGATCTGGAATTTTTAATAGCCTGGGCCTGAGATTGGTGTTCATTTGTGCCCTGCGGCATACTTCCAAGACTGACAGGAAAAAACCCAACTGAGCACAATTGTTGGGACCATTTGAATGAAGGAAAGCAATTCATTTGAGTTTTACACTGCATTTTTTCAGTAAGTCATTTAATGCAGCAGTGTCTACAATCAGCCACTACTGAGAAATTATGGGGATTTTGAAGTATTTATAAAAAATGATTTATACTGTTATATGAGTTAATTCAACAGATATTTATAAGCACCTCTTTGTGTCAGGCACTTTGTGGATACAAAGACAAACTAGACAGGGTATTTTAACTTTTTATTTTTGTATTGGAGTATAGCTGATTAACAGGCTTCCCTGGTAGCTCAGCTGGTAAAGAATCTGCCTGCAATGCAAGAGACCCCGGTTAGATTCCTGGGTCAGGAAGATCCCCTACTCCAGTACTCTTGAGCTTCCCTGGTGGCTTAGACTATAAAGAATCCACCTGCAATGTGGGAGACTTGGGTTCGATCCCTGGGTTGGGAAGAGTCCCTGGAGGAGGGTATGGCAACCCACTCCAGTATTCTTGCCTAGAGAATCCCCATGGACAGAGGAGCCTGGAGGGCTACAATCCATGGGGTTGCAAAGAGTCGGACATGACTGAGAGACTAAGCTCAGCACATGGCTGATTGGCAATGTTGTGATAGTTTCAGGTGGACAGCAAAGGGACTCAGCCATACACATACCTGTATCCTCCCCTGAAGTCTCCTCCCATCCAGGCTGTCACCACTTAACATTAAGCAGAGTTCCTTGTGCTATACAGTAGGTCCTTGTTGGTTACCCATTTTAAACATAGCAATGTGTATATGTCCATCCCAAACTCCCTAACTATCCCTCTTCCCATCTCCCCCGTGCCCCAGCCTTGCAACCAAAAGTTCATTCTCCAAGTCTGTGAGTCTGTTTCCGTGCAAAGTAAACAGGATTTTGAAAAGGAATTATAATAGGAGGTGATAGATGCTATGAATGTGATAGAATTATGCCTAGAGGGTGTGGTCCCAGGGTTGGGGTGGAGGATGGACAGGAAAAAAAACATTAGAACTTGTCTTTATCTCACACTTTAAGTTTTTCTATTTTTGTATGTTTTTAGATAGACATAATTGGTCCAATGACACACAATTTATAAATAGACATATGTAGCTATGGTATATAATTGGTCATTTAGAGAACACTGCTAAACAAGACCAGAAATAGGAATCATTTGATCTGATGTGTGGAGGACTCAAAATAATATTCCCAAATGAGCATATTTGATCAGAATGCCCCAGGAAGCCTGGGCAGAAAAGTAAAGGGACCACGTTAGTCAGAAGAAAAGTATTGCAGTGTTTTTCACATGTGTGTGTGAGCGTGTGTGCTCAGTCATGTTTGACTCTTTGCAATCCCATGGCTCCTGGAGGAGCCCTCCAGGCTCCTCTGTTCATGGGATTCTCTAGGCAAGAATACTGGAGTGGGTTGCCATTTCCTCCTCCAAGGGAACTTCCCAACCCAGGGATTAAACCGGAGTCTCCTGTGTCTCCTGCAATGGCAGGAGGATTCTTTGCCACTGAGTCACCCAGGGAAGCCCAATAACACTTTTACAAAATGTGGAAAGGCTAAAGAGAGCCCTGCATCAGTGGTGGGACCAGTGAGGGGAGGGAGGGGCGGATTAGGTAGAAAGATGGAGAAAAACTTTGCCAAGTTCTCAGACCTGTGTTTTACCAAGTGCAACGGACAGGAGGGGAGGAGAGAGCAGGATGGCTAACCCTTGCCCCTGTGGATCAGTCCATGGGGTCCTCTTCCTGGCGATGATGCTGAGTGGGTCTCTCTCTGTGGGAGTAAAGAAGGAATGAGAACACACCCCTCTCCTGCCTCACTGAACCTCTAAAAGGTAGCCCTGATAGGAGAGGGTCTGGATTTTTAATTCTTGGACCATAATGGTCCTCCAGCAATCTATGGCCATATCCCTATCATTGATGACCACAGTGTTGATCTCAGACTTGGGGTTAAATAAGAATTATACTTGAATCACTCTTTTTTTCTTTTGGCTGTGCTGTACAGCACGTGGAATCTTAGATCCCTGACTAAGGATCGGACCCGTGCCCCCTCATTAATTAATTAATTTTAATTGGAGGATACTTTACAATATTGTGATGGTCTTTGCCATACAACAACGTGAACTGGCCACAGGTATATATGTGTCCTTCCCCATCCTGAACCCCCCTCTCACCGCCCTCCCCACCCTATCCCTCTGGGTTGTCCCAGAGCACTGGCTTTGAGTGTCCTGAGAAGCAGGAATTCTTAACCACTGAGCTTACAAGGGAGGCCCCCAGTTATTGAGAGGTCCTTTAAATTCTGAGCCTGCCACGTTCCTTCCTGCAATCTCTCCTCTTCCAGCACCACTCCCTCACTTTTTCCCTATTCTCAACCAACCCCTGAGTGCTTCAGTGAGTTACTTTTGCAGCTTCTCTGAGCAGAGGTAAAAATGTGTTTTTAAGATTTGTGGTCTTCCTTTTCCTTCTCTTCTGTCCCTCTCAAACTAGCTGTTAATGTACAGAGCAGGGAAACACAAAACCAGGACTTGTCTCCTCTCAAACACCAAAGAACCTGACTGATTTCAGCAAAGAGACTCCAACACCCACTTGACTTAAAGCTAGTAAAATGCTATTTCTGAAAATTGTGTTTCAATTGTGTGAGACATTATCATGCCACGGCTATTGTTGTTGAAGTCAGAGAACTGTAAAGGAAGTATATTTTTAGAAGAAAAGAGACATAAATCATGTTTTGGTTCTAGCTTTTTCGATTAAATGATGTCTGTGTCGCGAAGCCTAGCATTTCTCTTGTCGATTAATGAGATGTCCTCTGGGTTCCGTGGCTGCCTTTCTGGGGTCTGGTCAGCTGCACCCACCCCACTCCGGGACTTGCATCCTTACCAGCTCAGGGCCCACTCCTGGGCTTGCTACTGCCCTCTGCAGACAGCTCTCCTGTCTTCTCACCCCCGATGTCATCTCGTGCTAGAAGGCGTTTCCTGACAAGACGAACTGCAGGCCCACCGTCTTTTCACCTTCCTGCAAGTGTTTCTCTTATTTCGCTGACTCTGTGGGGTTTTTTTACCCCTTCCCTTTTCTATTTCTATCACTTTGGGTCCTTTCTTCATTTTCTGACTTCTGTTCAAATCCGACCTTCTCCCTGAAACCATCCTTGATTATTCAAGCCACAGTTTTCTTTCTCCCAAGAACAATTGCGACTGTTGGATTCATCTGGATTTCTCCTCTAACAGCCTGGTGCGCCAGTGTGGTTACCTGGTACCTAGTGAGGAGACATACACAGGTGAGATAACATGTAGTTTTTTATAGTTATAGATAAAAACTATAGATATTTATAGTTTGCTTTTTTTCTTTCTGGATATTTTGTGAGTTTCTCAAGAGCAAAGGCTAAGTTCTAAAAACCGAATCTTTAGATTCCACCGGTAACTGATATCATATGGTATTTGTCTTCATCTGACTTCACGTAGTATGATAATATCTAGGTCTATGTATGTTGCCACAAATGGCATCATTTCATTCTTTTTGATGACTGAGTAATATTCCATTATATATGCATACATATAAACATTATATATCCATATATATGTATATATGACTAAAGAAAAGGATATGTAGAGTTCCCTGGTGGCCTAGTGGCTAAGATGCTGGGCTTTCACTACCGTGGCCCAGGTTCAATCCCTGGGTGGAGAACAGAGATCCCACAAGTTGAGCAGTGTGGCCAAAAAAAAAAAAAAAAAGGCATACAAATGAGCTTATTTCTGAAACAGAAATAGACCCATCAATATAGAAAATAGTCTATATATAAAATAGATAACCAACAGGGAACTGTACTCAATATTCTATAATAGCCTATACGGGAAAAGAATCTGAAAAAGAATGTATATATGAATCATCATGCTATACACCTGAAACTAATAAGATAGGTAAGTCAACTATCGGGGAAGGCAATGGCACCCCACTCCAGTACTCTTGCCTGGAAAATCCCATGGATGGAGGAGTTTGGTATACTGCAGCCCGTGAGGTCGCGAAGAGTAGGACACGACTGAACAACTTCACTTTCACTTTTCACTTTCATGCACTGGAGGAGGAAATGGCAACCCACTCCAGTATTCTTGCCTGGAGAATCCCAGGGATGGAGGAGCCTGGTGGCCTGCTGTCTATGGGGTCGCACAGAGTCGGACACGACTGACGCGACTTAGCAGCAGCAGCAGCAAGTCAACTGTACTTCAGTAAAATAAAAAACTGAACCTTGTTGGTGCCCCTCACACCTGGCACAGCATCCTCAGAGCAGGTGTTGGGGTGTTCCAGGACGGAGGTGCAGAGGAAGGGTAGGTGGAGTGTCGTTCTGGGCTCAGCAGTAGCCAGCTCTCCTCCCTTCAGGCTACAGGCACTGTGCCTTCCCCACTTTGCAATGAAACCTGAGCAGGAAGCATTTGTCTGCCTGCTGGTGCTCTAGCAATGATGGCCATGAAAAGGAACTTGAGCTGAGGTGGCAGTCAGCCCAGAGGTCACCCACAATGTGGAACAGCTGGCCTGGAGGGGCATCTTGGCCAGCAGCAGAACTGGCAGGACCAAGAGAGCCTTGGTAGCTGTAAGCCATTGACATTTGCAGGTTGTTACCTAAGTTTGGCATTGCCCATCTAATGGATACTTATTATTTAAATCCTTAGTGGTTAGGAGGTTAAATAGGTAATTGAGAGCCAAAGTGGGATGCTTGGAAATTTGGCATCTTAAATGTAACAAACCTAAACTAAAACAGGGAGCAATTCAGGGCAAGAAGGAGGGTTTTGGAGTCAGATCGACCAGGGTTTGAGTCCTGGCTCCTACAAGTTATATGTCCTGAACTGGTAGATGTCAAGCTTTTTGGTCCTAGGATCCCTGTGTACTCTTAAAACTTACTGGGGACCCCAAAGAACTTTTGTTTTTATGGGTCACATCTATGAATATTTGCTGTTTTAGATACAAGACCAAAGAGTTTTAACAGTGATTTATTAATTTGTGTAAAAATAATTATAGTGGCACGTTCCTGGCTGTAGAGTGGTTAACACTCTGCATTTCTACCGCAGGGATGCAGGTTTGAGTCCTGATCTGAGAACTAAGATCTCGCGTGCCTCAAGGCGTAGCCAAACCGCCCCCCGAACCCCTGCCCCGGCCAAACCCTCCCCAAAACTGCACTACACCTAGGGCTTCCCAGGTGGCACTAGTGGTAAGGAATCTGTCTGCCAATGCAGGAGACACAGGAGATTCAGTTCAATCCCTGGGTCTGGAAGATCCCCTAGAGTAGGAAACAGCAACCCATTTCAGTATCCTCACCTGGAGAATCCCATGGATAGAGGAGCCTGGCGAGCTACAGTCCCTGGGGTCGCAGAATCAGACATGACTGAGCAACTGAGCACACAACCATGGTGCATATCACTCTGTCACATGCTAATATATTTTTGTGAGAAATAACTATCAGTCAGTCAGTCGGTCAGTTCAGTCGCCCAGTCGTATCCGACTCTTTGCGACCCCATGAACTGCAGCACGCCAGGCCTCCTTGTCCATCACCAACTCCCGGAGTTTACCCAAACTCATGTCCATCGAGTCGGTGATGCCATCCAGCCATCTCATCCTCTGTCATCCCTTTCTCCTCCTGCCCTCAATCTTTCCCAGCATCAGGGTCTTTTCCAATGAGTCAGCTCTTCGCATCAGGTGGCCAAAGTATTGGAGTTTCAGCTTCAACATCAGTCCTTCCAATGAACACACCGCCCAAATTCTTTAATATCTAGTTTAATAGAAGATGGATTCTCATATTTGTTTCTTTATCTGTCGGGATATGCTGTTTTGGATGAAGTAAATGAAGATCCAGCTTCACAGGTACACAATTAGAAAACGGATTTTTAATAATATTTCAATGAAATTGTGGGCATTCTTTGATATTACACCCAAGATTCAAGACAATCACGAGTTTCTTAAAGATTAGTTGCAACTTGAAACTGAAGTCTTATCAGGGAACTTCTATATGGGGTTTAATTAAAACCCATTACTTTGAATTAAACTTT
The DNA here is from genome assembly GCA_024291935.2 of Okapia johnstoni. Classification (NCBI taxonomy): domain Eukaryota; kingdom Metazoa; phylum Chordata; class Mammalia; order Artiodactyla; family Giraffidae; genus Okapia; species Okapia johnstoni. The sequence continues at coordinate 67,982,561 of CM044321.1, read as the reverse complement.
TTAAAAAACCGATTCATGATTACGTAACATCTTATATAGGTCCTTTGGAAAATAGTTTCCTAGAAGTTGCAGGACTTAACAAATGTTGACTCATGTTGTTATACAGTATCAAAACATCACATTTATTAACACTATCATTGATGTCACTGAAAAATCTTCATGGATGGGGAGGCTTTGAAGCTCATGGCAGCAGAAACAAATTGTCCAAAATTCAAGTTTCATGTTAAAGCTTATATCTTATAGTTGTCACAAATAACATCAGCTGTTTTCTTTGAAGTGGAAGGTTCAGTTTATTTTTGAGAAAATGTTTTCCCGGTCCCTAAGGGTGAATTACCAGTTTACATGTCAGTCTGTCAACTAAAAACCATGTTCTGTGAAAAAAGCAGCTAGTTCAACTTGCAACTCAAGCATCATACAGGTACTTTTCCCTGAGACAACATCGTAGTTTGATATACAGCAGAAGGACTTTTATGTTATGCCTCAGTTTCCTCCACAAAATGTTAAAAAGCTGTCTACTCAAGGGTGTAATTTAATAAAATCATTAATTTGTCCTGCTGCATCAAGGGTCCTTTTAAGTGATCTGGCTTTTTTGTTGTTGCCACTGCCTTGATTAGTGCTAAGGCAATAATATTTTTTCCTGTAAGTGGTTTTGCAAGATTGGTGGAAATTCAACACAGAAAAAAAAGGTAACATTGTATCTAGTACTGTTATAAAAAGTTTTGACTTTGTGAACCTGGGCATTTGAAAGAGTCCGGGGAACACCAAGAGGATCACAGACCGTATGCGAGAAATGCTGTCCTAATGTAAGTTGCCTGACCTCTCTAAAACAGGAATAAAGCTGTTTTGAGAAGTAAATAAAATATTATTTAATAAGAAATAATGCATGGAGAGCACCTAGTATTGTGCTGGTATATAACAAGTGTTTGTTAAATGTTCACTATTACTATTAATCTAATCTATTGATATGTGAGGGTGTAGCTATCATTTATAATAGTAGTAATGATGATACGCTTTCATTTTTCTCCATAAACTCATTCCTTCGGCAGATCTCCATTATAGTTAGTGTCTCCATCTGTCTCTTGTGGTCCTTCTCTCCACTCAAGCCAGAGTCTACTCACTCACAAACACTGCTGATGTGACCTCTGTTGGTCCTCAAGATGGTCCCTTCTCTGCCACTCCTACTGCCACCAGCTGGCTTACGGAGCATGGTTTGGTGGAAAGAGACTGCCACCAAAGACAGTGCTGGCTGTTGGTATTTGACCTGCCCAAGTTCACTAATCTGTAAAGTGGGAAAAATAGTCTTTATATATATATTTTTTTTTTCTAGTGAGGATTAAATTAAATAATAAATTTGAAAGTAACTGATACATGTATATGTATAGCTGATTCACTTTGCTGTAAAAGTAGAAACTAATACAACATTGTAAAGCAACTATATATGCCAATAAAAATTTAAAAATAAAAGTAAAAGATAAAGTAGCTGATGGAGTGTCTAGCTATGGCAAATGTTCAGTGCATGTTAGTACATTTTAACTGTATAAATTCTTCCGACCTATGAGCATGGAATATCTTTTAATTTGTCTTTAATTTCTTTTACTTATGTCTTACAATTTTCAGTGTACAGGTATTTCACCTCCTTGGTTAATTTATTCCTAGATATTTTTATTTTTTGATGCAATTACAAATGGAATGTTTTTTAAATTTGTCTTTCTAATAGTTTATAGGAACACAACAGATTTTTGTGTACTGATTTTTTTCTTTTCTTCTTTTTTACTGAACTCCTTTATGAGTTTTAATGGTTTTATGATGAAGTTTTTAGGGTTTTCTGTACAGAAAATCATGTTATTCACAAAGAGCACAGATACCAGTGTTGGTAGGAATGTAAATTGGTATAGCCACTATGGAAAATAGTAAAGAGTTTCTTTAAAAAGTTAAAAATAGAACTACCAGATCTGGCAATTTCACTTTTGGATATTTATCTGATGAAAACAAAAACATTAATTTTTTTTCGAAAACACCAATTTGAAAAGATATGCACCCTATTTTCACTGCAGAATTATTTACAACAGCCCAAAGATGGAAATGACCTAAGTGTCCATTGTTGGATGAATAGATAAATTGTGGTATATACAGAGTATTATTCAGGTATAAAAAAGAAATGAAATCTTGCTGTTTTGTGACAAAATGGGTAAACCTCAAAGGTCTTATGCTAAGTGAAGTCAGACAGAGAAAGACAAATACTGTATGAACCTTCTTTTCTTTTAATTGGAGGATATTTTCTTTTCAATGTTGTGTTGGTTTCTGCTGTACATTAATGTGAATCAGCTATAAGTATACATAAATCCCCTCCCTCTGGAGCTCCCTCCCACCCCCTGATCTATGTGGAAGTTAACACATGCATACTCCAAGCTCATAGATGCAGGTTGGTGGGTACCAGAAGCAAAGGGGTAGAGGGAGGGAGAAATGGATGGATTTTTTTAAAGTTTAAATAAATTGAATTTTAAAAATGGATCATAGAGAGTAAATAAAATATACAAAATTGCAAAAAAAGAAGAGAGGGATGCTTCCTGTTGCTCTGTTGATACGCCTAAAAGGAGTGATTCCTGATCTTTACTGAGAACCAGAGGTTACGTGATTCTAGAAAGGAGAACAAAAGATCCAAGTGGATAATCTGTTTCTGATCAGAAGTTTCTAGGAGATAACTTTTTTTTGGTAGAGAAGAGTCTACACCTTTTTCTATCTTCAAAAAAACCCAACAGCTTCAGATATCTGGGCTTGTCCTGGGGGACTACAGAGATGGTAACCTCGGTTGTATTTCCTGCATCTTGGTTCAGGGCTGATAGTCTGTGGGAATTTAGTCTCTTTGGGTAAAAAATCCTGGTTCAAAGTGTGGCTTGATAGAATGGATTTCACTTATAGTCTTGGAATAGCTTTGAAAGCACAGGGAGACAAGCTCATCAGAGGCATGGAAGACACTCTCTGATTAATTGTCATCGGAGTGTTCTTCCTGAGCGCCTGCTGCACGGGAGGTGTGGCCACTGGGTCTACTCCGAGAGATGGAGGTCTTTACTTTCCCTTCTCCTATAGGCGATAAGATTCCCCTCGTTTCCCTAAAGGTTAGGGCCTCAGGTGACGTGACTGATTTCTTCCCTAGAATCATGTGTGCACTGACTCTGGAGTGGGGCATGGCTGCAGTTGTGCTCAGGTCCTCAGTAGTGACCGACTCTGTGCGACCCCATGGACTGTAGTCCCCCACCGGGCTCCTCTGTCCATGGGAGTTCCCAGGCAAGAATGATGGAGTGGGTTACCATTTCCTCCTCCACGGGACCCGAGTCTTCTGCATTGGCAGGTGGGTGCTTTACCACCAAGTCACCTGGAAAAAGCCCATGGGACATGGTTAGTGGATGGTTATATCATGGGTCTGATTATCACAAAGACCCAGTTTTAGACATTCTACTCCATCGTCAGACCTCAGGGCGGATTTTAGTTTGAGAAAATAACCCTCAAGGCGCATGTATAATTCATAAGGCCACTTTTCTGTGTGCAGAGGAATGGTTCTCCTGATGCCGTGTGAGAGGGCCCTGAGAATGAGGAGCTGGGGTCTGTCCCCTGGTCTTTGCTGGCACCAGGCAGGATGCCCACGCCGGACTGGGCAAGAAGCCTGCACCCTGTCACCGCTGCCCCACACCCCAGACACCTCTGAGCTTTGCGGTGTGCATGTGAGCTTCTGTCTGGATGCCCTTCTTTTTTCTCTCAGCCCAGAACCTCCCATTTCCCCTTTAAGACCCTGTCCAAAGGTCACGTCCGCTTTTATAATAACCAAATCCTATGGCCCTGATAGAGTCTGTTTTCTATGTTCTGAAGTGTTCCCACCTGTGGTATAGTGTTTCATTATAGCAGGAACATTACTTCTGAACTTAAAAAATAAATTATTGTATTTATTTATTTGGCTGTGCCAGGTCTTAGTTGTGGCATGCGGTATCTTTAGCTGAAGCATGTGGGATCCGGTTTCCTGATCAGGGGTTGAACCCAGGCCCCCTGCATTGGGAACCCAGAGTCTTAGCCACTAGGCCACCAGGGAAGTACCACTTCTGAATGTTTCTGTCTCTCTCACTGGACTGGGAATTCTTACAACTAGGGCCACGCTTTGTGCTTCTTTGTATCTGCCCCAGAGCTGAGCAATGGGCATGCCAGCTAGAAGGCGTTCAGTGGGTCAGCATCAGTTGAATGAATGAATGAATGCAGTCCAGCCTTTTGGGCCTAATGTATAGTTATTAAGTGATCAGAAACCACCTTTATAATAATCTCATAAACTTATGAGATTATTTGGTGATCCATGGTTTTCTCCATATAGTATTATGTTCTACTTTAGTATTTAGAAAATTCTTTTTAAAAATTACCAGTCTGTCTTAATCATGATACGATAGCTCCCCACCCCCAAAAGAGGTGACTCCCTGGTTCTACCCCTGCACAGAGCAAGGGCATACTTTCAGGGGTGCGTGTGGAGATGGCACCTGGAATTCAGGTGAGTGAACCCTAGGAAGAGAGTTATGACCTGCTCATTTTCGTGGTCTTACAGTGAATGAGATGAATATTTTTTTCTGTTGAAAGGTCTCCCCTTAATGGTTGGTGGTTCAGGTGGCAAAAGAGGCACGGAGGCAGATGGTGTGTCACTGTGAACACTGGTGTCCCCACGGGAACGTCTTGTCCTAGGCACCTCTCAATCTGTGATCAGATAGGGAGGGAGCACTCTGAGCGAATCCACTGATCATGTGACTAGAGTAAGTGAAGAGTAATCCTTTTTAAAATGTGAGTTATGGAGCTCTGTGATGTGCCATTTATCTGTGTCTGCTGTGGCAAGGAAGCACGCCAGGGCAAGTTTACGACTTGGTGCTCTTGGCTGTATTTAGGGCTGTTTCCCACACCTTTACTACACATGGATGAAAATATTAAGCACCTAGAGCTGTTTGTTATCAAACATGGAGTAGATATGTGAACACATAGTAAGTAAGCTGCTTAATTTCTAGGTTTCTGTGTCTGTTTAAACACTTTAATGTTTTGTTTCAGTTTGAGTGGATTTTTATTTATGTATTTGGTTGTGCTGGATCTTAGTTGCATCATGTGGGATCTTTAGTTGCGGTGAACTCTTAGTTGCAGAATGTGGGATTTAGTTCTCTGAGCAGGGACTGAACTCAAGCATTGGGAGCGCAGACAGAGTCTTAGCCACTGGACTACCAGGGAAGTCTCTTGTTTTAATATTTAATATCTAATATATTCGAGAAAGCTTTTCTTGGAAGAAAGCTGAACAGCTCTGGAAACTGGAAAACTTCTAGAACTCTAAACCAGGCAGGTGAATTTTAAAGGACAGAAGGGATCGATGCAGTCAGTCATAAATTTGCAAAGCTTCACAAAAAAATGCAAGGAAGGAGTGTTACGTTTCTTTTCCCTCTTAGAAAAATGGTGTTGACAGGGGGCCACAAACCTTGCCTGAATAAAACCAAATGATACTATTGGCAGTCACACAAAAGATTCAGTCCCCAGTTATAAGACTTCAGTGTAAACCAAAGAGAAAAAAAAAAAAACCACTATTGCCTCCAGACATCTTTTTAAAACAACTGTAGCAGCTGTTGTAAGGGCAGATGACCATACTGGCCCCAGGCACTCAAGGTCAACCCTCCCAGTGAGCATTCACCTTTATTGGTCGAAAGACAGCCAACATTCAGCACTTGCTTCTGTCTCGCCCACATCTTACTGGCATCCCTAGGGCCTGGCACTGGTCTTCACTTGATGTTCAGCAAGTGGGTGGATGCTGCGTGTCCATGTGGAAGATACTGGTGTTCAGAGGGTGCTTGGTGCAGTGAGAGGCACAGAGTGGGCATCCAAAAAATATGAGGAAATAGGAATGAAAACATGGACGTGACCTTCAGGAGGCCTCCGTCCGGTGAGTCCCGCCCCCTTCCTAGGAGGCAGCAGTGGGTTGAAGTTTCCAGGGGAGGCGTGTGTGTGTGTGTGTGTGTGTGTGTGTGTGTGTGTGTGTGTGTGTTGAAGTTTCCAGGGGAGGTGCGCGCGCGCGTGTGTGTGTGTATGTGTGTTGAAGTTTTCAGGGGAGGCATGTGTGTGTGTGTGGAAGTTTCCAGGGGAGGCGTGTGTGTGTGTGTGTGTGTGTGTGTGTGTGTGTGTGGTGCTGCAGGACCCTCGGGGGCTGCAGTTCCTCTGTAACTGCTTCCTTTTCCACCACCATCTTCCTCACTGGGGAGGGCCACTCACCTGGGGACAAGAGGGACTTTCCCAAGGAAGTTTCCATGGTCCCTCCACTTATCTGCATTCCAATGTAATTTATTTTCTTAATCAGACTTTTGAATAAAATTCCACCCTTCCTCTTCCATTATGGTGAACACTTAAAATTACATTTACACAAACTTGTATTAAAAGCCAAATTCCAGGCCTAAGCTATTGGCAACATTCCCTTTCAAAAGAGAATATGAAGTCAATTAGTTGAGCTGATTAAAAACACCTTCATCAATGTAGAACTGTTGGTGCCAACAATATTAAGAGTTGAATTATTGATTTTTTTTTAAATAACAGATGGTACATTAGCAGGGAGGGAAAACCATTCTCCTTCCTCTCCTTCCTTCCTCGGCTGCCCATCCCCCTTTTAGCCTCACTTTGGGGATAAGAAGGGACACTGATCTATTGTTGGCAATCTAGGAAAGGGAGGTGATGGAGCAAGGCAGGAGCGCACGAAGGCAGAGGATGCGGCCCAGGTTAAATGCGAGGAAGGAAAAGGAGAAGTGGAGACCGCAGGGAACAGAGGTCAGACGCCTGAAGGAGGCCGCTGTCCCCGCGGAGGGGCGGACACTTCTACCGGCAGCCTGGCCCCGGGGGACCTCCAGGCCACAGCCACGAGCCGGGAGGGCGCGGGAAGCGCGCACAAGGGCGCTCCCGCTACCGGCCGCCAGAGGGCGCGTCCGGAGCCGGCGCGGGGCCGGGGAAGGGAGGAGGGGAGCCGCGGAGACGGGTCAGCCGCGGCGGCAGGGGCGGCGGCGGCAGCGGTGCAGCTCCGCTCCCCGCGCGTCTCCCGTCCCCGCACCCGCATAGGGCGCGCAGCCACGCCGCCGAGATGCGGCCGCCCGCCCGCCGCGGCCGCCGCCTGGCGCTGCCGACACTGCTCTCGCTGCTCACCTGCTCCTTGGGTAAGTAGCGGGCGGCCCGGGCGCGCACCGGAGAGGCGTGGGCTCCCCGGGCGCAGCCGCCCGCGCCCCGCGTCCGCGCCGGGCGGCGCAGCCCTGCCCTGCCCCGCGGGCGCCCGCGCCCCGCCGTCCCGTCCCCACCGCGCCCGCGGCGGCAGCGCCCTCTCCCGGCGCCCCGGCGGCCCCGGCTCCCGGGACCCCGGGTCCCCGGGGTGCGCCTGGCCGGCCCCTTTCGGCTCGCTGGGGCCCCGCCGCCGCTCCGGTTCGACTCGCGTCTCCGCGCTTCCTTCCGCCGGGAGCGGGCTGCCGGCCGGGCCGCGAGGGCGCGGCGCCCACCCCCACAGGAAGCGCGGAGTGAATCTGCAACTGCGAGAAACTTTGGAGCGAGGGAAGCGGCGGCCGCGGGCCCGCCCCCTTGCCTTCCGCCCGCGTCCCGCCGGCCCTCCGCGCCCCGCGCTGGCGGCGGAGGCTGGAGGCGGGCGAGCGGGCGGGCGGGCTCTGCGGCCCGGGCTTCCGCGCGCTCAGGCCCGCACCGCCCGCTCGGCCCGCGGGGGCGGCCAGCGGTGCACCCCCCACCTCGCCCGGGGCTCCCTGTGGGGTCTCGCGGACCTGCCCGGGCCCCTTAGTCTGGGGTGTCCACCGGGCACCAGCCCCTTCTGCCGGATCCTTGACCAGGAAGGGAGGACTGGGTGCCCGGCTGGGCCTCTGGGTGTCGGTCGGGGCGCGGGGGAGGCCCTAGGGAGCTTTCCGGAGCCTGCGTCTTCCTGGGGAAGAATTAGACAACTCTGCAAACAGTGCTTGTCTGCTGCTGCTGCTGTAATGCCCCTTCCCTTTTTTTTCCTTCTGTGCTCCTCGCAAGAGCATGCCCCCCCCCCCAATAAAATAATGTGATAAAAGTTAAAAAAAAATTGCAATTGACTTTCATGGTTGAGATGTGCTCAAGTTTGAAACCTTGGAGGAAAAATATTCCTATTAGCATTCTCGGGGTTGTTGTCATCTCAGACTTTTTGTTTCCAGCCTGTTAAGAGGCAGTGATTTCAGATTTTTAGAAATGGCAGAATGGTGCAATTTCGGAAAAGACGTAGCGTCATTGTGCACTGCTGTTTCGGTAGCCCACCGGAACCTTGGCAGCCGTTTCTATTTGGACTTGAAACTCTCGAAATAAGGACCTTGACTGTGTACCCCTGGCCTGTCTATAGCAGTTCAGTAAGTGTGGGAAAAGCCAGTGAAATTAATTGGTAATTGTTCACACGCGTGATTAAGTAACAATGTAATTAAAAATGTTTGGGCACCTTGGGCAGCGAAGGCTGTAATTGACGGTGGGGGCGCTACTGAACTTGGCGGGGATCTGCTTTAGCAGAAGCGTGCATTGCTGGGGTGGGGGCGCCCGGAGAGGAGGGCAGGTTGTAGGGGCTATGAGACTCCCGGCTGCATCAGTTGGCCTGCTGCCTGGACGTTTAGCACCTCACCAAATGGGGTGGGTGGGAGCTGAAATTGGCGTTCTATTTATAGCTCTGCACTTTGTAACTGCTGTACTGGGAATGTAATATTTGTGTGTAATATATTCACTATCAGGGCTGAAGTGCACACTTGTGTTGCGCTGTGGATCTGTTTTTCACTGCAGAAGAGGGAATGTCTGCACTTGGTAATATATTACCGGACATTCAGAATGAACTAAAATGTCCACACATTCTTGAGAGATGTGTTTTAGCCTTGTGAAGTTGTCAGATAAGCACAATAAATAAGACATAAAACCTATTAAAAGGTCCCTGTGAGACATTTGGTGTAGTGAAGGGGATTTCATGGGTTGGTACAGACGGGAAGCTGTGTTCTTCCAAATCTGAAGTAAATCATGAGCTCCTTTTACTGTGGTCTGCTTTGATGTTGTGGAGGGACAGGGAGAAATAGAAAGGTGTGGTACGCAGCCTTCATATGTCTTCAAATCAGGATTCTTGGACTCTTGTTGAAATAGAGAACATGATAGGAGTTCCAAGGCATGGGAACAATTCAGACAATGTAAAAATACCTTAAATATTCCCTGATGAGGGGACCTGACTGTGTATACTTTAGTTCTCCCACAAACGTAGTGTATTCATTTAAGCTTTCAGAGAAGTCAACATAGAACATTTATTTTAAACCCAGATGATTATACAGACAAAAGTCACTGCAACTTCAGTTCTAAAGTCCAGAGCCAGTACTGGGCTCAGAAGATTTATTCACGCCTCTGGGTCAGTCACTATGTGGCTTCTCCTTGCTTTGAGTCTCAGTTTTCTCCTATAAAACAGGAGGCATAGACTCGATAAAATACTAGAACTTTGCCATCTCTTACAGTGTCAACTGGTTTTCTTGTGGCAGAGTCTATCCGCTATCCCCCAAACCCTTAGTTTTTCCTGACTAAAAAAACCTCTTAGGAGTCCCCAGTCCCCAGGCCAGGGACTGGTACTAGGTTGCACAGCAGGAGATAAATACCCGGTGAACCTAAAACCACCCCCTGCCACCAGGGAAAAATTGTCTTCTATAAAACCGGTGCCTGGTGCCAGACAGGTTGTTGACCACTGTCTTAGATAATCAGCAGTGTTATGGAGTGAGTTTTGTCCTTCAAATATGTATATTGAAGCATTGATCCTCAATACGACTGTATTTGGAGATGTGCCTTTAAGGAGGTGATTAAAGTGGCTCTGTTGTAAAGAATCTGCCTTCCTAGGCAGGAGATCTGGGTTTCTTCCTGGGTCGGGAAGATTCCCCTGGAGAAGGGAATGGCAACCCACTCCAGTATTTTTCCCTGGAGAATCCCATGGACAGAAAAGCCTGGTGTGCTACAGTCTGGGTTCACAAAAAAGTGGGACAGGACTTGGTGACTAAACAACAGCACAAGGTTAAAAGAGGTCGTAAGGGTGGGGCTAATCTCGTAGGACTGTTTATAAGAGGTAGAGACTCCAGAAATGCTCACAGAGAAAAGGCTGTATGAGGACACGGGGAGGGATGATCATCCATCTTCAAGCCAAGGACAGAGGTCTCAGTAGAAACCAACCCTGCTGGCTCCATGGTCTTGGACTTCCAGCCACCAGAAGTGTGAGAAATAAGTTTCTGTTGTTTAAGCCCCCTGCCCACCCCACCCCCCATAGTTTCTATTATGGCAGCCCCAGCAGCCCTTGTGGACAAAGGTCTGTCTAGTCAAAGCTATGGTTTTTCTCGTAGTCATGTATGGATGTGAGAGTTGGACCATAAAGAAAGCTGAGTGCCGAAGAATTGATGCTTTTGAACTCTGGTGTTGGAGAAGACTCTTGAGAGCCCCTTAGACTCCAAGGAGATCAAACCAGTCAATTCTAAAGGAAATCAGTCCTGAATATTCATTGGAAGGACTGATGCTGAAGCTGAAACTCCAGTATTTTGGCCACCTGATGAGAAGAACTGACTCATTGGAAAAGACCGTGATGCTGGGAAAGATTGAGGGCAGGAGGAGAAGGGGACAACAGAGGATGAGATGGTTGGATGGCATCACCGACTCAATGGACATGAGTTTGGGTGGGCTCCTGGAGTTGGTGTTGGACAGGGAGGCCTGGCGTGCTGCAGTCTGTGGGGCGGCAAAGAGTCTGACACGACTGAGCCCCTGAACTGAGCAGACTAATAATACAGGGGGTGAGGGGAAGGTGGAGGAGTGGTGGTGGCAGCAGTGTGTCCAGCGGAAAAACACTTTCAGTGGCCCTTGCAAATGGGTAGCCAGTGAGCTGTCTGCAGGGAGTTCTGAGTGCATCTCTTGGTAAAGTTTATTAAAAGTGACTGACCCAGCTGTGGTGCAGGCCTTCTGCCATTTCCTCCTCCTTGTTGCCTGTTACGTGAATCTGATGGCTGGAGCTATGGTGGCCATCTTGTGACCATGAGGTGACCTTGAAAACAGAAGCCAGTAGTTAACAATGGTGGAGCAGAAAGGATGGTACCACCTGGGTACCAGGTAGATGTGGAGCACTGTGCCAGTCTACCATTGCCAATTTCCACACATGTATTGCGTGAGATAACAATCTGTCTTGTTTAAGCCTCAATTGTTGGGTTTTTTTTTTTTTTTTTACTACATGCAGCCAAACCTAATTCTAATTGATACATCTGTGAGGAAGCTTATTTGAATCAATGATGATAGTAACATTTATCTTTCTTATCCCTGTTTCTACTGAGTCAGGATTATATTTCTTAGCACCTGCCAAAATTAGGGATGATTTTCTACTCTGAGCCAGGTCTTGCTTGGATTCTTTTCATGGCAACGAATCAGACACTTTAGGACCCCAAGAGTCACACCTGGCTCCAGATTGCTTTGTGTTCTTCTGTTTTGGACTTTTAAGCTCTCCTCTTATTTCTTCAGCAGTACTCAGATATTACCGGCACAGATTTTAACCGTTTGGGTGGATTCTTTGTTGGACGCCAAGCTGGCGTGGCCCCCTTGGTCACCAGCTTGACCCAGGAGTTTGCCTGTAGCCAGTAGTCAGGCTCTTGGGATGAGGGGGTGGAAGCAGAGGGAGGAGGAGCAGCTGTTTGAAATGAGAGTGGAGGAGGGGAGGAGATGTCCTGACCCTTGTGTTCAGTTCTTCTGAGGGAAACACTGTGGGCCTGGTACTTAAGCAAGTTGTAATTACTGACCTCATTTAGACCATTGCTGCTGCTAAGTCGCTTCAGTCGTGTCCGACTCTGTGCGACCCCATAGACGGCAGCCCAACAGGCTCCGCTGTCCCTGGGATTCTCCAGGCAAAAATACTGGAGTGGGTTGCCATTTCCTTCTCCAGTGCATGAAAGGGAAAAGTGCAAGTCAAGTCGCTCAGTCGTGTCTGACTCTTAGCGACCCCATGGACTGTAGCCTACCAGGCTCCTCCGTCCATGGGATTCTCCAGGTAAGAGTACTGGAGTGGGGTGCCATTGCCTTCTCCATTTGGACCATTAAGGGCCAGCTTTTTTTGCTTTTCATTGGAAACATTATTTATAATAGTTTACAGATGTTACAGATTTTTGGCTCCTTGAGGCAGTACCAAGGGCTTCCTTGGTGGCCCAGATGGTAAAGAACCCGCCTGCCAATGCAGGAGACCTGGGTTTGATCCCTGGGTCGGGAAGATCCCCTGGAGAAGGAAATGGCAACCCACTCCAGTATTCTTGCCTGGGAAATCCCATGGACAGAGGAGCCTGGTTGGGAACTACAGTCCAGAGGGTTGCACAGAGTTGGACACGACTGAGGGGCTGAGCACACACACATACCTTTCCCAATATAAAGGAGAAGTCATAGTAGGCGTCAGGGATTCATTAGACCTCTCATTGATTGAGAGTCTCCCTTAAGGCCACATCTCAGAGGTCTGATCACTAAGCTGCTTCCAAAGAAACCAGGTAAGTGCTGATTTGAACTACCAGAACATGTTAATAAGTTTTACATAGTATTAAAAGGAAAAACTGTACTCAGAGTTTCTTCATCTGTTCAGAAGGTGTTGAGCATCCAGTATATGCCAGACATTGGGGTTGTTGCAGGAAGAACCCAATCTAGCCTGTCTCTACTCTCATGGAGCCTGCAGTCTCGGAAGGGAAGGTGACATTGAACGGGAGCACCAGGGGCAGGACCGCGGTCTGCCCAGTGCTGTGGTGTTGTCCAGGATGCTGTGACAGGTGTTTCAGGGACATTGTTCCGTCGCTCAGTCGTGTCCGACTCTTTGCGACCCTATGGACTATAGCTCGCCAGGCTCCTCTGTCCATGGATTCTCCAGACAAGAATACTGGAGTGGGTTGCCATGCCCTCCTCCAGAGGATCTTCCCCACCCAGGGATCAAACCCACGTCTCTTGTGTCTCCTGCATTGCAGGCGGATTCTTTACCGCTGGGCTACCAGGAACTGATGAGGCTTTATTGGAAGTCTGGAGCCGAGGGTCTCAATGGGGGGTGGGGGTGGGGGCGGTTACCTTGCCCCCCCAGGGAATCCTTGTCGCTACGGAGAGATTTCAGGACTGTCACAGGGGCTGGTTTGGCAGGGGCGCTGCTAAGCAACCCATAGTGCATGGGGCATCCCCTTCCCCCCTCAAAGAATCAGTTTTCCGGTCCAAACTGGCAATAACGCCAGTCTGGGAAGCCCTGAAGTTTCTCAAGGCAGGGCCTTGGAGCTCAGACCTGAAGGGGAAGCAGAGCTAGCTACCATGGGGAGGAAGGAGGGGCCCAGGACAAGGCTCTGGCTGGAGGAAGCTGGTGGAGAAAGGACGGGACTGGACAGGGGAGGGGGCTGGAAGGTCCATGGGGGCCTCGCAGACCAGTGTGGGGATGTTGGACTTGGTCCTTAGAGCGGTGGGGAGCTGTTGCAGGGCTGTCATGGCGAGCAATGTGATTTGACTTAACATGTTAAGAAACTCAAGCTGGTGGTTCTGTAGAACAGGGATGGGCGGGGCTGGTGTGGACGTGGGGGACGAGTGAGGAGGCTGCCGGAGTCAACCTGGCGAGAGCTGATGAAAAGTCAGAGGCGTGGTGGTTGACTGGTCCAGTGGGCCGAGAGGAGGGCCAAGGATGAGTCACAGGCTCCTGCTCGGAGTGTAGGTGGAGAGCAGAGCTGTTTACTGATACAGGCGCTGATGGAGAAGGACCAGATGTGGTCAAAGGAAAAAATTGTTTTATTGTAGTTAAATATATCTATAGCATAAAATGAATCATTTGAACCATTTTTAAGTGTACAGTTCTGTGGCATGAAGTAGCCAGACGGTTTTCTAAACTTTGCTTTTAATTTTAGGGGGAGGCGAAGATGAGGGGTTCTGTTGGACAGGTTGAGTTGGGGGTGCCTGTGAGATGCTCAGGTACCATGTCCAGTAGCAGTGAGATCCTCAGAGGAGAGGTCCGGACGAGAGAGATTTAAGGGGAAATTTGAGTTCATTTCTTTCTTTCTTTCTTTCTTTTTTTTTTTTAAAGAAGAGAGCCTTGATTGACACCATAAACTTATTTAAACATTTATTAATACTAAAAATGTCTGTGTACTGAAATTGGAGAAGCAAACAGGCTTTATCTGTAAAGCTGATCTGATGTAGAACAGCAGGTTTAACTAAAACAAATGAGTTAAAGTATCGTCAAATAAGATTTGAATGCATCTCAACTATAGCAGTGCCAGTCTCTCCTAGGGGTATGACTTACTTTCACTCCTAAAGGATTATTTTATGATCTTACAAGGTGATATGTTTTGGTTTACGTCATTGCTTCCCATAAGAAGCTCAAGGCTCTTTACACATCACACTGAATTTATCTTCTCCAGATCCTCGAGGGTGGATAGGCAGGAGCTTGTTTGTCATTTATGAAATGAAGGAAGCAAAGGAAGATAAACGGCCAAAGCCAGTTGAGGGAAGGAAAAAGGGGAAAAAAAAGCGTTCTGTTCCTTTGAGTGGGTGTCAGACTTCAGCACCCATGGGAACACTTCAGGGTCTTAAAGAGTCTCCTTTGTTAAAAGGCAGATTTCTGGGTTCCAGCTCCAGCTTTTTCTGTTTCAGGAGAGCCAAGACAAGGCCCCGTGGATCTGTGTCTTTAACAAGGCACCAGGTGAGTTGTCTGCTGGCACATTGCAGAGCCCTGTTGGTACCACCCTGGCCCAGGTATGAACTGGGACTGTCACTGGTGGTTTCTGTGCTCGTCCGTAGAATGTAAAGGTGACTGCGGGTTGCTTTGTCTTAAGGTGAAGTAAGGAGCTGTTATGGGGAAAGCAGAGTGTGGAGGTAAGGCTTGATACTCGGCATTCAGGGGCTCTGCCTTCTTGGGAAGGGAATGAGAAACCCTAGAATTGGAACTCCGAAGTCTTCCTCTGGTTCCAGTATCGTTTGGCAGATTTATAGATGCTACTGGAGGGACTCTAGTGCCTGGAGCGTGAGGCTCAAAACCTGGAGCATTGGGCTGTTGGAGCAAAGGTTTTTGGACGATAAATGAGTTCCTGGAACGTCTCAGACTGTGGGTGCCATGGATTCAGTGGTGCTGACTGGTGTGCTTTTGGGGACCCACTTTTTTGTGTGGCTGTGCTGGGTCTTCGTTGCCACACAGGCTTTTCTCTAGTTGGGGGCTCCTCATTTTGCGGGGCATGGGCTTCTCATTGCGGTGGCTTCTCTTGTGACCACTCCCCGGCTTCAGAGCACAGACTCAGAAGCTGTGGCCCTTGGGCTAAGCTGCTCTGTGGCCTGTGGGATCTTCCCAGATCAGGGATTGAACCTGTGTCTCCTGCATTGGCCGGCAGATTCTTTACCACTGAGCCACCAGGAAGCCCTGGGACCCACATTTTATATTTCAAAACTAAGATACTAGAAGTCAGGCATAAAACGAGCCTGATGGTTGACTGCTGAATGTTTTCCAGCGGCGTAAAGGAGTTGGACGGAGCTCTGACTTCTTGTGTTTGCCTGTTTGCTCTCCTGGACCCCTTCTGGGTGTTCTAGGGGGTGGGGTGTGTGCGCAGGGTTCTTCTCCCCTCACCCATGACTCTGCCTGTGGACCCTGCTTATGACTGTCTCACCAAACTGTTTGAGTTGGAGTTTGCTTCTTTTCAGATCCTGAGTGGCATATGGGTTTTCATATCATCTGTTTAAATGAGATACGAATCAAAGAAGCAAAAGATCTTTTCCTTCCTAAAATATATAATTCTTTCCTTTTTCTCTTTTACCCCCTCCGTTTATTGTCCTTCCTGTACATATGCTAACCCTCTGGCATGTATAGTATATTGGTCCTGGCAAATGTTGCTGCGGAGTGAGGGAAAGTCTGTGTTCCAGACTCCATTTCCCACTGATTCCTGGGAGGAAATGGGACGTGTTTCAGATGGAATGAGACCCAGTGTGGGCAGCGGGGGGCTCAGGCAGGAGGAAAGGGGGGTCTGTGTGCTCCCTGCCATGGGGGAGCCTCGCCTCTCCTGACCTCCCAACTGGCTGCATCCTTTGAAAAGGTTGGGAATCCCATGGAACGCAGTGAAACGGTTCCCGACCCTCAATGCCACTCAGTTCTCTACCTGCTGTGGTGGTGGAACAGCGCTGGCATCGTCCCCAAAGCAGGGGATCTCTTTTCCCAAGAGTTTGCTGTCTATGTTTGGTCCCTGAGCAAAGGTCTCTACCTCTGCTGTCCATCCTTCTCGGGTGCTCTTAAGGAGAGGGCTCAGAAAACCCCTCACACGCCTGTCTTCTCTCTGCCTGGCCACGCCTTTCTGTCTCCTTGGTAGCTTAGTCCCTGAGATGTTGGGGTTCCCCTGCTCCCATCTTGAGCATCCAGCTTTGTGGCTCTGGTTCCACCACACCGCAGAGACGCCGAGCGTGGAGATTCTTCTCGCGTCTCTGCGCTGAGCTGCACTGGGGACCAGGCCGCGATGGGGTTGTTGCCACTTGAATCCCCTGCAGCATCTGGGGAAACTGGGAACCACGCTGAGTTTTCCCACAGTCTGCTCACTGTCCTTTATGCTGTAGCATCTGAATGGTGCCCCAGGCTTTCCCTGTCGCTCAGATCCAAAGTCTGGAGTCACTCGTACTGGTCTCCCTGTCGGCCCTCCCCTGCCCTCATCCACTCGTGGGGACTGTCTCCACACCTGGAGATGCTGCTGCTTTAACACCTCAGCTCGACTCTGGCTCCCCACCTGCTGTGCCCAGGAGTCGCCTCCCCTTCATTGGGTCCCTTAGCTCTCAGCGTCTGGCTCCATCACCCTCTGGCTGGTGTGTGTGTGTGTGTGTGTGTGTGTGTTGTTTGTCTCTCCACAGCCCACCCCACACGCCGCCTCTGGAAACTGGTCTCAGCCACACATTTCAGCACGGCATCCCCCTTCTTAAAAGCCTCAGAAAGCTTTCAGTGGCGCTCAGAGTAAAACCGGACTGACCCCTTTCAGGATATGGCCCTGCTGTTCCAGCCTCACCCCTGGCCCCAGTCACACCCCCACTCTACCCCCACTCGACCTCCACCAAGTGTCCATGCCCAGGTCACTCCCCTCCTCCCCCCAGGTGCCCATGCTCCGGGCATGCTGGACTGTTGCATGTGCTTCGTGCGCAGAAGCCTGTTTGCAGGCCCCCTCTTGTGCTTGGAGTCTCTGCTGCCTGGCATTGAACTTGCTGCCCTGCTGGGTGCTTTGCCCTCCCTCCTTTTCAGGGGCTCCCTGGGCAGTGGTGCCATCAGAGGGCGCCTGTCTGCTCTTGGTTGTTGACACAGGACTTGTCTGTGGGGTTAGACCTCCTTGGGGAGCCGCTGCTTCATCATCATTGTCACTCAGCTCCTAGCATAAAGCATGGCGCATAACACAGGCAGCCCCTCTTTGATTTTCTGTTGAACACGCGAAAGCATGCATTAATAGTGATACTGACAGTAGCTGCTCACACCCAGAGCCCCTAGCACGTGCCAGGCAGGCCCCATTCTGAGCCCGTGTGGTGTGTTGCGTGGGCTCACCCATGGGATCTTCAGCTGCTTTGGTTCTGCCCTTCTGTCCTCAGCCCCGCAGAGGCACGGGCGCCCCATGCGGGGTGCCCCCCACCCCCACGTCCACAACCCTGGAGACAGCGGCTTTGTCAGAGGAGCGTGAGGAATGCAGGTGCTTGGGCAGATGCCTTTGTTTCTGTTCCCTCTGCTGCCAGGGATTATCTTCAAAGCAGGTCGTTGGAACCCATTAAATTGGCTGCAGGCCTTGCATCCTGGAATTCAGGCCCCTTCGGAGGAGCTGGAATTAAACCTGGAAGCCCTAGGGAGCCGGGGCTGCCCGGGGTGGGGTTTGCCACTGAAACCTGTTATGTGAAGTAGGTCACAGCAGAGAATGGACCGGGGGGGGGGGGGGGGGGGGGGGCCCTGAGCCTGGGGGCGCCAGCCAAGGCTCCCAGGGGTGGGCTCCATCCCAGACGGCTGGGGTGGGGGCCTGGGACCACCTGGCCCCATGGTTCTCGTTTATTTCCTCCACCGACACCTCCTGTGCCTTTAGTCCTGCTGAAGCTTCACTAAACCCTTTCTGCCCATGTCACTTCATCCTGGCAGCTCTCCTCTGAGGGGGCCCCTTAGCGTCTTAGTGCTTCCGTGTTTGGCACCTAATCTGGTTGCTGTGGTGAAGGTTACAGGGAGAGCTTGGGAGGGTGAATTGGCCGCTGGAACAAAGCAGGGCTGGGAGGCTCAGAGGTCTTTTCCTGCCTCAGCCGGTCCTGCTCCCTCCCTCCCCCGGGGGGATGGACGGAAGACAGTTGGTTAGTGTTGCTTAAATGCATCGCAATTAATTCCTCTCCCATTTCTTACACTCTAGGGCCGAGGCTAGCCTATAAATCTCAGGCCCGGGATCGCTGTAAGATTTGATGTATCTCTCGGGGTAGCGTTGGCTTGAATTATCTAAAGTTATCATGAGAAAGGTCTTATTTCTATTGCCTGCCCTGATTTGCACTTTAAATATAGTTCCCTGTAGCAGTTACAGGAATGCATGTTGAAGATAGAAAAGGGAAAATTACTTTTTAAACAGCCGCTTGGCATAGAAGAGCATGATTTACCTTTTAGAATATTTCTCCAAGTGTGCATTAAGGCCAGGCTTTCAAGAATATTTTTTCCCCTCACTGACTCTGGAAATTAGTATGAAGCCAAACAGCAAATACTGAGCCCCTGGCAGCCACCCCTTCTTGCCGGGGTCTCTCCCTCCCTCCTGCTGTGGGAGAGCCCCACTCTGTGTTCTTGTTAGGGTTGTTGAAGGTGACAGGTAATTTCTTACCTCACTCGCTAATTTTTCTCACTTTCCTCCTCTGTCAGCACCGTTTCTCCTTCATTTCCACAAACTGCAAAAACTGGGATTTTGTTGGTAAGGTGTTAGTCGCTGAGTTGTGTCCGACTCTTTGTGACCTGTGGATCCCTGTGTCCATGGGATTTCCCAGGCAAGAATACTGGAGTGGGTTCCCATTCCCTTCTCAGGGGATCTTCCTGAACTAGGGATTGAACTCAGGTCTCCTGCATTGCAGGCAGATTCTTTACCATCTGAGCCAACAGGGAAGTTGGTAGGAATTCTGTCAGTAATTCATTATTTTACATTTGGATTTGTTAATGAGATAGCATATCCTGTGCCTTCAAAATGCATCTGGTTCCTTGATGATTTGCTTTATTTAGATTATGGAAATGCAAAGATAAAACCAACTAGTGTTTTTCTTAATATTCATCTAATGGGGATTATCTTGCCATGTTATGATTTGCTGTTATGTGTGCAAGTAACTGCATTTCTTATGTTATTGCTTTAAATATTATATAATTTATTTCTGTCATGGGAAAAAGGAGTTTTTAATTTCATAGCAGAGTGATGGGGAGAAATAAGTTTTGTTTGTTACTTGTTTTTAAAGGATATTTTAATTTTTTGTTGTCATTTAGTGGCCGAGTCATCTCCGATTCTTTGCGACTTCATGGACCGTAGCCTGCCAGGCTCCTCTGTCCATAAGATTCTCCAGGCAAGAATACTGGAGTGGGTTGCCACGCCCTCCTCCAGGGAATCTTCATGACCCAGGGATTGAACCGAGTCTCCTGAATTGGCAGGTGGATTCTTTACCACTAAGCCACCTGGGAAGCCAGTGTATTTTTTGCAGAGAATTAAAATCTAGTTTACCCTTCCCTCAGTTAAGCCTTGTCTGAATAAAAGTATGGTGTTTTTATTCCATAAAGACAAGGAGGATTTGTGGAATTCACTTGATTTATTGGGAGCATCTTTCCTGAAGGTAATTCTTACTTTTAACAGTAACATTGTCATCTAACATTAGCTGCTTGTTTATGAAAGGTGATGTGTTAGTAGTATTTAGAACCAATACACACTAAAGACACTTTTTCTTCAGTACAGAGTCTGTGTTCTGAAGGGCGAGGGCTTTTGTGTTGACACACTCTTCTTTTTCACAAGGCCACCTGGCCTTGGCAGAAAAATGAAGTTAAGACTAACCCTGCTTATGAGCTGAGGAGTCACTGAATTTGTTACATTGGGAAGGTTATTTTTTCTTGATAAAAGGAAATTCTAATCCAGAGAGTTTTGACTGTCCATGCTCAGAATTAGGCATGATGAGGTTGGGGGAGGGCTTTCCCTGGTGGCTCCATGGTAAGGAATTCCCCTGCAAAGCAGGAGCCACAGGAGATTCTGGAAGATTCCTTGAAGGAGGGCGTGTCAACCCACTCCAGTATTCTTGCCTGGGAAATCCCATGGACAGAGGAGCCTGATGGGCTGCAGCTGGACATGACCGAAGCAACTTAGCACGACAGGCACAGGGTTGGGGAGATGGATTTTTGAGACTCAGGAGTCCTGTATTAGATCGACCACAGTTTTTACCTCCCGTAGGTTGACACACTGTTCCATTTTCTAGAATTCTGTAATGCTGAGGGGTGTTGATGTGTTGCAACCTCCCTGTAAGATGTTTATTAATAATTCCATTTTTGGAATCTTCTTGAGGGTTTTAAATGTGTTTGCTAGTTTAGAGATAAATAAAACAAAACTGAAATATTAAATACCCAGAAGCAGAATGTAAATGGTGTTTGATGTTAAATCTCTCCTCCCTTTTTAGAACTTTGTGAATGATTTGGGCTTTGCATTTGTTTTGCGGTGGGGCGGGGGGCGGGTGGGGTGGGTGTGTGTAAAAAGTGAAAGCAGGTCAGATCCTCCGACCATGGATTAAGTGGGGGCACTAAGCTCCTTTGTTCTGCTGGGTCGGTGATGGCAGTGTGAGGAGGAGACAGCCCTAAACGATGGTTCAGGAAGACATCCGTTCATTTGTTAACTCATTCGATAAATATTTATTGGCCTTCCTCTGGGTGCTGCCTGTGTTGTAGGGGGTAAACAGTACATAAAACCACATTCCTGCCTTCATGGAGCTTACATTAAACTAGCATAGAAGACAAGCAATAAGGAAATAGCTATAGGCTGTGTCAGTGGTGGTAAGTGCTCTAGGGAAGAATAAGGCAGAGTGGAGGGTGGGGAGGGGGTGTGTGGCGGGGGTGGGGGTGGGGGCGCTGTACTCTCCAGAGCAGGCGCCTCGTACAGTGCCACCTGGGATCTCATTGCCCACAGAGAGGGTCATCTGGATTTTACCTGCCTTCTGAAATGTCATCCTGGAAGTGGAAGTGATTAAACCACGTTAGTCGTTTGCTTCCTATTGTGAATATGTTTTAGATTTGAGGCAGTGGATGTCTGGGGCTGGGGTGGGAGGATTCCAGGCATCAGGAAGGGTGGTCCTGTCTCCTGCTTCTGAGCAGGGTCTTCTCCGTTACCTAGAATCCTGTCCCGCCCACCCCCCATGCGCCTTGCACTACACTGCTGTTCCCTGGAATTGCCTGGCCAGCCCTTCATACCTTCTTGCTCCATGGCATTGCTCATTTGCTTTCTCTTGGGAATGCTAATTGGAGAAAGCAGACTCTATGAAATGCTTTCCTCTTAGCTTTTCAGGAGAAACGCACTGTAAAGTTAAGGTACTATGTTTTTGTCTGGTTAACCTTCCTGACTGGTTTATCATTTTACATCCTATTTTCCACGTGTTACTGTCAGATTATTATTATTACTTTAATGTAGAGCCTAGATGTGTCTCTGGGGATATCTTTGTCTATTTATGGGCTCCAACTCAAGGTCATTCCAAACGGGGAATGATTCTACTTCGCCTCTCTCCCCTGGCCCCGTGGCTTTAGCCGGGGTCTGGTAACTCTCCCTGAGCGCCTGGAGCAGCTTCTGCACCACAGCGCTGACCCGAATCCGTGGAAGCGGACAGCTTGCCCCAGATTTCGCTCCGCTGCCCGCCGGGCTCTGGCAGGGATGTGAGAGTGGGAATTTGCACTTCTTCCTGGTGGAATCTCAGCAATTCCCCTTTGCTTTGGAAGGCACTAGAATTCAGGTTTCTAGGAAGTTGTACTCCGTATGCCTCTGGCTTGTGGTTTATAGCTACAGATACAAATGGTATCCTCATTCTTTAGATGTAGTGTTTCCTTCACTGGGAGCCTGAGCCTGTTGACTTCACACCAGTGGATGCCCTTAAGTCTGGAGAAAGGCAGCCTTTGGTACTAGTTTGCAGCAATGCAGCTGCTTTTAAAATGAGCAAAATTTATTCTGTTAAAGTATCACTTTTTTTTCCCAAGACTTTCCAAGATTTTAAGCAAGACTGTTGAATATGAGAATGAATCTTAATTGCTGATTTTAATGTACAAATGTTTCTTATTTCTTCCTTCCCCCCAGCTTTTGCTTTGGTTTCTGAAGATATGAAGAAAGAGGCCAAACAGTCTAAGGTACTAATTCTAAAGTCAAATCTGTTCTTGCGGTCTGAGATTTGTCTGTATTTTCTCTAATGGGAGCTATAATGATTTCATCTTTCAACGAATTAATGAAATGTTGGTCAACATCGATTTTTGAATCCTCCATCTCCTGTGACTTGTGGCAGCAAGTCACAGATAGTCTTGTTTTAAAAAAAATCCTTTGTTAAGGCAGATCCACTTGGTTTTAAATTTTATCCTAAGAAAAAAGGTGTTTGGATATGGAGCTAGACATTTTAGAAGTCTTAAGTTGGATACTGTAGATTTTTTCTGGTCTTAGCACGTCTTAGGTGGTTGTTCAGTGGCCCAGTCATGTCTGACTCTTTGAGACCCCGTGGACTTAACCTTGGACCTAGTTTTCCCAGCCTGTGAAACATGTTGCTGTGTCGGGGTCACAAGTCCCTGAGTGCCCCTCACCTTGAGGTGACATTATGTGAGAGGGCATCCTGGGGACTTGCTGAGAGACCCCAAAGGTGACCACCAGGCTCCCTTTACAGTCAGAACCTGAAACGAAGATGTGGGGGACTCATGGAGAGAAAACAGCATTTTTCTAAATCTCAGAGCTGCTCCTCTCCCATCACTGGTTGCATTCAAGAACTGCATCTAAATTTTACCATTTGGGGTTGCATTAGATCAGTTTAGCATTTGAGAAAGAGAATGTTCTTAAAATATGAGTTGTTTTTGTCGCATTAATTAAGGCTCAGTTGAGTCTCTTTTTTACCCCACAATTGGGATAAAAGCGTTTTTAAATAGAATGTTTCTTTTACCAATAGAGCGTGATCTGTTCTAACTATACCATGGGGTTCCCACACAAGGGAAATGAGGAGAGGAATTTCTTATGGTTTTACGATTCTTTATGGTTAATAAAGCGTTTCAGACGTTTGATTCGGTTTGCTTTTCTCAGTGGTCGTGTTATTGCTAAGCAAAGCAGATACTCGCATACAGAGCAGAGAAAATACACGCTTAGAGAAGTGAGCTGGTCGAGGTCACGTGACTTAAAAGGTGAAGTCAGAATCCACACTTTCAGACTCCTTGAATTTTTCCTGCTGTAATTTTATAGTACGTTGTCATGTGCATTGTCACGTATTTGGCCATGATGAAGCTCATTATGAATTTAAGGGTTATTAATAGGGAATTAAAATTTTGTGTAATAAATTTAGGAATTATAGCACATACTTTCAAATATAGGTTTTTACTCATCTTTCCAAAAGAGGAAATACATACATTTTTGGCCTTAAATACATATATGAATGTAAGTAGAGATAAGGTAAGTCCTATATCTTAGTGTCATTTTTTTCATGCAAAAGTATTAAAGTCCTTGAAAAGTGTCATTAACCCCATCTGTGCTTGGCTATGGAGCCAAAAAGCCATTAATCCCCTGAGGAGAGGCAGTGATGAAATGTCTACTGTAGCCCATGCCAAGGCTGGGAGATGGAGGAGAATCGATTTGTCCAAGGTCGTCTGGAGTCTGTCTGCAGATGAACCCAAGATAGGACTTACGGCCCTTGACGATGACCGTGTTCACTGGGGTTGTCCTTGGTGTATCCCTCTCAGCACACCTGGGAGCCGTCGCTGCTGCCCAGAAGGCCGCCCTCTGTCCTGCTCGCCCCACTGCTCACTGCGGTCAAGGGCCCTGGTTCCCTAGAACTGGGCCAGCCCTTCTCAGAGCTAAGGGCCTTCCCCAAGCTGATCAGATTCTATGGTTGGCATCAGGTGGCTCCTCACAGGAATCCCAAGGCGGCCAGTGCCCTGCCGTCCCGCCCGGGGCCTGCCCTCTGGCCCAGGTGCCTCTCCTGGCTCCCGGGTCCCTGACTCTGCTGAATTCTGGCCCACCCCAGCTTTCTGTGGAGCCTGCCCTTCCCACCTCATGCTCAGGCTACGAACGGCCTCAGCCAAGCTGCGAGGGTGACTTCCACCTGCCTTCCGTCCTGTGCTGGCCTGTGACACTGGACCCTGCGGGACATGGGCGTGGTGCCAGGCTCTGGAGCCAGACTCCTGTGATTCATGGTCCGTCTCCCACCCTGACCCCCGGCAGGACTCACCCACGCTCACTTCCCTCATCTGTAACAGGACTGCCCTCACAAAGCGGTTTTGAAGATTGTTTTGTGTGTCTGCCACTTAGAGCAGTGCCAGACCCTGTTTACATGTTTACCTGCTATGACAGCAAGAAAGGTCCCATGCAGCCTTTCAAGAGGTTTCCACACAGGGGCAGGTGGTTGGTTGTGATCAAGCTGAAGATGCCAGTTTAATTCTCTTTTCTACTTAAAAGATTTCATAGCAAATTCTTGTGAGGCTTTTTTTTTAAAATCTTTTAATGAAGGATTTATAAACTAAGCATCACATATATGGATCGCAAGTGTTCAAGTCTCTTGTGCTTTAAAGGTAAAAGCTGCGCTGAGGGGTGTCTTAGATCTGTGTTTTTCTGGCTAGGGTAGGAGCTGTCTGTGGGGTGGGTGCCCTGGTAGCAGATGTCTTTCCTGTCTAAGTAGCAATTCCGTTGACCTAGAGAACTTTTGACAGTGAGCACATTTTGATGGATACTGATGGTGTCAGAAACGCTCAGCAGAAGAGATAATAAAACAAACCATGTGTTTCTTCTTAGGAAGAACTAAGCCTTTTCACAAGTAGGAAGAACTAAGCCTTTTCACAAGGGAAGCTGGAGACAGAATTTTAAATGTTCTGTCAATTAGTTCATTTACTCTGATTTTCTTTCTCAAAGGGGAAATTAATGAAGACCATTTTGGTTCCATTTCAGTTCACCTAAATCAGGCGATCCTTGGATACTTTATTTTTACAGTTTACAAATTGAGCCGTTTGAAATGGTCAGTCATTTCCTACCTGTTGTATCCGGCAGTCAGATTCCTAGTGCTTAATAACAGAAAGCTGTGCAATTTCAGTTGATTTTCTTTGGTTTTCCAAGGCATCTGGCAGAAAGTCTAGTTTCTGTTCCAGCTTGGCTGGAATCATTGAGTTCAGGATACTTTTTATGTGCAGCTTTCGGTAAAGGTGACTTTTGTTGTAGGTATTATTAATACTTTTGCTGTTGCTGTTCAGTCACTCAGTCATGTCTGACTCTTTGAGACCCCATGGACTGCAGCACGCCAGGTTTCCTTGTCTATCACCAACTCCCAGAGCTTGCTCAAACTCACGTCCATCGCTTCGGTGATGCCATCCAACCATCTCATCCTCTGTTATCCCCTTCTCCTCCTGCCTTCAATCTTTCCCAGCTTCAGGGTCTTTTCAAATGAGTCAGCTCTTTGCATCAGGTGGCCAAAGTATTGGAACTTCAGCTTCAGCATCAGTCCTTCCAATGAATATTCAGGAATGATTTCTTTTAGGATTCACTAGTTGGATCTCCTTGCAGTCCCAGGGACTCTCAAGAGTCTTCTCTACCACAGTTCAGAAGCATCAAGTCTTCTGTGCTCATCCTTCTTTATGGTCCAATTGTCACATCCATACATGACTACTAGAAAAACCATAGCTTTAACTATATGGACCTTTGTCAGCAAAGTAATGTCTCTGCTTTTTAATATGCTGTCTAGGTTGGCCATAGCTTTTCTTCCAAGGAGCAGGCATCTAATTTTGTGGCTATAGTCACCATCTGCAGTGATTTTGAAGCCCAAGGAAATAGTCTGTCACTGTTTCCATTGTTTCCCCATCTATTTGCCATGAAATGATGGAACCGGATGCTATGATCTTAGTTTTTTGAATGTTGAGTTTTAAGCCGACTTTTTCACTCTCCTCTTTCATCTTCATCAAGAGATTGTTTAGTTCCTGTTCGCTTTCTGTCATCAGGGTGGTGTTATCTGCATATTTGAGGTTATTGATATTTCTCCCGGCGATGTTGATTCCAACTTGTGCTTCATTCAGCCCGGCATTTTGCATGATGTACTCTGCATATCTTTTAGCTTACTCTCAAAGTATGTTTCCATCTCATGATGCATGTTTTCTGAACAATGCCTCTGAGGGAGGATTGAGCATGCATTACCGGAAGGTGTAAGGAAGGAATGCTGGAAAGGAGCCAGAGACCTGTATTTCAGTCCTGGCTAGAGTGACTGTTAGATGTTGTGCAAATCCTGTACCTTTTCTGAGCCTCTTTTGTTTTATCTGCAGAAGGAGAATGTTGGATTGGATCATCTCCCATGCTATTTTAAAAAATTTTGGTAAAAGACACATAAAATTTACCATTGTAGCCATTTTAAAATGCACAGTTCAGTAGTGCTAAGTATGTTCATACTGTTGCACAGGCAGTCTCCAGAACTCTCTTCATCCTGCAGAACTGAAACTTGGCCCCCATTAAACCACAGCTCTGCATTCCCTCTTGGCCCCTGGCTTTCTATCTCTGAATTTGATAGCTCTAGGTACGTCACATGGGTGGTGTCATACAGTCTCTGTCTTTTTATGACTGGCTTATTTCACTTAGCATCATGTCCTCCGGGTTCATCCACATTGTAGCATGTGTCAGAATTCCCTTTCTTTTTTAAAAAAAAACCTGTTTATTTACTTATTTGGCTGTTTCGGGTCTTAGTTGTGGCACTCGGGATCTGTGGGCTCTTTGTTGTGGTGCACGAGTTTAGTTGCCCTGTGGTGTGTGGGATGTTAGCTCTCCGCTCAAGGATCGAACCTGTGACCCCTGCATTGGCAGGTGGATTCTTAACCACTGGACCACCAAGGAAGTCCCAGAATTCCCTTCTTTTTTTAAGGCTGATTAATATTCTGCTGTACAAAGAGGCCACAGTTTCTTTATCCATTCCAGTGCTACTTTCGGATCTGAAATTTACAATTTTCTATAATCTGTGTCTAGCAGCCAAAGGTGTGGCCTGGCAAGGAGGAGGCAGCCTGGCCAAGGGGAAGCCAAGGGCTCCATCCCCGGGCTCAGGCTGTGCTCCTGGCCAGAGAGGCAGTGAGTCCACACGTGCTGGCCTAGGATGCTGGCCCGGCTCTGGTTGAGCCCATTTAGGGAAGTGGCTTGAGCCTTCCAGGCTTCTTAGCGGGCTCTTCTGAAAAGTATGTGTTTTATCATTATTAGGTCAAGTGTCACTTGACCCCGAGGTATAGCAAGCAGATCAGTACCTGACTCTGAGGTTCTCCACTCGGTGTTATTTCTACTCCTGAGACAAAGAGAATTTCAGAAAATGCTGCCGAAGGTGGCCGCTCCCCGGTGTCCTCTCCCCCGTCTGCTGTTATGGTCCCTCCTGCATCCTGAGAGGACACATCTCAGTGGCAGTAACTTGGCTTGAAAGCTGCTGATGTTTTGTTGATAATGGCTCACAACTGCATTTCTTGTTGGAGTCGTGAGGGAAATGGAAAGATATTTGCCACTGTCCAGTTGTCATAATTATAGCGTGTAGCGGCTGGAAATGGAAAGGGGCAATTAGAGGGAGAATTCCTTCTGCCAGAGGAGACAATGAAGATGGCAGATTTAGCTGCTGACACTCTGCGCTTTGCTGGAGGAGTCTTTGAGGAGCTGGTTTGATCAGGATCAGGTACATTCGTGCTCACGCGCCCACGTCCACATTTCTGTGTTTGAAGCTCTGCGGCTCTGAGAGCTCCCTTCTGTGCTCAGGAAATCTTGTGAGCCCCAGGCTGACCCCCTCCCCCCAGGGCTGCTTCTCAAGTAGGAGAAAATACGGTGGTGACATTGATGATGGCAGCATGTCTGAGCCCCCCAGATGATAAATACAGTATTTGGTAGAGCCCATCTTCCCAAGGAATGCACAGTCAGAATGGGTACAGTCCTGATGTGTTTGTAATGCTTACCATGTATCAGGTTTTAAAACGCACAGTCAGAATGGGTACAGTCCTGATGTGTTTGTAATGCTTACCATGTATCAGGTTTTAAAACGATCTCTCCCAGGAACATTGTGAACCATTTTACACGAGAAGAAAAAGCCTCAGCTCAATTTGGTGACTTGTCCAAGATCATGTAGGAGAGGAACGGCCCCACAGGAGTCTTCTGTTCTGATGCAGAAGTATATTATTGCTACTTTTCCCGCCTTAATTTTTGTCTATTTCTTTAAGGAAGCACTTCCAAGCTCTCATTTTCCATGTCTTCCCCCCAGATGTTAATATGTACCGTACATGTTTATTTCATGTATTGCTGTTTTTTTTTTTAATGTGATGAGGTTGATCTTTGTCTCTTTTATTTAAAATACAGAATTTGGAGAAAAGTGATATATCAAAGAAAAATGACATAGGTGAGTAACGATTTCTTTTTTTTCACTTAAGAGTTGATATCCAGGGGGTATTTCTTGTAAATTATATTTCAGTGAAGTGAATTTTTCTTTCTGATTTTATTTATGTGATAAATATTGTTGGCCAAATACTTTGTCTTTTGCTCAGCCCAGTGTTTACCGTCATGAAGACACAAGGAGAACACATTTCAGATGGACATATTGGAAGTAATAGTTCATAAGCTGGATTTATTTCCTTCAGCCACAATGTATTGAGCTGCTGGTAAAGATAGACTTCCGTGCTGGGGGGCCGCTGTGGGGAGTACAGCGGTGATGGAGATAGAGTCTGTTCTCAGGGGCGGATGCACACTTAGCGGGAGGAAGGGTCAGCTGTGGCCTTTGTCCTGTTCCCTCTGCCTGGAGCTGGGGCACCACTGCTGACCTGCGGGTCAGCTTGGTGACCACGTCTTCTGTTAAATCCTCAGGCGGAGGCGGCTCCCGGCTTCTCTGCAGACACCGCACTTGTCTCTCAGCCCATCAGCCCCCAGTCTGCACTCACTGCCTTATAAACCCATCTTCTCCCCCATGTACTGTGAGCATCATCAGGGCTGTGACCCTGAGTTTGTTGTTGTTGTTTTCTGGATCCAGTTTTGGGAAACAGGCTCTAGGGTGTTGACGAGAGGGCGAGGCTGACCTCTGTATGTTGGGTCCCTTCCCCAAGTGTGTGTACTTGGTCGTTGTGGGTCATCCCAGGGTGGGCTGTGGAGACCTGGGAGGTGAACCTTGGATGAGGGAGAAGGAACACTTTCCTTCCTAAGGTCCTCCTTGCCTGGGCCTGGATTCTGAGGAGTCTGGAAGGTGGGAGTGGCTCCGTTGGGTGGTGGGGGTAGGATGGCCTGTGCTGGGGCCCAGGTGTACAGGGACCACAGGGGCGCGGGCTGGAGTCTCGGGGTCTTGAGCGTAGCCATGTTTAAGATTCACAGCTTGTCTTCCCTACATGACAACACAACAACAACCCTGCATGGTCAGCCACTCCTCAGGAGATTTAAAATAGAGATTTGACCTCTGCAGCCAACCCTGGTAGCTTTGGGCATTTGTCTGTGGTGGTGGTTTTTTTTTTTTAATTAATTTACTTTTTTATTGAAGCATACTTGATTTACAGAATTCTGTTTTCTGTCAAACCTCAGCATGAATCAGCCATAGGTATACGTATATCCCCTCCATGCGTTTTTTTTGTGGAAACTGGTGGGCCTCCTCGTAGCAGATGGTTTTTTTTTTGTTTTTTTTTCAGACTTATTTATTTAGTTTAGGCCACACTGGGTCTTCGTTGTCACACTTGGGCTTTCTCTGGTTGTGGCTGCGGGGGCTGCTCTCTTGTTGGGGAGCACGGGCTCTAGGGTGTGCGGGCTTCAGTAGCTGCAGCACGTGGGTTCGGTAGCCGTGCCTCCCGGGCTCTAGAGCACAGGCTCAGTAGTTGGGGCATGTGGGATCTTCCTGGGTCAGGGATCGAACCTGTGTCCTCTGCATTGGCAGGTGGATTCTTAACCACTGAGCCACCAGGGGAGCCCGTAGGTGGTTCTTAAATGAACAGTGGCGCTGGTCTGGAGCATGAGTTTCAGCGTACCTGGGGAGCTTCCCGAGCAGGTGAATCTACATTCTCGCAGTTGTATGTGGCAGAGCTGGTAATACTTGATTTGGTATCTGTTCATTTGAAGAAAGACCCAGAGGGCTTACCTGTTACACCCTTAATGTGAGTTGGTGGGACGGAGTGGGGTTGGGGTTTACTAAAGCAGCTGACCCAGCAGAATCTGCACCCAGGTCATGGTCTCATGGTCCATAGGGCCTGGTGACCGACGCCAAGGCTGGGGTGGTCTTTTCATCCCTTTTGACTCAGTGCCTAATCAGTACATTCACCAGTGACCATTGTTCTGGCCAGCATCACTGTAGTGGCTCTGTGTGTGTTTGTGTGTGTGTGTAGGCGTGCATGTGTGTGTATCCGTCTGCCTCACATCACAGGCTGCTTGTCATGTAGCTTTTGTCTGAAGACTATCACGTTGATTTCTCATCAGAAAAATGCCAGTGTGTGGAAGTCCGTGTTTCTAGATACTTTCTAACCGAGACAGATTAGCACGTAGTGTGATGTTTGGTATGGTGTATACTCAGAAACGAGACTCCAAGAACCTTGGGTTGCTTTACTTGCACAGAAGAGTTAACCCTCCTCTGTAGCCCTCTCTGGTTCTGTTTCCTGGAAGCTCTCCGCAGCCTCTGTCCAGTTCAGCACCACCTGGGTCCTCTCCGCACCCGTGACTGATGTCTTCATCGCCCCTTCTCACCCATCACACTCATCATTATTCTCAGGCACTTGGTGTGCCTCCCATTTATTGCTCATTCCTGGAGGAGAGACAGTGATAGTCTGTCTTGAGTTGTGACAGTGTTTGCAAGAGGCAGATCACAGTGGGTTTCAGGAAGTATCAGCCAAGGGATGGACTCATCTTGTTTGACTCCAGTGACCAGGCTGTGGGAGCTTAAGAGCTGGGGAGCTGAGCCACGTGAATAGAGAAGACAGCTCCCGAGGTGAGCCCTGGGGTCTGGACTTGGTCAGCATGTGATGAACGCAGTCCAAAGAGCTTAGGATGTATATCAGGAAATATTTCTTGGTGCTGATACAAAGAACAGGAGGGACTTCCCTGGTGGTCCAGTGGCTAGGACTCTGCTCTTTGTGAGGGCAAAGTTCAGCTGGGCTTCCCAGATGGTGCTTGTGGTAAACAACCCGCCTGCCAATGTGGAGATGTAAGAGACTTGAGTTCCATCCCTGGGTTGGGAAGATCCCCTGGAGGAGGTCATGGCAGCCCACTCCAGTATTCTTGCCTGGAGAATCCCACGGACAGAGGAGGAGCCTGTTGGGCTATAGTCCATGGGGTCGCAAAGAGTCGGACACTACTGAAGTGAGTTAGCACGCACGCATGTTTGATTGTTGTCAGGGAACTAGATCCCACATGCTGCAACTAAGAGTTCAAATGCCACAACTAAAGATCCTGAGTGCTGCAACTAAGACATGGTGCAACTAAGACCAGATAAATAAGAATAAATATTTTCTTAAAAACTTAAATACCCCATTTGGAAAGAAAAAGAATAGCAGGAATTTAAGAACTAAACTGGACTAGGTTCAAGATGGTGGAGTAGAAGGATGTGCGCTTCTAAAATCACAGCTAGCTGCTGAACAACCGTCAGCAGGAGGATGCTAAAACCCACCAAAAAAAGACACCCCATGTCCAAGGACAAAGGAGAAGCCACAACAAGACGGTTGAAAGATGCAAGCACGATAAAATCAAATCCCATACCCACTGGGTGGGCGACCCACAAACTGGAGAACGTTAATGCCAAAGAAGTTCTCGCACTCGTGTGAAGGTTCTAGGGCCCACATCAGGCTCCCCAACCTGGGGATCCCCAGGAAGCCTGACTTTGAAGGCCGGCAGAATTTGATTCTAGGTCCTCCACAGGACTGAAGGAAACGGAGACTCCACTCTGGGAGGGCACAAACTCATAACCAGACTGGACTACCCTGGAACTTGTCTGGAATGGGGGTGGGGCTAAATGCGGTCATCTGTCATTCACTGTATCAGGGTTATAGGGCTGGGCACACCTGGGTACGCCTTCCTCTCTTGCCTCATACAGGTAACTCCCCTATGCATCTGTCCCTTGCCTCACCGCGCAGCCACTTCTAACTGCAATATTGTCTGGTGCCCTGCGCTCCACTCGCTGCCGCAAACCTCTGCTGCTCCCTCAGTTGGGAAAGGCCCCCCTTGGGGTCCCCAGGACTCGGTACCCTTGTCACGTCCTCTGGGGAGGCCTTGCTCTCTGGGGTCTCAGGTGGCTCCGGGGCCCTTCCGCAGTTTGAAAGCTGTTCATCTATAGACCCAACATAGGATGAGATGGTTGGATGGCATTATCGACTCAATGGACATGAGTTTGAGTAAACTCTGGGAGTTGGTGATGGACAGGGAGGCCTGGCGTGCTGCAGTCCGTGGGGTTGCAGAGTCGGACATGACTGAGCGACTGAACTGAATTGAATCTACAGACCCAGCCTCTTTGTGTGGCACATAGGTTCTTCCTGATCTGACCTGGCTGACGCTGCTTTCCTCTCTGACTTCATCACTGGCTGTTCTCTTCATCCTTTTCTTAGAAATGCCTGATGAATTCCCCAGTCACCCATTCAGGGCTGCTGCAGAGATGAGGTGGGCTAAGGGCTCTGTGATAACCCACTTCTTTCTCTGCCACTCACCTGCTCCCTTCTGTGCCTGCGGCTACAGAAAACGGCTACATTTCAGTTTTATTTTTTAATTTATATATATATATATATATATATATATATATATTTTTTTTTTTTTTCTGCATCCCATGGCCTGTGGGATCCTAGTTCCCCAAGCGGGGCTGGAACCTTCATCCCCTGCAGTGGAAGCATGGAGTCTTAATCACTGGGACCACCAGGAAAGCCCCACTGCTGTGTTTTAAAAGAAACGCAGGGAGCATCCTTCCCAGGATCTCTGCCTGCCCTGACTGCCCGCCTCCAGGCCCCCAGCGTCCCCGCTTGGCTCAACAGGAATGCTCCATGTCGTCTTCTGAGCTGGACTCCTGTGCCGGAGCCGCGCTTGCTCCTTTTGTACCCTGGACTCTTGTGCTAGGCTACAAAGAGCTCTAGGATTAAGCGCACGGGCTTCAGTAGTTGTGGCTCCTGGGCCCTAGAGCACAGGATCAGTAGCTGTGGCACACAGGTTTCATTGCTCCGTGGCATGTGGGATCTTCCTGGATCAGTGATCAAACCCATGTCTTCTGCCTTAGCAAGTGGTTCTTTACCACTGAGCCACCAGGGAAGCTCCCCTGAAGTCATTTCTACTTTCACATCAGTTAGATATGTGTCTACATGTGTGTGTATATATATATATATAGCATATATCCATTTTATATAGATTTATGTTTATAGTTTTGAAAACCATTGATTTATACTTATAGTCATTACCTACCACCTTGCTTTTTTCAATGTTCTGTCTGGAAGGTTCATCTCCAGCTTCCATCTGGGTTGATCCATATAGAGCCAGTTAATCTTTCTTGCTGTGTGAATACCACTGTGTAGTATTCCGGTTTGTGTATCTTGTTAGTGAGTGTCTGGTTTGCTTCCAGCTTTTTTCTTTTCACACAATGATGCTGCTGTGAGCACTCTTGTTAACACATACGAGGGCTTCTCAAGGATGACTTATACCAGTGGAGTTTCTGGGTCACTGCAAATGTGCATCTTACACTTTATTACATTTTGCAAAAATTATTCTCTGAGGTTTACTGACTCCATTTTTGAACAGAAATAAACCTTGTTTCATTCTGATAAGTGAGTTATGTTAATGTTTCAGATGTAGTGGATTGGAAGTTACATTTCAGTGGAAGTAGAAGACACTTATTTGAGCGTTATCTGTGTGTCTTAATTTGTAGAGCCAGGATGCTGATTTAAAATAGAGATAGTACGTGGAAGGTTCGAATTTATATAAACTCCTACATAGAAAGAATTAGGTCACATTCAGCAAGTTGTTCAAAAAACATGTTGGATCATTTTTAGGATCTGGATGTCTCACTGTGGGGCTGTTTGTTGTATGAATATTTGAGTGAGTGAATAAATGAACAGAACTGTAGAGCTGAACACAAGAATGGTAAAATACAGTGGAATAAATAGAAACCAAGTTAGTGTCCTTGAAAAAAAAAAGAGTTAGTCACTCATTTGTGTCTGACTCTTTGCAACCCCATGGACTGTAGCCCGCCAGGCTCCTCTGCCCATGGGATTCTCTAGGCAAGAATATTGGAGTGGGTAGCCATGCCCTCCTCCAGGGGATCTTCCCAACCCAGGGATCAAACCTGTGTCTCTTTCATCCTCTGCATTGGCAGGCAGGTTCTTTACCACTAGTGCCACTTGGGAGTCAAGGTGTTAAAGGGAAGAGCTCACAGTGTGGGGAGGGTCCCCATATTGGTTTATAGTCAACCTTGCCGGAGGCTGCAACTTGATGTGATGTCTGCCTTTGGCCAACACCCCTGTCTGGTGGCAGGGTCCTGACACACCTGCAGTTTCTTTCCTTCATCACGAGCTCGGAACCTGGGCAGGCCTGACATGCTTTCCCGATGTGGGGTCTGTGCCTCCCCCTCTGCAGGCGAGACCCTTCTCTGGTCTGGAGGGGGTGACAGACCGGGGCTGCCTCCCTCCCAGCCGCGGTCAAGACCCCGACGGCCCTGAACCCATGCTTGACGGGCAGCTCATTCCCACTGCAGCCCTGTTGCCCTGCAGTCGAGGCTGTGTTCCTGGAGACGAACTTCACCCTGGCCAGGTGCCCCCCAGGTCCCTGCTGAGTGTCACCTTGAAGGGCCGTCCGGAACGTGCTTGCGGTCGAGTGTCGGTTTGTGCGGGGCTGCTGAAACAAAGTGGCGCAGACTGTGTGGCTTCCACAGAGATGTGTCCCCGGGTTCCGGAGGTGGGGGTGGTTTCCTCTGAGGCCGCCCTCCTCAGCTTGGAGGTGGCCGTTTTCTCCCTGGGTCTTCACAGCAGCCTCCCTCTGTGTCTCTTGCCCAGATCTCCTCTTTTCATAAAGACACCAAGAGTATTGGGTTAGGGGCTTCCCTGGTGGCTCAGCTGGTAAAGAATCTGCCCTCAATGCGGGAGACCTGGGTTCAACCCCCTGGGTCGGGAAGATAACCTGGAGGAGGAAATGGCAACCCACTCCAGTCTTCTTGGCCGGAGAGTCCCCTGGATCAAGAATCCTGGTAGGTTACAGTCCTCTTTTTATAAAGGCACCAAGTATGTTGGGTGAGGACCTATACTAATGACCCCATGTTAACTTGATTGCCTGTGTGAAGACCCAGTTCCCAATAAGGTCACGTTCTGAGGTCCTGGGGCTGAGGATACTTCATCCCATGGAGCTTGGGGGTCGCAGTGCAACCCTTAACGGGGAGGCACACTGTAGGATTCTGCGTAATTGTTAAAAGGTTTCTTGCAAACACAGTGGATTTTCAGTGACTGGGGAGGTGAGTGTTCTAGGCATTTTCATACTTTCTCACATTTATATTTGCATACTTTGTGACAGATGCAGGAACAAATTCACAGTTTGTTACCAGACTGGGTCTAGTACAGCCAGCGTATTTACTTGCTAACTTCTAGAAAGGAAGTTGCAGAGATCAGTTTAAAAAGAGAGATTTTGTTACTAGAATTACATATAAATTGATCCCCCCCCAAGAGGTGATTGCCTGAAGGCATGCCTTGTGACTATTTCGTTTCTTTTCTTTTCGTTTTGATTTGTTTTCAAGTTTATTTCAGTTGTTGTTTTAAAAAGACAAAAAAAAAAAAAAACCTGAACAAATTTTTTTGTTGTTCTAGATTTAAAAGAAATTGTATTTGTCATCCAGAGTCAAAGTAATTCTTTTCATGTGAAGAAGGCAGAACAGTTAAAACAAAGCATCTTAAAGCAATCTGCAGATCTTACACAGGTATGTAAAGATGACTTGGGATGTCTGATTATTTCTTGATACGTTTATGTTTTCCAAAGCCCTTGGTCCATGGAGAGCCAGTTCTATTTGGAAAGAATGCATCTTCTGGTTTGTTTTGCTGGCTTAGTATGGACTATTTATTGTTTAAAATGCTCTAGTTAGTTTCTAATGCTCTAAGTATCATGTTCTAAATTATTATATACATATTTTAACAGACATGTAAAAATGTATGTGTTTGTTCTTTAAAGGCTGTACATGAGAAATTCATCCCACCTCCCCATGTCCCCACAAGGACAGATCCTGGTTCCTTTTCTTGGAGCATCAGAACTTCTCAAGGGACAGGAAAGGATTGCAGGCTGTAGACAGGCGGGGCGGGCAGTAATTAGAGATAGTGGCTTGATTAAAGTTCTCCTTTGTCTGGGCTTCCCCTATGGCTCAGTTGGTAAAGAATCCGCCTGCAATGCTGGAGACCTAGGTTTGATCCCTGGGTTGGGAAGATCCCCTTGGAGAAGGGAAAGGCTACCCACTCCAGTATTTTTGCCTGGAGAATCCCATGGACTGTAGTCCATGGGGTTGCAGAGTCGGACATGACTGAGGGACTTTCATTATTATTTGTCTGGAAACCCAGCTTGGGGCAGTGTCTTCTACTAAACCTTTTCAGATTCCATCACAGAAGAACTCCTGTAGCAACCTTGCACGGGCTGGTCTTCCCCTTGGGCTCTGGTAGAGGTGGATGCAGGACAGCGGAGGAGGTGGGTGCAGGGGAAGTGGGGGCGGGGAGGGGGAGCCAGGAGCCCACATAGTTCCTCAGTGGGGTCCAGGCGAGTGTTCGTGGAACTGAACTCAAGCAGGCCTTGGCAGTTACCCCAGACTGGAAGTCAGTGATAACATCAGGACAGAGTTATGCATCATTTGATTTCATGTATGGATGAAAGGCACAACTATCTCTGTGTAGCTTGTTCCCAGAAATACCTTCCTTCTTAGAAAGGCAGACTCATGTGTGTTTTCTTTATTTTGTTTTCTTTTTTTGGCTGTGACTGCAACATGCCAGATCTTAGTTCCCTGACCGGGTACTGAACCTGTGCCCCGTCTAGTGGAAGCACAGAATCTTAACCACTGGACCACCAGGGAAGTGCCTCATGTGCCTTTTAGATTATATACCTTCTGCATTTAATCCATACTGGTAGTCCTTACTGTTAATGTGATTGATTATATACTTTGCCAGCCAAGGCCACTTGATTAAGTATACCCCCAGTACTTCCTCTACTAGTTGCCAGCTCCTTTTTTGTTGTTTATTTAATTTTTTTTTTTTTTTTTTGGCAAATGGGTACTTTTTTCGTGCAAATAGGTACTCATCACTGTCTCCCTACCTGTCTTATCCCCTTTGCTCTTCTGGGAAGAGTGGCTTCCAGGGAACCAGGAACAGGACAGTGTTCCCAGAACTTTGTTTACAGTGGGGAAAAGGCATGTGGATACCTTTTGGAGGGAAGCAATAGGGATTATTATTACTATTATTATTATTATTATTATTATTACTATCAATGCTATGGTTTTTCTAGTAGTCATGTATGGATGTGAGAGTTGGACTATAAAGAAAGCTGAGCACAGAAGAATTGATGCTTTTGAACCAGTCCATCGTAAAGGAAATCAGTCCTGAATATTCATTGGAAGGACTGTTGCTGAAGCTGAAACTCCAATACTTTGGCCACCTGATGCAGAGAACTGACTTATTGGAAAAGACCCTGATGCCGGGAAAGATTGAAGGTGGGAGGAGAAGGGGATAACAGAGGATGAGATGGTTGGATAGCATCACCGACTCGATGGACATGCGTTTGAGCAAACTCCAGGAGTTGATGATGGATAGGGAAGCCTGATGTGCTGCAGTCCATGGGGTTGCAAAGAGTTGGACACTACCGAGCAACTGAACCGAATAGGGATTATAAAATGTTCCTTCTTTCCTGTTGCTTAGGCAGAAGGTGCTGCTAGGGGCTGGGAATGCCTGCTTTTTCAGGGATCTGGGGCTCATATGCAGGGCCAGTGGGTGCTTAAAACTGGCAGTAGACTCTGGGGAGGATGGTTATAGGTTCCTGTCTAAGCAGGGTGTGGCCGTTGTATATATGGATGGAGAACGTGTGTGTCTCCCAGGAGTGGAGGCAGGGTGACAGCAGCTGAGGGTGTGGATCTGGCAGAATTGTGGTAACCTCCCGTGCTCCTTACATTTTGCCAAGATGTCACATCAGAGCTTGTTAACTCTAGTCCCACCTCAGCTGCCAGCTTCATTTCCCACCCCTCGTCCCCTTGTATTTTCTTTGCCAGTAACTGCAAACTCCTTGGAGTCCCTGGGCCTACCTGGCTATGCCAAGCCTCTGTGACCTTGCACAGGACCCCCTTCATCTTGACAAGCTCCTGGGGATGCCTTTCTGTGCAGCATCTTGACCCACAGGGACAAATTGCTTCCTCCTTGGTTCTGCTTTTATTGTATAGTTTTCACTTTTGTTCTATTTTTGTTCCATCTCTCTTTTATAAATTTTGAGAGCAGAGAATGTCTTATTGGTTTTTGATCCTCAGAACCAAGCACAGAGCTTTCCATGTTCAGAACCTGAGTCCTCAGTGAATATTCATTTAACTGAGTCCCTGAAATTAATCATCCAACTCTTTCCGTATTTTCTTTTCTATTGTAATAGAAGTTTCCTTTTCTTTCTCTTATAATATGGTCACTTTTTTCTTAAACCGTTTTTTAAAATCGAAGTTTAGTTAATGTACAGTGTTGTGTTTCAAGTGTATGGCAAAGTGAGTCAGTTATATGTGTGTGTGTGTGTGTGTATACACACCTTACCTTACACACACGCACACACACACACACAGATATAAATTTTTTTTCAGATTCTTTTCCATTATAGGTTGTTAGAAAGTATTAAATATAGTTCCCTGTGTTCCATAGTAGGGTTTTGTTGTTGATCTATTTTATACATAGTAGTATGAATATGTTAATTTCAAACTCCTAATATATCCTTCTCCCTTCCCCTTTGGTAACCGTAAGTTTGTCTTCTATGTCTGTGAGTCTGTTTCTGTTCTGTAAATAAGTTTGTGTGCATCTTTTTTTTTTCAGTTTGCACATATATTTGTCTTTGGCTTACATCACTTAGTATGATAATCTTTAGA
The DNA here is from genome assembly GCA_024291935.2 of Okapia johnstoni. Classification (NCBI taxonomy): domain Eukaryota; kingdom Metazoa; phylum Chordata; class Mammalia; order Artiodactyla; family Giraffidae; genus Okapia; species Okapia johnstoni. The sequence goes on along the minus strand of CM044321.1, from coordinate 67,943,309 downwards.
TCCGTCCATGTTTCTGCAAAGGCATTTTGTTCTTCTTTATGGCTGAGTAGTATTCCATTGTATATGCACCACGTCATCTTTCTCATTCATCTGTTGATGGACACTTAGTTGGCATCCATGTCCTGGCTATTGTGAATAGTGCTGTCATGAACAGTTTTGACTACACACGAAACACATAGACTTGTATGAAATCACAGGTTCTTTGAAGGCAGATGCTCTGGCTTGTTCTGCTTTTAATTCTCTCATAGTACCTTTTGCATAGTGAATATTCAGCACACAGCATTTGAATTGAATTCAGAATACATGGAACAAATGAAAAGTAAGCATTATTTTAAGTAAATTATTTTATCTATTAAAATTATTTGTCTTAATTTTTAAATTGATTAGAGCCACCACCTCTTATATTAAATATAACAACTATTTTACTTCTCCCCAGGGAGCCACAGAGTTTAGGGAGAAGAGCAGAATAAAACAAGCATGAGTCGATGCTTGGAAAGTATGATCTCACGCTTAAGTGGATCTTTGAGAGACAGTGTGGAAAAGAACCAGAACGTTCACTGACTGCTTTCACACAGCCAGCGTAACAATGACTAAGGAAGGTGGCAATTCACTCCCCCATAAACAGTCCACTTGAGGAGGGCAGGAGTCGGCAGCTCTGCTCTGCTTTCCTTCTGTCTGTTGCTTGCTGTAAGCTGAGGGGTCTTGTCCTTACCTGCATGGTTGAAGCTGGCTGACACCCTTACTTTGCATCCTGGTGTGTGGAGGACAAGTAGGGATCTTTTAAGGATATGACCTTGAAGTTGTTGTTCAGTCGCTAAGTTGTGTCTGACTCTTTGCGACCCTGTGGACTGTAGCCAGGCTCCTCTGTCCTTCACTCTCTCCCTGAGTTTGCTCAGATTCATGTCCATTGAGTCGATGATGCCATCCAACCATCTCACCCTGTCAGCTCCTTCTTCTCCTGCCGTCAATCTTTCCCAGCATCAGGGTCTTTTCCCGGGAGTCAGCTCTCCACATCAGGTGGCCAAAGTATTGAAGCTTCAGCACCAGTCCTTCCAATGAATAGTCAGGGTTGATTTCCTTTAGGATTGACTGGTTTGATCTCCTTGCAGTCCAAGAGACTCTCAAGAGTCTTCTCCAACACCAGATTTCATTAGAAAGCATCAATTCTTCGGCACTCAGCCTTCTTTATGGCCCAACTCTCACATCTGTACTTGACTACTGGAAAACATAGCTTTGACTGTATGGACCTTTGCCGGCAAAGTGATGTCTCTGTTTTTAATACGCCGTCTGTCTAGTTTCAGTGTGCTTCTGCTTAATTTGTATTGTCCTTTGCTTTCATTATTTGCTGTTTAGATCACCTGTTTAGCCAGTGACTTAGACGGCCACTAGGTGGCAATATTGGTTTTACATTTAAAGACACCTAATTAAGTATCATCATCAGGAAACCCCTCTCCCCATCCCGTTCCCATGGTCATATGTGGAGTCTAGACTGAAGCAATAGGAAAGCTCCCTTTAATTATCAGAAGGTCTGTTTTTCTTATTCTGAAATTCTTTCCTAGCATGAAAGCCAGCTGTGAGTATTGAAATAGTTATGACAGAACGTTGTTTTGGCACTTGGGTTTAATTGCTCACAAGATCCAAGGTGTTATGACTTAAAGTAATTTCATCTTTGGGTTAACAAGTCTTGTTGTAGTTGAAATGGCTGGAACGATTTTAAGCGTTTGTAACTGTACATGATGCTGGCTCATTTTTTTATCTTTGTAGAATTCTTCATGTTACTTATATGATTGAGAGTCGAATTTATTCCATGGGTAGCATTTTGGAGATCCACAGATGGTTGGAAGCTCACATTGGGTCTGCAGACAGTTCTTCAAGCAGTGGTGAGCTACCCTGAGCTTGAACTCCATGAAAACAGAGAAAGAAGATACAGTGCAGAGAATTAAGTGCTGAGATGCACAAATACAGGGCAGCAGGGCACTTTGAGAGGCAGGTAGTGGCTCCCTATTTATAGCGTGACTGAAACTTGTTTTAAAAAACTGACATTTTTTTTTTCCTTATTTAAAAAAATTAATTTTATTGAAGGATAAATGCTTTATAGAATTTTGCTGTGTTCTGTCAAACCTCAACATGAATCAGCCATAGGTATATATATATCCCCTCCCTTTTGAACCTCCCTCCCAGCACCCTCCCCATCCCACCTCTCTAGGTTGAAACAGAGCCCATTTGAGTTTCCTGAGCCATCCAGCAAATTCCTGTTGGCCGTCTGTTTTACATATGGTAATGTTACTCTTTCCTTACATCTCATCCTCTCCTCCCCTCTCCCCATGTCCATAAGTCTATTTTCTATGTCTGAAACTGACACATTCTTGAGAAAGAATTGACGGCCTAGTCATCAGCCGAGGAAATGGAGGATGTTCGAACCCCAGGTAGAGTTATCAGGGCCTCTCTGGCACTGTGGCATGCAGCAGCCAGCTCCTCCTCCTCCAAGGGGTCAGCCCCATGGTTTGCCAGGTGTGTGCTGCACCTCTAATGGGACAGGATGTCACTTGCAACCTGAACTCGATGTCTTCAGGTTGCAATTTTGGTTTCTTCCATAGATTTGCCCACCATGAGCATTTAGAACAGTTCCTTAGTGAGGCAGGAATCACCGGTAAGTTTTATCATGTGAATATTTATCTGATAGCCCAAAATATCTCTTCCTCCCACACCACCAGATGTCTAGAGCTGCTGTTTATTTATTCATTGTGCCTGTCGGGTTGCACTTGACTACGAAATCTGCCAAAAATTAAGGTGCAGAAATTTAATGGTTTCTGTGGTTGTGCATCTGCTTTTAGCTGTTCTCTTTTGCTTTGGCAAGTCGTTGTCTATGCCTGTTTTGCCTTGAGATGCTAAAATGCAGTCTTACTGAAAACACAAGACATTTTTCATTCTTCTCGTGACTATAGGAACCAGGAGCCTAAGCGAACTTTCTGTGTGAAACTTAATACTGTACTTGGAGTTGTTCCTGGAGTGGTGAAGCTAGTCTTGTTTTCTGAAACAATCTGGGTCATTGTGGACTGTCACTCCCATCTCTAGGTTTGAAGCCTATAGTGCAGTTCATAATGGTTTTGAAGTCTATAATGAGACATTTCTTCTAATGAGGAAGCCAGCAGACTTGACCAAGTGTTTCCTATGTGCAGAGAACCATTCTGGATTGTTGTGGAGCAGTTCGAGAGGAATTAACAAAGATACTCCAGTTCCTTGAATTACTTATAAGATAGATGGTGGTGGTTGTTTTTCAGTCGCTCAGTCATATCCTACTCTTTGTGGTCCCATGGAATAAGATACATGGTAACAATCTCATAACAGAAAATGCAGGAGACCCAGCTTTGATCCCTGGGTCAGGAAGATCCCCTGGAGAAGGAAATGGCAACAACCCACTCCAGTATTCTTGCCCAGAGAATCCCATGGACAGAGGAGCCTGGTGGGCTATAGTCCACAGGGTCGCAAAGAGTTGGATATGACTGAGCACACACATAAGTAGAAATTAGAAATCAAGTTAAGTCTATTAACCTATCTATTCGACAAATATTAACTGCACAATTCTAGCTATATTAGGTACTTTCAAACATCTCTAGACAGTCCATGGGACCCCTGAAAAGACAATAGTCACGAAGCTGTTTAGGAAGCAGAGCGATGTGTAAAAAGCATGAGTGAATATAGTGCCGACAGTGCATGGTGAAGCTTGAGGAGATAAAGGGGGGACTTGTGTCAGGTCGGGAAGAGGGGATGGGAAATGAGCTGGAGGGATGGTGGTTTAGAACAGGGTACGGATCTGGAAGATGTAGACATGAATCATCAGTATGGTTGGCTTTGGGGTGTCTAGAGACCTAAGGTTTGTTTGGGGGGATGAGGAAAGCGTGTTTTAGCAGGAAGAGTGGTCTTTTTAGATTAAAATGGGTAGAAAGTAGAGCTGGCGAGGTGGGGGATGTGGTTGCCTAGTGCGGGGTTCCTGAGTGCACATCTCTAGAGAGAAGACGGCAGATTTGGAAGAAGTGCTACTGTTTTTCCTCAGATGTTTTCTCCCTGCATTACAGATGGGAGGGTACCGTGCTGTTACAGAGCCTGACTGTTTACAGAGGCGCGTGAACAAAAGCCGAGTGGAGGTGAGGCTGACAGACGCCCACGAGGAGAGTGTGTGACAGTCTCTGACTTAATCAGGCACTTGAGCGTGTTGTGTCCTAAATACCTATTCTGTGTAGCGTCTGCATGTCAATTATGTTATGCCTTAGGTTTTTTGAACTTGAAATAATTCCTTCTGGAGTGGATGTTTGTGGGAAAATTCTGGGTTTTTTTGTTTGTTTGTTTTGTTAAATAAAAATGGGCGCTGAGAGCTCAGTCTCTGGTGAAGACTCTACTGGAGAAGTTTGTGTCTATGGTCTGTGTTGTGATGCAGAGACTGTCCAATGAGAGGTTTTGTTTTTTTCCCCTCTCCTGCGTCCTGGGAGCCAGTAACCATGGTTGGTCCCAGATCATTTTTACTGCAGCTTCAGAAATGTATGAACATTTGCTTAAAATTATAGAAACCATTATTGTTCTCCTAAGGAATTTCTTTTTTAAATTTTTGTTTATTTTCATTAACTTTTATTGGAGTATGGTGGCTTTACAATGTTGCGTTAGTTTCTGCTGTACAGCAAGGTGAATCAGTTACATGTATTCATATATCCCCTGTTTTTGGATTGCCTTCCCATTCAGGTCACCACAGAGCATTGAGTTCCCTGTGCTATACAGCAGGTTCTCACTGGTTATCTGTTTTATCCATAGTATCAATAGTGTATATATTTCAATCCCAATATCCCAATTCACAAAGGAGCTTCAAAATAAGATTAAATTGGAGGGCTTCCTTGGTGGCTCAGTGGTATAGAATCCGCCTGCCAGTGCAGGAGACACGGGTTTGCTCCTTGATCCGGGAAGATCCCACATGTCGAGGAGCAGTGAAGCCCAAGCACCAGAACTATTGAGCCTGTGCTCTAGGGCCCGGGAGCCACAACTGCTGAGCCCTTGTGCTGCAACTACTGAAGCCCACACACCTAGAGCCTGTGCTCGGCAATGACAGAAGCCACCACAGAGAAGCCCGTGCACCACAGTGGAGAGTACTCCTGCTCGCCACAACTAGAGAAAAGCCCACACAGTACTGAAAACCCAGCACAGCCAAAACTAAATGAGTAAAAAGATTTTTGAAAGAGATTAAATTTGAAACAGTGAAGAAGAGAGGCTAAAGCATGGTTGTTTTTTTAAAGTAGGTTCTAGTAAAATAAAGACTCATGTATGTTTTGAAGACTCTGAATTGTGACCTTTTACCTTAGCACAAGGCACAGGTCATGCTTGGTCGGGGAATCACTCTGAATGAGGAACAGGGAAGAAGTCCCTGCAGGATGAGTACGCAGAGAGGCGGATGGGCAGAGCTTAGAATGAAGGCAGGACCTGGGGGAGGGGCAGAACCACAGATGAATTATGGATCCATTTTTAAGGCATCCTCCAAATACAGAAAAGAAAATTCAGAAGTGGATTAGGCTTACAACATGGGTTTTATTTTTTAGGTGGGTATGGTGCCCCCGTTGGGATTCCCTGATAGCTCAGTTGGTAAAGAATCCACCTGCAATGCAGGAGACCCCAGTTTGATTCCTGGGTCGGGAAGATCTACTGGAGAAGGGATAGGCTACCCACTGCAGTATTCTTGGGCTTCCCTGGTGGCTCAGCTGGTAAAGAATCTGCTGCAATGTGGGAGACCTGGGTTTGATCCCTGGGTTGGGAAGATCCCCTGGAGAAGGGAAAGGCTACCCACTCCAGTATTCTGGCCTGGAGAATTCCATGGACTGTATAGTCCATGGGGTCGCAACGAGTCAGACGGGGTCGCAACGAGTCCACGGGGTCGCAACGAGCGAGTACATTTCATTTTATGGCAGGTGTTGGATTACATTTTCTGTTTTAGGCCAAAAGGGGCCAGACTAGCTGCTTAGAAATCTTTGTACTCTCCCTACCCACAATAGCTTTAAAAAAAAAAAAGATGGAAAGAAAACTTCATTATTCAGAGACTACAAGATTGTACATGAAGAAAAAAAAATGTACAAAACTAACAAAAGAGTTTATCAAGGTCACTAGTTATAAGGGTCAGTGTTTAAAAATCAGTTATATTTCTATATATAAGCAGTGACAATTAGAACTGAAAATTTTAAAATGATATCATTTATTCATAGCATCAGAAAGCATTAAATACCCAAGGATAAATCTAATGAAAAATATTCAGGATTCTACATGCAAAGGTAGGAAACATTACTGAGAAAAACTGTTGTTCAATTGCTAAGTCATGTCTGACTGTGACCCCATGGACTGCAGCACGCCAGTCTTCCCTGTCCTTCACTATCTCCCTGAGTTTGCTCAAACTCATGTCCATTGAGTCGATGATGCCATCCAACCATCTCATTCTCTGTCATTCCCTTCTCCTCCTGCCCTCAATCTTTCCCAGCATCAGGGTCTTTTCCAATGAGTCAGCTCTTCGCATCAGGTGGCCAAAGTATTAGAGCTTCAGCTTCAGCATCAGTCCTTCCAATGAATATTCAGGACTGATTTCCTTTAAGATTGACTGGTTTGATCTCCTTGCAGTCCAAGGGACTTCAAGAGTCTTCTCCAACACCACAATTCAAAAGCATCAATTCTTCTGTGCTCAGCTTTCTTTATAGTCCAACTCTCACATCCATACATGACTACTGGAAAAACCGTAGCTTTGACTGGATGGACCTTTGTTGGCAAAGTGATGTCTCTGCTTTTTAATATGCTGTCTAGGTTTATCATAGCTTTTCTTCCAAGGAGCAAGCATCTTTTACTTTCATGGCTACAGTCCCCGTTCACAGTTATTTTGGAGCCCAAGAAAATGAAGTCTGTCACTATTTTGTTTTTTCCCCATCTATTTGCCATGAAGTGATGGGACCACATGCCATGATCTTTGTTTTTTGAATGTTGAGTTTTAAGCCAGCTTTTTCACTCTCTTCTTTCACCTTCGTCAAGAGGTTGTTTAGTTTCTCTTTGCTTTCTGCCATTAGGGTGGTATCATTTGCACATCTGAGGTTGTTATTTCTCTCAGCAATCTTGATTCCAGCTTGTGATTCATCCAACCCGGCATCTCTCATGATGTACTCTGCATCATTATGACTCCACAAAGAGTTGGATGTGACTGAACGACTTTCACTTCACTTTGCATATAAGTTAAATAAGCAAGGTGACAATATGCACCCTTGACATACTCCTTTCCCAATTGTGAACCAGTCAGTTGTTTAATATCTGGCTCTGTTGCTTCTTGACCTGCATACAGGTTTCTCTGGAAAATTAAAGAAAAAGAAAGCCTAAATGAACAGAGAAAAAGCATACTAATAGATTGTAAGATTCAATAGTGTGTCTATTTCCCCCAAATTTATCAAGAGATTAAATGCAATCCCAATGAAAATCCCAGTAGATGTTTCACTGGAAATTGCCAGACTAACTCTAAGATTTACATGGAAATCAAATAACCAAAGTGAAGATAACAGGCACTTCTAATTTTGTTGCCATCTTTTGTGGTATGACCTTTATTTAAAACCTGGTAGAATTACAACAGTACAAATAAATGATTCTTTCTGCTTATTCACAGAAAGTTTTGGAAATCACTATTTTCTTGAGAAGAGTTAGGCTTTGGCTTATTAATTTAAAACAACCTTATTTCCATGCGATAAGCCAGAAGAGGTGGGAGCAAAGCTTTTCATGGATTTGTGTGAAGAAGCTTAAGAAAATGGCCTTGTGTTTTCTATTTTTAAACTGTTTTTTTTTTTTTTTTGTCGGCAAGGAGGCAGTGTGAAGCACTTCCCTGAAAGGTGAGTCAAGTGGCTTTCACTAAGCTTCCCTTTTTGTTCTTGTTCAGTTGCTAAGTTGTGTCTGACTTGGCAACCCCGTAGACTGCAGCACGCCAGGCTTCTCTGTCCTTCACCATCTCCTGGAGTTTGCTCAAACTCATGTCCATTGAGTCAGTGAGGCCATCCAGCCATCCCGTCCTCTGTTGCCCCCTTCTCCTCCTGCCTTCAACCTTTTCCAGCATCAAGGTCTTTTCCTTTTTTAGGTGAGACCAATCGAATGCTTAATTTCTTAGTGAAGTTTGTTTTTTGTCATAATTGACAGGTGTTAGGTAACAACATTAAGTTATTTATTAAGCATTAAATTTTTATTACATTGCTATTGAATTAGAATTTATGCATCCATTTACTAAGTCTTTGTGGAATAGTGACTCAGGCAAGGCTTGGACAAGATGCCCCAGAACACAGAGCAGTGAGACAGTCCACTTCCTCAGGGGCTTGCTTAGCAGTGATGAATTCCTCACATCTTGTCATGAACGTGCCTTTCTGTTTGGCCCCCAGCATTCGGAACCCCTCCCTTACCAGCAAACTCAACCCCATGTGAGTCTGGTGGGAGTGGGCTCGGCCTACTAAAGACATCAGAGGCCAGATTCGGGGTCTCCCCCACTCAGGGAGGGTGTTGGACGTTGTAACTCAGGATTCTGAGTCTGGAGCCAGGACCCATAGAAGTGGTCACTTTATTTTTTTAATTTAAAAAATTTTTTATTTTATGGTCACACTGCGTGGCATGCAGGATCTTAGTTCCCCAACCAGGGAGCAGTGGAAGCATGTAGTCTTCACTGGACCTCCAGGGAAGCCCTGAAGTGATCACTTCAGCTCTCCCTCCCCTGGTGGTGACATTGATGCGTGGAGTCTGGTGCTGACAGTCAGGACCAGACGTGGCAGCAGCACATGCTGGTGTGTGGAGGAGGCCAGTGCTTTGGGGCAGGTGACACCCTGGGGGGTGACCTCTTCCTTGTGATTCCCTGTGGTCATTCCCCTGCATGAGCTGCCCTCTAGGAGGCCCATCCTGGGATCGAGGGACACTGCACGTCCCTTCCTGAAGCCACATCAGCAGCCACCATGAGAACACAGGCCAGGCAGCAGCCTGCCCTGGTTGGAAAGTTTGGCTTTGTTGTGACATCTGAACTGAGCCTTGAAGTAGTGTTTGCTGGACTCCTGCCTGGGATGGCTGCGAGGACTCTCACAGATGGAGATGGTGAACTGGGGTCTCTTGGGATGTTAGCAGAGGGGTCAGCCACTCTGAGCTCACACAGCACTCTGAGTTCCTATTTGGGGAGGTGGGCTTGGCGGGATTAGTGAGACTCCTAACACATGGGGCTGGGGTCTGCAGTGGAGACCCTCGAGGAGGGTTCATGTCTGCAGGAGTGACCACAGCTGACTTATATTGAGTGCTCGCTAGTGGTAAAGAACGCGCCTGCCAGTGCAGGAGACATAAGAGACGCGAGTTCAATCCCTGGGTCGGGAAGATTCCCTGGAGGAGGGCATGGCAACCCACTCCAGTATGCTTGCCTGGAGAATCCCATGGATGGAGGAGCCTGGAGGGCTACAGTCCATGGGGTTGCACAGAGTCGGACACGACTGCAGTGACTCAGCACACACTGTCATCTTAATTTTACTTCGTGCTCATGTCAGTGCACTCTGCCACTTTTGAAGCCTCAGCTCATCTACGTTATTATGTGGTTTCTGTAACTCTCCCCATTTGCAGAGAGGAAACCAAGGCATCGAGGGATTCAGCAACCTGCCCGTGCTCCCATCCCTAATAAGAGGTGCTGTCAGGTCTGCCTCTCAGTTCTGTCCTGTCTCCTGACACGCAGGTGCGGCCTTAACCTCAGGGCCAGGCAGCAGATCGCTGCAGCTGCTGTGTGCAGGTAACTCCATGCCTGTGCCCTCTCTCACTTTACCTGGCTGTATTTTTTTAATACCATTTTTTGTTGACCGTGTAGTCTAGATTTCTTTGCTTAATGCCTGCCTCCTTCACTAGAACTTGAGATCCAAGAGGGCAGGGACTCTGCCCTGTGTTTCGTAGTTGTTTACTATGTTCCTAGAACAGTACCTGGCACATATTAGTTGCTCAACAAATATCATACAATCAGTAATAATATTAGTAACCATCACATTCAAGCATGTGCCAAGTGCTTGGCATAGATTAACTCACTTGATCCCCAGGACTGTTGTTACTCCCATATTAGAGGTGAGAGAACAGACCACAGGCAGGTCTGGGAACTTCCTCAAGGCTGCAGGGTTCAGAAGAGCTGGAGCTAGGATGCTGATGAAAGCACTTTGGCTCCAGAAATCAGGTCCCTGAAATGCTAAGCTTCACTGCCTTTCATGAATGAGTGAATGATTATTTAAAGCAGGTTTTATGAACTATAAAAATGTATTTAGTAGAGCATTTCAAAGTAAATAGTTAAAATAAATTATATCAGTGATGAGGTAATATTTTTCTCTTGTTAAGAAATGGCAGTTAGTGGTTAAGACAAATTTCTGGGGGAAAATATATTTAATATAGGCTTAGGTTCTTGGAAGGTTTGTTATTATAGCATCACATGTAATCTTCTGGTCCACAAATGAATGGTGGGTTTTAAAGGTTAGTAAATCTGTCTGATATATGTTCTGATATTATACATCTCTATTATTATCTATTATTATCCTCATAAGATAGGCCTACTTCTTATGGAAGAAATTATGGCAATAAACCGATGTTAATTTTTGTCATGATTTATTTGTTAGTCTAAAAGCTCAGTTCAGTGCCTAAAAACTATATAATAGTTGGGCTTTGGAAATGCAGTTGAACTGGGATCAGTCTTAAAACACGATTCAATCCTTTAAAACGTTTGCCTAATACCAAACAAATGTCTTGGCTTTTGCTTTCTGAGTACTTGTTCTGAATAATGAGACCGAATTAGACCATAAACTCATGTACTGCCAGCTTGTATTTTATATTAAGGTATGGGTGGTGCTAGTGTTAAAGAACCCACCTCCCAGTGCAGGAGACATAAGAGACCTGGGTTCAGTCCCTGGGCCAGGGAGATCCCCTGGAGGAGGGCATGGCAACCCACTCCAGTATTCTTGCCTGGAGAACCCCATGGACAGAGGAGCCTGGCGGGCGGTGGTCCATAGGGTCAAAGAGAGTTGGACATGACTGAAGTGACTTAGCACACATGCAGGAACAAGTTACAAATTTTGGGAAATAGTCTGTTGACAAGGGAAAAGGAGAGCATCACAGACTTAAATTAGTGGAGTTTTTTTTTTTTTTTCCGAGAGAGGCAGAAGGACTAAACAGGTCCAAACCAAATTTGCCTAATAATTAAAGTTACTTATGACATTTAAAATATTAATCTGCTTTGATCCACATTCACATGTTGGCATTTTCACTCATACTACTGATATTTCTAGATATAAATTCTGAATGATTTCTCCTTCCATATCAAGAATAATGGGCTTTCCTCTCTCAGAGCATCTTTAGATGCTCAGCTGTGGAATCTGAACCTTTTCGTGAATGAAGATGATGCATATGTATGAGAGCCAGGTAACAAGGGAGAGTGTTGGTTTTGAATGTTTGGTTGTCAGTAATTATTAGTGTCTTTAAATGCGAATGTGCCTTGAGAAAAAATGTCCAAAGGAAGTTCTGTGGGAAGGTCCTCTAGGCTTTCTGACTTCAAAGTGCTTATTAGGATAGAAGCAGATGCCTGATAGAAATAAAGGTAGATTTTTGGTTCAATGAGACAAATAGAATTAAAGTATTTAAATTACCATGATCAACTTTTCCATTTTTTTATGTTCCTTTTCTGTCATTTACCCTTATTTGATTATTTGTATTTTTAGTTCCCTTATGCTTGCCTCTGAAATGGTATTATCTCATTTTCTATAGAATTTTACCTTCAGCTTTTAGGTCTGAAATAGTAGCATGGTCTGGTGACGAAGCATTCTTTAGATTGGTGAGAGGCAGTACTCCACACATCAGTGCCTTTGCTATAGCGTCTAGCTTTTAGTCCAAAGGGCTCTGTTGATAGAACATTTTCTTACTGTTTCCTTGATTTTTTGTTTGAAAACTCTTTCTTATTCAGCCAGGCATTACATTTTAAAAAACGATCTTTGTGTCCAGAAGTGCTGTAAGCGGTCGCTATGGTACTTAAAGGAGATATAAGTATTGTGGTATGGATAGAACAGACAGATAGAATATAAGTTATTACAGTCTCAAGTGTTAAGAACTGAGATAAGATCATTTGATGGAACATTTTTTGTTACCTTTTAAATTATTTTATCTCAGGGTGCTAATGAGGGCTTTCCAGGTGGCACAGTGGTAAAGAATTTGCCTATGTAGGAGATGGAAGAGACGTGGGTTCGATTCCTGGGTCTGGAAGATCCCCTAGAGGAGGAAATGGCAACCTGCTCCTCTGTTCTTGCCGGGATGATCCCATGGGCAGAGGAGCCTGGGGCACTACTGTCCATGGGGTTGCAAAGAGCCGGACTGAGCACACCCACAGCGTGCTAATATTTGGTTGGCCAAAAAGTTTATTTGCGTTTTTCTATAACACCTTGCAGAAAACTCTGAATGAACATTTTGGCCAACCCAATACATATGAGTATGTGTGTATCTAAGTCTGGGTCTGTGTGTGCATACAGACACAGAATACACATACACACATACATATATACACATATGTGTATACATAAAACAAGAATAAAAGCTGTTGGTACTTTATGAGGATTAATAGACAAAACTTTCTAAGTAAAATGTTATTGTTCAGTTGCTGGGCTCCCCTGTCCTTCACTATGTCCTGGAGTTTGCTCAAATTATGTCCATTGAGTTGATGATACTATCTAACCATCTCATCCTCTGTCATCCCCTTCTCCTCTTGCCCTCAATCTTTCCCAGTATCAGGGTCTTTTCTAATGAGTCAGCTCTTTGCATCAGGTGGCCAAAGTATTGGAGCTTCAGCATTAGTCTTTCCAATGAGTATTCAGTATTGATTTCCTTTAGGATTGACGGGTTTGATCTCCTCGCTGTCCCCGGGACCCTCAAGAGTCTTCTCCAGCACCACAATTTGAAAGCACCAGTTTTTCAGTGCTCAGCCTTCTTTATGGTCCAACTCTCACAAATGGCTTTGGCTTACTCAAGATCATGTTTCTTAGTATTAAGTGAGGGACCTATTTTATATTTTGAGACATATTTGGAGATAGTTGTCAACATAGCACACTGGTTTTTGAAATATTTCTATTTGGAGATACAGAGGTACAGAAAACTTGACTGCCATTTTTGTGTTAACCAACTGAAGCAAATATGAAATCCAGGCATGTGATTTAGTAAACAAAAAGTAATGAAGCTAAGAAAGACTGTAACCCACTAGTAATCCAGAGAGCTTATTTTAGTCTAGAATTTAACTCCTCCTTCGTACTGCCTAAACCTTTGTCTGCTGCACTTTTATCATCCTGACCTTCTTTGCATCTTTGCCTGGCAAGTGCCCTCACAGTCTTTCTGCTGAGGTTACTTGTCTAGTGTCATATCAATACTTGTTGCCATCCCTTGTATATTTTCTATAACTTGCTATATAACTCAGAAGGGTGGTTCTTGTTTGAAAGCGAAATTTTTGTATTTATTTTTGCTGAAAACAGATTTTTACTTAAAAGATAGTTTAAAGTGTATATGTAATCATTTCATCATTCTGACACAAATATTTTCATTTTTCTGGCTCCCTTATGCTCTCTGTTCATCTATGATTTTATTTTGCATGGTTAGAGTTATGTCTGTTTTAATATTTTACATAAAGACACTCCCATTGTCATAATGTCTTCATTATTATAATTTCATTTGCTACGTAACAGCTCATTTGCTACTTATTTTCTTGTAAGACTTTTTTTTTTTAGTGTTTTCTGTGTTTCTTTTCTAGCTAGTGCATATTAGCATGCTCCCAATGAGTTTGAGAGAACTCCAGGAGATAGTGAAGGACAGGGAAGCCTGGCGTGTTGCAGTCCATGGGGTCACAAAGAGTTGGAGACGACATAGTGACTGAAAAACAAATAATTATTTGAAATGTTTATGCAAGTATTAATGTTATTAGTTGTCTTCACACATGATTTTTTTTCTCTTATATAATCCCCTATGAATATGTGTATAGTATATATTTGTGTATGGCATATATGCTGCTGCTGCTGCTAAGTCGCTTCAGTTGTGCCCAACTCTTAGCGACCCCATGGACTGCAGCCCACCAGGCTCCTCCGTCCATGGGATTTTCCAGGCAGGAGTACTGGAGTGGGTTGCTAGTGCCTTCTCCAATGGCATATATATGTATAAGTATATAGCTATATATGTGGACATGTACAGATATGGCATATATGTGTGCATGTATAGCATATATGTGTATATAGCATATAGCTAGTATGTGTATATGTGTACATATAACAAATTTTGAAAGACAGTGAGAATTACTTCATTATTCAGAATCAACAGTAGGAAAGCCCAGAGTTATAACTTTAGGGTTTGCTTTTCTCTGTAACATGCCATATTGTTAGTGTGATGTAACCTTAGGTTACTGTTTTTACATTTCATATTTGTACATGAAAGTTAAAAAAATACTATATAAAATGAAGAAATAAGACTTATTTGATAGTCCAAGGATTTATATTGAAAATCATTCTTTCTTAAATAGTAAGCTTATATGAACTTCAAGAATGGTGTGGAATCTACTTTAGTATGGTAATATTTCAAGTAGTTAAATATGTATCCTTAAAGTCTTTTCTCTGTAATAGTTACCTGGATATATAGCTTGTATAAAGCACAGAATATGCTGAAGTTTGTTGTGGGGGTGTTCAAGCATATTATATGTCTGACTTTTGGCTTGTCACAACTGGAAATAGATTGAATACTGCTTAATTGTTTTATATTTATAGCTTAAAAAATATGAGTCTCTATGTATATGTATGCATGTATACATAGCCATAGCTTTGTCTATTTCTGGATCTTAGTTCTTACTAAGTTTATATAGATTTTGAAATTCCATCATTATGCTGTTACTGTTGTTGCCTGAATACTTAAGGATTCTATTTCCAGTATTCACAACTGAAGCTCTTCATTATGATGGTGTTTTAGTGTTTTGGGGGCATTCTAAATTTTTTTTCTTCACATGAGATAAATTGTATATTATTCCTTTTGTTTAGCCGAAGTGTTTTATTTCCCACTTTCCACATGCTTCCTCCACTGGGTACACAGTAAAAGCTGTGTTTGTACCTCTGAGTTTTCCCTCACTTGCCCTGGGCTCTTCCCTTCCAGCCGCTTTTGCAGATGCAAATTTCAGGGCTTCAGCACTGTCTGGAGCCTAGGCGCTGGGGGGTTTGTGTGGGTTCAGTTCAAGTCCTTCATTCTAGTGGCTCCTGAAGAGAAGAAAAAAGAAGAGAGTAGTATGAAGAATAAAATGTCAGATCTTTAAAAATACCTGGTTTGAAATTTGAGGCTTTTAAAGAAATCGTTGTGGTCCTGTTGTATTATTTGTTTATGTCTCTGCGTTGATGGTTGTTTCTTCAGGACACGCCCACAGTCCTCCTCCTTCACCAGCTGGCTCAGCGGGAAGGCGCGTGGACCATACTTCCGTTGTTACCGCAGTACGTTGCCCACGAAATGTGCTCCTTATTGGCATCTCTACCCGACACTCATAGGCTCCCTTGTTTTCTCACTAAGTGTTTTTCCCCGAGAGTCAGCAAGTAAAGTCATTGGACTCTTATGACTGCTACCTTAATCAGATTTCTTAATGATTGATTCTTAATCATGAATAGCTTTTGTTTTTAAATGTTTGTTTCTTAAAGATATAATGTCAGTATATTTGATATTTTGAGACTGATTTTGAGATCTGTTGAGCTGGGGTTTGTCATGGAAAGAGTTAACTTGAACTATGGCTATTCCATAAACCATTAGTATCTGGCTTTTCTATTAATATAAGCTGAAACTATACATGGAAGAAAAATATAGGGGGAAAAAATTCAGATTTCTTGCTATTTTGTATGTCCTTTATTTGCTTCCTGCTTTCTCCTCCTTAATAAGTTTTAAACCTTGTTATAAACTCACTTTATAAAAATGATTACTAAAAAAAAAAAAAGAAAAATGATTACTAGAATCTTTATTTTTCTCAGCTTTTCTGTAATGTATAGCAGAAATTCATCATGGATTTTCTTCTGTGAAGAAGAGACAAGAATACAAATTGTACAACTCTTAGAAACACTCAGAAGATATGACCCATCAAAGGTAAATACAACTTCAAGTATTTTTATTTTGCACGGAGAAAGTGCTTACAAGAAGTTTAATTTTGATTAAGAGGTTTTTCAGCCTAATAAAAACACTCAATTTAAAATTAAGAACAAAATAAGCTGCTCTCACCCTGTGATATGGAGCATATTCTATGGAATGTGTATCTCTCTCAATAAACTTGCTTTAACTTTAAAGAAAAAAGAATGAAATAGCAGTATCTGGAAGCAATGTTAAATAATCCTCTTTGAGCTTTGGAGCTATCAGACAGATGGAACTTACAGTGAGCCATTTTTAAATGAAAAAAAACCACTAAAACCAGTTTTAGAGAATTAAGAAAATTATAAACCAGAGTTAAGAAATAGGTTTAAATTGGTTATTTCTCTTTATCAACAACGACCACATGTTGGTTTAGGTGAGAAATAGCTTTTTGAGAACCAGCTGTGTATTGGGCACTGTGATAGCAGGAGCTTGGACAGACAGACAGGGGTCTTGGCTGGCTGGATGGTGCCGAGTAGCAGGGAGTGATGGGCCACTGAGGAAGCAGTTACAGTTGAAAGTGAGACACCTTTTAAGGGAAACACTGGGCGTTGTTAGAAGCAACACAGCAGGGCATCCGCTCTCATCTGGGAAGGTCATGACATAATGTGACATTTAGCCTGATTCCCATGGAGTGAGTAGGAGTTAATAGCAGAGAGAACTAACTCCAAGCAGAGGGAACAGTATCTGAGAAGGTCTGGAGGTGAGACAGACACACCTTGTGAGGAAAGTCCACCCCTGCCTTCACATTGTAACATTTTATCTCATGCAGATAGGATGTCGCACATGGATCGTGTTTACCTCTAAGTTCTGAGTGCTGGACACAGTGTTTAACACTTTCTAGGTGGTCAGTAAATGTGTGTGTGTGTGTGTGTGTGTGTGTGTGTGTGTGTGTGTGTGTGTGTGTGTGTGTTTGCGACCTCATGGACTGTAGCCCGCCAGGCTCCTCTGTCCATAGCATTTCCCAGGCAAGGATACTGTGGTGGGTTACCACGCTCTCCTCCAGGGGATCTTCCTGAGTCATGGATAAAACCTGCATCTCCTGTGTCTCCTGCATTGGCAGGTGGATTCTTTACCACTGAGCCCCCTGGGAAGCCCTAAATGTTTGTGCAGGACTGAGTAACTCTGAAACACCAGCTGTCCTGCTGGGCTATGTGCAAGGTCTCTTGAGGTTCACAGGCAGCTCTGGAGCTTTGTGGAGGGTAAACTAGGCTGTTCAGTTCTCTTGGAGAAGCCCAGGTTACGCCTTGATCACTTTATGGGATTCTTTCAATGTGGAATAAGCGGAATTGGGTCCTTTCTGGTACTGCTGGACACCCGCCCCACCCCTGTTCTGATGCCCACTCCAGAAGTGAATCAGATTCAATGAGGGTACGGAAAAGGAGCCATGGCTTCCGGGTGCCTGCGGGGTTTGTTGATGTGGACACACATAGAATTGGGCAACAGTGACCATTAGGTTGGTTTCTCAAATGCTGGAAAGTTTGTTACTACAATAAAACCACTGGTCTTGATGCCTTTTAAATGCTGTGAGGACCCATTATGATTTCTCTTCGTGCTTTTGATTTCTGGGCAAACACAGATATAATTGAATGAGAAGGTTGTTAGGTTAAACAAATAATTCCTTCAAAGGAGAGAAGATTTATGAACGTGTCTCATCCAGTCTTTTCAGATGGTGCTGAGCAGTGTCTGTGTGCTTTGTGCCATGTTTTATGTAAAACATTTGTTAGGCTTTTATGTTTTCCTTTGACTTGAGAAAAACTCCCAGCTCTTTTTTGGAATGTAGGAGTTTTAATGCCTTCCAGTGTTCGCTTCACCTGGAGATTATTTTTTCCATTAACTATAGCTCTAATTCTGTACAGAAGATGGTGACTCACTGTACTTTTTAATGAAAATTGGAATGATAAATTTAAAAGTTCAGAGCAAGTTCATGAAAAGCAAGTACAGAACAGAGGTAAAATAAGACATTTGCTTCTTTTGTGAGCTCTACCACGTGAAAAAAGTCGAGGATGTTTTATTCATTTAAGACTAGCACTGGGGAATAAAAATTACATGGTGTTGAAGTTAGCTCAAACCATTATTTTTTCTCCCGGCCATATGAAATTTTAGGAAAAAAGTATAAAGCAAACTTAGTTTTGACACTGACACAGACAAACTGCATTAAAATAATATGTGTTAGAGTATCATTATTTTGTTGGATTTTGACATTGTTTCCCTTCAATGTCTTGTCATTCTCACTAATCAAATTTATGCTGTTATACAATATTTTAAATGAAAAACTTTAATCTTTATTAAAGTAATTAATCTCTGTTAATTGCCTTTCTGGGTGACTTCTATAAATTTCTATATCTTATTGAAGTCTTTCTGTTTTTTTTCCCTTACAGTATGCTTTTATTATGTGTGTATTTGCTGAAATGTCTTTAATTTTTAATTCTTAATAGAGGAAAAATATGAGTGCTGGCAAAGAGTAATTCTAAGATGCTTAATAGAACACTGAGTTATTCTTTTACAGTTTGTCTTAATAGTCTTTATTAAGAAACCATTAAGAAAATCATTGGGCCTCCCTGGTGGCTCAGCTGGTGAAGAATCCACCTGTAGTGCGGGAGACCTGGATTCAGTCCCTGGGTTGGGAAGATCCCCTCGAGAAGGAGATGGGTACGCATTCCAGTGTTCTGGCCTCTGGCCTGGAGAATTCCATGGACTGTATAGTCCATGGGGTCGCAAAGAGCTGGACACGACAGGGAGTGCTTCTTCACAGAATATGTATTGATTTCTCCCTTAGAGTCGTTTACAATATGCATGTGTGCTTATTTGCTCAGTTGTGTCCGACTCTGCGACCCCAAGGACTGCAGCCCGCCAGGCTCCTCTGTCCATGCGGATTCTCCAGGCAAGACGAGAATAGTGGAGTGGGTTGCCATGCCCTTCTCCAGGGGATCTTCCCCACCCGGGATCGAACCCAGGTCTCCCACATTGCAGGAGGATTCTTTATTGTCTGAGCCACCAGGAAAGCCCACTTTACAGTATAACCCCCCACTGCTGCTGCTGCTGCTGCTAAGTCGCTTCAGTCGTGTCCGACTCTGTGCGACCCCATAGACGGCAGCCCACCAGGCTCCGCCGTCCCTGGGATTCTCCAGGCAAGAACGCTGGAGTGGGTTGCCATTTCCTTCTCCAGTGCATGAATGGGAAAAGTGAAAGTGAAGTCGCTCAGTCGTGTCTGACTCTTAGCGACCCTATGGAATGTAGTCCACCAGGCTCCTCTGTCCATGGGATTTTCCAGGCGAGAGGACTGGAGTGGGGTGCCATTGCCTTCTCCCTAACCCCCCACAAAGATACTGAAAAACAGTCTTATATACTAGATAGCCAAACACTGCTATTAATCATTAAAATATAAAAACGTGTTCTGCATCAGTTTGTGTTTGGAACAGGAGATTATAATAGTGAAAGATTATTGAGAAAGGTGCTAAAATATACTGGAAATTGAAATGATAAACTTATTGTTTATTTATGATGAAGTGTTTATTTTCTTAAACAAGCTATATTTACATGGTATGTTAAATGTGATGATTTTCATGTTGGTTAATGTTTAGTCATTTGAATTTTTAAGAAGATATTGAATTTTCTGTCTTAAGCCAAGGTTATTTGCTTTATAATTACTTCCCTTGCCCAGTGGTGACTTCATATATCCATAAAGTGTTGGGAAGAAATCCTCGGGTGGAACCAGGAACCCAGACACTCTGTTACATGTCTGCTTTCACGTCTGCTCATTTATGACTTGTTGCTGAACTGACCCAGACTGAGACGGGGAGGTGTTTGAAATACAGCCGTGAGCAGAAGAGGGCTCTTAGGAGACAGCACTGTCTCTCTCCTGCTTTTATTTTCTGATAAGGAATAGGGAGTGAGGTCGTGATGGCTGGATAACAGAAAACACTACCAAGCTTTAGAACTTCGGGTACTTGATTTAAACGATTCTGTTGACGTTTCTTTAATGGTTGCCTTTGAAAGCCCTCCCAGGGTTGGTGCATCATTTAACACAAAACTCGGAGCACTTGGGACAGGTGAGGTAGCCTGCAGATATAGCGGCGAGCGAAATGGACACCACCCCAGGTCACAAGGAGGGAGTGTTCATAATTATGCAGGGGAGACGGGCAGTAGGCAGACCTGAAATACTGCATCAGATGGTAGTAAGTGCTGTGAAGCAAAAGAACACAAAATGAGAGGGATGACGGACAGACTGGGGGTGGACTTCCTTCTCTGTTTAGGGTATTTAGGAAGAACTTCACAGCTCACGTCACTTTGAGCCACGTGTGAAGGAGCCAAGGGAGTGAGTTGCATGCTCTCTGATCCTGGGCCCGCGGCCCACGTACCCAGCAGGAGCTGCAGCCTCACCCGGTTCAAACGTGAACTCTGCATTCCCCTTTGTTCCTCTCCCGTCTCAGTCTCCCGCCTCTCGGAAGTGGCGTCCCTGTCTGTCAGCTGTTCATGGGAAGAGACCTGGGACTGGACCCCCCTCATGTTGGCGCATTCAGTGGGATCTCCTTCCAGGTCACACCTCTTGTCCGTCTTCTCTCTGTGTTAAAACTTCACTCTGGTCCAGGCTGCCATCATCTCCTTGACCGTGACTGGAGCATCCTAGCTCTTCTCCTGGTTTCCACTCTTGCCATCCCAGTAAATCTAGTCAGTCTGCTGATTCAGATCACCTCCCTCACCTGCTCAAAAACTCCCCCTGTGGTTTCCCACTGCCCCTGAGATGGCTTCACTAGGTGTAGAACTCCAGGCTGACAGTCGACAGTGGTTTTCCATGGCTGTAAAAATGCTTCATTCTTTTCTTTCTCTCTTTTTTTGTTGTTGAAAAGTTAACTATATGTCTTGTTTTTCTTTGAAAGAAATATGTACACCCCTCCCCCCAAACAGCTTTTAAGGTTTTTCTCTTTGTTTTTTTTAACCAACGTATGCCTATATGCCTTTGTTTTTCTTTGTCTTTCCCTTGGTTAGAGTTTATAGAGCTTCTTGAATCTGTGATGACTTTTGCCAGTCATCATTTTAGAAGAGTCTAAGCCTGTATTTCTTCAAACATTGAGTTCATTTGTCTCTCTTCCTATTTTGGGTTTCAAATTTTTACTTACTTTTTATTGAAGTATAGATGATTTACAGTGTTGTGCCAATCTCTGCTGTATAGCCGAGTGACACAGTTTTACACATTATATACATTCTTGTAATATGCTTTTCCATTATGGTTTATCCCAGGAGATTAGATACAGTTCCTGTGCTATGCATTAGGACCTTGTTGTTTATCCATTTAAATTTTAATAGTTTGTATCTACCAATCCCAAATTCCCCGTCTCCTTCCGTCCCTTGCCCTCTGCGCTTTGGCAACCACGAGTCTGATCTTTATGCCTGTGAACCTGTTTCTGTTTTGTAGCTAGATTCATTTGTGTCATATTTGAGATTCCACATATAAGTGATGTCACATGGTATTTGTCTTTCTCTTTTTGTCTTCATTTAGCTTGAATATCATGTATTTTAGAACTTTCACTGTGTCCCTGTTGCACTTCAGCTCTTTTCTGGTATGTTCCTCTTTGTTTTCTTTTTTGTGCATCAATGTGAATGTTTTTTACTGACTTACCTTCCAGGTCATTAATTCTGTCTTCTGTTGAAAGTGAAAGTTGCTCAGTTGTGTCCAACTCTTTGCAACCCCATGGACTATAGAGTCCATGGAATTCTCCAGGCCAGAATACTGGAGTGGGTAGCCTTTCCCTTCTCCAGCAGATCTTCCCAACCCAGGAATCAAACTGGGGTCTCTTGCATTGCAGGTGGATTCTTTACCAGCTTCGGCTACCAGCTGAAGCCCTGATATCTCTTGTATTGGGGTTGGCCAAAAAGTCTGTTTGGGTTTTTCTATGTAAAATCAAACTTCTTGGCAAACCCAATATTATTAATATCTGATATTCACTTGAATTCCTAATTTTAGCTATTGCATCATTCAGTTTTAGAATTTCCATCTGGCTCTTGTTTATAGGTTCTAGTTCTTTGGTAAAAATCACCTTTTCATCTATTTTCTTAACCATATTAACTATAGTTTAACTGCAGGATCTTATTTGTGAAGCTCTAGTTCTCATTTTTCTGTTTTTGGTGTGGTCCTGTGTCTTTGGCATGCAGGGTTAATTTTCACTAAATGCCAGCTATTTGATGTGAAAAATTGAAGAGATTGTGGGTGGTATCTCTTCCTACAGGAAGATTTGATCTTCTTCGGGGTTGCAGACCTTGTTTGGGTAGGTCTGTTTACAGACTGCCCTTATCCGTAGACCCTTTTCCCCCGGTAGACTCTGTACTTCAGCCTTGGGCTCCCAGAACTACTGTTGAAGCTTTCCTCTGCTTAGATTTTAGCCACTTCACTGCTGTTTTCCACTTGGTTCTTGTGTTTTTCTCTTGGTTTTCATGTAGCCTAGGAGTTGAAGGGAGATTGCAGGCAGAATTTTGGCGTCACTGCTTTGCGATCCCCATAAACCTATACCTTCGTGGCAGCCTCCGGCTCCAGCTCTGTCTCTGCGGTGCAGCCACACAGGAGTCCCCAGTTGCCACGCTCTGTTCTGTGTGGTCCTTTGCTCTTGTTCAGTCGCTCAGTTGTGTCTGACTCTTTGCGATGCCATGAACTGCAGCACGCCAGGCTTCCCAGTCCATCACCAACTCCTAGAGCTTGCTCAAACTCATGTCCATTGAGTCAGTGATGCCATCCAACCATCTCGTCCTCTGTCATCCCCTTCTCCTCCTGCCCTCAATCTTTCCCAGCATCAGGGTCTTTTCCAATGAGTCAGCTCTTTGCATCAGGTGGCCAAAGTATTGGAGCTTCGGCATCAGTCCTTCCAATTTAATATTCAGGGTTGATTTCCTTTAGGATTGACAGATTTGATCTCTTTGCTGTCCAAGGGACTCAAGAGTCTTCTCCAGCACCACAGTTCAAAGACATCAATTCTTTTGTGCTCAGCCTTCTTTATGATCCAACTGTCACATCTGTACATGACTACTGGAAAAACCATAGCTTTGACTATATGGACTTTGGTCAGCAAAGGGATGTCTCTGCTTTAATACATTGTCTAGGTTTGTCATAGCTTTTCCTTTGCTCTGAGAACCAGCAAATTCCTCGAGGGTAAAGAAGATGAATATGAGGTTCCCATGGGTGGGCTCCCCTGCTCTCTGGGATGTTAACCCTCTCATCCTGTTTGCCTCTGTTGCTTTCCGATGCCCTCAATCATTTGCTCTAAGAATTTCTCCAGCTTTTGTACTTATTCTTGTTGGGAGAGTAGGTCTGACCCAGGCTGTTCTCTTATGACATATGAACCCTGGTCTCTCTTCGGCTTCTCTTTCTTACCTTGTTTCCCATACCCAGTATCTTCCAGCCACACTGGACTAAATTTTTTTTATCAAATATATATCAAGTTTTTTTCCCCACTTCAGGGACTTTATATCAACTGCCTCACCTGTTCTTCCCCAGATGTGTGCTCAGCTTAGTGATATTAAAGCTGAGTTCAACGGTCATCTCCTAAGAGGTTCCCTCTCTTTCCAGGGTCCCCGTCACTCTGTTTGGTTTTCATCGTAGTAGCACATGCAGTCACTATCTGAACTCATTTTATTTTCCTGCTTGCTGTCTGTCTCCCCACTGTTGTATAAGCTCTGTTCCCGCTTGGTGTGGGATAAATGTTCACTGATGACAGATAATAAATGTTAATTGAATGAATGAATAAAATAAGCACTGATTCTGGAAGGAGTTTTCTGTTTTCTCCTTCCTCTCATCTTTCAAGCACCAGAGGGTGGGGACAGCTCTGCAGCCGTGGCTCCATGCTGGCTCCTGCCGTGCCACTCACAGCTCTCTCCTGACCCCTCATACCTGGGAGAGTTACGGTCCCTTCAGCAAATAAACCTCCTTGAATTATCCTAATTTGAGTGTGTCCTCTTTCAGCCTACTGACTCTGCTTTGGTCAGTAAAAATAATCGAACCCAGGTCTCCCACATTGCAGGCACATCCTTTACCAGCTGAGCCACCAGGGAAGCCCAAGAATACTGGAGTGGGTAGCCTATCCCTTCTCCAGCGGATCTTCCCAACCCAGGGATCAAACCACGGTCACTTGCATTGCAGGCGGATTCTTGACCAACGGAGCTATCAGGGAAGCCAGTAAAAATAAATTAGTATATAAATTTCTACATTTGATTGTTTTTATATTCAAATTGTATGCATAGAATATCACTTTGTTCCTAAATTCATTGAATAAATGTTGAACTAAACAAAAAAAAGGAACGGTTTTTCTTTAATAGTATTTTGATAGGAAATATTCTATAAAATAACATTTTTGTGTTTATAATATCATGATGACTAACATTTTGTCCATCCTGATGATGTGATCTTACATTGCTTTCTTCATACACAAAGATTATGCTGTATTCATTATCATGTGAGTATTATATTTTTGTTAAAATTCTTTAAAAATATATAATCTGTGCTTATGCTCTATCACTCACAATATTTAACTAAAACTAATGGTACTCATTTGTTTTGGGTCTTGCATGAATGACTTCTTAAAATTTTTTTCTATCTTTATTTAACAGGAATGGTTTTTAGGAAAAGCATTACATGACGAAGAATCTACAATAATTCACCATTATGCCTTTTCTGAAAATCCTACAGTTTTTAAATATCCAGACTTGGCTGCCGGCTGGGCCCTTAGTATCCCCCTGGTAAACAAGTAAGAATTTATTAGACTTTCTTTTCGTTTCACTTTGTGTATGAATCAACTTTTATTTCGCTAAGTGAGCTTTTCAGCAGAGGCAGCGAGGGGAAAGAGCAGGGAGACGGGCAGCCGGAGCCAGACACAGAGGCTCCATCCCTTACTCGTCCTGTCTCAGGGCTCACTGCTCTGTGCTTTCTCTTGCTTACCTGCTGCAAAATGAGGTGAATGATGAACTGTGAGACCGAGGAGGGCACACGAGTGCTCAGCACTCTACACCCAGGAGGGTGAACACTGCTGTCAGTGGACCTGGTGATCTCCAGGCGTGACTTTGTCAGTAAGGAAATGAATCCGCAGCATGCCTGTGGGGCTGGGTTGATGCCTGGTTATGTGCATGGATATATACACGAGTTTAAACGGGGCCTGGGCAGAAGATGCTGTAGATAATCGTACCTGGCTATTTGTGTGATAATCCCAGTGATGCTTTTGTGATGTGAAAGGAGAAGGTAAATTGTAATTCAGGGGAAGTATGGCTGTTGACAGCCCTCTTAACCTAAATAATTCAGATTATTTGTGAGTTTTTGTTCTTTCAGGAATGGAGAGTTGATAATGCAGTTGTGGTTTTCATTTCTGCAAAGATTAAAGTGTTTCTATTATTTTTTACACTAAGTGGCCTGTTTCTAGAGGTTGGAGACCTAAAAAGCTTTTTAGCCCATTGTAGACGTAGAAGGTAGTAGATATGTTGTCATCTGTGGTTGCCCAAAACTTATGGACTGCTCCCTTGACATTTGAAAGTTCTTTAGTGTAATACCCTCCTTTGCAGTGTAAATGCAAGTGGCAGGAAAGTCCTCAGAGTGGAAGAAAGGAATATTGTTGCTGGAATTGGAAAGGGAGATTGGTGGTTTGTTGGTGCAGGAGTTCAACAGTGTTATTCAGGAGTCTGGTTCTCTCTCGAGTCTCTGGCTTAGTGCACAGCATCATTGTATCCTAAATCTGTTTCACTTTGTGGTTTCAAGGCAGTAAGGGCTATGTGTTTCTTATCTATGGCCAGCAGGAGAGAGCCTCCAGCCGTGTAGTATGCTAATCCTTAGTCTCTAGCTGTGCATTTGTGTCAAGTCGCTTCAGTCCTGTCGGACTCTTTGAGACTCTATGGACCAAGGCCCGCCAGGCTCCTCTGTCCATAGGATTCTCCAGGCACAAATACTGGGTGGGTTGCCATTTTCTTCTCCAGGGGATCTTCCCCACCCAGGGATCGAACCCGAGTCTCTTAGGCCCTGCACCTGCGACGTCTCTAGTTGGATCCTGTCCAGTTAAAGTTGATGGGGACAACTTAAGGCATCTACAACCTCTGGACCATAAACAGCTGCCAGGGAACTTTAGGGCATCAGGTGGGATCAGACTAACTCTGACTCTGGAGACCTCTTTATTGACCTAAAATAATTAATCAAAATCAGAATTCTCTTAGAAGGCTCTATTGTGTAGTTAGCCAACAGTGCCCACTGCAGGAGTGTTTATTCCCCGTGTCTCCTTTCTTTGACTGATGACTCAGTAGGTAGAGCAATGATTTATAGTTACTTATGAATTTCTTCTGTTCAGTTAAGTTCAGTTGCTCAGTCATGTCTGACTCTTTGTGACCCCATGGACTTCAGCACGCCAGGCCTCCCTGTCCATCACCAACTCCCGGAGTTTACTCAAACTCATGTCCATTGAGTCGGTGATGCCATCCAACCATCTCATCCTCGGTCGTCCCCTTCTCCTCCTGCCTTCAGTCTTTCCTAGCATCAGGGTCTTTTCAAATGAGTCAGCTGTTTGCATCAGGTGGCCAAAGTATTGGGGTTTCAGCTTCAGCATCAGTCCTTCCAATGAACATTCATGACTGATTTCCTTTAGGATGGACTGGTTGGATCTCCTTGCAGTCCAAGGGACTCTCAAGAGTCTTCTCCAACACCACAGTTCAAAACATCAATTCTGCGGTGCTCAGCTTTATTTATAGTCCAACTCTTGCATCCATACATAACTACTGGAAAAACCATAACCTTAACTAGACGGACCTTTGTTGGCAAAGTAATGTCTCTGCTTTTTAATATTCTGCTGGGTAGGTTGGTCATAACTTTTCTTCCAAAGAGTAAGCATCGTTTTATTTCATGACTGCAGTCACCATCTGCAGTGATTTTAGAGCCCCCCAAAATAAAGTCTGACACTGTTTCCACTGTTTCTCCATCTATTTGCCATGAAGTCTTGAGACCAGATGCCATGATCTTTGTTTTCTGAATGTTGACCTTTAAGCCAACTTTTTCACTCTCCTCTTTCACTTTCATCAAGAGGCTCTTTAGTTCTTCTTCACTTTCTGCCATAAGGGGGTATCATCTGCATATCTGAGGTTATTGATATTTCTCCCAGCAGTCTTGATTCCAGCTTGTGCTTCTTACAGCCCAGCGTTTCTCATGATGTACTCTGCATATAAGTTAAATAAGCAGGGTGACAATATACAGCCTTGACGTACTCCTTTTCCTATTTGGAACCAGTCTGTTGTTCCATGTCTAGTTCTAACTGTTGCTTCCTGACCTGCATACAGATTTCTCAAGAGGCAGGTCAGGCGGTCTGGTATTCCCATCTCTTTCAGAATTTTCCACAGTTTATTGTGATCCACACAGTCAAAGGCTTTGGCATAGTCAATAAAGCAGAAGTAGATGTTTTTCTGGAACTCTCTTGCTTTTTCGATGATCCAGCGGATGTTGGCAATTTGATCTCTGGTTCCTCTGCCTTTTCTAAAACCAGCTTGAACATCTGGAAGTTCATGGTTCACGTATTGTTGAAGCCTGGCTTGGAGAATTTTGAGCATTACTTTGCTAGCATGTGAGATGAGTGCAATTGTGCGGTAGTTTGAGCATTCTTTGGCATTGCCTTTCTTTGGGATTGGAATGAAAACTGACCTTTTCCATTCCTGTGGCCACTGCTGAGTTTTCCAAATTTGCTGGCATATTGAGTGCAGCACTTTCACAGCCTCATCTTTCAGGATTTGAAATAGCTCAACTGGAATTCCATCACTTCCACTAGCTTTGTTCATAGTGATGCTTCCTAAGCCCACTTGACTTCACATTCCAGGATGTCTGACTCTAGGTGAGTGATCACACCATCGTGATTATCTGGGTTGTGAAGATCTTTTTTGTGTAGTTCTTCTATGTATTCTTGCCACCTCTTCTTAATATCTTCTGCTTCTGTTAGGTCCATACCATTTCTGTCCTTTTTTGAGCCCATCTTTACATGAAATGTTCCCTTGTTATCTCTAATTTTCTTGCAGAGATCTCTCATCTTTCCCATTCTGTTGTTTTCCTCTGTTTCTTTGCATTGATCACTGAAGAAGGCTTTTTTATCTCTCGTTGCTATTCTTTGGAACTCTGCATTCAGATGGGTATATCTTTCCTTTTCTCCTTTGCTTTTGGCCTCTCTTCTTTTCATACGTATTTGTAAGGCCTCCTCAGACAGCCATTTTGCTTTTTTGCATTTCTTTTTCTTGGGGATGGTCTTGATTCCTGTCTCCTGTACAAAGTCACGAGCCTCTGTCCATAGTTCTTCAGGCACTCTGTCTATCAGATTTAGTCCCTTAAATCTATTTCTTACTTTCACTGTATAATCGTAAGGGATTGGATTTAGGTCACACCTGAATGGTCCAGTGGTTTTCCCTGCTTTCTTCAATTTAAGTCTGAATTTGGCAGTAAGGAGTTCATGATATGAGCCACAGTCAGCTCCCGGTCTTGTTTTTGGCTGACTGTATAGAACTTCTCCATCTTTGGCTGGAAAGAATATAATCAATCTGATTTTGACTTTGACCATCTGGTGATGTCCATGTGTAGAGTCATCTCTTGTGTTGTTGGAAGAGGGTGTTTGCTATGATCAGTGCATTCTTTCGGCAAAACTCTATTAGCCTTTGGCCTGCTTCATTCTGTACGCCAAGGCCAAATTTGCCTGTTACTCCAGGTGTTTCTTGACTTCCGACTTCTGCATTCCAGTCCCCTATAATGAAAATGACATCTCTTTTGAGTGTTAATTCTACAAGGTCTTGTAGGTCTTCATAGAACCGTTCAAATTCAGCTTCTTCAGCATTACTGGTTGGGGCATAGACTTGGATTACCATATTGAATGGTTTGCCTTGGAAGCAAACAGAGATCATTCTGTCATTTTTGAGACTGCATCCAAATACTGCATTTCGGACTGTTTTATTGACTATGATGGCTACTCCATTTCTTCTAAGGGATTCTTGCCCACAGTGGTAGATATAATGGTCATCTGAGTTAAATTCACCCATTCCAGTCTATTTTAGTTCACTGATTCCTAAAACGTCGACGTTTACTCTTGCCATCTCCTGTTTGATCACTTTCAATTTGCCTTGATTCATGAACCTAACATTCCAGGTTCCTATGCAATATTGCTCTTTACAGCATTGGACCTTGCTTTCATCACCAGTCTCATCCACAACTGGGTGTTGTTTTTGCTTTGGCTCCATCTCTTCATTCTTTCTGGAGTTATTTCTCCACTGGTCTCCTGTAGCATATTGGGCATCTACCGTCCTGGGGAGTGGATCTTTCAGTGTCTTATCTTTTTGCCTTTTCATACTGTTCATGGGGTTCTCAGGGCACGAATACTGAAGTGGTTTGCCATTCCCTTCTTCAGTGGACCACATTCTGTCATTTCTTCTGCTCAAGTCACCAGAAAAACTGGTTACTTAAACATCTCATGATACTCACTTTCTTAGGCTTTCTCATCAGAAATACTTCCTCACTGGAAATATATTCTGCATCAGTTGAGTTCATTTGCTCAGTCATGTCTGACTCTTTGTGACCCCATGCACTGATGCACGCCAGGCTTCCCTGTCCATCACCAACTCCTGGAGCTTGCTTAAACTCATGTTCATCGAGTCGGTGATGACATCCAACCATCTCATCCTCTGTCATCCCCTTCTCCTCCTGCCTTCAATCTTTTCCAGCATCAGGGTGTTTTCTAGTGAGTCAGTTCTTTGCATCAGTGAGTGTTGAAGTAACACTTTCCAACGTTTCCTGGTGATCCATCTAACATGATATCCTCACCCCAACATCAATTTAAAAAAATTGCATGTTTGGAGAAATGCTTGTTAATTTTCAATAAGGTGATTTCTTCGAATAAGTGTTACTACAGAACACAGTTACTGGTTTCTTCTGTTGTTTTTCTACCAGCAAACCTTATCTTGATTTCCTCTAATATCTTACTCTGTTGACTGTCTCACAAGTGGAATTAGAAAAGTCAGTAGGAAGTTTTCCTAATACAGAATTGAGGGGTTTGACGTTTGTTGCAAGTTTCCAGTCTGGCTGCTTGTGTGATTAGAACTAAAAGCTGAATGTCAAATGTCTTTTTTGCCGGGAACTGAATATTTAATGAAGAAATATTTTCATGAAATAATTGGAATTTCTGGCCTTGTGGGTTCCTGAAATTCGCATTTGAAAAGCCCTCGAGTATAGCCCTGGAGAAGGCACTGGCGACCCACTCCAGTACTCTTGCCTGGAAAATCCCATGGATGAGGAGCCTGGTAGGCTGCAGTCCATGGGATCGCTAAGAGTCGACACCACTGAGCGACTTCACTTTCACTTTCATGCATTGGAGAAGGAAATGGCAACCCACTCCTGTCTTCTTGCTTGGAGAATCCCAGGGATGGGGGAGCCTGGTGGGCCGCTGTCTATGGGGTCGCACAGAGTCAGACATGACTGACGCGACTTACCAGCAGCAGCAGCAGCAGCAAGTATAGCCCTTGGTTGGTGTATAGAAAAATGAAACCTAGGTCCCATTACTGGGACTTGCCTCTTAAGTTATGTGAATTCCCTCTGCACACTTTTAGAACTGGGACTCCTTTGCAAGATGACTGGGTTAGGCTGCGGGTGTCGCATGAGGCTGACTCATCCAGGGGAAGCTCATGATATTGATTAACCATCACTGGTTCTGGCAGATTCCATGGGTTGCTAAAGGCAGCCACTTACAGATGTCAGTGTACACACTGACCTGTCTCCAGTCAATCAGTGCTCATCTTAAAGAGAGTCTATCAGTGGCTGTCACTTTCTGTCCTTCTCTGGTTTTCCTCAAAGGAAAATGTACAAGAACTGAATGAGAAAGAAACTTAGAAAGTCAGGAGTAGAGAGCCTGTTTAGGGTGACAGTTCAGAGGTGTTTATTGTCTTTTAAGAAGGGGCAGGGGTGGCATGGCCATCTGACATTGGAGTTTGATCACAGTTCTCTGTTCCTTGCCTGTGGCAGTAAGCTCAGGTATGACTTGTTTTTGGTCTTTGGAGTCTGAATGTGGTCTGATCAGATTTTGCAGGCACTTGTCATGAGTCCAAATTCCAAAGTTAACTTGAAACAGTTTATTTATAAAAACTGGCTCCAACCAAGCAGAATTTGAGCTGGGCAAGATTCCGTGCCAGGGCAGGTTTTTTTCCTCTTAATATATATCAGGAATGTACTGAGAATGCAGTCTCTTTATGTAACATCCTCACCCACTCCTGCTCAGGGGTCCGTGGGCAGATAACAAGCAGGAATGTGACAGAGATTCTTTGGGACTTTTTTAGGGCTGTCGGCCGTCAAGCCACATTTGTATAAGCTGTGAGACCAGTGCTTTATAACTAAACGTAAATTACAACCTGTGTCCTCCTTTATCTCTGTATGACACAGGGCGTCTAAAGCCTGTGCTCTGTGACAACCTGGAGGGGTGGGGTGGGGAGGAAGGTGGGGGGGTTCAGGATTGAGGGGACACATATATGCCTATGGCCAATTCATGTTGATATATGGCAAAAACTAGCACAATATTATAACTATCCTCCAGTTAAAATAAATTTTTTTTAAAAAAGAAATATTTGTGCTTCAGCCAGGCTGAAAACTCAATAAGGACTTTGAAATTTTGTTACTACTTTTCTTTTTAAAATCACTGTGATTTCTTTGCAGTTAAAATATTTATTAAGTGAAAGTGTTAGTCACTTAGTCATGTCCAACTCTTTGCGACTATGTTTGCAACAAGTCTTACCTTCATTTCCTGGTGCACAAATAATTCTGTTTTCATGGTCCTTTGCCATAAGGAAATGAAAGTCTTACTTTTACCTTAAAATTTCTATTTTTGTTTTCAAATATTAGAAAGTCTCAAGAATGTATTATTCTTGTTTGATGCCTATTTTGGTTTTTTAAAAAACCTGACATTGTCTCTTATTTTCTAGGCTTACCAAGAGATTAAAGAGTGAATCCCTGAAATCTGACTTCACGATAGATTTAAAACATGAGGTGGGTCATGAATTTGTTTGGTTAAAAGTCTTTGTATCAAGAATCTGTGTCTTTTTAAATGGTAATAAGATCATACAGATTGATAATCAACTTAAACATAAATAGGTTTAATGCACCAACCAAAAGACATAGGCTGGCAGATGAAAACACTGGCATGTTTGCACTTCCACTTACCACATCACTCTATTTAACCCCCCAAATTGTATGTAATTATTTTATAATGTTAGGTTAATCATGTTTCCATTATAGATTTCAATTGTAATTATTTTTTGTCTGGCTATTGATTGTGAAAACTGATAGACATCTTTTACTATTGTGATTAGGTAATATTATTCACTTAATACCATTATATTATGATTGGTTAACAGAAAATAGTAGAATTCTATATTACTAAAGTGAAAGTGTTAGTTGCTCAGTTGTGTCTGACTCTTTGCGGCCCCATGGACTATAGCCCACCAGGCTCCTCTGTCCATGGGATTTTCCAGGCAAGAGTACTGGGGTGAGTTGCCTTCTCCCCTGGAGAAGGATATTCCTGATCCAGGGATCAAACCTGGGTCTCCTGCATTGCAGGTGGGTTCTTTACTGCCTGAGCCACCAGGGAAGCCAGAGGTTTAAACTGAGCCAGTTTAAAAAACTTGTCAAAATGTCATTAAAATACCTCTGGTCTAATTTGGTGCTTTGGTTGCTCTTATGCCTCCATCGCGTCTCTGTGCTGGCGCTCTTCAGCAGGATGGAGCCATCTGGTCCCCTGGCACTTAGGGGACACTGGTCGCTAAGCATCTTGAGGCAGGTGGCAGGCGTGCCATTGTGAATCCAGTAATCTCTGGTCATCAGTTAAGAAGGTCTCTTGGTGCAGCTTATTCGTGGGTACATCTGATGGCCAACCCTCCTTCTCTGCAGAGAATTCTGGGTCTTAGGACACTGAGGTCAGTCATGACATGTAACTCAGTCCAGCAGCACTGGCAGCCTGCCAGGAGCAGAAAGGGCACTCGAAGGATTTTCATCTGGGGGATGTTTTTAAATTATGAAAATACATGTCAGAAATCATTCTTTTCCATGAGAGGGAGGGAATGACTAGTTGAAAGCCAGGGTCTGTCTAGATATTTTTAATGAATAATCAGCTCAGATATAGATCCCCAGGTTTGGAAAAAGAAAAAGAAACTCTTAACATACCTGAAAGGTATAAACTTCAGTCAGAGTATCTGTGTTTAAGAGGGAGAACTTGACTGGTTGCCTGGATGTATCTCCCCAAGAAGACCCCCTCTGTTCTCACCAGAGTCAAGAGTTTTCTTGAATTCTCTCCCTCTTCCCCTTTTCTTATTATTTTATAATGTATGAATGTTTCTCTGAATATATACTATGTAGTTTCACATCCTTCTGGGCTTTATATAAACAGAACTGTACCATGAGCATGATTATAATTTGACTTGAAACTCATCTGTGTTGGTATGTGCAGCTTTAATGAGTTTATGATCACTTTCTGTAACAGTCTGTCTCAGGACTATACCATGGTGCATTTACACAGCCTCCTGGTAGTGGGCCTCTGGGTCACTACTGGCTTTTTGCTATTACAGTCACTGCTTCTGTGAACATTTTTGACACATGTCATGGTGATCATCTGTAAGAGTTTCTCTACGGCAGAAGCTTTTAGATTATTTTGTGACTGGGACTTACTTTGAAAAATACATTTTTCATTGTGACTCAGTGTACTTGTGTGTTGCTGTTGTGTTTGGTTATTGAGTTCCAGCTTAGCATGACTGGTCTGTGTAACAGTCACTTGAACTATTTTTAGGCTTAACTCTAAGACTAGGTTCATGTTCAGTTTTCACAAATGGAGAAAAGGATATATGTGCTCTGTATATTATTCCCTTCATATCTATTAGGGCTTCCCTGGTGGCTCAGATGGTAAAGAACCCACCTGCAGTGCAGGAGACCTGGGTTTGATCCCTGGGTCGGGAAGATCCCCTGGAGGAGGGCATGGCTGCCCACTCCAGCATTCTTGCCTGGAGAATCCCATGGACAGAGGAGCCTGGCGGGCTGCAGTCCACGGGGTCACAGAGTCAGACACGACTGAGTGGCCAACACTTTCACTTATATCTGTTAAAGAAGAAATAGAGAAATCAGTTAATCTTGTGTGCTTTTCACCTATTTCCTCCCTCTCTCCCTTCCTCTTTTTTTTGTTTTCTCTGCTTGGTCTGTCATTGACTAAGGGAGGGATGTGAGACTCTTCCATATGAGTGGTGATAGTGTCTCTCTGTGGAACTGCCAACTCTTGCTATTTACAGTCTGAGGCTATGTCAGTAAGATGCAGACAGGTTTAGAACTGTCATGTTCTCTTGGTAAATTTATCTTTGTCTCTGGTAACGCTTGTTGCCTCAGTGTTTATCTTGTTGATAGGGACACTCCCATACTAGCTTTCTTTAGGTGTTTGCCTCCTAACTGTTTTTCATCGTTTTTCTTTCAGCACGTTCATGTCCTCATCTTTTGATGTGTTTCTCTTGAAGAGGATGTGCTTATCTTTTTCTCCCAGTTTGACAACCTTTATCTCCAAACCACGCAGCAAATGTACATTTACATTTTTCAGGATTTGTTGTTGTTCAGTCGCTTAGTTGAGACTGACTCTTTTGTGACCCTGTGGACTGCAGCCCACCAGGCTCCTCTGTCCATTGGATTTCCCAGGCAAGAATACTGCAGTGGGCTGCCATTCCCTTCTCCAGGGGATCTTCCCCACCAGGGATCGAACCCACGTTTCCTGCTTTGCACCTTTGTTCCCCCTCCCATTTTCTTTTTCCAACCCTAACCCTTTTGGAAGTTCAGTCTCGGTGTCTGTTTCTTAGTGGTTATTTTAAACAACATGCATGCTTAACCTTGTTGTTTAGTCATCAAGTCTTGTCTGACTTTTGCCACCCCATGGACTGCAACATGCCAGGCTCCTCTGTTCTCCACCGTTTCCCAGAGTTCACTCAAACTCACGTCTATTGAGTCAGTAATGCCATGATGAGATGGCTGGATGGCATCACCGACTCAATGGACATGAGTTTGGGTAGGCTCCGGGAGTTGGTGTTGGACAGGGAGGCTTGGTGTGCTGCAGCTCATGGGGTTGCAAAGAGTCGGACACGACTGAGCGACTGAACTGAACTGAATTGAATACCATCCACCCATCTCATTTTCTCTCACCCCCTTCTCCTCCTGCCCTCAATCTTTCCCAGCATCAGGGTCTTTTTCAATGAGTCAGCTCTTCTCATCAGGTGGCTAAAGTATTGGAGCTCTAGCTTCAACAACAGTCCTACCAATGAAGATTCAGGGTTGATTTCTTTTTGGATTGATTTAATCTTCTTGCTGTCCAGGGGACTCTCAGGAGTCTTCTCCAGCACCAGAGTTTGAAAGCATTAATTCTTTGGTGCTCAGCCTTCCTTATAGTCCAACTGTCACATCCATACATGACTACTGGAAAAACCATAGCTTTGACTCATGCCTCTGCTTTTTAATACACTGTCTAGGTTTGTCATAGCTTTTCTTCCAATGAGCAGTTTCACTATGGGGGGTGTGTGTGTGTGTATGTATAGAGGGCTTCCCTGGTGGCTCAGATGGTAAAGAATCTGCCTGCAATGTAGGAGACCCAGGTTCGATCCCTGGGTCTGAAAGATCCCCTGGAGAAGGGAATGGATACCCACTGCCGTATTCTTGTCTGGAGAATGCCATGGACAGAGGAGCCTGGCAGGCTACAGTCCATGGGGTCACAAAAAGTCGGACATGACTGAGCGGCTAACATACACACACACACCCTCCATATACTTTATTTTCTTGGGCTCCAAAATCACTGCAGATGGTGAATGCAGCCATGAAATTAAAAGACACTTGCTTCTTGGAAGAAAAGCTATGAAAAACCTAGACAGCATATTAAAAAGCAGAGACATTACTTTGCCAACAAAGGTCCATCCAGTCAAAGCTATGGTGTTTCCAGTAGTCATGTATAGATGTGAGAGTTGGACTGTAAAGAAGGCTGAGCACTGAAGAAATGATGCTCATGAACTGTGGTGTGGAGAAGACTCTTGAGAGTCAGTCAGTTGAACTGCAAGGAGATCAAACCAATCAATCCTAAAGGAAATCAGTCCTGAATATTCATTGGAAGGACTGATGCTGAAACTGAAGCTCCAGTACTTTGGCCACCTGATGCGAAGAGCTGACTCTTTGGGAAAGACCCCTGGGAAAAATTGAAGACAGGAGGAGAAGGGGATGACAGAGGATGAGATGGTTGGATGGTAACACCGACTCGATGGACATGAGTCTGAGCAAGTGCTGGGAGATAATGAAGGACGGGGAAGCCTGGAGTGCTGCAGTTGCAGAGTTGGACATGACGAGAGACTGAACAGCAACACCAGTGTCTAGATGCAGACTATTTTTTTCTCATCTTACTTAGCATTCATTGGGCCTTTCTATAATAGAATTGTTAAGCAATTAAAAAAAATTCTCAGCCACTGTCTTTTCAACTATTTTCTCCCCCCCTATGTTACTCTCTCTGGAACTTTAGCTATATGCTAGAGATTCAGACTTCTCTTTCATGTTCCCCATCTCTATTTCTTGCTGAGCTACAGTTCAGATAATTTGGGGGGCTTCATCTTTTAGTTCCCTAGGTTTTATTCAGCTGTGTCTATAATAGGCTGCTTATCCTCACCATTAAAATGTTCATTTTCAGCTTACATTTTTCATGTCTTGACATTCTAGATATTTCTTTTTCAAATTTGCTTTCCTGTGTAATCTTTCAGAAATTTTGCAAAGTTTTTCTTTATAAAAATATATGAAACAGTAGTTTTCTAATCTATGTGCTTGATCACTCCAATCCCTAGATTCTTCTGGGTGGGCCTGATTAAGCTGTGTCCGCTAGCTCTTGCTCTTCATCTCCTGTCTTTGTTCTACTTTCTGTGATTTTTCTGAGTGCTCTTGCTCCTGGGGACTTCACCTGTGACAGTCCGCGAGTCCTATTAAGGTTGTGGGCTCCTCAGTAAAGCTTTGCGTTAGCTTTTGCCTACCTGCTTGAGACTCGTACTGACTCAGGGCCACTGTTTAAGGTATTTTTGGACCATGTAGGTGACAGATTAGGGAGGTCTGGCTCTTGGTTACAAAATCTCAGGATAGCTGGAGATGATTTTTCCCTATCTAGTGCCAAAGTCCCAGTGGGGGTTTGCTGTTAGACATCCCCACTTGGGTGGGTCATGGGCTTTATTCTCTTTAACATGCCCAGAATCCAGCTGATACCTGAGAGGGAAAACGACCCTCAGGGACCTTCTCTCCCCAGGTTCTCACTTTCCATTTTTGTCTTTGTAAGCTTCATGTTTTGTGCCAGTTTAGCAGTACGTTAAAAAGCTTTTAAAGATATTTTATGCAGTATTTTTAGATAATTTCAGCCTGTTGGTTATTCAGGGTGTGTAATTACCATCCTGCAGGAAACCAGAGTCACGATGATCTTTCGTTTCATCTTTCTCTGTGATGCTTTAGAATCCTTAAAATAGCTTCCCTGGAATTGCTTATGACAGTTTTGAAATTTTTTGGAGGTTGGAATATTGATTCTTTTTTAAAAGAATTAATTTATTGGCCGCACAGAGTCTTTGTTGCTGCTCAGTGGCTTTTCTCTGTGCTTTTTGCAGTGCACAGGCTTCTCACTGTGGGGGCCTCTCCTGTTGCAGAGCACAGTCTCCAGGCTTGCGGGCTTAGCAGTTGCAGCACACTGACTCGGTAGTTGTGGTGCACGGGCTTAGTTGCCTTGTGGCATGTGGGATCTTCCTGGACCAGGGACTGAACTCCTATCCCCTGCGTTGGCAGGTGGCTTCTTAACCACCGGACCACCAGGGAAGTCCCTCAGGATTTTGATTCTTAATTAATTGTTTATGGTTAATAAAAGATTTGATTGCTCCCTATGAAATTATTGTCTTGGTGTGTGCTGCACTAAGTTGCTTCAGTCGTATCCGACTGTTTGCGACCCCACAGACTGTAGCCCTGCCAGGCTTCTCTGTCCCTGGGATTCTCCAGGCAAGAATACTGGAGTGGGTTGCCATGCCCTCCTCCAGGGGATCTTCCCGACCAGGGATTGAACCCATGTCTCCTGCCTTGTCTCCCACCTTGGCAGGCAGGTTCTTTGCTCCTTAGCACCACCTATTGGGAAGCCTGCAGAATGCTGCCATGTTGATGTGGTTCAGCATGATGTTCTTTAGAGGAGGGGAGGTGAAGCTTTCCCTGGGGACATGGCGTGCCTCCGTGGACGGTGGTGTGGGCTCTCGTTCACGCCAGTGTCCTGTGTGACAGATCGCGCTCTACATCTGGGACAGCGGGGACGGACTCCCGCTCACGCCCGTGCCCGAGTTCTGTACAGACGTTGTGGGCTCCTCCTGTGCTACCTGGTTCCAGTCTTCCCTGCCGCTTTGTGTGAGTAACAGAAGGATGGCTGCCTCGTGCATCAAAGGGAAGTATACATGCTGTGCACGATGTTGCCCTAGCTGCTCACACACTGAACAAACACCGACACTTGCCACGTGCCCCATGAGAACTATATATCACGTTTCTAGGGATGACAACCCCGTAAGGTAAGCACCATTGTTACCCTCTTGGACACACGAGAAGGGAGCCCCCCGGAGCTGCAGAGGCGTGGCCCCCGAGTCAGTTCTTTGGTTGAAGGTGTAGCACAGAGCTGTTGCAATTCCTGGTCTGTTTCCTAGAAAGGCAATGTCAGACATTTCCAGTTGTGCCTAAGCCCTCTCCTGAAGCCCACCTCTACCCTCCTCTCAGCCAGTGACCCCGCTCTGACCTCACCTGAGACTGTCCAGAATCCACCTGCTCATGCTGGGCACTTGGTCCAGTCCCCAGGATGAACCTGCAGACCACGGACTCAGCTGGGTGGTTAGCAGTCCTTCCTCATAAGGAAAAGCAGATTCCTTGCCTCACATGTCCGTTATTTCCAAGTCACTGACACAGAAGTCTGGGTTGCATTTTCAAAGAGGAGTATGTGTATTCACACACACACACACACACACACACACACACAGTAACAGGGGGAGAGACTCTGTACTGTTGGCATAGTACTTGAGAGGGAAACGTCTTTCCAGACTTTGTGCTTGCTTGTTCTTTAATGT
Organism: Okapia johnstoni; assembly: GCA_024291935.2. Taxonomy (NCBI): domain Eukaryota; kingdom Metazoa; phylum Chordata; class Mammalia; order Artiodactyla; family Giraffidae; genus Okapia; species Okapia johnstoni. The sequence continues at coordinate 67,903,982 of CM044321.1, read as the reverse complement.
TCTTCTGGAAAATCTGGAAGTGTCTTGAGTGGCATGACGAAACTGCAGTTGCATGTCGCTGTAAACCAGCCCCAAATGATGCAGAATCAGGATTGAATGTCCCTACAGCCCTGAGATGGTGATAAACGGGTCAGCCCCCACCCCGGCCCCCACTATGAAGCGCCCACAGCCTAGGGGGTGGATTGTCCACAAGCCCCTCCATGACCCCTTCATCTGAGTGACCAGCCTGGGCTGGAGCCAGCGTAGGGCTCCAGGACCCCCCTCACCCGCCAGGTGTTTGACGTAATCCTGCCTTTGGCAGAGGACAGAGCACCGCTGTTGCCTAGACTTGCGTGGACCATTAAGGGCCATAAAAATACTGTAAACATCAAAGTGAGGCCAGGCTCCCTAAAGGGAGTCATCTCTTACTTTGCACTAAAACATCCTTCTACTTCTCTCTCCCTTTCAAAAAAATTTTCACCAGCTGGAAAAAGGAAAGGGAAGGTAACCAACACTTACTGGGCACCTATGATGTTCATAATAAATAGTAGTAATAAAAGCAGCTGTGCTGGTGGTTATCATCCCAATTTCCTGAATGAGATGGAAATTTAGAGGACATTCGTCCAGGTGATGCAGGGGGCTGGCATGGCTGGGATTCTGGTCTCCGTCTGGCTATGAGTGAGTGAGTGAGAGTCGTTCAAGTCATGTCTGACTCTCCGTGACCCCATGGACTATACAGTCCATGGAATTCTCTAGGCCAGAATACTGGAGTGGTTAGCCTTTCCCTTCTCCAGGGATCTTTCCAACCCAGGAATCCACCCGGGGTTTCCTACATTGCAGGCGGATTCTTTACCAACTGAGCTATCAGGGATGACCCCCCCCACCCGCCCCGGCTGAGCAAAGCATTTGTGGTCCTCAGAGATACCGTCGTCCCCTGAAACTTGATTCTGGAGACAAGTTTGATGTCTCTGACATTGGTGAATTTGAACTCGAGAACATGTGACAACTAATTTGGGTGTGCTGTTAAGATACATCGACTCACGTATGCATTTTTTTTTTTTTAAAGGGAAATCCAGTGAAGAAGGAGGATATTTTTGTTGCAGTGAAAACATGCAAGAAGTTTCATGGTGATAGAAGTACGTTTTGGATTATTCATTTTTATTAAACTTTAAAAATCCACACTGCCTTTAAAAAAAAGGACAAATCACATATGAGCTCAACTCAAGAAGGGGATAATGACAGATATATTATTGGAAGTGCAAGCAGTTATATAATCAGTCTTCCTCATAGCACTTCAGTCACCAAGATCAATTAGAAAAGACAATTTTGTGTTGCAACATGAGAGGCTGTGGCCCTTCTAAGGACTGATTAGAGCAGTGTTTTAAATTGGAAATGGAAATGCTCAGCTGTGGCAATCTAGGAGACTGTAAGTGGATAATAATCCATTTTGCAAAACTGTCCTGTTATGTCCAAGTGTGGACTCTGAGCTGTGAAGCATGAGAGGGGATTTCTCAAGGTAACGGAATTTCAGAAAGAATGTCTTTCTCACACTGTTCCTTCTTTTTGTATTTATTTCACATGCACACATCAGAACTTTTAAGTAAGGATATGTATTTGCTCATGTGTTACACAGAGAAAAGGAAAAAATTTTGTCTTACAAGCCATGGTTCCTTCTTAAGGAAATCCTGCACATAGATGTTTCTATTTGAATTTTTGATGCCATTACAGAATTCTGTGTTATGGTGATACTGTTTTTTAAAAAGCCTATCTTAAATATAAATACATAATTTATCTGTTTTTTCATCTTCAAACAGCACTTTTCTCAAATTGACGATTAGACAGTCTTTTGCATTTTCTAATTTTAGCACATATTTTATTTTTTTTCCATGAAAAGACTCTCAGTTTCACCAAGAGTGTGATATTTATAGAGGAGAGATTTCTAAACCAGCTGTCATTTTTGTGGGATTGGAGCTAAGTGGGGAGTTCATTTATATAATTTATGTGATAATATATTTATAAATTATGCTTTAAAGAGGAACATATTTTACAGATAAAAGAATATTATAATTTGGAATTATGGCATTGTTTAAGACACTGACATCAATTCAGGTCTGGTTATAGTCAACACTATCTTAAAAGTACGTTTGCTATAAACCTTCATGGTTACCTAAAATAGTCACAATAAATTCTAAGTCCTATTAACTCAGCCTAAATAAATATATGCATTCATTATACAAGAAGTCCTAAAATACTATTAAAAATCAATATAGAACTTAAAACTTTCATTTATCATAAGTTTAACCTAGGTTTAATATCCTTTTGTTTTTTATATAATCTGGAGGGATGATTTTTGATAAATACCTTTCATTAAAAACAAATCAAGGGAACTGAACTAGACTGCTTTTCTTTTTTTTTTTTAAACAGCAAGCAGAAATGCTCGAATTGATTTATTTGATCTTGAAGCTGCCCTTGGAGTATATATCAATGTTAGGAATGGGGGTGGTGGTATATTCTCTTTTGAAACACATTTTTCAAGTTGGCAGTAAAGTGGTAAAATTAGGGATGGTCTCTGTTTTAGTTTTCATATTCTACAGAAGTGAAAAAGTTAATTTTAATTTGATCATTCTGAATAATCTAGTTTACTGCTTTCTTATTTTGCATAAGGTTACGATAATCCTTTCAGATATTTATCAAATGCTTTTGTATTTCAATTTTGAGTCAAAGGTTTATAAAAATTATAAAATCTTCCCAGTCTGTTAGGAGCATAAAGACTAAACCTCCCCAACCAGATGTACGGATTTACTGCTGTTAATTTGGGTCTGGGGTCATTGAAGCCTGAGATCTAAAAGATATCTTGAGAATTTCGCAGTGGAGTTGCTGTGGCAGGCTGTCTTTAAACTTGGACCTGTTTGTTTGAAAAGATAATATAAGGTGGCTGGATTTTAGGGACTCTGATGTCCATGTTGCCTGATGGACATGAAGTCTACCAGGCCAGGGGGCTCTGGCCCTCCTTTTGGAAACCTAGTTCTGCCACCAGTTGGTCAAGAGAATTTCCCAGTAATCGTATTAGCTTCAGTTGACAATGCCACAGTAACTGCTTCTAACTGCTAATCCTTTTTTTTTTTAAACACATTTTCTGGTGTTTTCCACATTTTTTTTTTTAAAGTGGCAGTTTATTTATTTATATTTGGCTGTGCCAGGTCTTCGTCTCCGGGTGCAGGCTTTCTCTAGCTGCAGCGATCGGGGGCTGCTCTCTAGGTGGTGCAGAGGCTTCTCATTGCATTAGTTGGGGGGCACAGGCTCTAGGGCGTGGGCTCCAGAGCACAGGCCTCAGTAGTTGTGGTGCATGGGCTTAGTTGCCCCATGGCATGTGGAATCTTCCTGGACCAGGGATCGAACTCACGTCTCCTGCATTAGCAGGTAGATTCTTAACCACTGGACCACTAGGGAAGTCCCTTTTACCTGTATTCTGTCATCTGATTTCATGTTGACAGCTCCCTGTGATGTGGTAATTATTGTTGTTCACTTGATATCGCAGAGAAAGAAAGTTGCCGTGGGATGACACACTGGCCCAAATTCATGCAGACTGAGCAGGGGAGCGGGGGCTCCGGTTTTCTGGCTCCAAATCCCCAGTTCTTTCTGCCACAGCAGAGCTGTGCTGTAAGCTCTTTGTGTGTACATGCTCAGTCACAGTCGTGTCTGACTCTTTGTGACCCCGTGGACCCCATGGGATTTCCCAGGCAAGAATACTGGAGTGGGTTGCCATTTCCTCCTCCAGGGGGTCTTTCCTGACCCAGGGATTGAATCCATATCTCCTGCATTGGCAGGTGGATTCTTCACCACTGCACCACCTGGGAAATTTTTTTGGATGTGTTATGAACATAACACTTGATAAATAGTATTTGATAGCTGTGTTGATGCTCTGCTGTGCTCAAGGTCAGATTTGACTTGGCTGGAAGCAGTGACAGGAGGCCTTTTACTTTCACTGGCAGTGAGGACGGCCAGGACTTCAAGTCCACAGATGATCTGAAACACGTGGAGCTGGGGAGTCAGGTGGCCCCCTCTCCTCGAGTATTACTGGTGCAGTCAAGCAGAACGCATGGACTCAGGGGCTTTGTTTTTTCTTTCTGTACACACTCTGGTAGAAACATTTGAGGTTACAGAAACCAAACAACAGTGAAGGAAGAAACAAACACAGGCAGGGCTGTGTTTATCTCTGAGCAGTTGAGAGCCAAGTGCGCTGTCAGTGACCTCCCTGGAGGCGGTTCTTACTGTGTGTGCTCTGGGTTCTGAGCGAAGTGGACACTCGTCAAGCTGCAATCCTGGTTCCTCCAGGGGTGAGGATGTGAGGGATAGAACAGTCCAGTCAAGGCGAGGGAACGTGCACACTGAACTCACTTTTCATTCTTTTGGAAGAATCGATAATAAAGCCAAATTTCAAAATTAGAAAAAAATTCTTTTACATCTTACACTTTTTTTTTTTTGCCTAACAGTAAAGCAGACCTTTATGTAACTGCTTGTGTCTTGATTCTGATTTAGATGAATTAAAGCATCTTAGGACACAGTTAGCAAAAATATACTCTGTGTCTCGGCTTAAGAAAGCAGTACATGTCAACAGCATCGAACAAGCATGATTTGCTGAGATGCAAGTGGTTGGTAGGGTTTTAAAGAAACTTTGGAGGTATTATATAAAGCAATGAACTGCCATAGCATGTGAGGTTAGGTTTAAGCAAGGAAAAGCACTCTGGAGTTAATAAAGCAGCTTCATCACTTCCTCTTGGGTTACTTGTTTTTCCTCGTGTGACATGAGCTGCCAGCGAACGTTAAGGATTTTCTCTGTGTCCTTCGGCCACGCGGTTCCTGGGTGGGTCCCACATATGTCGTGGCAGCCTCCATTTCTGTTTGTCAGCTGGTGGGTTGTGAGGTGTTCCCCTCCTGCCATCTCCAAGTAAAGAGGTTAAATTGCCATTTGCTCAGCCTTTAGTTCCTTATCACAGCCTCCTGAGCTCCTAAAATAAACACTTGACTCCTTTCAGCTTAAAAAAAACTGGTATCTTGACTGTATTGATCTTCTCTAGATGTGAACCCACTTATTCTAAAGATTGTGTCAGAGCTGTGTTCCCTCTGGTTGGAGAGGTTTATTGAAAACAGGAGGTTGAATCAAAATGCAGCCAGCCAGCTGGCAGGCCACATCCTGTGTTAGATGAAGTGAGTGGATTAATTATTTTTTTTAAGTTAACTTTTATTGGAGTCTAGTTGCTTTACATTGTGTTCCCACTTAATAGCAAAGTGAATCAGCTATATGTATACACATAGCCCCTCTTCATGGGTTTCCCTACCATTCGGGTCATCCCAGAGCATTGAGTAGAGTTCCCTGTGCTATACGGTTAGGTTCTCCTTAGGTATCTGTTTTATGCATGGTATCAATAGTGCATATATGTCAATCCCAATTTCCCAATTCTTCCCACTCATGGACTATTACTCAGCCATAAGAAGGAATGAAATTAGGTCATTGTAGAGATGTGGCTGGACCTAGAGACTGTTGTACAGAGTGAAGTAAATCAGGAAGAGAGAAGTCTTCTGCATTAATGCATATATGTGGAATCTAGAAAACCTGTACTGATGATCTCATTCACAAGGCAGACGTAGAGACATGACATAGAGAACAAACGCCCAGAGTGGCTTAATGCCTAAGGAGAGTTCAGTTCTCTCCCAGCTGCCGTGCAGGTGAAGACGGGGGGCCAGAGTGCCCTGGCACTGCCATGTCAGGTGGCCTTTCATCTTAAAGACACCCCATCTCCAAACCAGGAATCAGCACAGCCTTGGTGTTGTCGCTAAGCCTCTCCTAAGAGAAGAGAAACCAGAGCTTTCCTCTGTGCTCACTGACTTTCACACCAAGACAGAAGGTCTGTTGTCAGTCAGAAAACGCCGGATTCCTTAAATCAGTACAGTCATGCACAACTGGTTGTGTGGTAGATTTTGCTCAAGGGTCAGTTCCTTTTCGTGTGTAATCAGAGTTTTGCATGTCAGCCCGCCGAGAGTAGAAGGGACTTCTCTGTATCTCCTGCTTCTCAGCGGTGCAGCCAGGTGGAAGATGTATGCCATCTGGGCAGATTTTTTTTTTTTTTTAATAGTACAGTTCTTTTTACTTTATCCTAATTTTAAATTATCTGTGGCAAACATTCTTGAAAGAGACATTCACTATTGTTTTATTATGTGGGAGGAAGTATGCTTCTCTGTATTAAAAATGAAACAGTAGATCACATAACTATATTGAAATATTTTCTCCAAGTTTCATATCTTTAGGAATAGAGTGTCTTAATATAGTATGAAATATAAATAATAGAAAGAGTTCAGTTATTCACTATCCAAACAGTGATGATAAAATAGACAAAAATTTCTAAAATTTTAAGCAGTTTTGCATCAACTCTAGTTTAAAATAGTCTTCATCTGCTGTTGTAGAAGACTTCACCTTCAGTTTTTTGCACAGGCATTACTGTGATGAGGATTGGATAGGTGATAACATTGTTCACTGTTGGATGCTTTTGGGGTTCAAGACTCAGAACACGTTGCTGTGTTGAAATGGTCGGTCCATTTTTAAATGATTGGTGATGGTGGTACTGGTTTCCCAGGTGACGCTAGTGGTAAAGAACCTGCCTGACAATGCAGGAGACTTTAGAGATGCAGATTTGATCCCTGGGTTGGGAAGATCCCCTGGAGGAGGAAATGGCAACCCAATCCAGTATTCTTGCCTGGAGAATCCCATGGATGGAGGACCCTGATGGGCTATAGTCCATGGGGTCACAAAGAGTTGGACACGACTTAAGCACCTTAGCATGGTCTTGTACAAAGGCTGAATCACTGATAGAGATAAAAATCCTTGCTTTAAACTAGTTCCAGAAAGAGCCCTCAGCCTTTTGGAATCCCCATAGCACCCAGTCTTCAGTCAGCTATTCACTGAGCACTTACTATGTCTCAGGTCGTGTGGGGTGCTGGGCTCTGAAAAATTCTTACATCTGGTAAGATTTCTGTCTCACCTGTTTCAAACCAAAACAGGAAACAAGTAGGTTAGGTGTGTTGTTGTTCAGTCGCTCAGTCATGTCTGATTCTACTCCATGGACTGTAGCCCCCCAGGCTCCTCTGTCCATGGGATTCTCCGGGCAAGAAGACTGGAGTGGGTAGCTGTTCCCTTCTCCAGAGGATCTTCCCGACCCAGGGATTGAACCCTGGTCTCCTGCATTGCAGGCAGATTCTTTACCGTTGAGCCACCAGGGCAGCCTGTCTTGTCTGGGTAACTCCTACATATTATGTGCAAAGCCAAGGGCCACCACAGGGCCAAGCTTGGTTTTTCTTGTGCTGGAATTTGGACAGAATAAGAATTTTTCCTTCTTTTTTCTCTTATTCTCCCTTAGCAACCTTATCTTCTATTATTATTATTATTTCAAAATTATTTATTTTTAATTGGATAATTTACAATGTTCTGTTGGTTTCTGACATACATCTGCATGAATCAGCCATGTCCCTCCATCCTGAGCCTCCCTCCCACCTCCCACCTCATCCCACCCCTCCAGGTTGTCACAGAGCACCAGGTTGAGCTCCCTGTGTCATACAGCAACTTCCCACTCACTGTCTGTTTTACGTATGGTAATGTATATGTTTCACCACTACTCTCTCAACTCGTTCCACCCTCTCCTGCCCCCATCCTGATCATTTATGGATCTTTGTCCATTCTGGCATGGAGAAATCTTTATATCTGCCTTTTCTTATGATTGCAGAAAATTGTATTTTAATATATAAAAATAATATTTAGTGGCTTAAAATAGGTAATTTGGAGGTTACTATAGCAAATGTCCAGACTGTGTAAGTCTCTTCTTTTTTAAGAACTGATAAATAGTGGACTATGGAATGGTGTACTTTTGTATTTTCTGTGTATGGGCTATCTGAGTTTGTCTCCCAGTTTGCTGACTAGCATAGCTAGACACTTAACTTCGACATCATATGGGTAGTTTTTGCATATCATTTATTTTTATTTAGGTTGGGGAAAAAAAAGATAAATGATTTAATAAAGGTTCAAAATATTGACCTGAAGATTTGGTTCATGAGAGTTGAGATTCTTAAATCAACAGTATAAAATCGAGTTTTTTTATGTTGATGATCTTTTCTGTTACAACAACAGTGGAATCCCTTTACAACTGAGATGCACAGGTAGTAACTTAAAAAAACATTGTAGAAGAAACTAATTACTGAGATAGTTGGTCAACTGAATTAGTATCAAATTGTGGTCAAGCTGATCTCTCTGTGTCGGGTGTGGAGTCACAGCTACCTTTGAGCATCTCACCCTAAAATACAGAAAATCAGCCAAGTTTTCTGCTGTTTGTGTTTATTAAAATAATTTATCTGTTCATGATACAGTTTTAGAATCTGCAGTGGTTTCCAATTTTATTTCTTCTACACTTTCCAAAAGTGTAACACAATACTATCAGCCATCACATGTAGTGATTTTTTAAAAATTAATTAATTTATTTTATTTGGAGGCTAATTAGTTTATAATATTGTGATGGTTTTTGCCACACATTGACATGAATCAGCCACTGGTGTACATGTAGTGATTCTTAATGGCAGGGTCATGTCCTTTATAGGGTCGGGTGGTCCTGTTGGCATCTTAGGGTGGAGACACATGTAGTTTGGAAAGGTTCCCCCCCTCCATTGTGAGAGTCGAGGCAAGTACACATCTCAGCTAGAACCACAAACAATATTCCGGTCCTTAGAAGTAATTACATTCCCACACCCCTAAAAAGCATCTAAAAAACCAGTTGTGAATTTCAAATAAAGCAGCCTGGGAAAAGAGAAAAATTAGTTAAAATTAACTTCTACAGAGCAGTCTAATCAGACTAGACAATGTATCTTTCTATGGCAGCAGTGTGTTTATCACCAGCAGTGAGGAGGGCCTGTGCTGTTGGCCTTTCTCAGGGTAGGAAGGGAGCTCTAAGCCTTGGAACACCTGGAGAAGAACATGTGCTGGTTCCTTTCCTGTCTGGGAGGTCATCCCGTCACATTGGGATTCCAGCTTCTTGGGTGATTATGCCGGTGATGGTCCCCTCTCTCGTTTTTTCAGTCCCCATCGTGAAGCAGACTTGGGCGGGGCAGGCAGGTCACCTCGAATACTACAGTGATTACGCAGACAGCTCCATTCCGACGGTGGATCTGGGGATTCCTAACACAGATAGAGGTGAGTCCTCAGTCCTGACTGATCCTCTTACTCAGCGTGTCTATTCTGTAAATATAGTAGCTTAGGATAAAAATGAAGTATTTTATAAATACTGTAATTTTTCCCTCGTGTGAGTTTCTTTCCTTCCTCCTCACATCTATATCCATGGATGTGGACTGATTCTTGCAGTTTTGCACTGCTTTTACTATTAACAAAGGTTCTAAGTTTTTAGTTGGTCATATGTATGTGATTGACATACGTGACGATTATGCACATGACAGTTATGATAGAGTTTGATAACAGATTTTTTGTACCTTCATAATTCACTGTGGCCATAATGGGGTGTCTGTGTCTTAGGCACTGTCATGTCCAACTCTTTGCGACCCCATGGACAGTAGCCCTCCAGGCTCCTCTGTCCATGGGAGTCTCCAGGCAAGATCACTGGAGTGGGTTGCCATTCCCTTCTCCAGGGGATCTTCCCGACTCAGGGATCAAACCCAGGTTTCCTGCATTGCAGACGATTCTTTACCATCTGAGCCACCAGGAAAGCCTCCCTCCCAGAGTTAATTTTTCATATTCCCATGCAAAGTGTCTCTTCATTTAATTTTAGCCATTTATTCAGCTAGGATCATTATCTGACTGTGGTGTGCTGGCCCCTGCTAGACACTAAGGGAAACAGGAATGAAGCTGATGGTTTCCATCTTCCAGAAGCTTATGGTCTGTTATGGTCCAGGATGCATTTTGTTTGTACTTCTGAGTAGCACTTAACCACATTCTACATGGGACATATGTAGTATATAAGTTCATATAGGCATATATAATAATATAAGTAAATTGTTGAAGTACACCTGTTTTTCTCTTCAGATCGCAGGCTTTCTAATTCAAAACATTTTTTATTTCAAAAAATTGGAAGTATAAATTTGGCCACCTCACCTTCAGATGTTTATTCATCTTAATTTTTATCTATTGTTCCTACCACATTTTTCTTTAGTTTTCTGGTTCCCCCCAACCTTTTTATGAAAAAAAGAGTAGTAAGTTGATGATCTTGTTCTATAGAGTAATTTTTCTTGATTATTTTATGATACTGTCACTCATAATGTCTTGATTGATAAAGTACAGAGTAGAATCAGATACGCCATCCTGTAGTATTGATTATTCTGACAAGGTTAGTATATATATCACTAAGTCTGTCTGTTGCTGTCTGTCTTGGAAAAATGATTTCAGATTGAATTTTCTTTTTTTTTTTATCTTGCTTTTTAGACTCTAAGTTGACTCTAATACTCATATATTGATGCATTCTTGATTTGTTTTATTTTCAGTTGACCTTATTATTGCTTATATTTATATTCTACCTTATCCAAAAGGAATTTGAGATGGCCTTCAAAAATATATACCATAATGTGCTAAAATGTATTATGGTAACCATACTATAATGGTTAAAAATAAATAAAGTGATCAAGAATAAGAAAAGTAAAGGTTAAACTGAGTGCTTTGTTCTCTACTGTGTCACTTAATACTTTGTCAAATTGAGGGATTTATTCTTATTTATCAACTTGCATTCTCTTCCCAAGCATTTATTGCTGTCCTGGCCTCAGCATTTTCCATTAAAGATTTGCTATCTGTTGGCATCTAAGGGACTGTGCCTCTGATAGCGCTGTATCTTTAGTGTACATCCTAGAACTGGCCACCATGTCTGGCATATTAGAAACGTCATAGCAAATATTTACAAAATAAATGATTGACAGTATAATATTATATCTTGCACCATGGTTTCCCTAAGGTTGTAATGCCTGAGGTTCTAATATTTCTTTCAGAATAAGGAGGTCTAAGGAAAGAAGCCAGGCTCCTGTAATTTCTGCAAGACTTATCAAATTTCTTATGTGTCTGGAGTGAACTAGAGTGTTTCCTATACCTAACTTTGTGTAATTCCCCTCACCTCTCTTGGTCTTCAGTCCCTCATGTTTTATCGTTCCCACTGGTTCACTAAGTCCATGGAAATTAGAAAAGGCTGATTTTCAAAATTTCAAATTCCTAAGTGCATTCCAGGGTTTAAACTTTGACTCACAATGTTTTAAGGAAAGTAATACATTGTAAGTTTTCTTCTTACCTTTCCTAGGTCATTGTGGAAAGACATTTGCCATTTTGGAAAGATTTCTAAATCACAGCCAAGACAAAATACCATGGTTGGTCATTGTGGATGATGACACATTAATAAGGTAAGGGGTCCTCTTGTCCTCAGGTGGCTTTGAATTCTACATATATTCATAGTCAGAAACTAGGATGTGTACTTCTGCTGCTGGCCAGCATGTGGAAATAGGGACTGGATTTCACCCTCACATCTGAAACAACACCCCCCCCCCCTACAAAGGACACAGTATCTGAAATGAGTTATTTTTAAAACATGGATAGTAGACAATACAGTATAATATATATAATAATTCAAACCTAAATAATTTTAGTGTTGAAATCAAACATCAGTCATATCACTAAATTGCTTCATAAAACAAACCCCAAATCTATGCTTTATATGAAAGACACATAAACATAGTCATTCAAAAAGTCTAATGATAAAGGGATGGGTAAGGTTTGCCAAGCCAGTGGGAACAATAAAAATAAAAAATTCAATTCCCAACTCAAGCTAGGAAAAGAATCACAAAGTCAACCCAGATAAACAAGGAAGAAAATAATAATAAAGATACATGCAGAAATAATGAGGTAGAGGTCAAAAAAGCAGAGGATCAAACTAAAGAGCCAAAATTTTGGTTCCTTGAAAAACAAAAATCAACAAATTGTATTGAGTGATTTCCAGTAAATACCATTATGGGGAAAAAGCCAAGTGCATAAGAATGTATTTTGTTTCCTTCCCTATGTGTAAGAAAGAAGAGGAAGTACAACACAACCATGTGGACTTAGCTGTACAAAAAAAATGTGGGCAGATAAACTGGAAATCCACGAAGTAGTTCCCCACAGAGGGGTGGGTGGGAGCGTGGGGTAGATAGAGTTGGGGTATGTGTACCCCTTTTCTATCTCTTTGTTTAGTTTTGACTTTGGGAAGTGTGCTCATATTTTACCTATTAAAAAATAAAATGAATCTATAAGGACAGGGGAAAAATCAATAAGGATGAGGAGAAAGCTGAAACAGACAAACCAACTGTATTCCAGATGAAAACATAATCACACTGAAGGGAAAATATAAAGCAAATACTGCTGAAGACGGGTTTTAGAGCCACACCTTCAGGGGTAGAGGAGTGGGAATGCCAAACAACTCCTGAGATTTCAGTCGGTCTGGTTTTTGTCATGAAGCAACTCTGAAGGTACTTTAGGTAGGCTGTAGGACTGAGTAGATGGCTAAGTGGTAATAGTGTTGGTTGGGAGCCACTGTTCTCACTGTGGAAGGACATGGGATGGGCCAGGTCAAGCTGACAGGCTGGAAGACTGGAAGCAGAGAAATCTGCAAGAATTCATAATTTCTATTAGACTCATGGTTTTTACAGTGTGTGTGTGTGTGCACACGCATATCTTTCTAGTTATTCACACCAAGAAGACCAGATGCAAAGATCCCCAGTAGCACTGAGCACCTAATGAACAGAACTAATATTGCAACTTTACTACTAAAAGGAACCGGGCCTTCTCAGAGAAATAGCTGATTTTAAGGTTGAGGCAAGGAAGCTTCCCTTGTAGCTCAGCTGGTTGAGAATCTGCCTGCAGTGCAGGAGATCCAGGTTTGATCCCTGGGTCAGGGAAGATCCCCTGGAGAAGGAAATGGCAACCCACTCCAGTATCCTTGCCTGGAAAATCTCATGGACAGAAGAGGCTGGTGGGTGGCAGTCCATGGGGTCGCAAAGAGTCGGGCACGACTGAGCGACTAACACTTACTTACTTACTTACTTAAAGAAGATATAGGAAGACATTTTAACATTTTTTTTTTTTATGCCAGAGAGTTAGGAAGTGCTTAGGAAAAAAAGAACAGGAAGAAAAGTGCATGTTAAGAGGACACAGGAGCAAGCTTGAAGAGGTTCCCGTTGGCGGAATCTGGGACAAGAGCATCAGTGTCATTGAGGATGATAATGGATTATGAACCATGACAATTAGGAGGCAGTGAGTTCGTGCTTATAATAAAAGAGTAATGAGGCAGATCCGGCTCCATAACAAAATACCAAATAATAAACAAAATAATTTATGTTAAACAACAGAAATTTATTTCTCATTTTGGAGGCTGGGAAGTCCAAGATCAAGGTGCTGGCGAGGCGGGTTTCTAAGGCTCTTCTCTTGGTTTGAGGGTGGCCGCTGGCCTCGTGTGTGCTCACGGGGCCTCATCTTTGTCTGCCATGGAGAGCGTTCTCTGGTGTCTCCTCTCATATGGACACGAGTTCTGTTGCATCCGAGTCCTACCCTGGTGACTTCACTGAACCTCCTTCTAGGCCCTGACAGCTTACGGGGAACCGTGTCAGATTTGTGATCTCCGAAGAAGAAGATTTCACTTTGCGACCAGGGACCAGGCTTGATCACTCAAGAGCTTTTGTGCAGCAGAGTTTTATTAAAGTATAAAAGGGGACAGAGAAAGCTTCTGACAGAGACATCGGAAGGGGATGGAGAGTGCCCCCCTTGATAGTCTAAGCAAGGGAGTTACATACTTTTTAAATTGGTTATTACAGTAAATCGAAAGAATGTCTCAAGGTAGTAAACATCTTACTAGACCCACTCCCATAATTTATATTTTAAAATAACAGGGTTAGCCAGAAGGTTTTCAGAAAGGAGAGCCTATCCTCAAGCAGGATGCATTGTTGTTATATAATCCTTAGTACAGAGTTTAAACTGAGTTGTTTGTTGTGCAATCATCAGTTCTGGGCTTAAAGGAACCTTATGTGACTGAGACTAAGGAATGTAGACGAAAGAAAAAAGATGTTTGTCTTTTCCTCCTCCTTGAGAATTCCAGACCCCGTCTCCGCTTCTAGAGCCCCAGACCCCTTTCTCCTCCTTGGGGACCCAGAACTTCTTATCAATCTGCCTAGGAATTGACTCTCTCAGCCCCATCTCCAAATATAGTCACGTGGGGGGTTAAGGCTTCAGCATATGAATATTGTGCGTGTATCACAGTTCAGTCCATAGCGGGCAGGTTCTGGCTAGCAGGGAGTGAGGAGTTCTCACTGGTTGATGGAGTTGGAAAAGTCATCTCTCTGACACCATCCGAGTAAAGACCGATTCAGGCAAAAATCACTGACAGATGCCAAACTAGGGATAAGTTTTGATGAGGACCAGGATACTTGCTAGTGTTAAAGTGTCTGCTGGAGACTCTGAGAAACAGCAAAGGGAAAACAGCAAGTGTCCAGGGGAGACCCCGGGCAGCACCGTGTGATCAAAACAGACACTCCCAGTGGAGGACAGGCAGACACCGCAGGCCAGACAGCATGCCTTCTTTATCCCTGCACCTGAGAATGCGTAACCTTGCCTTTGTTATGAAACATCAGACGAACCCAAGATGAAGACAAATCTATTAAAAGGGGGGTGGGCATTTATTTTTTAAAAATACCAGTGTCATGAAAGATTAAAAAAACTGAGAGGAGATGAAACTGAGAATAAAGTGAATGATAAATGCATTTTTCTGAGCAGCTCATGGATATTCCCACAGCCCTGTGGAAGCTGTCACTGTTGACACACGACAAGGAGGCATAGGGGCTGGAGGTATAAACAGACACAGAAAGCCACGGATTAGGGAAGCCTCCCTAGAGGAGGGCGTAAGTACAGTGCAGTGGGGTGTCACAATCTGAAGTCTCCCTGGAAAGCTTTGCTGCTCAAATTCCCTTCCCACCTTGCCTTCACCTGCCTGCAAAGGACTCATCTGTACTTTACCTTCCTTTTTTAGCCATCAAGTATTGTAAAAAATACCAGGTGGGTCTGAAAAGGTACACTGAGGAGTTCATTCAGTGGGGAGCAGGCCACTGGCCACCCCTCCTTCCTTGACCAGCCACCCTCCCCATCCACACAAGGCGGCCACTACTGGTCGGGGCTTGTGAAAACTGGGGAGGAGACCCTTTTTTCTCAGTTTCTCTCCTGTTTCCAGTGATGTACAGTGTACATCAACTTTTTTTCTTTTTTTTTTTTTTTAAATCTTTCTTCTGTAAGTCTCCTGAATTTCATCTCTGTGACTGACAGAGTATTGCAGAGCATAACCAGTGGGGTGTAAGAACCGTAAAATACGTATTCTGCAGACACATTTGAATTAAGGAACTGTCACTTCTGTTCCCTTGGGAATCTTAGCATCTCCAGGCTCCAGCACCTGCTGAGCTGCTACGACGCCCGTGAACCTGTGTTTCTGGGAGAGCGTTACGGCTATGGGCTGGGCACCGGCGGCTACAGCTACGTCACAGGAGGAGGAGGGTAACTATAAGCTTGGCTTTCTGGAAATTACACTTCTATTTCCAGGATGCAGGGGTGGGTCTGTGGCCACAGGCTCTAGGCTGATACCTGAGTGTTCTGTAAATGGTGGGGAGATGTTACTATGACAGGAACATGAACATTAAAAAGAACCCATGGTGAAGAACATTTTATTCCTTGAAGAAATTATATATATATATATATATATATATATATATATATATATATATATATATATATATAAATGTATGTATATATAGATGATATATATATAGGAATATCAGAGAAGTTTGTAGGAATGTGACTGCTTCTAGGCGGCCATTTCAGTTCAGTTCAGTTCAGTCGCTCAGTCGTGTCTGACTCTTTGCGACCCCATGAATTGCAGCACGCCAGGCCTCTCTGTCCATCACCAACTCCCGGAGTCTACCCAAACCCATGTCCATTGAGTCGGTGATGCCAACCAACCATCTCATCCTCTGTCGTCCCCTTCTCCTCCTGCCCCCAATCCTACCCAGCATTAGGGTCTTTTCCAATGAGTCAACCCTTCTCATGAGGTGGCCAAAGTATTGGAGTTTCAGCTTCAACATCAGTCCTTCCAATGAACACCCAGGATTGATCTCTTTTAGGATGGATTGATTGGATCTCCTTGCAATACAAGGGACTCTCAAGAGTCTTCTCCAACACCACAGTTCAAAAGCATCAATTCTTCAGCGCTCAGCTTTCTTCACCGTCCAACTCTCACATCCATACATGACCACTGGAAAAACCATAGCCTTGACTAGACGGACTTTTGTTGGCAAAGTAATGTCTCTGCTTTTAAATATGCTATCTAGGTTGGCCATAACCTTCCTTCCAAGGAGTAAGCGTCTTTTAATTTCATGGCTGCAATCACCATCAGCAGTGATTCTGGAGCCCCAAAAAATAAAGTCTGACACTGTTTCCACTGTTTCCCCATCTATTTCCCATGAAGTGATGGGACCAGATGCCATGATCTTAGTTTTCTGAACGTTGAGCTTTAAGCCGACTTTTTCACTCTCCTCTTTCACCTTCATCAAGAGGCTCTTTAGTTCTTCTTCACTTTCTGCCATAAGGGTGGTGTCATCTGCATATCTGAGGTTATTGATATTTCTCCCGGCAATCTTGATTCCAGCTTGTGTTTCTTCCAGCCCAGCGTTTCTCATGATGTACTCTGCATATAAGTTAAATAAGCAGGGTGACAATATACAGCCTTGACGTACTCCTTTTCCTATTTGGAACCAGTCTATTGTTCCATGTCCAGTTCTAACTGTTGCTTCCTGACCTGCATACAGGTTTCTCAAGAGACAGGTCAGATGGTCTGGTATTCCCATCTCTTTCAGAATTGTCCACAGTTTATTGTGATCCACACACTCAAAGGCTTTGGCATAGTCAATAAAGCAGAAATAGATGTTTTTCTGGAACTCTCTTGCTTTTTCGATGATCCAGCAGATGTTGGCAATTTGATCTCTGGTTCCTCTGCCTTTTCTAAAACCAGCTTGAACATCTGGAAGTTCACGGTTCACATATTGCTGAAGCCTGGCTTGGAGAATTTTGAGCATTACTTTACTAGTTTTGATCATCTGTTTGAATGAAAAAAAATTTTGGATATAGATTTTCATTTCAGAAAATAATTCATTAGACTTCTTAATTATCTGGTGCTTATTGATTGTATTTGGGGAAAAGAGTAGTTACAGAAGTTTAGATTTAAGCAATTATGTGATATTTGTGTGGGATTTATGGGTTTTAAATATAGTTAAGAATCAGTGCTTTTCAGTAAGCTTCTGTCTAATCTCTTACGGGGAGAGATTTTGATTTGATGTGTGTAGGTGAATCAATCAAGCAGTTAGTCTGTTCTGTTGTTTCTATAGTATTTGCTGCTGGGTATTCAGGGAGATCTTATCCACTGTACTGATTTACATGTATTCAGCAGGTTTGTTGAGTATCCATTATGTGGTAGGCAGCATTCACTGGATTGTAGATTTCTGAACCCTTGGATTTTTTATTCTCACTTTGCAATCCCCTAGGTTAGAACCGGGCCTACGACTACAGGGTGGTGTTCCAGGGGTTCCTGTGTTGGTCTGGCCTGGTTAGTGGTGACTGCAACATGGTTGTGGAGGTGGCCTTTCCTAGTGATAACCAGGCCCGAGCAGGTACTGATCTTTGTTGATCTACCTGAGGCCATTAGCAGTAGGGAGCAGGGGTCCATGGGGGCCTTGGAGAAGACACTAAAGTATCAAGCTGAGGAGTGTTGAGCTCGTCATCATTTAAGAAGGTTCCGGCTCTTCGCAGCCTTGTGGTGATGCATTAGTATCCTGGGTGATGGGCTGGTGCCCATTAAGCCAGAGTTTCCCCTTTTGTAAAGGGTAGTGAAGGACAGGGAAGCCTGTCATGCTGCAGTCCATGGGGTTGCAAGGGGTCGGACAGGACTGAGCGACTGAACAGCTGTGCTTCATACTTGGGTTGATATATTTTGCAGCAGGAATGTGTTAATACTTTGACCCCAGAAGGGGCAGCCATAGCCTCCCGGCCCCCCGCCCCTCGTCCTCCTCCCGGCGGTGCTGCTGTCAGAGACTCTCTGGTCCTCTCGCTCCCTGCTCAGAGGTTGCGCTGCCTTCCCGTTGCTGTTAGTGTGAACCCTCTCCTACTGCAGACATCTGACGAGAAGATGATCACTCAGATTTCAACCAGACTCACACTGACCTGGATTGGGCCTCACTTTTAACCGCCTCTCATTGACCTAACCCCAAGCCCTCCCAGGTGCACGAGACCCGGCCTTGGGGCTACATCTGTAGCCTGTCTTTCCTCCTGCCTTCCCTCTCGCCTGGGCAAGGCTCTTCCCTGGAAGCCGGCTCATCTAGGCTTCCACTCACTCATCTCTTCAGCAGTTCCTTAGGTTAGTGTGATTTGTATCTTATTTGGAGTTTTCTTTGCGGGACCAGGGGAGTGGAAGTCTTTCGCGCCCTTGTACAGCCCCTCATTTCCATTGGGATAAAGTCCAGTTTCCTCACTGGGGCTCACCAGGCTTGCCTGTCTTGGCAGATGCTGTTTTATCATCTTAGCCTCGTTTATCTGCACCCTCATCCTGAGAGAATTCGTGCTGAACCTCTTTCAGTTCCTCAGAGGTGCTGTCTTTTAACCCTTGCCTCACATATGGCATCTACTGGTCTCTTCATAGAACAGTTCCCCACTCCCCCCACCCCCACCCCCGGCCACCTGGCTAATCCTTCTGCTTCTTGTGGACAATATATCACTCTCAAGCCCTAAGCTAGTCTGGCTCCTGAATCTGGGTTTGATACCTTCCTCATATACACGAAGCACATTATGCCGACCATTATCATTTAATTGCCTATTTACTTTCCTGTTTTCCACCCAAATTATGAATTATTTGAAGGCGGCACCTGCATCTCATTTCTCATTCCATCCTCACCTCCTATTTTGGAGACGCAGTTTTACAGGGTCCAGGGGACAAATGAATAAGCAGATGCATGAACACTGGTACTGATCTTTATATGACTATCATGGACCAGTGTAATGTTCTGTTCATAGCAGCACTTAACAAAGATGCAGAAGCATTCTTCATGAGATTGTCTCATTTTTGCCTTTAATAAAAGCTGCAGGCATAATAGTTTCTCTGATGTTACAAGAGACTTTTCTGATGATCTAGCTTAAGACCCAACATGCTTTTTTTCTAAACAACAAGTCAGAATCAATCAATGCCTTTTAAAAACCAGTTAATGGATCACAACCAACATTTAAAACTAATGAAATATAGAACAGAACAGAATAAAATAGATATGTAGCAAATGTTTTGTGTATTTTTCAGTTTTACACACATATACAAAACATAAATGGTTACATATGCACTGTGTTTCTTGTTTCCTCACTGTGGTTTAGAGTCAAGTAAGTTTTTGAAAACCATTGCTTTAAATCACCCTCTTAAGCCCCAGGGTTATCAGGGATAACCCAGGAGTGTGGACTCCAGTGAGGTATGTGTGGAAAATGAGACCTTTGCAATATTAGAATCCAGTTGTCTGTTTTCCACTTCGTTGCTTACTCCTTGAAAGTTTGGGTAATTAGAGACAATTAGTTCAATAACTGTTTTATTAAAAAATGTTTACATATGTTTGGGTATGAAGCTGTGGTCAGGATGTCATTGGTGTTTTGGCTGCTCCTTGGAAGAGGCCTTGGCACTGTTGCCCAGAGAGGCCACCATGACCTGTTCATTTGCTCAGAGCCCAGGACAGGTCTGGCCTGTTTCTGACACACTTTATCTTCTGCAGGTGTCTTGATTTGCTGATATTCCCTTGGGCAAGTCCCTGACTCCTATTTTAGTTTTACTTATTTTTAAAATTATTTTTAAAATTACTATGTTGTATATTAAAGGAAGTCATATTATTAGTCTTATAGCCTTTCAGCATCTTTTTTATAATTAACATTTTTTACTTTTATTTTTTTAACTGATGATTTACACAGTGTTGTACTAATTTCTGCTATACAGCAAAGTGACTCAGTTATACACATATAGACATTCTTTTCAAATATTCTTTTCCACTATAGTTTATCCCAGGAGATTGGATATAGTTCCTGTGCTATTCAGTAGGACCTTGTAGTTTATCCATTCTAAATGCAATAGCTTGCATCTATAAAGAGAAGGAAATGGTAGCCCACTCCAGTATTCTTGCCTGGAAAATTCCATGGACAGTGGAGCCTGGTGGGCTGCAGTCCCTGGGGTCGCAAATAGTCGGACATGACTGAGTGACTAACACCTACATCTATAACTCTAAACTCCCACTCCATCCCTCTTTCTCCCCGTTGGCAACCACAAGTCTCTTTTCTATGAGTCTGTTTCTGTTTTGTAGATAGATTCATTTGTGCCATGTTTTAGATTCCACATAAAAGCGCTATCGCATGGTATTTGTCTTTCTGACAACTTCACTTAATATGATAATCTCTAGCTGCATCCATGTTGCTGCAAGTGGCATTATTTCATTTTGTTTTTAATGACTAAGTAGTATTCCATTGTGTGTGTGTGTGTGTGTGTGTGTGTGTGTGTATCACATCGTTTTCATCCATTCATCTGTTAGACATTTTAGCTTCCGTGTCTTGGCTGTTGTGAATAGTGCTGTGAATACAGGGGTGCATGTCTCTTTTGAATTAGAGTTTTGTCTGAGTGGGATTGTTGGATCATATGGTAATTCTACTTTTAGTTTTCTGAAGAACCTCTATACTGTTTTCCATAGTGACTGCATCAATTTACATTCTTACCTACAGTGTAAGCGAGTTCCCTGTTCTCCACACCCTCTCCAACATTTGCTATTTGTAGACTTTTTAATGATGGCCATTTTGACCAGTGTGAGGTGGTGCCTCATTATAGTTTTAGATTCTCATTTCTGTAATAATTAGCGATGTTGAACATCTTTTCCTGTGCCTACTGGCTGTCTGTATGTCTTCTTTGGAGAAATGTCTATTAAGGTCTTCTGCCCAGTGTTTGATTGGGTTGTTTTCCTGTTGAGCTGTATGAGCTATTTGTATATTTTGGAGATTAAGCCCTTGTTACATCATTTGCAAATATTTTCACCCATTCCATAGGTTATCTTTCTTTTATGACTTCCTTTGCTGTACAAAAGCTTGTAAGTTTGATTAGGTCCCATTTGTTAATTTTATTTCTATTGTCTTGGGAGGCTGACCTAAGAAAAATCATTGTACCATTTATGTTGGAGAAGGTTTTACCTATGCTGTTTTCTAATTTTATGGTATCATGTCTTACATTTAAGTCTTTAAGCCATTTTGAGAGTCACTGATGAATGCTCGATTTTTAAGAGAGGCAGTTCATGGTGAGTTTCAAACCCGCAGTTCCCTTTTGTATAGTTCATAGCACCATTTTTCTTCTTGTACAGCTGTATTTCCTTGTATCAGCTTAAATAAAGAGCTTCTTTTTCCTCTTGTCATATTCCATCCAGTCTCCTGACATCTCAGCAAAGGCCAGGAGTGTCTTCCATGTTTCTGCTTCACCAGCCGTGGTCACTGGTGCTAGTTACACAGTTCTGAACTGAGCCCGGCTGAGCGGGAATGGATGTGTTTGCATCAGGGACTGTGCTCAAGGGCTCCGTCCTGTTTCTCTCCCTCAGGAAGAGCTTTGCAAAAGTGGCTTTGTTCTCATTTGTTGGATCATGAGACCTTTACTGAGGACTTACTGTGAGATCGTCTATTTGATGATGGGAATATATGGATACATAGATAAGTTTTGCCGTCAGTAAAGTCTTTGCTTATTGGGAGTGAATTTTGAATCATCTTAGTCCTGTCAGCTCTTGGGTTATTCATGATATGAAAACATCTAGTACTACTGTAGGACCAGAAGGGAGACCAGAAACTGATCTGTATTTAAAAAGAGGAGAATTTACTGCAGGAACTTGGTACAAGAGTATTGGAAAGGGCCAGTGGAGTAAGAGGGAGCTGGTGGCTTTACTCAGAGCTCAGGAAGTGCTGTTGTCCCCGAGGCTAGAGGGGCGAAGGTGCTGGTTTCGGGAGCCGTTGGTACAGGTTGCTGCGGCCACTGCTGCTGTCAGGTTACCAGCGCAGCTCCCAGGGTGGACCCAGGACTGGCTCCCACTCCTGCTTGGGAACCATCCCTAAAGCTCTGCCAGCCTGTGCCCGCGCTCCTGGAGCCCGTGGCTCCTGCACCCTGAACCCCTGCCTCTGTATAGAGACCACCCAAGCCAGGAGCAGATGGTCTCCTCCAGGGATGTGCCCCTTGTTGTCAGGATGAAGCCAGGACGTAGCTGGCCAGGGAGTCTGGAGGGTACTGCAAAGTTTCTAGCTTCCTGCAGCACTGGGGAGAGCACAGAAAGGCAGGAATGGTGTGAGTTCCACTAGGATGTACCTGGCGTATCAGGTCAAGCAGGGTTTTAGCACCAGTGGAGGCAAATCAGTCTCTTTCTCCCACCACCCTTCTCAAAATCACCTTAAGGAGGCTTCTGTGAGCAGGAATCACGTGGACCACGCATGTTTTTCAGTTAGATTTGATCTCATTGTCAGTTATCACCTGTATGACTTAGGTACCTTGTGTATCTGGGTCCATCTGCCTGCTGGGGGAATGTTGGCAGATTTTGTTACTGATCTCATTAAGCCTGTGTGAACTTACAAACTCTTCTAATTTTCCAGTGACATACTAGAAAAAGAATAATGCCTATTTATTTGTATATAAGATATATATGAAGAAATACAATTACTTATAAATATCTTAAAAGTGATTTTTATGAAACACTACTGATGTTAACATCTTTCTGAGAAACGTGGCTCTCAACTCTTATTTCCTCAGTTAGATTACCAGTCGCAAGGACCTAACTGCCTTCTCTGTCTGCTCTGGCTTCCCCCAGAATGGTCTTCAGCAGAGAGGCCATCAGGAGACTTCTCGCCAGCAAGTGTCGCTGCTACAGCAACGATGCTCCAGATGACATGGTCCTGGGGATGTGCTTCAGTGGGTTAGGAATCCCCGTGACACACAGCCCTCTCTTCCATCAGGTGAGAAGAAGGATTTTATTCCTACCTCAGAGTGGGAGATGGGGATTTTCTTCTCACTTGAAGATCCTACTTTGTTCTCTTCACATATTCTTCTGGAAACAGTCTTAAGAACTGTGTAGACAGGCTCCAGGGGGGACATCTTTAACTAGACCTGTTTGTCCAGAGGTTTGATGCTGTACCTGTACCGCATGAAGACGGAACACAGAAACATGCAAAATGAAATGGTGCTTGACCTGCATCCTTGCATGCAGGACCAGGTAAAAGCTGTTCCTTCCCTCCACCTCCTTTTGTGTTAAAAAAAAATTGATGGCATTTAGAAACTATCAGATGCTGTTTAGAAATATCAGGACTGACCCAATATTGTCCTGCTTACCACCCAGTGTTTGCAGTTCTCCACTGGCCTCAGTCTTTACAGCATTGGCTGCCTTTTTATTGGGCTTTCTCCCCTTTGGTTGCTTTTGAACTAATTAAATTTCAGTATAGTATTTCAATAAGCATATATTCTAGGGGCTATAGAAGAGATGAGGTGATGTTCACAAGGGGTGGTTGGTGCTAATAAGGTCACCATCCTGCAATGTGGGGTAAAAAGGAACTCCTATTACATTATTTTTACATTTTATGTAAAATTTTACAAAATAACCATAGCTCACACCCATTGTTGAGAAATTCAAAGCTTTTTGAAATTGGAAATATTTAAATGCACATGTATTTTAAGTGTCCTCCCTGACATTGAAAATATAGTCTTCATGCTTTATTCAATAACCAGTAGCCATATAGAGACTTGGGCATGACAGAACACTGCAGAAGAACTTGAACAAGGCACAGAGAGTGCTTAAGTTACCAAGAAAAGCAGAATCCATTTTTTGTGTTCTTGAGGACTGCAAGGAAGGATAAAAAAAAAAGAACTTTACAAAAAGAAATGTCTGAGAAGCCACCTCCTTGGTACAAGTCAGAAGGTACTCTGCCATCTTTTAAAACCTTGAGCCTATGTGTGGTGTTCTGAGGACTTAGAAAAGCAGGCTATCCTCTCTGACCCCTCTCTCTTATTCTATCTCATAATGTGTCACTCACAGAAAGGAAGGACAATGAAAACTGTTGGTGTATAAGGGAAATAATTTGTCACTGGTAATATTACAGTGTTGGGGCTTCCCAGGTGGCTCAGTGGTAAAGAACCCGATGCAAGAGTTGCAGGTTCGATCCCTGGGTCGGGAAGATCCCCTGGAGGGAGGGCATGGGAAGCCACTCCAGTATTCTTACCTGGAGAAATCCCATGGCCAGAGGAGACTGCTGGGCTACAGTCCAAGGGGCTGCAAAGAGTTGGACATGACTGAGCACACACAGCACACAGCATGGTCTTAGTGTTTTATAGCAGCTTCTTTAGGGAAGAATTCATTAGTAAATGAAGCGATAAGGAGAAAAGAAAGAAGGAAAATAATCAGTAAGTAAAAGTCCTTTGAAGGTAATTTAAAAAGTGTTATTTCCCATACTTTAAAACTCTTGATTTTGCTAATTCATATAATAAATTTTAAACCTTTCCAAAGTCATAAAGTATGCTTAAAACCCATCCTCCCCAACAGACACTGCTTTATCTTCCAATTCTTAAGCCTCTTTTAAGAGAGTTTGCTCTGATTTGGAGATTACTTTCCTTTTGTAATGTTTGAACACTGGAAAGAGTTGGACATGACTGTGTGACTAACACTTTCACACCAGAGAGTGTATCTGTTCATATTGAGAAAGAGAGAAAATCTAGGATTCTTGGTGAGTTAGAGTGGGTGTGTGGAAACAAGCTTGGATTCAAAGTTGTCTGGGCCCCATTCCTTCTCTTTTGAGTCAGGGAAGGTTATTGTGAAATCACAGGTTCAGAACAGGCCTCAAGGAATGTCTAGTATAGCTCTCTGTTAAAAACAAAGTGTCTAGAGCATGTGGTTTTTCTGTGCTTCCAAAATTATATGCCAGTGAATCTTCTGCAGAAAATTGTCAAAATAACCATTTCAGGACTCTGGAAGTCAACCAGAAAGCACTGAGAAGCATGAAATCCTGAAAAACTACTGTAGTTTGGGGTAAGAGCAACAGAGTCGGAGGCCTTTCTGGCTGATACCCCCAATCCTACCTGATTTCCATCCCAGCTTGGCTGGAGAGAGCAGCAGTTTGAGCAGTATTGACCAGGTTGGAAATAAAACAAAACAACAGGTTTCCTATCAGAGGGGGTGAACTTGATTGGAAAGAGATGAAAACCCACAGCTAAGATTGTCAAACTTAGGTAGGAAACAAACGAGAAAAACCTACATCTTCACAGGCCTGAGATTGTAGTTTCATTTATGGTGAAGAAATTACTTGTCAGAAGTTTAATATCTAATCCCCTGGAAATAAGAGCATAGTAGAGGTAGATGGCTTCCCTGGTGGCTCATTGGTAAAGAATCCGCCTGCAATGCAGGAGATGTGGGTTCCATCCCTGGGGTGGGAAGATCCACTGGAGGAGAAAATAGCAACCTACTCCAGTTTTCCTGCCTGGGGAAATCCCATGGACAGGGGAATCTGGCAGGCTATACAGTCCTTGGGGTCACAAAGAGTCAGACATGACTGAGTAACTAAACAAAGCAGGGCTAGATAAGCCAGCCACAATTCTCTGGCCCACTGGGAAGCTCTGTGTATGCACATGGGGCAGTGGATGAACCTGGGAGAAAGTAAAAGCCAAGGCATGTTTGAAAATCCACTGAACTTTTAAATTTTTAAACATCCTTTGCAATCCACACATAGACTGAAGGCTTATGAACTTGAGATGTGTGAGTTCAGTCTCTGCTTATATTATAATCTAATATAGTTGATTAGATTAAGTTGTTCAGGCATAGGAATGACTTCTAGAAAGTCATGCTAAAAAATAAAAATGAGAATTAAAGCTTGAGGAAAAAAGCAGCCACACACTCCAGGGAGAAGGAGTCTATGGTGTAAGTTCAAGTAAGTTAGTCTTTTTATTATAAAGAGTAGTAAAAGTGAACAAATTTCTGAGCTGCTATAACACATTATTTAAAATAGCCAGTTTCCAACCAATTATGGTGAAAGGTGCCAAGAAACATATTCAGGGAGAAATGTAGTCAACAGAAATGGACTCCGAATGGGGCTAGATATTAGATTTGACAGACAGAGGCTTCAAAGCACCTAATTAAAAAATTTTTAAAAAAAAACTGTAATCAAAGAATTAAAGGAAATGTTACAGTAACTCAACGAATAGCAAATCTTAATAGAAAAATAGAAACTTTGATAAAGAACCAGATGAAAACGCTATAGTTAAAAAACCCAAGAAATGAGAAATTATCTAGATGAACTTAACAGTAGATTGGAGATGCAAAAGAAACAGCAAGTTTGAAGGCAGATGAATAGAAATTACCTAATCCAGAGGACAGAAACAAGACTAAAGAAAGATAAACAGAGCCTCAAAATGGTAAAACGAAGTATACCAACATACGTTTAATGGGGGTTCTTTTTTTAAAATAGAAGGGAGAAAAAATGGGACAGCTTTTTTTTTTTTTTTTTTTAAGAAGAAACAACATTTTCTCAGATGTTGTAATGAGAAACAATCTGTTGATCTGAGGAACTCAACAAGGACCTTATAGGATAGTCAGGAAAAGAATTACACGTGAACATGTTGTAGTTTAATCGCTGAAAAACAATGACAGAGTGAAAATCTTAATTAAAAAAACTCATGAAAATTGAAATTAAAATGTTATTGGCTAATGTCTCATTAGCAATAATAGAGACCTGAAGGCAGAAAGAAAAGGAAGAAATTTAACCAACAATTCTGTATCAGTAAAACTATCCTTCCAAAATGAAAGTGGAATAAAGACATTACCAGATAAACAAAAAGTGAGAACTTTTTGCTAGTAGACATTCCCTTCCCTTAAAAAAAAAAACTAAAGAAAATCCTTTGGGCTGAGAGAAAATGATACCACATGGTACCTGGAATATATAAGGGAGGGATTAAGTACATTAGAAAGACCATATGTATATACATGCTTGTGTGTATATATATATATATATATATATATATATATATACACACATGTATATAAAATTAAGAAAAAAATGGGTATATGACCATAAAATATCTGTATGTGTATATACACATATCTTACCACAAGCACTGGAACAAAGGGAATCACTTTGCTGTACACCTGAAACTAACACAACATTGTAAATCGACTATATTTCAATTTAAAAAATGGTATAAAAAACAAACAAAAAAAATACACCGTGCAACCAGCTGATCACAAGAGAGCTCGAGTGGCTATAGTAATATTAAAAGCAATACATTTTAAGAACAGAAATACTACTAGACAGAAAGTGGGACATTTCATGACAAATGAAAATAAAACGATTATAAACACATGTATACAGCTGACAGATTTTCACATTACATGAAACAAATGGACAGAATTGAAAAGAGAAATAGACAAGTATTAGCTACTTGACTTGTCACATAAAAAATATTTCATCTGACAATAAACATTCTTTTCAAATGTATATGGAACATTCTCCAGGATGGACCATAAGCTAAGTCATATTGTTTTGCCCAATATATTTAAAAGGATTGAAAGCATACATAATATACCCCCCAGAACAATGGAATGAAATTAGAATCAACAGAAAATGGGGAAATTCCCCCAATATTTGGAAATTAAACAACACACTTTAAAATAACCCTTGGGTCGAAAAGAGAAATCATAAGGAAAATTAGAAAATACCTTGAATGGAATTAAAATGAGAACACAACATATCCAAAAATTTGAGTTCAGCTATAGAGTGGTTAGTAGGAAATGTATAGTTTTAAATATGTTGTGCTGTGCTGTGCTTCCCTGGTGGCTCAGACAGTAAAAAATCTGCCTGCAATGCAAGAGACCTGGGTTTGATCCCTGAGTCGGGAAGATTCTCTGGAGAAGGACATGGAACCCACTCCAGTATTCTTGCCTGGAGAATCCCATGACAGAGGAGGTTGGTGGGCTACAGTCCATGGGGTCACAAAGAGTCGGACACAACTGAGCAACTAACACTTTCACAAGATAGAGGGCTGCTAGGAAATTTACAGTTTTAAACATGTGCTATACTGCACAGTTGCACTCATCTCACATGCTAGTAAAGTAATGCTCAAAATTCTCCAAGCCAGGCTTCAGCAATATGTGAACCGTGAACTTCCAGATGTTCAAGCTGGTTTTAGAAAAGGCAGAGGAACCAGAGATCAAATTGCCAATATCCGCTGGATCATCGAAAAAGCAAGAGAGTTCCAGAAAAACATCTATTTCTGCTTTATTGACTATGCCAAAGCCTTTGACTGTGTGGATCACAACAAACTGTGGAAAATTCTGAAAGAGATGGGAATACCAGACCATCTGACCTGTCTCTTGAGAAACCTGTATGCAGGTCAGGAAGCAACAGTTAGAACAGGACATGGAACAACAGACTGGTTCCAAATAGGAAAAGGAGTACGTCAAGGCTGTATATTGTCACCCTGCTTATTTAACTTATATGCAGAGTACATCATGAGAAATGCTGGGCTGGAAGAAACACAAGCTGGAATCAAGATTGCCAGGAGAAATATCAATAACCTCAGATATGCAGATGACACCACCCTTATGGCAGAAAGTGAAGAAGAACTAAAGAGCCTCTTGATGAAGGTGAAAGAGGAGAGTGAAAAAGTTGGCTTAAAGCTCAACGTTCAGAAAACTAAGATCATGGCATCTGGTCCCATCACTTCATGGGAAATAGATGGGGAAATAGTGGAAACAGTGTCAGACTTTATTTTTTGGGGCTCCAGAATCACTGCTGATGGTGATTGCAGCCATGAAATTAAAAGATGCTTACTCCTTGGAAGGAAGGTTATGGCCAACCTAGATAGCATATTTAAAAGCAGAGACATTACTTTGCCAACAAAAGTCCGTCTAGTCAAGGCTATGGTTTTTCCAGTGGTCATGTATGGATGTGAGAGTTGGACGGTGAAGAAAGCTGAGCGCCGAAGAATTGATGCTTTTGAACTGTGGTGTTGGAGAAGACTCTTGAGAGTCCCTTGTATTGCAAGGAGATCCAATCAATCCATCCTAAAAGAGATCAATCCTGGGTGTTCATTGGAAGGACAGACGTTGAATCTGAAACTCCAATCCTTTGGCCACCTCATGCGAAGAGTTGACTCATTGGAAAAGACCCTAATGCTGGGTAGGATTGGGGGCGGGAGGAGAAGGGGACGACAGAGGATGAGATGGTTGGATGGCATCACCGACTCGATGGACATGGGTTTGGGTAGACTCCGGGAGTTGGTGATGGACAGAGAGGCCTGGCATGCTGCAATTCATGGGGTCGCAAAGAGTCGGACACGACTGAGCGACTGAACTGAACTGTGCTGTGCTGTGCTTAGTTGCTCAGTCATGTCTGACTCTCTGCGATGTTAGAAAGGAATAAAGATATTAAATCAATAGTCTTAAGTTTCTGCATTGAAAAGCAGAAAAATATAGAATCAAATCTGAACTATGTGAAGTAAAACATTAAAGATCAGAGCACAAATGATGAAATAGGAAACAGAAAATCAGTTAAGCCAAAAATTAGTTCTAATTTGATAAACCTTTAGCTAGCTTGACCAACAGAAAACCAGTTGTTTTGTTTTTTCTGTTGTTTGTTGGTTAGTTGCTAAGCTGTGTCCAACTCTTTTGCAACCCTGTGGACTGTAGCCCATCAGGCTTCCTTGTCCATGGGCTTTCCCAGGCAAGAATACTGGAGTGGGTAGCCATTCCCTTCTCCAGGGGATCTTCCCCGCCCAGGGATCCAACCTGAGTCTCCTGCATTGCATAAGAGAAGATGTAAGTTGCCAAACTCAGAAGTGAAAGAGGGGCATCATTATATACCCTACCAAAATTATGCCAACAAATTAGAGAATTTAAATGAAGTGGAGAAATTTCTAGAATCACACTTTTTAAGCAAGTCTATTTCTCAAGAAGAAATAGAAGATGTATTTAAACCTATGTACACTGATGAAATTGAATTAGAGAAGCAGCAAGAATGCTTCCCAACTCAGTTTATGATGTCACAGATGTACGCTGTATCCCCAGGAGCGAGCACTAAGAAAATTACTTAAAAACAGCTAAAAAATTAACAAAGGAATTAAAAGGGGACATCACAAAAGTAAACTACAGGCCAGTGTCACTCTTGAACACAGATGCAAAAATCCATAATAAAATGTTAACCAGCCAAATCTAGCAATATGTCAAAATTGTTGCTTGTTTTTCACACTTAAAAATGAACTGTTGGGAGGTACAATTACATCTAACAGGAAAAAATAAATCCATAATACCTTTGCCTCTGTTGACGGAGATTCCAGAAGTGATTGCATCTCAGAAGTCATCCACGCAAGTGAAGTGCGAGCTTATTAAGCATTAGAATGTGCCAAATCATTTCTGATAAATGAGGTCACAGAAAAGAACAAGACAAAACCAGAAAAGTAGAGTGCACCCATAGCAGCATCTGTGACGCTCAGCAGTCTGTACCGCCTCCGATAATCAACCTCTGGGCCCAGATACCAAAGAGAAACGACACAGGCAGACGGGGCGCTGTGTACACGGAGAGAGAGACAGCTTAAAACTGCAGGAGGAGGACAAAATATAAACCTTATCTGTAGAGATAACAGCTCACTGAACGGTGCAACAGATAGAGGTTAAAACTATTTTAGATGCTTTACAGCTGTACTGAGCTATGGTTTACATCCCATACACAATTCTCACACAGTGATGGTGTGAATGGCAGCTTGAAACATCTTAGCAAATTTCCAGAGTTAGGCCACCACAAACCTGGTTTTATGGCCCAATAGTCACGCCCCCACACTTCCGTTGAATGCATTTGCAGCCATTCCGCACTGCATTTGCAGACCCAGGACACCACAGGTTTGCTTTGTGTCTCTACTGCTGTTCAGTCACTAAATTATGTCTCTTTGCAACCCTATGGACTGTAGCACACTGGGCTTCCTAGTCCTTCACTATCTCCTGGAGTTTGCTCAAACTCACATCCATTGAGTCAATGATGCCATCCAACCATCAACCACGTGTCTCTGTAGTATTTCCTTTTCTCGACCTGTCCTTGTCCCTGGTGAGATCTGTGTTCCCTTCTCTGAAAGACATTTACTTGATTCCACGTCAGAACAGCAGACAGGCAACGGGAACCCCCAGAACACCTTGCCCCACCTCGCCATACACACACCATGTATGGCCAGAGTTTCTGTAGACCTGGGAAGTAAGTATTTCTGCCTCTCTGCAGAAGTTTTAATAGTAACTTAAATGACTTACCAAGGAAATCTTTTCATATTACCACGGTGGATCTCTCAGGCGCATGGCTGTGGGACCTAGGAGCAGAAAGCGGATGCGTTTGGAGCATTGTGCTGGGGGGGTAAGGAAGTAACTGGAGATGGAGAAGCAAAGAGCCTAGAGGCAGATTTTCCTGGAAAGGATTCTCCTCCTTGCTGTTAGATTCCCATAACCCACACCAGCTCTGGAAGGAGAGCAGTCGATCCACAAATTTACATGTTATTCTGAAGCAGGACTGTTTCTGGCGAGTGAGCAGGTGCGGTTCTCTGCTCTGTCTGCAGGCGCGGCCCGTGGATTACCCCAAGGACTACCTGTCTCACCAGGTCCCTGTGTCTTTCCACAAGCACTGGAACATCGACCCCGTGAAGGTCTACCTCACGTGGCTGGCGCCTGGTGAGGAAGGCCGAGCCAGGCGGCAGAGCCGAAGAGGCCTCAAAGAGGATCTGTGAGGCACGGGGCCTGAGGGCACGAGTCGGAGGCTGAGACTCGCGCTGTCCTGCTGGGCTGCGTCTCGTGGCTCACCTGTGCGTGACAGGAGGCGTCGGAAGCGTTCTGACTGCAGGTGGACGTGTGATGTGGTCATTTTTGAGTTGGGGGTGGGGAAGAAGTCATAGGGAAAACAGATTTTTTTTTCTTTTCTAGGGAAAAAAAATCACTTGCGTTGGCATTATGCAGTTCTTGTAATACACAATGATTACTGTGTATTTTTCAAGCTGTGAAACAGCAGCTTTATTTCTGTCACAGAAAAATAAATGGTACCAGAAGTCTCCTTCCTGTCCTTGCTCTTCATTATAACGGATGTGTCAGCTGGGCATGAGGCTGGAGAGACGTGACTGTCTTCACCATTATACATAAAATAAAGACGAGAAGGTGTCTTGACCTGGATCTTACCACGGGGCCAACTTTTTAACCATACTATTGATGATGGAAATGATTTCCTGGTAACTCAGTAGGAAGACTGCTGTATTAAGGATCATTCGTAAAGCATCATAAAAGGCTAGCAATGAAACAATCCCCTGGAGTTTGTAATCAGGGTTGATATGTTTGATCTGTTTTTCTGTTTGTGCCTCATAAAAAGAGAATAAGAAGTCTTCTGCGAGAGTTTTCTGCTTCTTTAGAGGTTCATCTGTGTTTTATTTCTCCCTGAAGCCCTATCTTTATGACCTACTTATAACACAGAAGTGTACTGACTGCTGCCAGAAAAGTGTTCTCAGTATTTAAAAAACAGCGTTGTATTTTATTCAAGTCACTGAGCTCTGTGTAAAGTCTCAGCAAGTATACTAAATTAATTTTATCTGGTATTTTATTCTTATTTGTATGTTACGTAATGACTCCAGACTCAGAACGGACCTCCCCAGTGTCGGGGAGGGCTGCATGGTGATTTGGCAACTTCCCAGGGTTTTCAAGGAATGAAATCTGCAAACAGTATTTTGAAACTGCGCTAATTTCTACATCATAGCTTTAATATATAGTAATTTAATACACTATTAATTTTTAAAGCTTATTCTGTATTTAACATTTAATTATATAATTCCATTTTTTAAAGGTATCTGCACAAAATTTGATTTTACTGTGTCTTAAACTAATTTTGGCATAGTAAAATACTTTTTTTAATAAAAATTATTAATTTTGCTTATAATGTTTTTATATCCAAGCACAGCGTTTCAAAGCTGTACCACCAAATGTACCCATGTGTGTGTTTTAACAATACATTTTTCTTACAGCTTATATGGATTTCCAAAACAATGCAATAGTATTTACCATTTTTCCAAACTAGCCAATACCAGGACTGGTGTGTTTCCAGTGATAACTGAACACACTGGATTCATCTCTCTGAAAGTGGATTTTGTGGTCTGTCCAGGGAATGGATCTAGCAGGAGTGGTTGCATGAGAAGCGCCTGAAGGATTTAAAGGTCTGGCCAAGCTACTGCCGATGACATCAGTACTGCTGTCAACTTCAATACTGTTGTCACAGCTGGGATTCCTGTTGCTGTCACCGTCATAGGCACCTTCGTGGCACCTGTGATAATGCGCCTGGAGGTCCGGGCTGCCTGACCCCATGGAGAAAAGCCTTGAGCTCAGACTCGTGCCTGCCATTGTCACACTCAGAGAATAGTTTGTTCCTCTGACAGAACTGAACGTGAAGCATCTCTACATGAAGGTCCTCATCCAGCTTTCTCTGTTATGATGACCAGTGCCTTCTGCTGATACCAGGGTGCCTCCTCTGGTACTTTTAGGTGTTCTGTTAATTATGTTTACTTTTTGGAACTGTGTAAGCCTAACAAGTAAAGGAACTTTGCCTAAGTTTCTGATTTCTCCAGTGTATTTATGAGTCCGAGTGGAGCAGGAGTGGGGAGGGGCATGGGGAAAAGGAAATAATGTAATCGGAGGAAGTTGGCAGCTGGGTAAACACAGTTTTTAAAAAGAAAAGTAAAAACCTATCCTTTTGAGCAAAGCACCACACATTGAAGATATATTTACACATGGTCTATAAAACCATTATCTATTTTATTATATTGTATAATGAATTGAAAATATTTTGGAACTGATTCTCATAGAGTTCATATCTTAAAAACTAGTTTTGAATCTGAACTTTCCTGGACAGACACTGTCCTTTGCATATTTTCTGTGCCTTTTAAATAGGAATTTACTTCAAATGGCTATTTTCATTCTGGGGGTATCGCTGTAAAGGAGTTGCAGGTGGAGTCACTGGAATGCCACTTTTGCTTTTAAGCCACTTCTGCTGATAGAGCCAAAGCAAGCTGCCTGACTAAATAGGACTTTTACATCTTGTAGCAAAGTAAGAAATCCAAACACAAACACAGCCTTTACAGACTGGGAACAAAGGGCTGTGGCTTGCTAGGCTGCCAGTGATGCTCTGCACAGGTGTGTAATATCAGTGCTGAGTTTCCTGATTTGCTGAATACCTGCAGTGCTTCCACAAACATATCCATTACAATTGTTTCTGTATTTTCCTCAAAAATTTATAACAGAGTAGATATTTGTAAGAATGTTTCTGGTGTCTTCCATTCATAATCAGAGATGGAACTTACCTGGACTAAAATGGATCAATCAGTAGATTCATTCAGCAACTATTTCTTAAACCCTTACTACATGTCGGATCTTCCAGGATGACCCTTGTCCCCTTGTCCTCACCATGTTATCCCTGGCATCCTTGAATGCCTGGCACACAGCAGGTGCTATCATTTTATGTCCCCAAGCTATCAACATGTCACCTGCAAATGTGATTTCCATCTATAGTAAGTGAAGGCTTCGGGACGTCCCTGGTCCAATGGCTGACTTGGTGCTCCCCATGCAGGAGGCCCGGGTTCCATCCCTGGTCAGGGAACTAGATCCCACATGCCACAACTAAGAGTTCACACACAGCAACTAAAGATCCTGCATACCGTAACGAAGACCCAGTGCTGACAGATAAATATTAAAACAAAGAAAAAGACTTTGTTTCTGGCATTAAGTCTTTTAGCACATGTTTTCACTTTAAAGACATATATTCCTGGAAGGAGTCGGGGTAGGTACAAGGGAAAAGGACATAAACCAGTAATAAGATGATTTATAATAATAAAAATGCTCTAAATTAGACACTGAGAACAGGGAGACAGAACCGGGTGGGGGTTGGGGACTCCTTTGGATGGAGTTGTCAGAGAGGGCTGCTGAGAAAGAGATGCCGAGTGAAGACCGCATTGAATAGACAGAGTCAGGAATGCAGAGATAGATGTGTGGAGTGTCTAGAAAGGGGACAGCAAACCTGAAGCCTCTAAGGTGGGGACAAATCTGGCATGTCTGGAAACAAAAGCGAGCCCGTGTGACTGCTTGGCTATTGTCCAGCTGATGTCAAATAAACAGTTGCTATGGAAGTCTGGAGCTCAGTGCAGAAGTCAGAGCCAGTGTTATAATTTTGGGACTTACCAGTAATTTTTAAAGGTTTTGGAAGCCCACAGGACTGGACAAGACCGCGTTTGGAGAGAAGGAAACAGAGTCAGCCTGAACAGGAGGGTCAGGGGGATGGAAGGGAAACTCGGGACAGGTTTGTCTAAAGGAAAGCAAGGAAAGAGCATTCTGAGAAGCAAGTGGTCATGTGCCACGTGTTGCCAAGAGGCCCATTAGGAGAGGAGGGGAAGGGACAGTGTGACCTAGCGGCATGGGAGTGACCTTGACGAGATGGCTCCTACAAAGGGGGCAGAGTGGGAACTGAGACTGTAGGGAGCAAGTATAAACATTTGGAGGGCTCTATAGTTACTTTTTATGATTTCAAGACAGGCTAAGGTAGTTTGAGGGAAAACATGGGATCTCAGGAGTTTTTATTTAAGGTGGGAGATTCTAGGAAACGTCAATGTGAGATGTGAGTCATAAGTAGAGGGAAAAGGATGTGTGCACTAGCGTCCTGGTGACATGGGCGGGGGGAACCCCAGAGTCCAGTGCAGGAATCGTGACAGGAGGGTCTACTGTCAAATGAGGGGGACAGTGCAGGCACAGAGGAAGGTTTTTCGATTTGCTGACATGAAGATGTGGGTACTGACATTGATCATTTCTGTTAAGTGTGAGACAGGATTATTTGCTCAGAATGTCTGACTTTTTACACAGGTTTGCTTTACGGAAATGGCAACATTAATAACGACAACAATGGCAACCACTTATGTGATGCTTATTATACTTGGCATGATTCCAGGTGTTTCACACATTACGTTATGACCCCTCATAACAACCTCTGAAGTGAATACTAGAGCATTCCCCTGTTTTATACTGGTGGTAACTGAGGCACGAATTTAGTATCCAGCTCAAGGTCACAGAGCTGCTAAGTCAGTGACAGAGCTGGGTTTTGAACCCAGACATTTTGGCTCTAGAGTTTATTCATATAACCTCTTTGCTCCTTCACCTCTGTCAAGAACATGTAGCCTCTTCCCAGACCGTACATCTGATTCTAAAACACTAGCACAGTTAAAGATGACCATGAATCCAAGAGATAGGGATTCTAACCCTAACTCTGGTGGTCCAGTGGCTAAGACTCCACGCTCCCAATGCAGGGGGCCTGCGTTCCATCCCTGGTCCGGGAACTAGATCCCACGTGCCGCAGCTAAGAGTTCGCATGCCACGGCTAAAGATCCCGTGCAGCCAGATAAATGACTATTAGAATCCAAGAGTTAATCATGAAGTAAGTCTACGTAAGAGATTAAAGCCAAGTATGATTACATATCAAATTACAGAAGCAATATGTACTGGGAGGTGAAAAAAGGAAGAAACTGCTCACTGAAACTAAATTTTGAATTTTTGTTCTAGAACTCTGGAGAATAATCCTCTGCTCATACACTGTGACCCAGAAGGTCTCCTCTGAGGCACATGCCCTAGTGAGACATATCCTTGTCCTGATAAGCTTGAACAAGAGTGTTCAGAATAGCATACACAGTTCAGGAGAGCTGAAAGTCTAGGTGTCCACCGCTTGAAGAATTGGTAAGTTCTGGAATGTCCTTACAGTGTCACATTATGCTGTGGTCAGTATGGGTGAAATACAGCTACATGACACGTCTCAACGTTAAGCAAGTTTTAAAAGATCACAGAATAAAACTTACAGTTGGATCTCCTTTGTGGTGGCTCAGTGGTAAAGATTCTGCCTGCCATTGTGGAAGACATGGGTTCGATCCCTGGTCTAGGAAGTTCTCACAAGCCACGGGGCAGCTGGAGCCCGTGTGCCACAACCACTGAGCTGCAACTACTGGAGCCCTAGAGCCCATGCTCTGCGAAAGGAGAAGCCACCTCAATGAGAAGCCTGAGCACCGCAATGAAGAGCAGCCCCCAGTCACCACAACTAGAGAAAAGCCCTCACAGCAACAAAGACCAGCACAGCCAAACAGAAATCAAACAAACTACTGCTACTAACTCACATGATTAGGAACTTTAATAAATATTGACAGGGATTTGGGCTTTGAGTTGAG
Organism: Okapia johnstoni; assembly: GCA_024291935.2. Taxonomy (NCBI): domain Eukaryota; kingdom Metazoa; phylum Chordata; class Mammalia; order Artiodactyla; family Giraffidae; genus Okapia; species Okapia johnstoni. The sequence continues at coordinate 67,866,600 of CM044321.1, read as the reverse complement.
ATACAAAACTAAGAAGCAGTTAACCAAGTAAAGGGTCAGGAGGAGAGCATTTTAGGAAGAAGAAACAGAAGATGCAAAGGTTCTGTGGTGGAGGGATCACAGCTTCTTTGAGAACCTGAAGAAAGCCAGTGAGGCTGCCGTGCTCTGGGACTGCGTTTCACGCCCCCCGTGACTGGCTTTTCTCATGGGCCTCTCCATGTGCTCACTGTTCCATAACAGGATCCCACAGAGTGTTCCCTGTACGTATGTTTACACTGTAATTCATCTAAGGATTTCTCCAGTATCGGTTATTTTGATCATTTGCCATTTCCACATTTTGGATTCATTTTTATAAGAGATTAAACAGAAGCTTGCTCCTTGGAAGAAAAGCTGACAAACCTAGACAGTGTATTAAAAAGCAGAGACATCACTTGGCCAACAAGGGTCTGTCTAGTCAGAGCTACGGTTTTTCCAGTAGTCATGTATGGATGTGAGAGTTGGAGCATAAAGAAGGCTGAGTGCTGAAGAACTGATGCTTTGGAATGGTGATGCTGGAGAAGACTCTTGAGAGTCCCTTGGACACCAAGGAGATCAAACCAGTCAATCCTAAAGGAAATCAACCCTGGATATGCGTTGGAAGGACAGATGCTGAAGCTCTCATACTTTGGCCACCTAATGCAAAGAGCTGACTCATTGGAAAAGACCCTGATGCTGGGAAAGACTGAAGGCAAAAGAAGAAGAGGGCAGCAGAGGATAAGACGGTTGGATGGCATCACCAACTCTGGATATGAGTTTGAGCAAACTCTGGGAGATAGTGAAGGACAGAGGAGCCTGGTGTGCTGTACTCCATGGGGCTGCAGAGAGTCAGACACAACTTAGTGACTGAACAACAACAAATATGTGGAATATAAAATATTACATGAACATATCTACAAAACAGAGACAGATTCACAGACATGGAGAACAGACTTGTGGTTGCCGAGGGGAAGAGGGGGTATGGAGGGAAGGATGGGAAGTTTGGGGTTAGCAGATGCACACCAGTCCATCCATATAGGATGGATAAATAACAAGGTCCTGCTATATTTTTAGCACAGGGAACTATATTCCATATCTGTGACAAACAATAATCGGAAAGAATATATATGTGTGTGTGTGTGTGTGTGTGTGTGTGTAAATCACTTTGTTATACAGCAGAAATTAACACAACATTGTAAATCAACTGTACTTAAAGAAGTAAATCAATGTGATTAGTTTTATCTGTTTGGGAATGCTGTTTGCATTGATCAATTAGTTTTCCTTTCACAGTTGTATAAGAGCTATAACATAAATTGTCATGGACTGAACTCTGCGTGCTAAGTCGCTTCTGACACTGTGCAACCCTGTGGACTGTAGCCCACCAGGCTCCTCTCTCCATGGGATTCTCCAGGAAAGAATACTGGAGTGGGCTGCCATTTCCTCCTCCAGGGGATCATTCTGACCCAGGGATTGAACCTAGGTCTCCTGCATTGGCAGGCGGGTTCTTCACTGTTTGAGCCACCTGGGAAGCCCAAGGTTATAAAACTTGGATTTTAATCCTGACTCTACAACTTACTATGTGATGCTGAACAAGTTGATTAACCTCTCTACACCTCAGTGTTCTCTTCTGTAAAATGCATAGAACCATAGCTCCTACCTTTTAGGGTTGTTGTGAGGAATAAATGAGTTCAGTGATATAATCAATGAGAATACCCAGCACAGTATATAGAATCCTACATTAAAGCTGTGTCATGTTTAAAAATTATTCATACCATTTTGCTCCTTATCTTCCTAATTCTGATAAATTTCTCTAGTAAAACAAAAAAATTATTGATAGAGCCATATGCTACTGCTACTGCTAAGTCGTTTCAGTCGTGTCCGACTCTGTGCGACCCCATAGACAGCAGCTCACCAGGCTTCCCCGTCCCTGGGATTCTCCAGGCAAGAACACTGGAGTGGGTTGCCATTTCCTTCTCCAATGCAAGAAAGTGAAAAGTGAAAGTGAAGTCACTCAGTCGTGTCTGACTCTGAGCAACCCCATGGCCTGCAGCCGACCAGGCTCCTCCGTCCATGGGATTTTCCAGGCAAGAGTACTGGATTGGGCTATATAGCTAACTTACAATTTTTCTGTGCTATTTGTAAATAGCTCTTATAATCGAAAAAAAAAAACCTTAGAAATAAAGGATATAGGACATTCTAAAATTTCCAAGCAAAAGGGATTTAATTTAGTAAAGTTGCCAAAAAGAAATCTTGGGGAAAAAATAGCATGAGCTATCCTCAGCAAGATTTAGCTTGGGTTGCTAGTTCTAACAAAGGTGCAAATTATTTGCTTGTAAAGCTGCACATAACTTTGGTATAGAAGAGTTGTAATGAGGATCACTTCACATGCTTTTCCAAGGACCCAAAGGATTAGTTAAAAATTCAATTTCCTTTTCGCATTAGGCAACAGAATCATAACTCTCTGAAAACATAATACCATAAAACACATACTCGGACTTTTGGAGCGCTCTGTAAACTATATACCCAAAGTTTCAACTTCCAGCTGGGAAGAATGTGAGATGGAACGTGGGAACTTTTCGCCTAGCTGAGGATTTGCCATCTGTATTAGATTCCTACTGCTGCTGTAACAAATGACCGCAACTCAGCGGCTCAGCACAACATCGGTTATTATCTTAAGAGTTCTGGGGGTCAGATGTCTGGAACGGGTCTCGCAGGCTCATCAAGTGTCATCAGGGCTGCTTTCCTCCTGGAGCTTCCAGTGGAGAGCTCATCTCCTTCCCTTTAGGCAAGGGATCTATTTCCCTGCAACCCCCGGATGCCGCCTGCACCCCTCGGCTCCTGGCTCCCTCTTCCATCTTCAAAGATGGCAGTGTGTCATCACGTTTAAACCTCTCTCCACCTCTGGCCCTCCTGCCTCCCTCTTACTGGGTCCAGTGATTACACTGGACTGACCAGAAAAGCCCACGATACCCTCCCTGTCTCAAAGTCTTTACCTTCATCACATCTGCACACCTTTTGCCACCTGAGGTGACATGTTCACAGGCCCTGAGGGATGAGGTGGACCTTTCTGGGGACCACGGTTCTGTCCACCACACCATTCCAGGCTCTGTTCTTCCTCGAAGTTGGATTTACTTGGGTGTGTTTCTGTTCAGTGCTACCTGGGGCTCCGTGGATGATGATGCTACATATGTGACAAATGCTTTCTCTGCCAGATCAACCCTGCATGCATTTTTGTACAAACTTGAACGCAACCGACATTGTCCTAAAACTCTGTTTTTAGTTTACAGATGAACACACTTCTCCCTGTCATCACACAGGACATGTGGAACCTACGGATGAGAGGCCCCCTGGCATTTCTGTAACAGCTCATCATGTCAGTTTGCACATGATCATCACCTCCTGGTGTTCTCATATTTTGTTATGGAAGGTGGAGCACCTCAGAGAAATGCTGGCAACACAGTGACATGAGAACTGCCTGGTGATGGTTGGAAGCCAGCCTCTTTTGTCATGCTACTGTTTCTTACTATTTCCAAGGATAAGGTCTCTGGATTGGCCCTTAAGATGCTCAGCACTAGCTAATTTAGAATATTTCCACAGTGGCTCTTTAGGAACTACAGGTAAGGGAAATGACCTTATGGATAAAATCATAGCTAAATTTAAATAGAGTTTCAACAAACAGTTTTAGAAGCCTTTGCAAAAATTGAATTCCTTGTCACTTTCACAGGGGATTCTATTCCAAGAGATGATTTAAACTGCAATTCCCCCTAAGAGTGAAAAATGGATTTAAACAGGGATATTCTGAAAAGCACAAATTAACAGAAATTCTGCTTTTACATTGTGTGCCATGAATGACACGAGCCCTCACTATGAGACTTATGAACGTGTTTTTCTGGCAGGAAACCTGGGAGTTCAAAGGAAGAAGAAAAGTAACTGTCTGAGAAACACGCTCACCAGCCCCAAACCAAGGGATGGACTTAGAGACACAAAGCGCAGCAAAACCGACACTTTCAATGACAGTCTCGCAAGGTCGGGTGTCTGGTGGGCAGGCACCCTCAGGGCAGTTACAGCAAGCAATTTGTTTCCTAACACGCAGGTTCCTCCCCCAAGTTCCTCACTGGCTGAGTACTACGGGATGTATAATCTTCCCAGATGTCACCTAAGTTTCATTATTTCCTTACAGGGTATCCTTCTTTCTCCCTTCCCAACTTACATCCTCATTTTTCAACAAAGACTTTCTTGCTAGTTTGTCCCTTCCCCAACATCCTGTTTACTTAGGGACCCTCCAGGTACATGAGCTGCATCACATCCACAAGCCGTCAGGCAAGTTCACGGCCAGGGCACAGGCCACAGGTAGAGTCCTGTCTCTCTAGGATCCAGCCTGATCTCCCTCCCCCAACCTCAACTTCATCTAAAGAGTCCAAGCCTCAACTTTATCTAAAGAGTCCAGGTGTCAACGATGACCTGAAAATGGACCACTTCAAGTTTCTATTTCTTACAGCTGTTTTCAAATGATCCCATTTAAGTTCTATTATTTGCACTTTGAGGGAGCAGAGAACCAAATACCAAATTCCTGAGGAAACTGCCAGGCGTCTGTGGGCCATGTGGTACCTCCAGTCAGATCAGACAGGCCCACGGAGAGTTAGGAAGCCTCAGTTGGTAACAGCCAACTGTGGGGAGGGGGAGCACAGGTTAGAAAAACACTGTGATAACTCAGAACCGTTTCCTGGAGATACTGCTTCTGCAGAAGATGGAGGAGCCAGAATCCCATGGTGACTCTGAAAAGACAAGGGAGCAGACTGGGTGGCTAGTTGCTGTAGCACACGCAAAAATCACCCCGGAAGAGAAGTCCCTAACAAGTACTGAAATACTAAGAACAAGCCTGTGTTACTGAACACTGGAGGAAAAAGAAAATATGCTGGTGTCTTTGGCGGGGGGGGGGGGGGTCACGTTAAATATTTTCCACCACCTTTCCCAGTTAGGTGCCACCTCCTGGCCTCTGCTACCCCTGGGACCCCATAATTCACACTGCATTTAGAGGCTCCAGCTGTGTGGTAGTGGCTCCCACTGCAATTTCTGCCCTACAGAGGAGAGCAACCACAGAGCATGCAGGGATGCTGCGGCCCCTACCAAATCCACTGCCCACGATCATGGTAATGCTAAGGTAGTTAGAACAGAAAAATGAGTCCAAGATGGTTTACTCATTGGATAAACAAAAGAAAAAGGCTGTGAAAGAGGGAGCCGAGGACTGGACTGAGAATCTCTGGCAGGATAAACATGCCCCAAACACCTCCCCTCCTCTGATTGGCCTTAAGCGTATGCCCCTTGGCATTTCCTTCCCTGATTGGTGGTGGGTACAAGCCCTATTTTGCATAAGGCAGGCTCCAGAGAGAACAGACAGAAGCAAGAGGGAGCCACTCCTATGGGGTCAGTCCTGAGGGTGCACTATCTGCTGCCTACTTGAACTATAACTAGTTTGTCGAAACAAGAAACTTGAAGGTACACTGTCTGCTGCCTCTTTAATAAATCCTGCCTACTTGAGCTGTAATTAGTCTGTTGTTTCAAATCCTTCAAAGAGCAGAGAAATCCCATCTGCTCGAGTTGTTGGTTAGTCTGTTGTTTCAAATTTTTGTTATAACGAGACAAGAGCCAAGGGAGATGAATAAACTGAACTGACAGTAATAGTGTGTCCTCTGGTCCCACTCAAGGTGGGAGAGCAGGGTCCATATGATAAATCCACTTTAACATTCCAACATCCCTCAATCTTGGATGCCTTTCTCTGCGGTCCACCAAGGCAGTCTACCAAGGCAGTCCTGGCATTTGCCATCGTTAGTCCATATTTCAGACAACCCACCAAAAAGAGCTCTTCCTCTCTGTTCCAGCTAAAACATTGTATTCAGAATTGTGCTTTGCAAGCCCATCTCAGCCTTATCCAATTTTACATTCCTTCCACCGTGATCTCATGCCCTTGAGATCCATTCCCACACAGATTGTTTTCTATCTATATAAATGGGAAAGATCAGAGAATTCTTTTGGTAAGTATCACACAGCCTCAAATATTGGACATCAGGGGAAAATAGCTTATAAAGGACTTGACTAGAATAAATGATGAAATTTGTGGATCAGCTCCTATGTTAAATTTTCCGAGTTTGATCCTTGTGCTATTCTTTATGTTTTTGTTCTTAGAAAATACATATAAATCTGGGCAGAAACAGCCACTAATCCTCTAAAACATGGCTGAACATAAACTGCACACTTACACTTAGAGCATTATTGTTCATGGAGCCCTTAAAAGGATTTTGAAAAATTACATTATTCTCCTTACCTTTTTAAGTTAACATTTAAACTATCTCATCATAAGCTTTCCAAGGAGAATTATCCAATACTTGTAAGTAAGATAAAGATGATTCTGGTGAACTTTTTAAAAAATTATTTTTAATTGAAGGATAATGAAATCTAGAAAGATGGTACTGATGATTCTGTGAACTTTTAATATCTTGCTAAGAGTATTTTTTAACAAGTTAGTTTTGACTCTTTCAGGGAATGGAAGTTTGACTTAGTTTTACACTTGATTAGAGTCCAGTCATTTTACAATTTTACATTTCTGTAAAATTAGGTGCATTGATTTTTCTTCCATCTGCTAGAGCAGATAACTTTAAGGGTCATGATTTTAATGTAGTATAGGAATTAGCTAGTTTTGTTTCTAATTTAATAGTCTTGTTTCAGCATTCCTTCTATTACTAACTACATAAAACCCCAGATTCTGATATCTTTTAAAAAATGGCTGGATCTTCTCTAGCCATCCAGTGGTTAAAACTCCATGCTTCCATTGCAGAGGGCGTGGGTTCAATCCTTGACTGGAGAACTAAGATCTTGCATGCAAACCACTCCCCCACCACCACACCCCCACCAACAAAAAAACCTCTCCTGTTGGTCCCTTCTTTAATGGGTTAGCTAAAAGTGTTGATTCATCTGTTTGTATGGCAATTATGTTCTTAACATTTTGAGTTATGCTTTGACAGTTCAAATAATCATAAAACATGTAACTGTAGTATACTGTAAAAAATTTAAAACTGCTAAATCACCCTTTTGATCTATCCAGATGAATCCAAATACCACGGTGATTTAACACCTATCATCATTCTCTAAAAAATAGAGAAATGAGCTCATTTTTAACAAACTGGAGCTTAAATCAAGTTTTCCTCCTTAAACTCATGCCTATAATTCTCAAAAGTCATTAATAATCCTATCATACTTCTTGGCAAAAATATATATATATATAAATTATTTTTAAAAATTTCCTTTGACTCTAAAGATATAAATGTTAAAATAGTCTCAGTTGATTTATCATAATTATTATGAAAGCACAATTGATCAAAATAAGTTATATATGAGATGTTTTGATAGTTATTGATTATAAGAAAGTATTTTATTGGAAACACAGCTCACTGAAATTAGTGGAGCTTTATACAATGTTTCTATATAATCAAAGATGAATGTTACTTTTTGCTATTTTAATTTTGCTAATCCAATATGTAAACACCTCAGTAAGTAGATGGAAATGGAAATATTATCAATATTATAGTAGTGTCATTTAATTCTTTGAAATCCTCTGAGTTACATGCCAAAAATTACAATGTAGTTTATTCATACAAAATGATATTTAGTGATCTGTCAGCTAATAACTCCATTGCATCATCCTTCAATTTCGTTGACAGAAAAGAACTGGAAACCACCTGATTTACATAAAGATTTCTAGCTGATCACTTCCCATGGCTGATACCAAGATTTTGAATAGATCTTTTATTTTGTGCCTAGGGGGCTTTCTACCCAGAGCAATGTATCCTAGTGAGATTAGGGGTAGAAGAGTGCAAGCCTTTCTTTTACAGAGTGAGAAGGGAGAAGTGAGAACTCTGCCCTGAATTACAGAGTTCAGAGCATGGATGCAAGCGCAGATCTGGAAATGCATTAATCCCAAACCACTTACAGTTTGAAAGCTGCTACTCCAGAGAACTTAGTTCACAGTTTTGTGATGCTGCCAAGCAGGATTCCCTTAGGCACCAATGCTGACCTTTCCAGGGGTTTAAGTGACTTCCCAGCACAGGTGTACTGAACCCATCCCACCATGCCATTTGTGCAGTTAGCCAATGTAATTCCTACAAGAAACTCATAAAATGAAGAAAACACAACCTAGAAATTTGTATTAGCATTTGACAACAGTTTTTTGAGGTAAGCACTTGTGAAAAGATGAAAAATATTCTCTGTCATCAGACACTAATGGCAGTGTTTTATTCTGACATATTAAAGAATGACTCATCTGCCTGGAATTAAGATGTAGAAATGTCATATCACATCTCCAGTGATATGAAGAACAGCAGTCAACCAGAGAAAGTTAGCACAATGTTTGAAGAGTCTACTCAGAGCTATCATCATTTGCCGGAAAACATCAGTTCAACCCACACACAAGGGGAAAGATATGTAGTCCCTCCCCTTCTTCTTCCAACAAGCTCTCAAGGAGCTTGCATTTAAATTTCAGTGAGCGATCTCTGAAATGTAAAGGAAACAAGTTTTTATATTCTCTTGTTACTATCCACTTCCAAATCATTTCACGCTACAACCTCACATGGGGCTTCCCTTGTGGTTCAGACAGTAAAGAATCCACCTGCAATGCAGGAGACCCAGGTTTGATCCCTGGGTCAGGAAGATCCCCTGGAGAAGGGAAATGGCAACTCACTTCAGTATTTTTGCCTGGAGAATCCCAGAGGAGCCTGGTGGGCTACAGTCCATGGGGTCGCAAAGAGTCAGACACAACTGAGCAACTTTCACTTACTCACATGGAAGTCAGGGCTAATTTAATTAACTGGGAAAAAAGCAAAGACCAGGCATGGACCAGGGGTCCCTGCCAGTCCCCATCTGTGAGGGGTCAGTGGTGAGCACACTCCTGTTTCCTTCTCCTCCTGGGACTCACTTGTCATCACGCTAACCCAGCTGAGAGAAAGGAGGAGACGATTACCCTGCTGCCCACCGGTGAGCAGCAGGCCTGCTGATGGCTTCCTGTGCCCGGTGGCCGAGGGGGAGGTCACAGCAAAACACCCTACTCCTCCCACCTCTGACCTAAGGAGCAAGGAAATGGGGTGGCAAGCGTTGAACACTTCAAGTCTGTATGAGTGGGTCCCCGTGGAGTGGGGGCAGGCTGTTCTCCTAATTCTTGGCTTTCACCATCTCCAGATGGGACTTTGAAGGAAAATGATCCATTACATCCAGGCTTTCATCCTCCCCACTAAGCAAATGGCTTGGCCTGGGACGCGGATGAAGGATGAAAAAAGAAAGCCATGACCGAACAGTTCGCCCCAAACATTTTCCCAAATGCTTCGGAAATTCAGGAAGTTTACAAGGTTTCTAGTGAGAAAAGGGAAGGTTTCTCTTTTTCTCAAATCAATTTTTTTTGTTTTGTTTCATCTGGTGCTCTGAATCCCTCGACCGCAGAACTGAAGAATGCCTTCCTCTAGTTAGTTAACCGGTTCATTTTCAGGCTTATTCAACTTAAGAGCTTTAAGTCCTCACCTCTCAAGGATCGTCAGGATTTCCTGAGGGGCTTTAAAAAATGCAGATGCTCAGTCTCCGTCCCTGCAGAGTCGGTGACGACAGGTGAGGCCTGGGGACCCTCCACAGCACAGCAAGGACTGAGCTCTAGACATTCAGGCCCTCTGAGATATCCCCTCCATGGCTCGGATGACGGTGTAGGGAGGGCGCTGCTGTTCACTCCTGGGAAGAGAGGCCCACGGTCTGACATCGTGTGTCCTGTTCCATTTGTCTTAAGGATTTCTGCCAACCTTAAATGCAAGAACACCTTCCTCCCCCTCTTCTGGGGTGGCTCCCAGTTACGCTATGAAAAGCTATTTTGCTCCTGAGGCTCTAACTTAAGCGATACTTTGCTTTTTGTTTTTATAAATAAGAAACATCTTGTAATTGTTTCTGATTATAAAGGTGTATGTTCATTATTAAAAACAAAATGCAGAATATATAAAGAATAAAACCATCTGAAGAAGATAAAAGGCACATGTAATACGTACACCTGAAAAAACTGCAGTTCACACATATTGTGCAAAACACTACTTCATGTCTGATCACAAAATTGAGATCATATTGTATAAATGGGTTTGTTACTTGATTCTTTCACCTAATAACATTTCAGGAAGGTGCTTAAGGTCAACAAATCAATACAAAACCACATATGTGTGTGTGTTTGCTCTAATGACTGCGTTAATATTCCACCACACAGATGTACTGTAGTTTATTCAAGGAGACGGATTTTGATTTCACTGAATTTCTCTAATTTTCTCTTTATTTTCTATTTCCAGCTTCCCCAGACATGATTTCATTTCCCTCTAGAAAACAGACTGGGGGCAAAAAACTTGATCCAACCAGGATTCGAGGTGACTCGAGGGGAACTTCAGGCTTTCCGAGGGCTGCCCTTATATCTGGGGCTTGGTACTGCAGGATCTCGGGCTAAAATCCCGAACTGTTCATCAGGGCCCTTGTTTCCTGCTGCACCATGATGTGCAGTTTTACCTCCTCAGCCCTGTTAGACTATTCAGACTGTTTCATCAGGCAGCCTCTTAGCAACTATTTTCTGCTTACTTTCTTGGCTTCTAGACCCAGACTCATCTATGGTGTGGCAAATTCCTCAAGGACAAATGCAACACACAATAGTGCAGAACGTTGGAGCTCACTTCTCTGCAGTTCCCTTTACGATCTTGGCACCTCAAGCCCTGGCTGCCTTACTAACCGTGCATTCACTTCTGCCTCCCAACTCGAAAAATCTCTAGGCAGCTATTCTCTGCCCAGTCTCAACATCCTGCACAGAAAATGAGCCTTTTCTCGAGGGTAGAGTGGACGAAAAAGGGTCAGCCTACCCCAGAATATTGCTGTTGTTAATTTTAGGCTCTTAGCTCTTCAATAGTAATTTTATTGGGCTGTGAAACAAATTATACATAAACTTAGAGGCTTAAAACGACACACTTTATTTCACAGGTTCTTAGGGTCAGGAATCCAGACACTGCTTAGCTGGGTCCTCTGTGTCAACTAGAGGTAGGATCGCCTTTTAAGGCGAGACCAGGGAAGGTTCCGCTCCCAGGTTCACTCAGGATTCACACTTGTGGGCTCAGGGCTGAGGGCCGTTCCCAGCCAGCTTCTGGCCACAGTCCCTCCGTTCCTGCCCCATGAGCTACTCCCCCGCAGCTGCCCGCTCCACTGGCGTCTACACGCTGAGAAGCTACACGCTGGGAGAGCTTGCTAGCCAGGTGGACCTTAGTCTCACATCGTGGAATCACAGAGTGACAGCCTGGCACTATTGTGATACGCTGGTTAGAGACCACTTAGAAGTCACACCCGCACTCAAGAGAAAGGGATCGCACAGAGGCATAGATTCCATTGCTGGGGACCATCTGAGAGTCCACTATCACGGCCTGCCTGCCCTGGCCAATTTTTGATGACCAGATTCAAAAGCTTTCCCCCACCCCTCAGTTTTATTCTGTTTTTATAGCTTTCTTGGTGGAAATTGGGTTTAATACAAGTTACTCTCTCAGTGCTGCAAGCAGAAAAGTATACGTGAACTTTTTTGTGGGAAAATACACAGAACATATAATGCACCATTTTAACCATGTTAAAGTGTATGATGTAGCAACATTTAGTTCACTCCACAGTGTGTGCAAGCTTCAGCTCAGTTCAGTCGCTCAGTCGTTTCTGACTCTTTGCAACCCCATGAACCGCAGCACGCCAGGCCTCCCTGTCCATCACCAACTCCCAAAGTTTACCCAAACCCATGTTCATCGAGTCAGTAATGCCATCCAGCCATCTCATCCTCTGTCGTCCCCTTCTCCTCCTGCCCCCAATCCTTCCCAGCATTAGGGTCTTTTCCAGTGAGTCAACACTTCGCATGAGGTGGCCAAAGGATTGGAGTTTCAGATTCAACGTCAGTCCTTCCAATGAACACCCAGGCCTGATCTCCTTTAGGATGGACTGGTTGGATTTCCTTGCAGTCCAAGGGACTCTCAAGAGTCTTCTCCAACACCACAGTTCAAAAGCATCAATTCTGCAGCGCTCAGCTTTCTTCACCGTCCAACTCTCACATCCGTACATGACCACTGGAAAAACCATAGCCTTGACTAGACGGACCATTGTTGGCAAAGCAATGTCTCTGCTTTTAAAAATGCTATCTAGGTTGGTCATAACCTTCCTTCCAAGGAGTAAGCGTCTTTTAATTTCATGGCTGCAATCACCATCAGCAGTGATTTTGGAGCCCCCAAAAATAAAGTCTGACACTGTTTGCACTGTTTCCCCATCTATTTCCCATGAAGTGATGGGACCAGATGCCATGATCTTAGTTTTCTGAACGTTGAGCTTTAAGCCAACTTTTTCACTCTCCTCTTTCACCTTCATCAAGAGGCTCTTTAGTTCTTCTTCACTTTCTGCCATAAGGGTGGTGTCATCTGCATATCTGAGGTTATTGATATTTCTCCCGGCAATCTTGATTCCAGCTTGTGTTTCTTCCAGCCCAGCGTTTCTCATGATGTACTCTGCATATAAGTTAAATAAGCAGGGTGACAATATATAGCTTTGACGTACTCCTTTTCCTATTTGGAACCAGTCTGTTGTTCCATGTCCAGTTCTAACTGTTGCTTCCTGACCTGCATACAGGTTTCTCAATAGACAGGTCAGATGGTCTGGTATTCCCATTTCTTTCAGAATTTTCCACAGTTTGTTGTGATCCACACAGTCAAAGGCTTTGGCATAGTCAATAAAGCAGAAATAGATGTTTTTCTGGAACTCTCTTGCTTTTTCAATGACCCAGCGGATGTTGGCAATTTGATCTCTGGTTCCTCTGCCTTTTCTAAAACCAGCTTGAACATCTGGAAGTTCACGGTTCACATATTGCTGAAGCCTGGCTTGGAGAATTTTGAGCATTACTTTACTAGCGTGTGAGATGAGTGCAATTGTGTGGTAGTTTGAGCATTCTTTGGCATTGCCTTTCTTTGGGATTGGAATGAAAACTGACCTTTTCCAGTCCTGTGGCCACTGCTGAGTTTTCCAGATTTGCTGGCATATTGAGTGCAGCACTTTCACAGCCTCATCTTTCAGGATTTGAAATAGCTCCACTGGAATTCCATCACCTCCACTAGCTTTATTCGTAGTGATGCTTTCTAAGGCCCACTTGACTTCACATTCCAGGATGTCTGGCTCTAGGTGAGTGATCACACCATTGTGATTATCTGGGTCGTGAAGCTGTTTTTGTACAGTTCTTCTGTGTATTCTTGCCACCTCTTCTTAATATCTTCTGCTTTTGTTAGGTCCATACCATTTCTGTCCTTTTTCAAGCCCATCTTTGCATGAAATGTTCCCTTGGTATCTTTAATTTTCTTGAAGAGATCTCTAGTCTTTCCCATTCTGTTGTTTTCCTCTATTTCTTTGCATTGATCACTGAGGAAGGCTTTCTTATCTCGCCTTGCTATTCTTTGGAACTCTGCATTCAGATAGGAATATCTTTCCTTTTCTCCTTTGCTTTTCGCTTCTCTTCTTTTCCCAGCTATTTGTAAGGCCTCCTCAGACAGCCATTTTGCTTTTTTGCACTTCTTTTCCATGGGATGGTCTTGATCTCTGTCTCCTGTACAATGTCACGAACCTCTGTCCATAGATCATCAGGCACTCTATCAGATCTAGTCCCTTAAATCTATTTGTCACTTCCACTGTATAATCGTCATACCTGAATGGTCTAGTGGTTTTCCCTACTTTCTTCAATTTAAGTCTGAATTTGGCAATAAGGAGTTCATGATCTGAGCCACAGTCAGTTCCTGGTCTTGTTTTTGCTGACTGTATAGAGCTTCTCCACCTTTGGCTGCAAAGAATATAATTAATCTGATTTTGGTGTTGACCAGCTGGTGATGTCCATGTGTAGAGTCTTCTCTTGTGTTGTTGGAAGAGGGTGTTTGCTATGACCAGTGTATTCTCTTGGCAAAACTCTATTAGCCTTTGCCCTGCTTCATTCTGTACTCCAAGGCCAAATTTGCCTGTTTCTCCAGGTGTTTCTTGACTTCTTACTTTTGCATTCCAGTCCCCTATAATGAAAAGGACATCTTTTTTTGGGTGTTAGTTGTAGAAGGTCTTATAGGTTTTCATAGGACCATTCAACTGCAGCTTCTTCAGCATTACTGGTAGGGGCATAGACTTGGATTACTGTGATATTGAATGGTTTGCTTTGGAAATGAACAGAGATCATTCTGTTGTTTTTCAGATTGCATCCAAGTACTGCATTTTGGACTCTTTTGTTGACCATGATGGCTACTCCATTTCTTCTAAGGGATTCCTTCCCACAGTAGTAGATATAATGGTCATCTGAGTTAAATTCACCCATTCCAGTCCATCTTAGCTTGCTGATTCCTAGAATGTTGATGTTCACTCTTGCTATCTCCTGTTTGACCACTTCCAATTTTCCTTGATTCATGGACCTAACATTCCAGGTTCCTATGCAATATTGCTCTTTACAGCATCGGACTTTGCTTCTATCACCAGTCACATCCACAGCTGGGTATTGTTTTTGCTTTGGCTCCATCCCATCATTCTTTCTGAAGTTATTTCTCCACTGATCTCCAGTAGCATATTGGGCACCTACTGACCTGGGGAGTTCATCTTTCATTGTCCTATCTTTTCCCCTTTTCATACTGTTCATGGGGTTCTCAAGGCAAGAATACTGAAGTGGTTTGCCATGCCCTTCTCCAGTGGACCACATTCTGCAGTGGCCCAGAGGAGCTACCCCAGGCCGGAGGCCGGGGGCAGTGGCGAGAGGAGCTACCCCACGCCCGAGGCCAGGGGCGGCAGCCGAGAAGAGTTACCCCAGGTCCAAGGAGCGGCGGCTGTATGGGCACAGGAGGGCCGAGAGGAGTTACTCCATATTCAAAGTCAGGAGGGGCTGTCGTGAGTAGATACCCCTTGTCCAAGGTAAGGAGCAACGGCTGCACTTTGCTGGAGCAGCCATGAAGAGATACCCCATGTCCAAGGTAAGAGAAACCCAAGTAAAATGGTAGGTGTTGTGAGAGGGCATCAGAGGGCAGACACAGTAAAATTATAATCACAGAAAACTGGCTAATCTGATCACACAGACTGCAGCCTTGTCTATCTTAATGAAACTAAGCCATGCCGTGTGGGGCCACCCAAGATGGATGGGTCATGGTGGAGAGGTCTGACAGAATGTGGTGCAAGCATCACCACTACCTAATTCTAGAACATCTTCATCACCGCACATGGAAACCCTACACCCATCCATTGACTCCACTCCTTTCTCCTCCAGGCCCTGGATACCACAAGTCTGCTTTCTGCCTCTATGAATGGGCCTATTCTGAATATTTCATGTCAGTTGAATCATACAATGTGCAGCCTTTTGTGTCTGGCTTCTTTCAGCATCACTGAAACCAAGGATTACCCATGTTATAGCATGGTGTCCAGACTTCTTTTCTATTTATGGCTGAAATATGTAATTGTATGGATATTCTGTGCTTACTTTTAATTCATGCAGATAAATCCAGCTATAACTCTCATTATGCCTTTTACTCTGTTTTGACTCAGAAACTTTAAAAAAAAATTTATTTTCTTTGAAGCATAATGGTCAAGTGTTACAACTGGATGAGCTTTGATAAATGTATGCATTTGTGAAACTACTACCACAATCCTTATCACACAGAATGCTTTCGTCTCAATGTTCCCTCGTGCCTCCTGTAGACAAGCCCATTGGCATACCAGGGGCCCGGGACAGACACTGATCTGCTTTCTGTCACCACAGTTTCGCTTTTCCCAGAATTTCATATAAATGAAACCATTCAGTGCAGCATCCAAGGAATGGGGCTTCCATGGATAATATGGATATTGGAGAGGAGAAGTTATCAAAGAAACAATTTTCCATTACAAAATTTCCCAAGGAGATAGAGAGACTTCAGCTTTCTAATTAAAAGGTCCTATTCTACGTCTAGCATGATAAGTAAAAAACAAAACATAAAGCAACACATAAGAACCTCTGACGCTTAGACACAGCAATGTGAAATTTAACAGAACAGTAAAGGGCAATCTGAAAGATGAAGAAAACCACAGGACTCCTACAGGAGGGAGAGTAAGATGGGTGTCAAGCAATACGAGATGTTGGAATCAAAAGGATCAGTGCCTTTTAAGTGCTGAGAGTAAGTGATTCGGAACCTGGGATGCTACACAAGCCACACTGTCAATCACGTCTGAAAAGCCAGTAAACAAACTATTAACTATGCCAGGATGCAGACATTTTATTTCTCATGTGCTGTATACTGCTTCTTAGGAAGCCCTCATGTTCCAGCCAAATGAGATAGCAAACAAAGTCCCCTCTTCAGCTGAACAGTAGGGGTCCCAGAGTTGACAGAACAAAGCAGGTTTAGAGAAAAATTAGTCCAGCTTGCTGCAGGAAGACAGACAACTCCAGGAGGGAGCTCTCCTGGGGAAAAGGAGGTCCATATGGCTTACAGAACTACTGAGGCAGGATGAACTCAAGAATGTGATGAAGGGAGGAAATGCCAGAAAGGCAATTAGATACTCCATAAAGTAAAAGCTGTAAAGGAGACACACATGATCGTAACACCCTAGCTCTGCAGTGAACAGCATCTACACAGAGATAACAATGTCATTATGTTACTGATATTTAAGACCTTAAAAATCCACCTACAGACAAAGAGGAGAGCGATTGATTCTTGTTCCAAGTAGCATACAAAGCGTGTAAAAGTGCATATGACAAAGGGGTGAGGAGTGGGGAGAGGACGTGATGGAAGGGTAGGAAGGCTGTATGCTCACATTACAACCTGAAGTGTTGACAGATAATGTCTAGAGCTGATGTTCTAAGAAAGAGAAATTTAACTCTACTATCTGATGTTAAGAAAGGTAATTAGCAGAGAGATAAATAGGTGATATAACTATATTGGGGGCAGGAGGAGAATACCGGTAAGGGGATCCCTAAATTTGCTAAGTAAATAATGATAGTAAAAAGTATATCATCTAACTAGCAGTGTTTTAAGTGAATGGGTGTGTGTGTGTGTGTGCATGCTGAAAGACTTGGGCTTGGTGTGTTTGGGGAGTCAGAAAAATAAACATTGCATATATCTTTTATTGGGGCACTATTTTTATGAACATTTTTGGTAAATAGTAAAGCATTTGGTAAATGGTAGATTAAAAAAAAAGTATATCATCTAGAAATACACTGGCAAACACCGGAAGAGTTAGTGATGCCTGGGGATCTGAACTAGGGAGGAAAGGACTAGAATAAGAACTTCCGCTTGTGTTACTTTTTATAAAGTGTGAAAACACAAGCATCTCAAAAGCAAGGTAATTTAAAAGATTGTACTGACTTGAGAACCAAGGTCCAGATTTATGAAAAACTCGGCAGATTGTAAAAATGAGTCAGATTTTACCATGATACGATCTTAAAAAATTTTTTCCAGGGAAAGACTTACTACACTTTGCAGAAAACAAAGATTCTGAGGGACTGGGTGACATGGTTTAAGACATGAGACAGGTTCTAGTAAGGATGCTGCTGCACTGGAACAAGGAAGAGGGGACGAGGGCCTGGGCCAGAGCAGTGAGCACTGGGGGTGAGGAAGGCTGGGGGTGCTGTGGGGGTGTACTGGGGTGGGAGGTGAAGAATCAAGGGACGCGGGAGGGCTGACTAAGGGAGGAAGACAATGAAGGGTTTAGACTTGGTCACAATGCACCTGAAATGAATCAAGTGGCCTTGGAAAAGGTCACTGGGCCAGGTAGAAACATGAGTGTATGGCTCTGGAGGGAGGGGTTGGGCAATAACACAAATCTGTCCAGTGTCCACTGAAGCCATGATGGTGGGTTAAACGGCTTAGACAGCACTCACAGGAGGAGCCTCGGCCAGGAGAGCGTCGCCAAAAACATCCGAGTCACCATGGCGTGTAGAGCGGCGGTGGCGTCCCGGGGCTGGATGCCTCCGTGGACACCCGGCCACCTGGCTCGGGCACAACTCTCCGGGCAGGACCTCCTCCTTCAAGGCTCAGGTTTTACTCTCAGAATTCGTGCCACAGACACTGTGGGAGACTCCTTTTATCTTCACGTTCTCTATCACAATTGTCTTGTTATGCCCTTGGACTGCAAGGAGATCCAATCAATCCATCCTAAAAGAGATCAATCCTGGGTGTTCATTGGAAGGACTGATGTTGAAGCTGAAACTCCAATACTTTGGCCACCTCATGCGAAGAGTTGACTCATTGGAAAAGATCCTAATGCTGGGTAGGATTGGGGGCAGGAGGAGAAGGGGACGACAGAGGATGAGATGGCTGGATGGCATCACTGACTCGATGGACATGGGTTTGGGTAAACTCCGGGAGTTGGTGATGGACAGAGAGGCCTGGCGTGCTGCAATTCATGGGGTCGCAAAGAGTCGGACACGACTGATCGACTGAACTGAACTGAACTGAATGCGCACTTTATTTAGTGGCCAACAGAATACACAGGCTGTGAAAAATAACCAGAAAAGCAAATGAATTTTTCACTTAATCGTTATGTAGCAACAGGTAGAGTTTTAGGTGGAGGAATGAAGGCAGCTGGTTCTCTCAGTCAGTATATTTACTGGTACTTATTTTCCACATAGTGCTGGGCCATGCTGCCTTGGTTGTTGATTTCAATACAGGCAAGGTATCTCTTTACCTCTCACAGAATAACTTCAGAAGCAACTAGATATTTGGAAAAGAGTGACAATGGTCTGAATGTTAAATAATAATCTGAACAATTTATTGATACACTTAAAGGGGAAAACAAGTGGAATTAAAGTGTTCAACTGCACTGCAACAGGCAAGGCTTGATAACTGTCTCCTTGGAAACCAATTACTGCTTGACTTCCTGTGGCTACAAAGACAAGGAGAACTGGAGGGAACATAAAACCAAAGGAAACTTTGAGTTGACAGATGGGTCATAAATATCAAGTTCTCTCAGTGGAGGCATGCATGCAGTCTCCTGCAAGATGATCTATACCAAACGCTTGGACACACGGCTTCCATATGTCAAATACGCCATGAGATGGCTTACTCTCCTCCACTCCGGCCCAGCATCCATCCTCATTACTGCAGACTAACAGTTTGATGAATGATATTGCCTTCATTATTTCACAGCACCTGATTTATATATTTTCATCTTAAATGCATCCACAGAGATAGTGGGTTGAATCATTTTGTTGACCTGAGGTTGAATGATAGGTCATTAGAGTCAGCAGACAGACACACACACACATAAATGGATAAGAAACAAAGGTAACCTGAAAATCCACAGCCAGCACAACCATCTAACAAAGAAAGACCCTTGCAGAAGTTCATTTGGCATTAAGTAAGCCAAGCTCTGGGCTTCCCGGGTGGCGCTTGTGGTAAAAGAATCTGCCTGCCAATGCAGGAGATGCAAGAAACACGGGTTTGATCCCTGGGTCATGAAGATCCCCTGGAGGAGGAAATGGCAACCCAGTATTCTTGCCTGGAGAATCCCATGGACAGAGAAGCCTGGTGGGCTACAGTTCATGGATCGCAAAGAGTTAGACACAACTGCACACACAAAACAAGCCAAGCTGTCCTAGACAGGAACAATCATTTTTCAAAGCAACCTGTACAGAAAGAAACAAACATTTGAATTCTGTGGTTTTAACTGACCAAACAAGAAAGTTCACAGAGGAGACAATGGGAAGTCCAGTCCTGTTGTGGAGCATTGACCTTCTTTAGTGTTCATTCAGGAGTCCCTCTTGGGCTGACTGGGTTCACCAATGAATTTGGATAATATAGAATTAGGTAGCAAAAGAATGCTGCAAGACCGAATTTAAACACTTGATAATTGTGCAGTTATGAGAGCCACTGGTCTGTGTCATGGTCTGGAATAATGAATCACAGCTTTGTTTAGACAGTAGGACAACTTGAAACCAAAGAATTTGTTTTAGAAACCCACAAATACTGAGTCTACTTCCTCATGACACCAGGAACCATTTCAAACACACATAATGTTATATTTGGAAAAAATGCAATCAGGTTTACCAGGATCACCCAACTAGGAGTTTTCTGTTAGTATCTGTTGCTATTGATTCCTTAGATTTGGTTGTCTTCTAACCTCTTAACAGATTAGGCGGCAGCAGCTCTCATGGGCGTGGACACTATTTATAGGAGAAAAATCTTAAAATCTAGAAAACATTTCTATTCATTTAGTTTCCCCCTACCCTAGGCAATCAGAAAAACAAAAACAACTGTTGTTAAAATCTGAGTACTTGAGCATGGTAACCCATCTCCTTGGGAAACTATTCTGTAGGAGTACCTTTTGGAGGATCACTGTAGTAGCAAAAATAGAAATCAAGGCCCAGGCATCAGAGTTGTGGGGTTCAAATCTGTCCTTTATTGAAGCCAACATTTGCTTAGTTTCATTTCAAAAAAGTTATGGAGTCTTTGATCTGTCATATTGACTCAAAAGTCAGCAAAATCTTCTGCCTGTATTTAATGGTTGAATTAAGAGAACAGTGCATTGTCTTAATCTAGAAATTCAAGGGGGCTTCCCTGGTGGCTCAGTGGTAAAGAATTCACTTGCACTGACAATGCAGGAGACATGGATTCAATCCCTGGTCCAGGAAGATCACACATGCCGTGGAGGAACTAAGCCTGTGCACTGCAACTACTGAGTGTGCTCTAGAGCCTGCAAGCTGCAATTCCTGAAGCCCTTGTGCCCTAAAGCCCGTGCTCTGCAACAAGAAAAGCCACCGCAATGAGAAGCCCTCGTATTGAAACTCGAGAGTAGTCCCCACTGGCTGCAATGAGAGCAAAGCCTGTGCGGCAGCAAAGACCCAGCACAGTCCACAATAAACATTTTTAGAAAATTTAGAAATTCAAACTCTTTTGAACTACAGCCAATTTAAGTAAGTAAAAATTGCTATCATTCTCCCCAAGCCTATTTACAATATCTATAATTCACGTAAGAAAAGACATATTGAAACTGTCAACATTTACAGGGTAGGGCAGTGGATTTTAGGTGATAGCTGGCAATGCACAGAGCAGAAGGCTTAGGAGGAGGGGGAGAATACTAAGAGGGCAGGGGAGAAGAAAATTAACAAGAGATGCTGAATTTTAGAAAGAGTGGGGAAAAAAGTCTCAGTTGTATTAAAGTATATTTGACTTACAATATTACATTAGTTTCAGTGTACATCACAGCAGTGGTGGTTCAAGAAGTCTTGCAAAGGAGACGAGTGCCTTGAAGATGAAGAGCATAGTGGACGGCCATCGGAAGTTGACAATGCAACTGAGAGGATCATCAAAGCTGATCCTCTTACAACTATATGAGAAGTTTCTGAAGAACTCAACATCAATCATTCTACGGTCGTTTGGCATTTGAAGCAAATTGGAAAGGTGAAAAAGCTTGATAAGTGAGTGCCTCATGAGCTGCGTGTAAATCAAAGAAATCACCACTTTGAAGTGTCATCTTCTCTTATTTTACGCAACAACAATGAACCATTTCTTGAGCAGATTTAGATGTGCGACGAAAGTGGATTTTATGACAACCGGCAATGACAAGCTCAGTGGCTGCACCTAGAAAGAAGCTCCAAAGCACTTCCCAAAGTTAAACTAGCACCAGAAAAAGGCTCATGGTCACTGTTTGGTGGTGTGCTGCCCATCTGATCCACTACAGCTTTCTGAATCCTGGCGAAACCATTACCTCTGAGAAGTATGCTCAGCAAATAGATGAGATATATTGAAAACTTCAACTTAGGCTAAAAAGACATTTAAAAAAAAAAGACTTATTTTTTACCAAGATATCCTTTTTGCCTCCCCTCCAGATTTGGCAGGGCAAGAAAAGGCAGGTGCATGATTCTAGATCTAAAACTAGGAGTCATCACTGGACTGGAAATCAAAACCGCAGAAAGAGCAGGTTGAGAGAACCTTACAAGAATCTCTGCTGAGAGAGATAAGTTAGACAGCCTGCCTGCCAGCCCCCTCCCCCAGCCCTCCCATGAGCACAGATACCGGGCCTTCTGACATGGGCAGGACAGGGCGAGGGAGTCCAGCACACTCAGCGCCCAGGGCCAGTCAACATCTACACCCACACCTGTCTACTAAGGGAACAACCTTCAGCTCCCATTGGGAATACAGTCTCGTGTGGTGACAGGCTCCTGATGGGAGAAATGTCTTGAGTCTGTGTTGACTCTCACTGGCTAACCTTTCCTGAAGACTAGGCCAAGCCCTCTGAGCACACTTCAACTCTGGAGCTGGACAGAAGGTCTCGGACCAACTGCAGGTAGGGATACCCACATTCATTTTCTCCTTTTCTCTCTCCTCTCTTTCAGCACAGCTTTTGAGCCCCTGATGTGTGCCAGACCACTGTTCTTGGCACTCAAAATGGTTAGGAAACCGTCAAGGAGCTTCCATTCAAGAGGAGGGAAATGGAAAATTAAGATCCAATTTATTTTTCAGATTTTAAAAACCTCTATGAAGGAAATGGATTGGAAAAGGCAATGGCACCCCACTCCAGTGTTCTTGCCTGGAGAATCCCAGGGACGGGGGAGCCTAATGGGCTGCTGTCTATGGGGTCGCATAGAGACGGACACAACTGAAGCGACTTAGCAGCAGCATGAAGGAAATGGATAGGATGATGAGATAGAGAATAACTTGTAGGAAAGCGGATCAGGAAGACCCTTTCTGATGAAGTGACAGAGGGAAAGTGGCCCTACTGTTAAGGAAAGAGAGGCGGGGACCTTCTTTGTCCCGTGACTTAGCCAGCTACTGTTTCATGGATGCTGACAGAAGAAACACGATGCTGGGAGACAAAGGACATTGTTTCTCATGGCACAGAGAGCAGCGGGAACTCCACATGTCTGTGTCAGTTCCCTTCACCTCCCAATCCCACAGGGTGACGTGTGCATGTGGTGAGCACACGAGGAACTCGGAGCTCCGAGAGCCCAGATCTTTTTAAGGAGCTCCAAGCAAACTGGCCCACTGCTGTCTTAGGAAGATGTTGTCTGTATTACATTGGACAGTAAACAAACCTGCCTAGGGCTCCAGAATGATGCATAATTCCTGGCTTCCAAGGCTCTGAGCTCTCCAGACTTCCTTCAAAAGATGGTCTGGAGCAAAAGCTGTCAGTGCCTCCGCTTGTAAGACACACGCAGACTGGATTGACCTGTCTACCCATGATGCAGTTCTGAGAGATGATGGCCACCAGTAGGGCCAGACAGGTCCCCCCTCCGTTGGGTGGGCCTTACAACTGCTTCCAGCCAATGAGCTATGAGCAGCCGTTACTGACGTGGTACATTCCAGAGCCCTCTTTTCACTCTGGCTCGGGGATGTTTGAGACAGTGGCTGTTCAACCAG
Source organism: Okapia johnstoni (assembly GCA_024291935.2). Lineage (NCBI taxonomy): Eukaryota > Metazoa > Chordata > Mammalia > Artiodactyla > Giraffidae > Okapia > Okapia johnstoni. Next base: position 67,843,204 of record CM044321.1, on the reverse strand, counting down.
TCTGGGTCTCGAGGGGTCCACAGGGAGCAGAACCCTCAACTGACCCATGATTAACATGGAACATAAATAAAAATGAAACCTTTGTTCTTTAAGTCAGAGATTGCCATACTTCAACCCACAGGAAAAATCTGGCCTGTAGTCTGTTTTTGTGTTGCCCATGAGCTCAGGAATGCTGGGGTAATCTTTTTGCTATGGTTTCAGATAGGTGAAGTTCCATTTTTAACGTATGACATTTCCCTCTAAAGATGTGAAAGAGTTAGGCATCTGTTGCGACCCCATGGACTATACAGTCCATAGACAGCAAGGAGATCCAATCAGTCCATCCTAAAGGAAATCAGTCCTGAATATTCATTGGAAGGACTGATGCTGAAGCTGAAACTCCCATACTTTGACCACCTGATGCAAAGAACTGACTCATTTGAAAAGACCCTGATGCTGGGAAGATTGAAGGTGTGAGGAGAATGGGACGACAGAGTATGAGATGGTTGGATGGCATCACCAACTCAATGGACATGAGTCTGAGTAAATTCCAGGAGTTAGTGATGGACAGGGAGGCTGCAGTCCATGGGGTCACAAAGAGTCAGACACGACTGAGCAACTGAACTGAACTGATGAGCTCAGGAGGTGTTTTTTTTTTTTAAGTGTTGTGAAGAAAAAGCAGCAGCAAACAGAGAAGAACATGGTTCAGAGTCCTGTGTGGCCTGCAAAGGATAAAACATTCACTCTTTGGCACTTAATAGAAAATGCCCCCCAATCCATGGTTGATCTGGGCCAATCTGTCTGATGTGGAAGAAAATAAAAAAGTTATAAGGGAAACCAAAATAAGAAAAGTGTTGGAAAAAGCAGTCATTGTCAAAGGCTATTGTATCAATGGAATAAGGTGAGTTTCTGAGAAGACGTCATTGGCTTTGAGAACATGGCAGTTACTGGGGACTTGATAAGTGCAGGTCCATTTGGAGAGTCAGGGGAGAAAAAAAAACACCAATTGGAGTGAGGAAGTTGAGTCACAAAACGAATACAACCGTTATCAAGGCTCACTGTGGACAAGGACAGAGACATGACAGGAATAGGTTGTGGGGTCAAAGGAGAGTCGCTTTATTAAGAGGGGAGAAAGCAGGGTCTCTGAATAATCTAAAGGGATCAGCCAGGTGGAGGGGGAGCTGACCTAAGAGAGCCGGAAAGACACGGGGTGACTGAAGGAATGAGCTCCAAAGAGCAGAGAGGAAGTGATATGACCTCAGTGGGAGGACCCACCATCGTCAGGAGGAGGAACTCTTCTCCCGTTGCAACAGGAGAAAAATAAGTCTGCAAATGCAGGAGGACCTGTGGACTCAACGGTGAGAAGACGAGGGAGTTCTTGTCTTATGACTTCTATTTTTCAGTGAAATATGAGGCACCTTAGGGAGGGAGAAAGCTGTTGAGAAAAGGGTATGGGGTGTTTGAGGGGAGAAGAGAAATTTGAAATGTCTCAGACTGAGGGGTCTCGAGTTCCTATTGAGGAATCAGTGAGGAGGGCTGAGGCGCCTTTTGAGATGAAAGATCATGAATTTAAAGTCAGCATGAGAGTCTGGCTTTGTGTCATCTCCAGCAGCTTTCAGTGTTTGGGTGCCAAGTGGAGAAAGTCAACCTTTTGATTCAAACATATTTGGAGTGCAGCCATTGGAGTGTAAATGAAAAACAGAATGGGCTGAGCTGCTCTGGGAGTTTTTTAAGGGTTTCTTGAAGGGTCCCTCCAAAGACATGCTAAGCTGACCGCCAGGCACCCCACTTCAGCACAGTGACCAAGGGTATGTGCTCCAGAGCCAGAGTGTCCTGGCAGAAATCCAAGCTCTGTCACCTGTAGACCTCAACCAGGCTATTTAACTTCATTCAGAACAAGGTTAGTGGTTGGACTCACCTCATATGATGGTGGTGAGATTTATATAAATGAGTTCTTCTAGTAAACCTTTAGAACAGTGTCTGATCCATAGGAAGTATTCCCACATGGTCTTGGTATCTAGCTGTACACCACAATTTTCAGGTGACCTAGAAGCCGGATTAATATTAAATTTGTTGAAACCCTGCCTAGAAAGCTTGTGCTGTCCAGCTTTCATTTAAGCCAGGCTTTCTCTCTCTGGGGAACAAGAATAAACACATTGAGAAATGAAGGTGTTCCCTAAGGCTCAAGTCCACTTTGAAATGCTGAGTCATTTGCAGAATCTTCTACAGGGTGAGACTCTTCACACTGAGTGCTTTAGACTGGCATTCGCACGTGAGTATTTCCTGGCATTTTATTGGAAAGTGGACTCTGAGGGACAAAGTGGAGTGAGCTGGGGACCAGCAGAGGCATTTCCCTACACAGCTTCCTGAGGTGAGTGGTGGGGGAAGACACCCACGGGAAGGTGCCGCAAGTGGCTGGCCCCTGCAGGCAGAGCAGAAAAGACCACATGCCTGCAACTGTCTAATGTGATGAATGTACTGGAATCAGGAAGAGAAGCCCCTTTTTCCTGCAATGTCCCTCCACAGCACTTTACTGACAGAGCTTAACATCATGCTTGCTACAAAGGAAAAATGCTAAAATGGTCCTGCCCCAGGAGGCAGAGCAGGTAATGGAGGATGGACTGGGGCTGAAAGACAAAGGTAACTTGAAACTTGTCCAAAAGACACCAGAAATACTGATAACATCAGTCTAATGAAGGTCTAGAAATGACTTAAGAACTGTCTAGCTGCTGCTTCTGTTATATTTGCCTCGTAAGAGGCGAGATTTAAAAAATCAGACCTAAGCAGCCTAGTCTATAGTTCAAATGTCAAGATCAGGGTTATTAGTGAACTGTTTGCAGGGCAATGAGTAAGTTAGCCCAAGACAGTAGACGTGTCACCAGTGTTGAAGACTCGACACTCAGTCATTAATTAATGTTAGGTCTGGAGATTCATCTACTTCTCTTATAGTTATCTAAAAGAAACAAAGATGTATAAAGGTTTATTTGTATGCTCTTCTGGTTTCTTCTGACTGAGCAATATTCCAGCTGCCAAGATTTCCCTTCCAGCAACCTGTCCATCACCAATTCTTTTCCACTTTGACTCCTCTCCTCTCTTAACCAGTTTCAGACAAAATGTAAAATAGGGAGCCCTCTTTCTAGGGCTACCCCTAGGGCATGTGGCTGTTGGAAAATATTTTTGCAGGGTACCTGTCTATATATGAACAACTTGATTAAAAATGCATTACAAAATTCATGGACCCATGAGAAAGATACTGATTTACTGATGAAGACTTACAATAATGGGTAGAAAAGAAGGACTTATTATTTGATTATCTTCCCATTAGTGCATGTGAAGATCCTTTGTCCTGTGTCCTATGTGAGTGACACTCACCACCCATCAGTGTCTCAGCCCGATTCTGGTGGCCCGATCTCATGTGATCCTGTGAAAGAACTGCTGTGCCAGCCAGCAGGAGCACCCTGCTCTCCAAGCTGTCTTTCTGGGACTGGGTTCCACTCCAGGGCCAGGGGCCGACTCTATCAGCATGACTTCGGGAGCCCCAGAGGACTTCTGGTCTACCCCTACACAGGCAGCAGAGGGCTGGAGTGTGCTCCCGAGAGAGAGGAGATGAGGACTGGACCCATGCAGGCCATAGTCTGGGCTTGGGACACCCAGTGCGGATGACATGGTGGGCCCCAGCAGGTGCCAGGTGTCATCAGGAAGGGCCATCCTTCACGGAAGGCACTCCATTCACTGGGTCCTGGGGCCCAGAACCAGCCGCAGGATGCTACTTCCCTTATCCAAGGGCTACACTGCCTCTTTTCAGGTCTGGCTCACTGCGTCTTTGACCATGGAGACCAAATTCACTTTCTTCATTGTAACTGGAGATATACAAAGCGGCTGAGTCACAGCCTGTCACACAGTGAGCTCGTGGTAGGGCCTAGACCACAACCCTGGTCCCCAGGCCAGTGACCACTCACTCTTTCACACCATCTTGCTCCTTCTCTGCAACATTCAATGCCTCTTTCTGTTCCCTGGTGTTATGGACTGAAGGTCTGCGTCTCCCCACTGTGCATACCTCAAGTCCTAAACCCCAGTGTTGCTGGTTTTTGAGATAGGACCTCTAAGGAGGTGATTAAGATGAGATGAAATCGTTAGGATTGGGCCCTGATCCCATAGAATTAGTATCCTTAATAAGAAAATACCAGACAGCTTGCACACACTACCCCCAGTGAACAGGCACCAAGAAGAGGCCACATAAGGACACAGTGAGAAGGTGGCTGTCTACAAGCCTGGAAGAGAGGCCCACCATAAACTGAATTTTCTGGCACCTTGATCTTGGACTTCTGGCTTCCAGAACTGTGAACAGATAAATTCCTGTTGTTGGGGCCACCCAGCATTTTGTGGTATTTTGTTACGGTGGCCTTGGTTTCCTAGGGGATGTTTACCCCCTTCCAAAACCACCTTCCAGACCCCTCTCAGAGACCTTCAAATTCTCCCATCGTCTCAGTCCTTCAGAGGCTTGCCTTCAGTTAGCACCCTGGCACATAAACCCACAACAATGGCTATTAACACCATAGCTTCTAGCTAAGATATTTAATCAGGACTACTTCTGGATAATCCCCTAATTCCAAAGACTGGTTTTAACAGTGGGCTTGCAAAACACGAGAGCAGTCAGATTGAGGAAGTCAACTTTGCTTACACAGGCCTCCCAGAGGACCCTTGAATCCCTCTGAAAAGCAGCTGCCTTCTCTCTCGTGAAGGCCTCAACCCTAACTTCCAGACTACAGCAAGCCTTTCGCTTTCAGTATCCAGGTGAGGAAAACTTATATTCCTACAGGGAATAGGGAAGATAATTCTACTTAGAAGTATCAGTCATTCATTACTGTATCATTTATTTGAAATTAAGCTATTACATATCATGTGTTCATTTGAGTAAATGAAGTGGAACTTAAGTACTAGTAATGCATTGGGTTACAAGTAACAGGAAAATTAAACTCACAAGAATCTTAATAAGAATTTTTCTCTTAAAAGTAGGCAGATTCTGGCTTTGCTTTAGCAGCTCAAAAATGCTATCAGGGACTCATTCTCTTTATACATTTTCACCTTGTCATCCTTAGCATGTTGGCTTTTGTTCTCCTGCTTGTGCCTTATGAACAAAAGTGACTGCTGCAAACTCAGAAATCATTCCTCATCCGAGGCTGAAAAGAGGGAGGATGTGTCAGAACTGTGCCCAGTGGCCTCTACTAGTTGCTAAAGGAGGCTTAGAAAGTAGTTATTTAGTTTTTTAACCTAATAGTGATGGTAAAAGAAGATGATAAGAAATAGATGCTGAGTGAGCCATGACTGGAAGAAATTGATTTGAGTTTAGAGATAGTGCTTTCACAAAATCAACCGTTAATGCTAAAATGTATGGAGTGATATTTGTACATGATATCTTGGAAGCTTTCTGTAAATAATTTTGACTGAGAATTTTACTTTCTTTTCTCCAATTATAAAACTTGTGCATGTTTGACTTGCCTGTAGCTAAGATACAGAAAGCAGTGGCAGGTCATTATTCCCACCACAACAAATAGAAGAAATTGGATGAACTGCAACAGAACACGTTTTAAAAATAACATCAACTACTGGGAATAAAATAGGTCTAGAGGAACTGAATGCCAGAGTAGAAAGATCTCCTTTCCACTCTGAATGCAGATCTGTAGCTCTCTTCCTACTTCAGGCATTTGACAAGCGTGTGCATGGGCTCAGAACTGGACTCAGTGTATTGCATAGGAACTTTCAAAGAATAAAGAGAAACATTAGAGCTTTTGAGGGCTGGTGTGAAAGTCAATTCTGGGGCATTCCTAAGGCAAAGACACTTTTTTCCGGCTGATTTCTTGTCGTGGCAGCTTTAATGGGTACTTTGGTAATAAGGGAGGTGCAAGCTGAGCTTGCAAGGAGAACAAAGTTCCTTGTACTCTGAAGGAGCACAGATGCCAAGATCACGCTGGAGAGAGGAGTGCAGGATAAACCAAGCACACCTCTCACCCTTGAGACATCTGAACCAGAGGTGAATTGAGTGTAACAAAATCTACAGCCTTTCCTCAGTGACACTGCTGGCTCCATCATGCTGATCAGCATTTTATCTTACCCTGCCTGGCGGCCTGACACAGGAAAGGACAAATCCTCTCTCGGGGGGAAAGAGCACTTACTTCAGTCTTTACACAACTTTTACACACAACAGTTTCTGGCAAGTAAAAAAAAATATATTACAATACTTGGGGGAAAAAAGGTGACAATCAAGAGAAAAAAAAACAGATAAACAGATGACCCAGATATTATATTTGACAAGGTTTTATAACTATTATAATCATGCTAAAGAAAATAGGGACAGAAGGTGAACAAAACTGATGAAAAGATGGGAGAATTGCAACAGGGAAATGGAATCTGTTTATCTATCCCAATGGACACTCTAAACCCTGCAAAATGTAAAGAACTTACTGGGTGAATTTAATATGGCATCACCAACTTGATGGACATGAGTTTGACTAAGCTCTGGGAGTTGGTGATGGACAGGGAAGCCTGGCGTGCTGCAGTTCATGGGGTTGCAAAGAGTCGGACATGACTGAGTGACTAAACTGAACTGAACAGTACACTAAACACATGAGAAGACACAAATAGTGAACTAAAATTTGGGTCAATGAAATTACCCAAACTTAAATAAGCACACGGAGACAATGGAATTTAAAATAAAAATCTATGTAAAAAACTTGTGAAGAACACTGTCAAATCACGTAACATATGTGGCTGAAGTCCTAAAGGAGACAGGAAATGGGGTGAATGCAGTATTTGAATTTTCTAAACCTGACAAAAGATCTCAATCCACAGATTTAAGAATCTCAGTGCATCCCAAGCAAGAAAAATATAAGAAGTCAAACTGAGATACATCACAAGCCAAATCCTGAAAACTAACGAGAAAAACTAACTAAAGGGGGCAATCTTTAAAGCAGCCAGAGGAATGAAAAGACTCATTAACTTCAAAGGAACAACAATTAGATTGATAAACTTTTTAACAGAAACTCCGGGATCCACATGGCAATGGAATATCTTTAAGGTGCTAAAGGAGGATCTCGTATTCTTAATTCCAGGGACTCTATCAATTAGAAAGGAAGGTAGTAAAATAGATATCTGGAGACAAAAATCTAGACAATTCATTTCCAGCAGACCTACAGTTAACAAGTACTAAACAAAAGTCTTCTAGCTGAAAGGAACAACCTGTGAAGGAAACAGAACTGCAGAAAGGAATGAAGAGCCCTGGAAAGGATAAATACGTGGCTGGATATAAAAGAGTATTGACCATTTAAACCAACAATGACAACAACTTTCGGGATTAGATCTAATCTGTGACAACCCAAGTGCAAAGGGCTGAAGAGAGTAAATTTAGTTGTACTTGTTTACCATTTTACTCATGAAGAGGTAAAGTACAAATTTATGAGAGATGTAGATAAATCAAGAATGTAGATTGGTAATTGCTAGAGTAATCAATAAAAGCAAAAGAAAAGCTAAACATCTAGTCGAGGAGATATAATGGAATGTTAAAATACTTAATCAAAAATAAATCAGAAAAAGAAAATATGAACAAAGAACAGATGTGACTGATAGGAACTAAGTAAAACCATGTAAATCCAACAATATCAGTAATTACCTTAAAAATAGAAACTGATTAAAAACTTTCATTTTAAGAATGAATTTTTTACTGGGTTAAGCATTAACATTCAACTTTATACTATCTAAAAGAAACACACTTTAAAATAAAAAAAAAAAACCCTTATAAGTTGAAAATAAAGGATGGAAAAAAAAAAAGGCAATGCACACATTGACCAAGAAAACAATGGGGCTTCCCTGGTTGTCCAGTGGTTAGGACCCAGCACTTCCACAGCGAGGGTGCAGGTTCAGTTCCTGGGTGACAGCCCACATGCCAAGTGGCGGTCAAAAAAAATTGCCTTGTTTGCAATATTATTAACAGCAACAGAGGACATTTGAGGTGAAAATATTACTAAAGGCAAACATTTCATAAACATAAAAGGGGAAAATTAACAGGAAGACATAACCATTTTAAATGATTGCATCTAATAATATAGCTTCAAAATACTTATATAAAGCAAAAATTGAATGACCTAAGAAGAGAAATAGAACAAATCCATCTTTGTAGTTGCAATTTTTAATAAACTCTTCTTGTTTTACAGTACAAGCACACAAAAAATCAGTGAAAACCCTCAGAAAACTAGAAATAGAAGGCAAATTCCTCAATATAAAAAAGGGTGTCTACAGAAAATCCACAATTATTAGACTAATGTCACCAAATTGAATTATTTCCCCCCTAAGTTTAGGGAAAAGACTAGAGTTTTGACTCGCTATTCAACACTGTTTAGGAGATCCCACACGGCACAAGACCACAAGGAAAAGGGAATAGCACAAAGAATGGAAATAGAAAAGTAAATTATATTTGCAGATGAAATGACCGTATTCAGAGAAAATCCAAAGACACTTAATAAGTACCATATCTAATGAATTTACCAAGGTCACCAGATATAAGGTTGATATAAAAATTAACTGCATTTCTACATACCAGCAGCAATCAGAAAATAAAATTAGAAAAATAATGTTGTTTACAATAATATCAAAAATATCACCTCCCTAGAAATAAATTTATGAAATAGTTGCAAGACCTCTACACTGAAAGCCATAAAATGTGCTGAGAGATATTTAAAAGGAATTAAATAGAGATTTATCATTTCACATACTGAAATATTCAATATTATTAGGACTACAACAATCTCAAGTTGATCTACAGATTAAGTTCCAATCAGAATCTCAGATTTTTTCATGTGTAAAAGTTGACATACTGATTTCTAAATACACATGGAAGTGCAACTAACCTAGCATAGTCAGACCAATCTCGAGACAAAGTCTGAAGATTTATATGACCAGATTTCAAGACTCAGCAAAAAACTCATAAAAAGTTATTGGCAGAAGGATATAAATTAGACAAACTGAATGGGATACAGTCCAAAAATGGGTGCACACATATGTGGGCACTTTAAGACAAAAGCAGTAAATACAATTCACAAGGGAAATTATGCAGAGAAATTAGATCTCTCTGTGGAACGATATGAAGCAGCCATATAGACTGTGGTGGATGACAACATACAAAGCTTCAACTGAAAGCACACAGAAGAGTGGTCCTCAGCTGGGGGAGACATTTGGGGAGGTTGCTGGCCGTCACAATGGGGAAGAGGCACTCCAGATATCTGTATGCCATGGATGCTGCTAAACATGCTACAATGCACAGGAGAGCCCCCTGCAACAAGGAACCGTCCCGCCCAAAACGCAATCAGTACCGCTGAGGCTGATAAGCCCTGGTCTAGAAGGAAGAACAGGAGACCCTTTGTGACCTCAGGTGGGCAACGGAGTGGTGAACAGACCATAAGATAAACTGTCCATAAAATAAAGAATGGACAAGTTTGGTTTCATTTGAATAAAACCATTTTTTCTGTCAAAGAAAAGGATGAGGTAAGTTACAGACTTGAAGACGAGCTACATGATCGATCCACACTTCGGACCAGGACTCTGGCAGGCAGACTCTAAAAATGGTCCCTCTACCCCCTAATTCTTGGGATTCAGGATCACACCCTTGGGCGATCTCCCCTGGAGTTGTGTGTGAGGTGGCAGGGGCGGGGGAGGGCCTGGGATGTGTGTGAGCGTGCTCCATGAGCCTGCGAGAAGACACGCTCCCTGGCTGGCTAAAGGAAACAAGTCTTCTGGAAAGGAGGGAAGAGCAGGCTACAGGCAGCAGTGGCAAGGGGCTGAGGCCCGCAGGCCGGCCGACAGCCCACAGGGACCAGGCGCAGCTGACAACCCTGAGCCCGGATGCATGTCCTTCCCCAGATGAGCCCCAGTGAGCCCACAGCCCCGCCCAGCACCTTGACTGCAGCCTTGTGTGAGGCCCTGGAGGGAAGGCCCAGGGGAGCCAGGGACAGACTCCTGAGCCATGTAGACTGTCAGGCGGTGAGCACGTGTTGTGCTGTGTCATCGGGTGTGCAGCAGTGTTGCTCTGCAATAACATGTGATGCAGATTCACAGCCAGGATGCCGCCTACATGCCTGAGACAAATATCACCCACCCAGCACGTCCACAGCGCTTGAACTACCCCTTGGCGGGAATTCCAGGGGCTCATAAACACACATTTTTGGTGCTCAGCATCACTCATATCATGCCATCACAAGGGAAAGCCACAACGAGACAAGCTACACGCCTACAACAAGGCTAAAAGGAGAAAGACCTCCAATTCAGAGCATGGACGAGGATGGGAAGCAAACACTGAATTTTTGTGAAGTATTGCTTAAGAGTTTTAAAACAGCAGCCACTTTGGAAAACCTTTTGGCAGTTTTTACTAACAAACCAAGCATCTGCGCCAAGGTTCCACAAATGACAACCCATGTGCCAAATCCAGCCTGCCATCTGCTTTTGTAAATAAAAGTCCATTTCTGACTTGCAAAGCCTGAAGTATTTATTATCTGGTCCTTTACAGAAAAAGTGTGTGCTGATCCCTGGTCTACACTATGTCTCAACAATGCCTTTCCTGAGGGCAACGTTCCGCAAAATGCATGTTCGAGGGAGTTCATTGAAGTTTTACTTTAACAGCTCCAAAAACTGAAATTCCCACCAAGAAAATTCCCATATATTCATATATGGAGTACTTTACAGCAAGCAAAGTATTGGTAGATGTAACATGTATGATGCTCTCACAGGTTGAGCAAAAGACACCAGACACAGAAGAGAGCTGTGTAGTTCCATTTACATGAAATTCAAGAACTAGTAAAAATATCTGATAGAAACTGGCACAATGGAAACTGTTGGTGGCGGGGTACAAGGCGCCTAGGGGAATCTTCTGTAGTGTTGGAAAGTCAACGTTGTGACCAGTGCGTAGACACAAGAAGAGAAACTTTCTCTTCTTCTTTACCATGGCCCTCAGTTAGAAACTGCATGTCTCCTACTGAAGGATATCTGGAAAGTGCAACAAAATTTTACAAGACATTGAAAAAGCAGGTACGTTCTTAGCATTTAGAAGGCAACTCCTCTCAGGATTTTGCTTTACTTTCTTCTGTCTTTTTCTTTTTCCTTTCAACAGTTTCAAACTTACTGAGAAGTTACAAAAACCAAACAGCCCTTTCACCCAGGTTCCCCCTTACCACTAGGTAATTCTGGGATGTATGCCTCCCCACCTCCAAACAAGAAGGCTCTCCTCTGCTGCCACGAGGATTCCTTTTAAAACAAGACTGCCTGAAATAAACCAGAACCCCAAATGGTACTTGATCATTTTTCTGACGATGCACAGTGACTCAACATTAACTAGTATTTAACTGGAGCTAGGAGGGGAGGGAGTCCCCACCCACAGGCCGCATCTCACAAAAGTACCCATGGGTGGGGACAGGGCATTTGTCCTAACTGCAAAAACAAATGTTAAGTTTTGGTCTCTGGTTTGATTTAAACGTTGCATTTGGTGGTGTGCAGTGTCACTGGTACAGAAAGGCTCTGGAGGATGCTGACCGCAGCGCACGCCCATGGCCCTTCTGTTCTGGAGGCTGCAGACTGGCTCCTAAGTAGTGTTTTGTCAAACATGCTCTTTAGGCCCTTCTGTAGGAGTACAAAGTAGTCCCCACACTCCACAGCCCTCAGGTCGCGTCTGCTTTTCAGGGTGTCTCAAGGGTGACAATCCTAAAGACCCTAAAGGAAATCAACCCTGAATATTCACTGGAAGGACTGATGCTGAAGCTGATGCTCCAATACTTGGGCCACCTGCCGCAAAGAACTGACTCATTTGAAAAGACTCTGATGCTGGGAATGATTGAAAGCAGGAGAAGGGGATGACAGAGGATGAGATGGTTGGATGGCATCACTGACTTAATGGACATGAGCTTGAGCAAGCTCCAGGAGATGGTGATGGACAGGGATGCCTAGCGTGCTACAGTCCATGGGGTCACAAAAGTCGGACATGACTGAGTGACTGAACAACAAAAGCAACAAGGGTCACAGGCTTTTGTTCATCCTCCAGTAGGGTCTCAGTATTAGGGAACCATTGGAGGTCAATGTCAGTCGCCATAAGCAAGAAAGGAGTCTTTGGGCAAGGGGTGTTTCAAGGGCCCACTCTTCTGATCGTCAAATGATACAGAGAGCCCTGAAAGGCAGATGAGGTGTGGATCTGCAGACTGGTTGGGAGGTGGTAATTTGCCATCATCATCTTGCCCTGTAGTATCAGAAAGCCCGAGAGCAAGCAGCTGTCTGCCAATCTGAGCCGCGCCAGCATGGGGAGCGGGGACGGCTGGACACTTTCGGGGCAGATTTCCTTGTTGGAGAGACTGGCTCTGCCCAACGCTCTTTCACTGACAGCATGATTGCTTGTGTGGCTGAAGTCCTTCTGCGCCCACTTTACATATTTCATGTTCATCATTGGCCTCAAATTCTCCACCAGGGCGCTGGCAGCACTGTATGTGTGTCCCACAGCTGCTGGACAGCAGCTGCCCATTTTAATTCAGATGCTTAAATATTTCTAGATTTGGCCTGTGGGGGCCCCCTTCAGGCTGGCTCTTACTCTTTTTGTTCTTATAATTCTTGGAACCATTTTGCATTTTCTGGCCAAAAAAAAAATTGTACTCTTTCTAATCCACTGATGGGATCAGCTATTTCTCTGAGGAGCTCTGGTTCTTTTTGTGAAAGAGGACATTTAGAAGCCAAGTCTGATCTGAGCACTCAAGTGTGCTCATTGCTACTGGGTTTCCATTGCTTCTCGGCCTGGCCAGCAGACGGGAGGTGAAAATACACGCCTGTACACAGATACAGACATAGATTACATCCACATACCCACAACACCTGTAAGTGTTTCTATATCTATCTGTGCATGTATGTATCAACCATTCTGGAGCTGACACCAATACATCTAATTCCAATTCAATACTAGTGTTATTTCTAGCCCTGCTCTTTTCCATCTCGGTGAATCCCCTCTCAGATCTGATCAGAAGACTTTTTTTCAACTGAAGTTTAAGTCGGCGGGAGAACAGTCAAACTTGTGAGCCTGGTTACCACTGAGGCAACAGACACCACACGGGAGTACATCATCAGTGGCTTTCTGTAACTAGTTTATACACAGCTCAGCTTGTCTAAGCAGAACACTTGCTGAGTCCATAAGTCGCTCTTGCTGCACAGACTGAAGTGAGATGTGGTAGCACCCAGATGTGGGCATTGGCAATAGCATGCCAGGACCCAGGAGGTAAAGGGAGGTTAAGAGCCCACCCTCTGCTCCCGAAGGAAGTGATTCTTCACACTCAAACTCCAGCCTAACACTGGAAGGCTCCAGACTGCACTGGCCTACAAGGGGCACCCTGCTCCTGGCACTCTGGGGGCCTCCTGCAGCATCTGGCAGCTTGTTTCAAGGGTAAGTTAATCAGAGGTCCCCCTCCCTCCTCTTCAGCCAGCCAGAGCCCGACTCCTCTGCTCTCTGAGGAGTATCACAGTGAGGAGGCTGGACTGCTTGGGTCACATTCCAGAATCTAAACCAGAGACAGCAGTGATTAGCCTGCTGCTAGAGTTTGGCTCACAGACATTTTGTTTGAGCCATTGTTTTTTTCCTTTTAAATTCTGAGTCTTCAAATAAAAATCAGATTTCTGACTGCTCTTGAAAAATATGAAGATGTGGCAACAAGGGCCCCATGTGCGTATGCACGGACCCTCAGCTTGAATTGAGGAGGGGCACGTTTCTCCACGGCTCCATGTGCCCCCACCAGGCCTCCTTCCATTGCCCTTCACCGTGGGAGAGTCTGCCCTGCATAGCTGATGCAGATTGCTGTATCAGAGGGTGTGGGAGCGTCTCTTGCTTTCCGTCTGCCTTGATTCCACAGTCTCGTTTCAGGGCCCTTGAGCCCACCAGCCTTTGGGGAAGCAGAAGCCCAGCACCCCGCAGCTGAGGCCAACTTTGGGCCAGCTGGGCGAGATGAAGCCAGGAAGAATGGTGGCCTACACCAAGACTGGACTTCAAGTTCATTTTTGAGACAAAAGTGGAAAAGAAATCAGGCTTGCTGAGCACACCAACCTGTCCATTCCCCACGTACCCAGTTAGCACAGGAAGCACAAAGAGCTGAGGGACTCAGAGAGGTAGGCTCAAGCCGCACTGCTTGCTTTTCTGGGTGTACACCTGACCCCATTTCCCAGACAGCCCTCTGGTCAGCATGGGGTCATGTGAGATGAGAGCCAGGTAGACACCCCTGTGGATGGCAGTGATGGACACAACCTCCTAATCTCGCCCTTACTCCTCCTCCCTCTCCCCACCTTCCACTCAAAAGCTCTTTGACTAAGGAGTCACAGATTCAGCAGAAGATTCTGAAGTCTGGAGGATGAGCCACGGGTGAGGAGGAGCCCAGGTCCCCCTCATGACCACGCGGAGCAGAGAGTTCCTCCTCTACCTCCTCATTGGACTCCAATGAGAGCAAGAAATAAACGTCTATGGTTTTAAGCCATTGAGATTTGGGGGCTGTTAAAATAGTGTGTCCTGACTAGTAACACTGGCCTTGACTAGTACACAGAGATTAAGGGTTTAACCAAAGTACTTCCAGAAAGTTCAGTTTCTTTTGTAGTCAAACTTCTCAAATAAATGTTACATAACCGAATACTTCCAAATTGCTTCCATCTAATCACGGCCTTTTTACCAATAATCTGGTTTGTGTTTTTGTGGCTCACTTGCCAGAAATTTTAACTGCCAGACCCAAAATACTTTCCAGCTCTCATTTTACTTGTGCTCCTGTGGTATTGGACACTGTCAACCATACCCTTCTTCCCAAAGCTCCTCTCACATCTCTCCACGTGCCCAAGAGGTAGGCTGTTCCATCTTCTAACTCCACCACCACTCAAGCATGTACTTTTTTTTTTTTTGCTGAGAATAAAGAGACTCTGGGGGCTTGCCTGGTAGCTCAGCTGGTAAAGAATCTGCCTGCAGTGCAGAAGACCCCAGTTCAATTCCTGGGTCAAGAAGATCCGCTGGAGGAGGGATAGGCTACCCACTCTTTCTTGCCTGGAGAATCCCTCTTACACAAAATAGAATGCTTGAGGTTGGCCTCATCTCTGTCCACACTGGTTCCTTGCAATATCCAGAGTCTCTCTGTTGCTTCTGCCAGAGCTCTGCCATGCGCCCATTTGGCCATGCTGAACTACATTTCCCAGAATCCTCCTTTCCCTATGCTTCCTGTCGGCTCAGCTCTGAGGAGATTCTCTCCACAGTTGGAGGACAGAAGGGGGCAGCCATTTTGTAACAAACACACACACACTTTCCAATCTGTTGATCCATCTTTCTGGCCTGAAACAGCAACGTGACCTGTGACTACTCTCCCGCCCACCTCCCCACCCCCTGCCCTATCCTGGAAACTTCTTTCAGGTTCTCTGACTCCTGGGTCAGCTGTCCTTGATGAAGGACCTTGGCCTCTGCAGGATACTCGTTACCTAGGTCAGAGGCAACAAGACTCAACGTGCGTGAGCCAGTCCTCGTGCCATGGGGTTCCAGCCTACTCATGACCTTCCTTCCTGACCACCAGCTTGGAGCTCTGGACTCCACAGCAATAGACATGGAGACAACTTTGCACAGACTACTTACTAAACCACCATGAGTACGTAAGCCAAGTCCCTTGAATAAATCCACACGTATTTATGTCTCATTAGTTTTGCCTCTCTGAGAAAACCTTGATGACACTACACAATACTCTTCTCTGCTGCTCTCCCAGGGCACAAGCCTTTGTCAAGGCTGGAGTCCCAGGGTCTGGGACAGGGCCTGCCGACATATATACCTGTAGCCTCTCCTCGCTAAGACCCTGTGTCACCCTCCCAGAGACGTGCCATGCTATTCTGTGCAGCTCCCTGCCAAGGTAGGATCTATAACTTGAGCCCCTTTCTTCGCCTGGTAGGGATCCCACTCGCTGCATGACTCTGTCCCATCGCCTTCACCCTGGAGTATCTAATGACAGTTCCCCAGTGATCGCAAACAACAGGAAGAAGGCTTGACTTCAGGCCACTTCTGCTTTTAATCCCACTGAGGAAAGCCAGTACAACCTCTTACTTCCACGGAGTTGAGAGGTCCGTGTGCAAGGAAAAAATAACGGGAAACAGCATAAACACTCCAGTAATTATCCAGCACTAAAGATGTGGATGGAGACGTGTTCCTTTGCTGGTGGTTCCTATAGCCAGCTAGTCATTCTCAAATTATACCTGCTAGCGTTGGGAACAGGGGATCTGTGTTTGTAATTTAAAAAGCTCTGTCAAATGGTTCTTATGCACAGATGAATGAAAAGTAGCTATCTTATACCATGTTCTCCATATTCAATGCCAATAGTGGAACATTTGATGGCAGTGGATAGCAGATAACAATAATTACCCTAAACTAGGATCTGGTGTGTTGGCTACTCCATATGGCTAAATATGCATTTGAGTGTTCTGGAAGCCATGAGAGGCAGTATCTTATCCAATATTCTTATGCAATTGGGAGACAACCCCATGTGTGGGAGAACACAGCACTGGGGATTCTAATCAAATGAATACATTTTAGGGTTAGGCTTAGACATCACTGGGGCTGTACCTCACAGACTTGGGGGCAGGGGGCCAGAGTTGGGGGGAAGCCTTCACTTTTGCCTTAGTGCCTCCTAGGGCAGAGGGGAGGAAGCGTTCTTGCAGCTGTGGGTCAGACTGCCTGGAGCTGCCCTGGCAGGATTCTAAGAGGCTAGGGGAGTTTCAGTTCACTGGGGAAAAGAAACACGAAAGAAACAGGCAGAAGCATGATGATGGTGTTGGAGACTGTCCAGTAAAAAAGTAAAGCCTGTCTGGAGCACTGCTCTGAGCTGGGTTTCAGCAGTAGCATTCCTGATGGACACGAGAGCAACAGGGCTACGTGCAACAACTGGCCAGACAGACCTTCTCTATGAAGCAATGGAGTTGCCAAGGGAGGTTATCCAGAGGAGGTTGTAGGAAATTGAAGACAGAATAACTGAAGATAAAAAGGTTGAAACTGACAGAAATAAGGATGCCCCCCAGTCTTATGCTAAAACACATTCGAAGAGGGAGTCCAGTGAAGTCTTTACAAAGAAATGATTGAGTCCGTGTTGTATTCTGGGAACCTTCCCCCAAACTTTGATAAGCCAACGCCATCACCTAGTGCTAAGAGCTCCAGAGAAGAAAGCCCCACAAATGTGTGGGTGCCAGACCCCAGTACAGAGGGGTGCCTGCACAGTGGGCTGGAGAGAACTACTCACACAGAAGAGATGGAACTCAAGAAACTAGTTTCCAAACTAATACTGTCTCATCTGAGGAGGCGCCTGTGAGCATCAGAGAGGGACTAGACAGCTTTGTGAAATCCGGGTAGTAACAGGAATTTGGGGTGGGGGGAGCTCATTTTGGGTATCCAATTTATTGAATTCAGTTTCTTGCCAAGGAAGCTGGTTTCAAAAGCCATTTTCTAGTGGGGCTTTTTAAAGGAATGTTCTATGAGCGTCCCTGCTACGACTAGGGTAAGAAGCTATGTGTAAAGATGCCTTTAATCACCTGCTACACTGGCTAAACCAGTGAGACTCCCTGGAAACAGTCTCCGACATGAAAGAGATGGTTGAGAAAGAAGGCTCTCCTGCTCCAGTGGTACTTGGCATCTGAGTCACAGCCATGAACATTGGTGAGCAGGCAGAAGAAATCAAGAACTTAATTCTACTGTCCTGGAGCTTATACATTAGTTGTCAATTAATACAGCTCTGCTGATTACAGAGCCAGGAGAATCATGGCTTACCTCTGCCTCTGAAAATACTGAGAAAACATACAAAGTTCTCTTCCCCGAGGTTTATTTACCTTATGCTACTGCTGCCCCTTGATTTCCCCCCCTGCATAACTGACAAAGCCTAAGCCTGGCTGTTTAAGATGTTTAACAAGTTAGCGATGAGAGGTCAGGACAAGACTGGGAAGCGGGTCAGGTGCAGACTGGCTATGGGAGGGAGACCAGTGGACCCTGAGGAAGTGCTGAGTCAGCCCAATGACTTTTGTAGTTTACAAGAGTTACACCTCTATGGGCAAGCTGAATTTTGTTGAGGGCTAATTTTGAAAACAATAATGAATTCTTGACTGAGAATGTATTGGCAAATGGCATTTAGGATTTACTGAAATAGCCAACCTGCTGGGTGCTGAAAATACTGTGCAGTAATCCTCATATCAACTAGCCTACTGAAGGCTAGTTTCCTGCCAGCAGGGAATCATCATGGGTGCCCAAATCAGACTCGGGGTGTCCTTTGGGGCACACAGGGCTGAAGTTTTAATTTCCCAAGAAGAACCCTTCAATGCGGAAAGAATTTGCAGTGAAAAGTGAAATGACAATTCCTTGACTGCTTCAGAATCTCCACAATGACTATGAAAAGTGTACACAGCTGGTCCTCGAATCACACAACAGAAGATCATCCAAATTTTTATTCTGTTTTTTCCGCTTAGTGAGAATTGAGTATTTGTGCAGAAAAGCATGGTTTATGCCAATAACAGAAGTTTTGAGAAGGCCTCTCCCACACCTTTTTGAAACCCAGGCTGAAAGCTCTTCCCTTGCCGCAGATGGTAGAGACGAGGCCCAAGTCTATCAACTCCACTCCATGTCTTGCCTGATATCCCTGCTCTGTTTCTGTCTGCAGAGTCAGGAAAATGTCTAATGTTTAATATCTGAATACAATATTTGATGTGTACACAGTAGAAGTATTCAAACTTCAAACCAGTATTGAAACCAAGTGTAAACCAAGAAAATGGTTTCTTAATCACAGACTTGGAAATGAATGTAAATTCTCTTTTTGTGACACGTGTTTTAAAAACTCCTGCCCCAAGATCATTGTT
The DNA here is from genome assembly GCA_024291935.2 of Okapia johnstoni. Classification (NCBI taxonomy): domain Eukaryota; kingdom Metazoa; phylum Chordata; class Mammalia; order Artiodactyla; family Giraffidae; genus Okapia; species Okapia johnstoni. The sequence continues at coordinate 67,824,322 of CM044321.1, read as the reverse complement.
CAATGGGATCAACTGTCAAATTTATTCTAGTATAAGACCAAAAAAAGGAGAAGACTGTCTAGAGTTAGGGGAGGAGGTGTGACAGCGGCTTTAAGGCTGTATTCTATGCTAAACTATATGATACTGTTCTTAAGAGAATCTATAGAAATTGCTGGGCAGCTTTATAAACAAAAGGTGTGTACAACAAAAGGGAGGAAATCAGGGCCCCCAAATAAGGCTGTTAAATTGTTGGTAAAGAGAGGGGAGAACTAGTACTTTGTTAAGACTCAAAAGGAACTTAGTTTCAATAGTCTTTACCTGACATGATACTTATTTTCCTCAAAAAAAAAAAAAAAAGGATATTAAATGTCCTTTTTTGAATTGTCTTCTTGCATATATTTTTACAAACATTGTTCCCTTCATCTCTGTGATGTCTTACTGTGTAATTTAGTGACTTCTGCAGCATGGACTAGATGTTGACTTACTATATTAATGTGTGAGAAGAAAAAATTTAGAACATGGGAACTTTAATGAACAAATGCTTATTTTCTTTAAGTTTTGGAGTATAATTGTTTCTGATGTTTTTTGGTTGTTGATCATAAAAAGGAAATTAAGTCTCATTCTTCTAAATATTAAGGAAGAAACTGTTATGGATGCAAACTTCAGAAAAATAACGGGGAGGGCAGAAGCACAAGAATATTTACTAGCAAAGTATATTTTTTCTTTGTTGCTTTTGTAATAGTGACAAGAACTAGGGAGGACTAAGGAAGTTCTAGAAAATGCAACCAATTTTACTTTAAAATGAGAATGTGATTTTTTTTTGCATGCTATTTTTGACAAAACTTAACTAATTTGCAGGGTGGTGGTGGTGGTGGGTGATGGATATATCTAGTTTCAATTTTCATTATCTTTACCAATTGTTCTAGACATAGGTGAGGGTTAGCTGGGTTAAGGGTCCAAGGTTAAGTCAAGGTTACAGTGTCCTGATTTGAGGCAGAGCTGTGGATCAGACTGAGACCTCAGTCAGAGAAACTGTGTCAGCAGTCGGTCTCTGAGCCACTCTTGAATTTTAAAGTGCCCCAGAATTTTTTATTTTTTGAGTATTTTGATGGAGTACTGATTATAAATTTATATATTCAGTGTATTTTAATCAATCCCAGTCATTCTTTTTGATGCTCACAGTGTCCCAGATTTAATCACTTGGGGCCCTTCAATTAGCTACTGTTCATTTGACATTACCCATTAGTATCTGGGTACTTCTGTGCTTTCCAGAACAAAGCTCACCTTCTTCACTCCCTATCCCAGACCTGGAAACAGTGAACTCTTGTTTAGTAGCATGAGAATACAACACTATTTTGAAACCAAACTCTTGACACCGATGGGAAGCCGAAGGAGACATGGCATCATCAGGTGACATATGCTCGTTAAAACGTTAAACTCGAATCTGGGTGAGGCTTTAGCATCTTCTTCCAGTTTACTGGAAATGCAGGAAGTAGAAGATGGAGTTAAATAACACAGAGATGAAAGCAGCAGACAAATCCAAACTCTTAGGCCACCTATCAGACGCCTGGCCTGGTTTCTTCAACAAGTCAATGTCACAAACAATGTGGGGAAGACTGTCGTAGATTTGAAGAGACTTAAAATACGTAAACATGGGGTTATTACTTGAATTTCATTTTTCAATAAAAACTATAAAGTCATTCTGGGAATTTTTGGGGAACTTTAATATGGATTCACAATTAGATGATACTAGAAAATTGTTAATTTTTTGAAGTATAACAATGGTATTGTGATTGTTCAGCTAAATATTTTTCGGTGATACAGGCCAAAATGTTTAAGGGTAAATTTAATGGTATCTGTAACTTATTTAAGATTATTTAGCAAAAATAAAAATCAAGATAAAGTGCTATATAACTATATATTACACATTTAGGAAGAAGATATGGTAAATTCAACAACTGTTGAAAGAATGTTGGACCTAGGTGTTAGGTATTTACTACACTATTTCTTTTCCTTTTCCATAGATTTACTTTTTTTTAACTGCTAAAAAAAGTTTTAAAAAAGGGGTATGACAAACTCCCAGCCTTTGGGACACAGGAAGCTTCTTGCTCCTGAGAACATCATGCTAACATTTCTCCCTGCCTTTCCTGCCCAGGAGATGGTACAACCAGCCTTCCCAGCCTCCAAGTCAGAGGTCTTTCTCATCTCCTCTTCCTTCTTCAACCTTTTCATTTAATTAAGTACCACATTTTTTTCCAATTACCTCTTTCAAATATACTGTGGATCTGCCCCACCCGTGGCCACTATCCCAGGGCAGCCCAGGACTGACCTTCCTCCTCCATGATCATCTATCTGCTCCTCACATGAATTTAACCTCAGAGCCATCTTTGTGAAGTGCAACTCCGCCTCTCGATGACTCCCCATTGCTTAGAGGATAAAGTCCAAGCCCCTAGCATGGTGTGTGCTGCCACACCTCCCAGCCCCGCTCCAGCGACATGGAGCTGGGCTTGCACGGTCCCCTCTTTGGATACCCTCTACGTCCTCCTCTGCCCCTGGCCAGCGCCTCATGGGCATCCTGGAATTCCTGAAGGCAAGAGCCCTCCTTCCCCAGGACAGCTCCTCAGACCCCCTGCTGCCTCACTAGGCTGCAAAGTCCCTCGTAATAGTACTTTACACAGCTGTTACTGCATCTGCTCGCAACTGTGTGAGGCGCTGGGTGTGTAGGGACTGGAGCCAAAGTGCCCTGCTACCCACCTACCCTTGTGTGACCCTGGGCAAGTAACTTAGCCCTTTCATGCCTGCCGCCTGGTCTGTGGAGTCAGGGTTGTAATACCAGAACCTAACTTACAAAGTGCTGGGCACGAAGGGAGCCTAGACGTGTCAAGCTTGGGAAACAGTGCCTTGTCCATTACAACCACTCAATAAGTGTCAGCTATTAGTATTATCTCAGCTGTGTTCCTGTCTTCTTACTCCACGGCGAGCCCCGTGAGATGAGAGGTGGTGTTTATAGATACCACCATGTTCCAGGCACAGTGTTTAAGTGCCTGCACCTCATTTAATAATCCTCACAGATGAGCTAAGTGCCAATCCTTTCTCCCTGCTCCGGCCTACCCCCTTCCTGCCTCCTTCCCTCCCCCTGCCTCGCCCTCCTTCCTTTTGCGCTTCCTTCCTTGCCTACACATTTTAGTGCACTGCATGTGCAGTCTTTCCCAGTGTACAGACGAAGACACCGAGGTAAAGGAAGGACAAGGAGCCTCTCCACAAGCACCTGAGCCAGTTGCACGCAGCCCCCGGGCTGGACTGCACTGCCTAACTCAGAGGTTTGTGTGTGCACCACTGGACCGAACGTTCTTCACACCCACAGCACACAGCATGTTGATGGCTACTCAATGCTCACTAAGTGTTTGTGAAATGAACAAATGGTTAGTAAACTAAGTTAAAACAAGGGAAAGAGGAACATACGGAACTCAGGTTTGCGGGTGGGCATGATAGGCTCTGAACATGTAGCCTGCCCAGGAGATATCGGGGAAGTCCAGGCTCAATGGCAAGCCATGGCGGAGGCTCAAGAGGGGACCGGTGAGGATATGCATGCCCTTGTCCTTCAAAAGTCAGTCCTGCATTTCACTGAGCATTCACCTTAAACTGAAAAATCTGGGCAAATCTTCACTGAGGTAAATATTCCCTTGTGGTTATTGTGGAATTGTCAGCATTTTGGGGTGGCTCTCCTCTTATCCTCCATAATTCCTCAAAGATTACTCCAAGATTATGTAAAAAAAAAATTCCTCAAAGATTACTCCAAGATGATGTTTAAAAATTCCCTCATGATTTTAGCTCTTCTGAGCAAGGATTTAAAGTAGTTGCTGTAAGTTCTCTTATTACTTCCATAGTGGAAAGGCTTCTCTACTACTTTCTCTGGGATTTTTCAGCTCGAAATTCATTCTCTTTGATGGTGTTACCTGAGGGGAAGGCCAGTCTCCGCTGGGTGGGGGTGGAAGGCCAAGGTTACATCATCAGGAAGCCTTCCTGAGTGCCCGCTCTGCATCAGGCTCCCAGTCTTCATCGCCGTCATGTTAGCCTACATTGCTGTTGCTGCTGCTAAGTTACTTCAGTCGTGTCCAACTCTGTGCGACCCCACAGACAGCAGCCCACCAGGCTCCCCCATCCCTGGGATTCTCCAGGCAAGAATACTGGAGTGGGTTGCCATTTCCTTCTCCAGTGCATGAAAGGGAAAAGTGAAAGTGAAGTCGCTCAATCATGTCCGACTCTTCGCGACCCCACGGGCTGCAGCCTACCAGGCTCCTCCGTCCCTGGGATTTTCCAGGCAAGAGTACTGGAGTGGGGTGCCATTGCCTTCTCCGGTTAGCCTACATTACACAGTCCTAATAGCATTTTCTTTCTCTGAAATTACCTGAAGCCACAGACACTGAGTGTTTCCATTCCCTCCCTTGTGGAATGGAAGCTCTGTGAGGGCAGAGTCTGGAACATCCTTGCTCATACTGGGTGGGTTGGAGGTGCCAGATAAACACTGCTGAACAGATGAAACGGGGACACATGTGGCATGGAGAAAGGAAGATGCAGAAAGAGGGGTACAAACACACAGGAAAGAGCCCCGACGTGGCCCCATGGGCCACCTGCCATTGGGGCTTTAGCTTCTATTTTAATCGAAAATAGAATACCTTTTTACTCCATTATTCTATTGTTTTCTATGCTGTTTCGTCACCACCACTGGCCTGTGGGCTCTGAGAGCCTGGCAGTGCTTCCTAAGTCAGTGTGTCCTAGTCCGGTCACTCATTCATTCATCCCCTGATTTCACTGGCTCAAGGGGGCAGAGTGCGCCAGACTGGGGGAGTCTGGGAGCCAAGGGTCCTCATGCAGCAGACAAATGAAGAGGGACCGCATGTTGCAAGACGTTGACGTCCTAATTCTGCTTATTAAGCCTGAAATGCTTGCCTTCTCTCATTGGCCTGGAAGGTTCTATTAGAAGCTGTTAGCAACAGGAAAGTGACCCATTCTCTGAGGCCCAACTGCAGCTCCCAAGGAGACCTTCATCAATCTGCTTAGAATTTTTATTTAACTACTTTCAGAAAACATCTCACTGATCAGTCTTTTTAACTAAAAAAAAAAAATGAGGCTCGAAGTTTATATGTCTTTGCATTTAAGTGGAGTAATTCATGTTCCAAATTTGAAATAGATAACAGTCCAGATTCAGTGACAACACTTTCCATTTTTAATGTTCATTGATAAAATATTTTAAAAATGTTATTTTAAAAATATTTGTTATTATTTGGTATAAAAAGACCTGTCATGCTCAAACTATGTGACATATGGGGAAAACACTGACTTCTTTTAAGAGAGCCACTGTTAGTATAAAAAAAAATACTCTCATTTATTAATCAGATTCCAGAGTATCAGGTGCCTACTTTAAAGAGGATATTCACGCGTGTTATTTAGAATTCAATGCCTGAGGCATCCATGAACATTATCATGGAATTATGAGGTCTGTTTTAAAATGCATCCTGTGTGTCCACCATCACCTCCATCTCCTCCACATGGCTCGCCGTAACCCCGACTCCCACCCCAGCCTCCTCCTCCCCCTCCTCATCTTTGCTCTGGCCACACCGTCACGTCTTCTCCCGTCACCCTCCTCTACCTCCCCCACCTCTTCCCACCTTGTCTAAGTACACCACCACCATCAGCCCCCCAGTCCCTCTGCATTTCCCGCCACGTGGACATTCCCTCAGGCGAGGAATCAGGGTCACGCAGCCTTCCTTGCCTGTCGGAAGTGCTTCCTACTGACTCTGTGCTGTTGCTGAGTGCAACCTTCCAGCTTGTGCTGTTACATGACCTGCTGACAGACCGGCAGAAGGAGCATAGAGATGGGACAGCGTGATTGGCTGTCTTAGTTACCCAAAGCTTAGGCTGGCAAATTCTTTCCACATCGTTTCTTTTTACCTTGTTCTATTCCAAAGGGCTGTACTGTCACGTCTAATTGCCTCATTAATATCTGAAAAAAGTGTTAATTTCTTACAAAAAAAAAAAGAGGGGGGTGGAATCATTGGTTTCTTCCACTTGTTTCATCTATTTTGAGTTTATTAAATAAAGTTTTTACAATTGTTTTTCCAAACAGCATTCCTGGACTTTCGAGAGCTGACTCTTCACCTTTGACTCCGTGTGGTTTCAGCATAAGAGGAATGTCAGGAACAAGAGATCCTGGTGAGCCAGAGTTATTACAGGCAGCTGGAATGCTTGGCTGCACTTCATTATTTTTAGCAAAATGACAATTTTTTTTATTCCTTAACATCTGCAAGGATTATAAATCTGTTCTTAAAAACAATGGCAGTTTAACAAATATTGTATATTAATGCATGTCTAAGGAATCTAGAATAATGGCACCGATGGGCCTACCTGCAGGGCAGGAATAGAAACGCAGATGTAGGAAACGAACTTGTGGACACAGAGCGGGAAGTAGAGAGTGGGAAGAATTCACAGAGTAGCACTGACATACATACACTACCATGTGTAAAATCTAGCCAGTGGGAAGCTGCTGTATAGCACAGGGAGCTCAACTCCATGCTCTGTGATGACCTAGGGAGTGGGATGGGGGAGGGAGGTTCAAGAGGCGAGGATGTAGGTACACTTACAGCCAAGTAACAATGTTGTAAGGCAGAAACTAACAACTTTGTAAGGCAGTTATACTCCAATTGAAAATTAAAAAAAAAAAACCAATAGCAATTTGAAACATCACCCTCCAAAAAAACGTAGTCATTAGTATTTTCTAATGTGAGATCAGAAAGCAGACATGCCATTTCTTTTCAAAAATCACTTAGCTCAAGTTTGGAGTTTTCTGTACCATTTCTTCCATCTTAGAGACCCCTCCTTCCACCCCACACAACAGGTCTGTCTGGGAGACTAACCAAGTACACATGCATGCCAGCCTCCAGGGGACAGTCCCTCTGCTGCTCTGACACAGGCTCGCCCCTCACGAGTCGGCACCTCGAGGTGCCCAGCATGACCCTGGACAGCATCATTTTAGCATCTAGCTCAGTCAACTCATGGTCCTTTCCAGGGGACATTTTCATGACATCAGAGCATTTATCACAGCATCAATTTGTCTCTTCTCTCGTTTGTCTCCATCACAAGGCTACATGCCCCTACATGACTCACTATATTCTAGCACCTGGCATGAAAATATTTGTTGAATAGATAAACCATTAGAAGCTACATAGGAACAGCATGCTTCATTCAATACCTCTTGCAGGTCTCTTTGATGACGAAAAGGTGAGGCTATTGGCTGATAAGAGTTTCACTGACAAGAGTTCCCATCCCAGAGTGATAACTAGCACAATCAGGAAGTTAAGACCGACAAGTCACCAGGCTGGGACTGAACAGTGAGCACTGGAGACACACCCAGTGCCACATTTAGGGATGGCGTGTTGAGGAATGACCGGGCTCATGGTATCCGAATGGGGCTGGAGGAGCCCCGCAGGGAGGACGGAGAGTCCTCTGATGAGAGCCGAATGGAGGAGAGGAGTCTGATTAACTTATGGTGTTTCCATCTGTAGCTGAAAAGGTGACTGAGCATAACTTTAAGTGGCCACAAGGGGCTAAATAAAACAGTGGGATAAAAGGGGGCCAGAAATGTACACAGGTCTAGAAACCAAAATAAGGTTAGTACTGCTCACGATCCAACTCCAAGGAGATGATTGGCCATGGGAAATGTTCCAAGATAATTCAAAGCATGGCTCTAATCCATTTGGGGGGCACTCTGCAGCCCTGGCTGAGCTCCCGGGGTACTGAGAATGTGCATCTGTCTGCCACATTTCTCCAAAGTGTTCTAGAGACTCTGGGAGATTCTCAGCATCTGTGGTTCAGGGGAGGCTCCGAAGGGGAAATTCTCCCAGGAAGAACCGGGTCGGCCAGGGGTCTGTTTGGAAGACCAGAGTTGCCCCCTCCCCAGAGTTTTCGCCATTCTACTGTCAGTATTGGTCTGATTTCTCTGTTCTTAGTTAAATCAGGGGAGCAGTGGGAGAAAGACGAAAACAAGATCCTATCGGGGTTGGCAATTCAGTGTGACAGCGTATAGCAACCCTGAGCTCATCTAGAATCGGGCAACCATAGAAGAGAGGAGAAATGTGGAAATATTGTACCTTGGAGCCTTAAGATTTCGAAGCTGCCGGCTTCCCAGGCTCCTCTGGAGATCTGACCCAACTACCCGCTCACCCTGGAGACCCTCCCTTGCATCTTGCAGAACCTGCCCTTCTCTTGGTCCTCTTCCCGACCCATGGGTGGCTCATCGCCAGAGCTTGGGATGGGTTCTTCTCACACTCCTGATAGTCCCACCCTGCTACATCTCTGCCCCAGGGCCCTTTTTTCTCTTTTCAGTCTATGCTTGGCTGCTGGGCAAGCTCACGCATAGCATGACTTCAGCTACCATCTGTATGCTGATGACTTCCCAATGTTTATTTGTTCCTTTCCAGATCTCTGTTCTAGGTTCCTGGCTAAACAGAACTGCCCTGCTGAGTGTGCTCCTCAGGCATCTCAAATCCACCATTTTTCCTGCTTTCTCTCACCACCCAAACCTGTCCCCTCAGCCCCTGGTCCTTCCTGGGAGAAGCCATGAACGACGTCACCCGGAACCTGTCAGCTTCCATTGTCCTCTCCTCAGTCTAGCATCAAACAGCAAGTTCTCTTGCCTTCGCCCCTGAAATCCACCCCTTCTCAGCCTTTCTACTCCTGGGCTGGTAGAAGTCAGCTCTTTTCTGGTTTCCAATCTCCATTATTACCCTCTGGCTCCATCTCTGTTGCTACTGTTGTGAATTTTCTATTGGAAAATAGACGATTGGCTTTCCAGTTTTGCACAGAGTTCCCTGGCTACCAGACCCTCTCCTGGGACCTTGTCTTCCCGGAGACAGGTTCCCACCACTCTGCCTGCCTTGCTGCCTTCCATCTCCCCCACAACATTCCTGCACTACTATTCTTCTACTTGCTTTGGTAAGAAATACAGGCCCACGTCAAGACCATCACGGACTTGAATGTGAGCAAATGTGACTTTTTTTTTTGAATACAGAACTCAGCTTTGCTTGAGTTGGTCTGGGCCCCTTGGGTTACATCCAAAGGCCTTCCCACTAAACTCTATCTTCCTTTTCCTGACCAGACCCCCAGCTTCCGGCTCAGGCTTCCTCTCAGAATTCCAACATCTCCTCAAAGGCCTGGGAACAGGCCGGTGATGAGAGAGCTGTGCTGCTCTCCTCCTCCTCCCCCGGGGCGGTGTCCCCACCCCCCTGGCCCTGGACATGGAAGAAACCCTCAGAATAGCCCATCCTCAACACATGTTACTTCTTTTCTGTGAGTTCACAATCTTTCATTTAAAGGGCTGTCTTCGGCAGTGATAGCCCAGGCTCCCAGGTTCCCACACTAGCTCATAGACCCGTAGGATGCCCGAGTATCTGAAGGCTGCACCCCTCAGAAATGGACCTTTCAGTCTCAGTTTCTCTTTGAAGCTGCTGGTCTGATGGGAATGGAATCCTGGTCCAATCAGAGATGCTCCCACTTGGCTCCCACCCTAGCTCAGGGTCTTGGCTAAGTTCAGGGGCTTTACAATAGGGTCCTCTGGGTCACTCGCTTGGAGAGTGTCCCCTGTGATGTCCACTGTTGCATTGGGCCCACAGCTGCTGGACCACACAGGCTGGGAGTGGAGTGTCCCTGGGTCCCCCTTTTCGGCCCCCTTTCTGCTTCATTGTATGCTGTGTCTCAGCCACAAAGGAACCAGCTTCAGATTCTTAGCAGTTTTTCAAGGCTGTCCAAGGCGACATCTTTTTGCCTACTCCTTTCATCCACCTTTTGGGGTCTGGTCACTTCCCGCGGATTCCCCAGGAGATAGGGCATGTTCCTGCTTCGTATCGTCCCCTCTTCAGACCTCCCAGGGCTTGACTGGGAAAGTGAGGTCTCTTCCAGAGACCCACGATCTTGGCCTCACACCTGCTTCCCCCACTCTCTGCTCCCCTTCCGCCCTGGAGGCACGCCTCCTCTTGTCACTGTGGGGGTGGAGGGCAGCCGGAAGTCCTGCTCCTACCCAGCAGGCTTTCTCCCAAATCTTTTCAAGCCAAAGGCCGTTCAATTCCTATAAAGGTCTAGGCTCTTGCAGCTCCAAAGGCAGAAGGAGGACATGCATCCTCTCAGCTCTCCATGGTCTCCTCTCTTTGCTGAGCACTGTGGGCCCCGTGTCTCACTGCTGAGCAGCATCAGCCTGGGAATGGCCCTGCATCCCGGCCCTTTGCTGCCTCTGGAGGGTTGTGACGCAGGGCCCATGAGCGGCACGGCGGGCTGGAGGAGCACGGGTCAGGTCCTCCCTTGGAAGGGATGCATGTCCTAATGCTTGACCGCTGTTGCCTTACGACCTTGAGCCAGGACTAATGGAGCGTACGCATCATCTGAGGAACCCGTTCCAGGATCCAATTCAAGAGCTGGGCTTGCTCTCCATCTGCCTCACTCTCCCCTCTTCCTTTCGCTCTTTTCCTGTTTGGCACTGAAAAGCCTCTGAGGCAGGGAATCTGCTTGAAAGGGAACACAGAGAACGTCAAGGCAAATGAGGCCGAGTGGCCCCCAAGGGCCAGGGTTTGCCTTCTCAGCTGGGTGTTTGATCATCCAGGACAGATGAATATGGGAGCCATGTGCTTCTAGGAGGAGGAGAAAAGGGTGGCTGTAACATCGCAGGGCTTGGGATGGGGGGTGGGGGAGGGGAGCTTTCAAGTATCTCTCTCAAGAAGCCCCTGCAATTAATTGCTTGTGGATCTAAAAACATGGCTGGAAATGCTACCAACCGTTGAAAGCAATCTGAGGACAGAGCAGAGAGGAGACCCCTGGAAAGGACAGAGAGCTTCTTCACGGGTTCCCCTGTTCCCCCAACTCTTGCTGGCTGGCGACCTGACATCTACTGAGTGCTTGCTCTATGCCAGCAGACACTTCCTAAGAGCCCCACATGAACTAAACCATTCAATCTTCACAACAACTCGAGGAGGTAAGGACTCAGAGGAGGAAAGTGAGGTGCTGAGATGTCGCGGCAGGTAGAGCCACCACCCAGGCCCTTCCATCACCATCTGTCAGCTGCGAGGAGTTAGCTCCTCGAGCTCTTGCCCCGCACTGTCGCCAAGGGCAGAGGAGAATGAATTTATGTCACCCCATCCTTCCCGCCGCTGACCACACTCCCCCCCCCCCAACCCCCTCAAACCTTACTCCGGGCCCGAAGCTGCCCCAAGGCGTGGAGTCTGTTTTGAAATCTCGTGTTTTTGTCTTAAAATTCAGGCAGGTTTGTAACTTAGCACGTGGTATGTCCATGTTTACTTTTGGACTCGCCCCCTATGGACACTTGGCAACAACAGGCTCAGGATGACAGACCAGGCATGGGCCTAGCAAACCACAGCTGCCCTGCATCTCTGGAGGATGAAGTCCAGGCCAGCAGGGGGGACAGCAGAGGAGCTGTGCCCCCCGCCCCCCACCCCAGCCTGAGCTCCCAGGCCCCACTCTCCCCCAGCTCGAGCTCCAACCAGGAACACACGCCGGGCTTCCCCCACAGGGTGCCGGGCCCTCACTGTCCGTATCACCCACACACACCACAGGAGGCTGACCGGCACCCTTGGGTGGACAGCCTCCTGACTTGTCACAAGCAGCCTCTCCATGAACCCTCCCTGCTCTTGGAGCTGGGAACCCCAGCCAGGCTCAGGCACCTAGGGGTCTCCCTGCATCGGGCGGTGGGAACCATTCTGCAGTTCTAATGATAGTGAACTGATGACTCCAGGCAAATATCCACATTTTATCTAGTGACTGGTATGCCCCCAACCTTCTGTCACTTATATCCATACCTAAGCACCCTGCTTTTTTGGGAAGCGTGCGGATGGCATTATAGTACCAGGTTTATGAGCATAGGGGTTCTGGAGACTGAGAGGGGACGCCGGGCAGTAGCAGTGTCCACAGGACTGTGCACGTGGCTCATCATGTGGTCACTGTCAGTCACTTGTGTCCCCAGAGCCCTGGACTGCAAGCCCCGTGTAGCTGTCTCCCTCTTGTCTGTATGGCAAGAGCCAGAAATTGGAGAAATGGTTCAAGGGTCCTCAGTCCCCTCTGCGTAGACACGTGTCCAGGCTGGGAGGAGCTGTGTTCTGCCAACACTCACTCTCCAGGGTCACCAGGAGACAGGGATCTTCCAAGTCACTGCTCCTTAGGGGCAGGGGGACTATGGCATGGGCAGGGGGCTGGGGGAGAGGGTTGGTACGTCACTTTAGAGCTAGAGGCCGCTGACTCCACAGAGGGAGAATCAACCGTATGCCTCTGTTTGGATACAAAAACAGAAACCACTTGAAGTGCTTTAAACTCTTCTGGCCATTTCAGACACTTTTCTTTATCTGACCCAGCAGAAACTACTTATGTTGAATCAAAACACACGCTGATAAGCAACTAAAGTCATCACAGTGACTTATATCTTGCTAGCATGCTCCTTTAAAGAATGCTGTCAAGACGGCATCTTTGGATTACCATCTCATAGACTAACCCTTCACTGCCTCCTCTCCAGGGGGTGGCACGGGGGTGTGTCTGAGCAGCTGTGTCAGTAGCGAGCTGGCCTTGGAGGGCACAGCCCCACATGGCTGCAGGGTGGTAGGCTCCGGGTAGATCCGTCAACACACATGCAATTTGGACCGATATTCCTTTCTCACCTTGCTAAAACAATGTGTTCATCTGTAGAATGGGCATAGTAGCATCTTACCAACAGGACTGCTGTAGGGCACAAGTTCAGTACACAGCCTTGGCCAGCACTTAGCGGCTGTGGTTTGTACGTTTACTGCCCAAAGTCCTACAGTTACTAAGATACGAGCGAGGGGGTTGGTTCTTAGCTCCTGCACTGTTATTTTTTAATTCTTTTTTTATATTGTAAAATAAAACAACATACAGAAAAATGCATAAATCCATGCAGTTTAACAAGTACTTGTAAAACTGACACCTGTGTGCCCACTGGCGAGGCCAAGGAGAAGCCCTGAATGCCACCCCACCCCTGCCTTCCATCTGGGGCCCTCCCCGCTGGCCAGGGGTCTCCCTGCCCCTCACTCCAAGCAGAGCCAGAATGGCTCCCTGGAAAGAAAACTTGAGCATGAGCCACGCTCCCCACAGCACAGCACTCGGGAGCTTCAGAAGGTCCCTAAGGACAGCTCCCCCATCCTGCTCCCCACACAGAGATGGGGGTGGCTTGGCTCCCCACAGGCTCCTTTTTCAACTACACAGAGTGATGAGCTCGCGTAGGAAGTCACCGTCCAATTCTCCTTTGTTTCCATGTCCTCTGCCCATCTTTCCTGATCAGAGACCAAGCTCTGCTGGTTCTCTTTGCTCCCAGTGTCTCCAGGCTCAGTTCCGTGGCCCCAGCACCACCCTTGCAGAGAGAGGCAATGGGTAACTGGTGTCCTGGTAGATTGCCTAGATTCAGGTACTATGTCCAGCGAGGATTTTATTTTCTATCAAATCACAAGGCTCCTGTTTGTGTTCCTGGCCCTTAGAGTACTAATTCTTGAGTTTGGTTTAATCTTGTTTTTGACTTAGGTCTCAAGAACAAAGTTTATCTCAGGATAAAGCTGTTCATTGTGAAAAGCTTCCTCTTTATTCTCCCATTTAGTATTAACAGAGCACCTCTGTGGATGGCCAGGGCAGTGGGAGGCACCAGGCCCAGTCCCTGACATTTGGACATGGGGTTTTCTGGGTAGGGTGGCAATGGTGGGTGATCTTATCAAGGGCCACCCCAGCCCCTGGCCCAGTGCACAGCCCTCAGCAACCACTCAGCTGCAGGAGTTCTTGGGCCACTGGAGCTGGGACCCTGGGTAACAGCCTACAGCTGGATCAGAACCTTGCTTATACAAATGGGGATTTGAGGGATTCTTCAGGAAGTAATCCTGAGACCTCAGTATGACATATCTTTCTGTTCATGACCCATCCTGGTAGTCTGCAGTATGTCTGTAAACGCACTACTCTACAGACAACGTCAGCTACCTGGGCACAACTACGCAGCCCTGGGTAGTAAACACCAGCGAGAGATGCCTGCGTTACATGGAGTGGAGGCGGCTTGCCAGTCTCGCCCGCTGACCCAGAGACATCTGAGTATCTGTGTTACAGTATTTGCCCCTCCTCACCCCGGGCACACCTAATCATCACTTGGGCAGGTCCATATACATAAGGGCCCTTTCAAGGAAAATCCTTGAACTGTAGCAAACGTTTAGTAAAAGCATACTGAATTAAAGTTGAGTTATACAAGGCTGTGTTTCTTGGCATTAAAAGGGAAAATTGAAGAATTCCGATTAACAAAGGTATTTTGGCAAGAACCAATAACCAGCAAAAATTCTGAATTCTTACTATATCTGGTCCTGAATTTCAACAGTTGAAAAGCAAAAGCTTAGAGGCAAAGAGAAGAGGCATTGTGTCCAGATGCAAAACTACTTTCTTATGAAAGTACAGAAAGCACTATGATAGATTTTCTAAAAATCTACAGGAACTGGGCAAACTATTCAAAATGAATCAGGTGAATTGCATTCTTTATTCCCCCTAGATTGTCTTCTTGTTAATTTGGCAAATGAGAAAATTAAATTACCTTTTTGGTGAATTAAAAGTATCTTGCTAATGTTCCTGTCTAATCTCTTACAAAGTTAAGACCAAGCCAAATCAAAGACAGATGGAGCAATCACATTCCATCTTGTCAGTGTACCACAGAAGGCATCAAGAGCTGCTTTCCATTGGAGACAGAATTTGGTTCACAACACTTCAAACTGACTTGGGTAGGGGTGGGGGTGGGTAATCAAGACAGAAATACGACAGTGTTTAGAATGGCAAGTTCCATGCTGGCCTGGAAAGTCACTACAGAGCTGTGGTGTGTAGCAGTTAAGAGCTAGTAAGTCTTATTCTTCCCACCACCAATGCATTCATTCTTAGGTGTGTTTGGGCAAACATGCATATGAAGTCTAAAGTAAAGGAGTGGCAGAGTAACGGCAGGAGCAGGAGGGAACGGAATGCTGAAGACGTGGAGATGAGGGCATGGCTGGAGAACGAGATGAGTTGGTGACAGCAGGGGTGACAGGTGGGAAAGACGGGGGGAGGGAGGAGCCAGGGCCATCCAAGCAGGGTCTGTAAGCCAAGATAAGGAATTTGGACTTCATCCTAAGAGCAATGGAGGACCTCTGAGGGACTTTAAACAGGGAAGTGACAAGGATCGGACACGCATTTTAGAGACTGTAGCATTGTGGAGAAGAGATGAGAGGGGAGAGCAGTCAGAAGGGCCTTACAGGTAAAAATGAGAACATATATTATCCTTCCATGCCCACGTTTCTGAAATCATATACCAAAATCTGAAATCATATGATAAAGTGAAATATCAGATGGAAATGACAAATCGTGATTTTTGATAACTTTGGTAACAAATTTTATCCAATGGAACTTGACTATGGGATCAAAATCCCTGTGTCTTGGGTAATTTCTGCAACGCTGTCTAGCATCTGTCTCAAGCAGAAGAGATTTAGGATGTGATGGTCATGTGTATGACTAACCTCTCAAAGCACTTTTGGATCAAATAGGTTTTCATTGTTAGGGATAATGAATTTTTATGTCTCGTGATATTTCTGGGAAAAAAGTAATAGCCCAAGACCCAGGAATCTTCATAATCTCCAGATCTTGATACATGGTTGAATTCATGGCTTATTTTTGGTGGAAAAAATCTGTTTTTCTTAATAGGATGAACTTATCCTAACTAGGCAGCTTGATTTTTTTTATCCTATCCTGAAAGATTGAAGAATGCTGGGAAAGAAAATGACTGAAGGTAATCCCAGCAAAGGTTAATGAGTTTGTAGAATTTTGGAGCTTGGAATTGAAGGTTTTTCTTTGGTCAAGAAAAATAGAGTATTTATTTCAGTTCCTCCCCCCCCCCAACTTAAGGGCACAATGTGTTCTGATACACACTATTACCTATGTTACGTAAATTATTATGATATATGTTCTAGTAATAGCTGGTAAGAATGATTTAAAATGCTGTCTCTAGCTTCCTTAATGTTTGAAAAATCATTCTGCTTTCAATTTTTCAATTACCATAATAAATCTCTCTCCTCTTATTCCTGAAGGAAATCATGGGAGAGGAAATTCAGTTGGCTTTCCTTTGAGAAGGGAGATAAACCAAGAGTTCCAAGACATAATCTGTCATTTAAAAGACATCCAGAAAAATAAAAGCTGTCTCGAGCTATCTACTTTTGTCAATTTTCTCCAAAACTCCAATTTAAACTTTGAATAATACAGTCTGTCTGCTTCAAATAAGATTAACTAGATAGATTCTAACTGGATAGATTCTCTGCAGGCACAGCTTCGGGCAAACTCATCATTTTTTCCTTTTCTGACGTCTTAGTCTAACCTCAAAGTGCCAGACCTGGGCATCCTGACAGTCTTGACTGGAAGGTGTCTGCTCTCCTTGGTTAATGCCTGGAAGCCTGGTTTCAGTGATTTCCTGCCTCTTGAGAACTGGACATCCAATAGCACCATCAATGTTGATCCTCTGACCTGAACACTGGAGGCAGTTAGGAGGGATGTGGCAGTTTTAGAAAGAAAACTCAAGGCTGGAACACCTCCATATTTGTGGGTTGGCTTGCTTTTCCTGTATTTTAATCCAATATTTATTGAACAGCTACCATGTGTGCACTGTGTCAGCAACATGGGAAGTTTAAAACATATGTAAGGACCATCTCTATCTCCCTAGAAGTTTTAACAGCTGGGGAGATGAGACACATATGAAATGGTAAGACTGTGTTTGCAAATGAAAAGCGAAGCAGACTTTTGGAGCATGGAGCAAGGACGACAGGTGCCTTTCAAAGGTAAAAGAGGTAGAGAGTAAACAGATGATGGAGTTACGTAGAGGAAGGCTTCGGAGGCAGACGACAGAGGAGAAACAGCAACCCGAGCAAAAACACAAAGGCCAGAGAGCAGTTAGCACGGTCCATCTGGGCTCGTTCTCTGTAGGAGCCAGAGTGACCAGACTGGGAGTGGGACAGGAGGTCACACTGGGAAGGAAGGCTCGGGCCTGACTGATAAACCGTGTTTCCTGCCCAGGAGGCTGATTTAACATATCAGCAATGGGATGTCATTTAGGGCTTTCAGTGAGAGGGTGGCATTCACCTCATACATGTTTTTTTTTTTTTAATTAAAAATGACTTTTAAGTTAAAAGTGAAAAGAGAAGATGATGACAAAAATGAGGGTGCTCTTACATTGATGTTAATGTCTGTCTTAGAGCTAGGAAGCTCTTCCTTCAATGCTGTCCAACATGCTAGTAAAAAGAACCAGATGGAGAAGTGTCTTGTCCTGTGCTGGGTAAAGGAATCTCAGAATTCTTTCTCTGGTGGTCCCTGAGTCTCGGGAGCAAGCAGCTTAATGAGCTACAGCAGTTAGGAGACACAGAAAAACATAGCAACAATGGCTTTCACAGGCCACACACACACGGCAGGTGACATAAAACAGCTGAGCCATCTCAGCTGCAGCTGCCTGTCCCCACCGCTGGATCCCCAGACCCACAAAGTTCCCAGGGATCACCCTCTCCAGCTCTGCCCAGCCTCCCTGAAATTTGGACAGAGAGTCAAGGTTGGACAGTGACCTGCTCAAGTTCACTCAATCAGGCAGAATAAGAACCGGAAGCTCTTGTGTGCTTTCCTTAAACATCAAGGGTCCTTATCTGACATGAATCTCTCATTTCTATTTTCCCCACTTTTAACTCCATTTTGGAGTTGAACGTCTTGGCTACACTTTCCAGATCCTTCTTCCTGTGAACCCTCTAAAGGGGACCCCAGGGGAACAGGAGTCCGGTAGGTGAGCAGATTACTCACAGGTTAGGTTATCAGGGTACTGGGTGGCAAGTTAAAAAACAAAGAAGCAGAATGACCAGAGGCAGGCAGTTAGGTCTGAGGACCTGCTCTGTGGAGGTTTGCATTAATCACAGGCACAAAATTTGCAAAACACACTTGCAATCAGCCACTGAGGCAAGGGGATGGGGCTGGAAGGCTAAGGAAGAGGTTTCACAGCCTTTGGCTGTGTGGGAAGGGATCGTTGTCCATGCTTTGGGTTCGTGGGGACACTTTTCACCTCCACTTTCAAGCAGGAACTGACTTTTCATGTTAAATACCTTAAACTCTACCCCCATTTTTTGTCTGATGGGGATTCTTTTGAGCTGAAGATCAGCTCCTGAGCTGCATTTGGATCACATTACTGTGGCATGGAGGAAGCAGCTGGGTCCCAAAGAGAATGCAATTGCCAAAGAGAACACAGAAACAGGCACAGCAGGCTTGGGCTGGAGAGGCAACAGCAAACCTCGCCAGGGCCCAGTGTGGGGAGGCAGAGGCCAGGAAATAGTTGGGACGGGACGTCACACACGGGAGCTGTTCTGTGAGCACCTGTGAGCCAAGACCAGGACTCAGAAATAAGGACGAAGGCGACAGCTGGTGAAGATCTGATCAATGTACACACACGGGGAAGAGGATGCAGACTGGACCAGGATGATGCTCTTGTCCATTCTGGCTAAGAGTCACCACCCATTCCTAGTGGGGAAGAATTCCAGGTTCATACCCACAACCCCTCATACAATCCTTCTTAAGTTCAGAGCCAACTTCACCTGCGGCCTAGGGCACCCACTCCCCATTTTTGGTGACCCTGCTATGCTCCCTGCTCCGGGCTCCCACTTCTTTTCCCAGCAGAAATCCTATTTCTCCCCCTTCAGGATCCTTCTTCCAAACTGTTCCGCAGGACTTTACAGGGCGCTTTCATTTGTAATCTTAATATCCCTACTTTCAGGAAGGTTAAGTTCACTTTTATTCCAGAAGTACCTGGAAGGAGTCATGGGGGTTTGCTTCAGAAAAGCCCCCATACTTTTATTAAAGTCCCCCTCACCCCCTACACAGGCCCAGCTGCCCACACTGCTGCCCATCCCCGCTGGGTCACCACTCCACTCCACTTGCGTTCCCCTGGACTACAGCCCTCCCGTCTCTGGAGCTCACTTCGCCCCTGGGGAAGGGTAGGTGGGGAGACAAATTGGCTCAGGCAGGCACAGGCCCTCCCTTCCCTGTCTTTATTCACAAGGATTTCCTCGCAGGACTCCTGAAGTTTTTCCCTTCAGTCTGATTTCTTTTGGGGACACTCAGTCCAAGCAGAAACATCTGAATATGTATCGGTCTCCAACTCCTACAGAGTTCCTGCTCCATCAGGTGCATCAAGAGAAATGACTGGATGCTGGTCTGAGTGACAGTTAAGAACTTTCCTAAAGTTCTACGGCAGTTAAGAGGGGAGTCTGTCTGGGGCATCACAGCTGACCTCTGGGTCAACGGTCATGAGTTATAAGCTCCTCAGCTCTGGTCTTGGATAAAAAAAAAAATGCCCTTTTCCATGCATGTAACAAACCTCATATAATTTTCATTTCCAAGTATTGTGTTCAGTCATACTCAGTATGTTGTTTTGCTATTTTCACATAAAATATTGAGTTAAGGAACGCCAGGATATTCTCTCTGCCACACTTGGATTGGCTAGACCTTCAGACTAGGTTCCCAGAGTTGACATGCTCAAGAGGGACAGCACTGTTGGGCTAACGAGGCTCATTTCTGCATGGGGTGACACAGGGCCAGCAGGGAGAGGTTGTGAGTAAAGGGGAAAGTTGACTGGGCAGGAATCAGAACATCAACAAGGACCATAAAGGGCTCAGAGTTCTGATACACCTGTGTAAGGGCAGGAAAAGTATGTGATTTTATCTTATGAGGGACACTGATGTGAAGTTTTCTTTTTGTATTAGTTTTGGTATCAGGTTAATACCAGCATCATAATATGAGTTGGAAAGTGTTTCTTTATGTTCTGTTTTCTGGAAAAGATTGTATAGAGTTGGTGTTAATTCTTTGTGCATTTGGTTGAATTCTGCCATGAAATCATCAAGGCCTGGAGATTTTCTTTTTGAGGAGTTGAAACAAAAATTTTATGAGTTCAACTTCTTTATTTAGTTACAAGGCTATTCAAATTATCGATTTAATATTGACATTTGATAGTTTGAGTTTTTATGTATGTATGTATGTATAATTACATATAACATTATATTAGTTTCAGATTGCAATATAATGATTTGATATTTGTATATATTGTGGCATTATCACAACACCTGTCACTATACAGAGTTACAAATACCTTGTGATGAGAACTTTTTAAGATTAACTCTCTTGGCAACTTTTAAATATGCAATACATTATTATAATGGAGAAGGAAATGGCAACCCACACCAGTATTCTTGTCTGGAGAATCCCATGGGTAGAGGAGCCTGGCAGGCTACAGTCCATGGGGTCACAAGAGTTGGACACAACTTAGTGACTAAACCACCACATTATTATTAACTCAAGTTACCATGCTGCACATTACCATCCCTTAACTTAATCATTGTATAACTGAAAATCTGTGCCTTTTGACTTCCTTCACATATTCTGCCCACCCCTCACCTTTGGCAGCCACCAATCTGTTCTCTGTTTTTTGGGGGGTTTTTCATTGCTATTGCTGCTATTTTAGGCTCCACATATTTGTCTTTGTCTGACTTATTTCACTTAGCAAAATGCCTTCAAGGTCCATCAATGGGGTCATAAATAGCAAGACTTCTTTCCTCTTTACAGCTGAGTAATATTTCATTGTGTGTGCCACACACCTTCTTTATTCATTCACCTACAATAAACATTTAGGTCATTTCCATATCCTGACTATTATAAATAATGCTGCAATGAACATAGGGGTACATCTATCTTTTTGAGTGAGTATCTTTGTTTTCTTCAGATAAATACTCAGAAATGGAACTGCTGGATCATTTAAAAAAATTTTTTTAGCAACTTCTAAACTGCCTGGGTTTCTCTGGTTCCATTCTTTCCATGCCTCTGGCTAGGGCATCAGCTCTGCTCCTCTCAATACGAGCTTCCATCACTGAGTCAAAGCTGCTGTCCAGTTGTTCTGTGTCCCAGTCACTGGGACAGGGCAGAGAGGCAGGAGTCTTTTAAAGACATGGCTTGGAAGCTGCTCAAATTGCTTCTCACATCCTGTTATCAGAACTCAGTCTTTTAGCCACTCCTATCTGCAAAGACTAAGGAATCTATTCTGCAGCTCCGTGTCCATATGTCCAGCTAAAACTTGGGGAGTTTTGTTAGTAAAGGAGAACAGGCATGCAAACACAGGGGCGGGGGCTCACAACCAGTTAGTGACATGAATATTCAGGTGTTCAGCTTTACAAGACAATGCCAAATTGTTTTTCAGAATGGTTAAACAAATTTACACCCGTCAGCTGGACATAAATTTCCATTAATACACATCCCAACAACAGCTGTTGCTGCCACATGTCTTATATATTTATTTTTAACCCATTTAACAGGTATAAAATATTTTATTATGATCTTAAGTTTCAGGTCCTTGATAACTAATGAAGGTGAATGTCTGTCAATATTTTCCCTTTAGTGAAATAAATTAGTTGTTCAAATCTTTTGCCCATTCCTTCCCACCCTAGCCCCAAGATGTTGTTTGTACTTTTAAAAAATTTTTTGTAGGAGATTTTTAGATTTTGTACAAAATTTTGAATACTGATCATTTGTCGATTATTATCTTCTGCTTTTATGGCCTCTTCTTTCACTTTATGATGTCTTTTGTTTAACCTAAGTCCTTAATTTCAACGATATAATTTTGAATATTCTGCAGTTAGAGCTTTAAGTCTTGTTTAAGATGAATTTCCTTACTCAAAGGTTGTAAAAATGCTCTTTCATTTCCTTCTAGAAGTTTAACTTTAGTTAAGCTTTTAAAATATCTAGAATCAATTTTTCGTAAGGTATGAGATAGAAATCCAATCTGGCCTGTGTTTCCTGTGGATGTGAAATGTCACCTTTATCCCTTAAGGTGTGAGTCTTCTTATGAGCTTTACACAGATCCACTGACAGATATGTCTATCCTTGCATCCAGTGAAACAATGTTTTACTTTACCATAGACTTTTAATGAGTTTTGAGATTTGGTAGGTCAAGTCTTCTCAAGCATATTCTGGCTACTTTTTTTTTTGTTTTGCTATTTTTTTTCCCTACATTCTATTCTTTTAGAATAAATTGTCAAATTTCTCTAACAAAATGTCAGTTTGGATTTCAGCAAGCACTGCAAATAATGTACAAGTAAACTGGTGGAAATTGATATCTTTACAATATTAACAAATTTACAATCTTTACAAAACACTGAATCTCTCTATTGAGTATATCTTTTTATTTAAGTAATCTTTAATGTCTTTCAATAACATTTTAAAATATTCTCTGAAAAGGTCTCTGTATACAGTTTGTAAAATTTATTCCTAGGTGTGCTTTTTTTGTTGTTATTAATTTGGTTTCCCTTTTCAAACTATAATTTCTAACTTGTTATAGAAATTGTGTAGAGCGAAAATGACTTTTGAATATTAATTTTAAACTTGGTTACCTCTGCTGCTGCTGCTAAGTCATTTTAGTAGTGTCTGACTCTGTACGACCCCATAGACGGCAGCCCACCAGGCTCCCCCGTTGCTGGGATTCTCCAGGCAAGAACACTGGAGTGGGTTGCCATTTCCTTCTCCAGTGCATGAAAGTGAAAAGTGAAAGTGAAGTCTCTCAGTCACATCCAACTCTCAGTGACCCCGTGGACTGCAGCCTACCAGGCTCCTCCGTCCATGGGATTTTCCGGGCAAGAGTACTGGATTGGGTTGCCATTGCCTTCTCCATGGTTACCTGTATTATTGATTAATATAATTTGTAGGTTGTTGGGGGTTTTTATGTATACAACCTGATGTGAATAATGACACATTATTCTAATGTGTCATTTTCTAATTACTCTAATGTGTCATATTCTAATTCCTTTCTAACCCTTATATTCTTTGTTTCTTCTTGTTGTTTTACGGCTCTGACCAGAATCATGAGAACAGTGGAATGGGTATGGTGGAATTGGGCACCATTTTCTTACTCTTAATTTTCAAGGAAGTGCTTTTAATGTTTCACCCTTATGCCATTAGGTTAGGTTTTGAGTAGATAACCTTAATTATAGTAAGAGCATTCCCTTCTATTTCTTACCTTGAATTTACCAAGAGTTTCTTTTTTTCTTTAATTGTGAGTATGTGTGGAATTTTATCAAATGTACTCTGTGCCCCTACTGAAGTGTTAAGTGAAGTTTTTCTGTGTTAATGTGATGAACTATGTTTAGAGTTTTGCTTTTTTTTTTTGATGGTAACCATTCCTGCATCTGTAGAATAACCCCTACTTGGTCAGAATGTAGTGTTTATTCTTCATATTACTGGATCTAGTATACTCTTATCATGTCTAAGAATTTTTTCCATGTAGATAAATGAGTGATGTCATTCCATAACTTTAATTTATTATACAGTACTTGTCTGACTTTGGTGTCATAGTTCTCTGGCTCTTAGAGATAAGTTGAATAATGTTCCCCTATTTTTCTGTTTTCTGGTGCAGTTTATTTAATATGAAATTGCTGTCCTTGTAGACAATAATGAAAATTCTGGAATTTCAGGAAAAAAGTTTCAGTCCACCAATATGTACCACTAGCACTGAAGTTTCCTTATACGAGCATATTAAATATTATATTTAAAGTAAGGGAGTTTTGGAGACGGAGAAGGCACTGGCGACCCACTCCAGTGTTCTTGCCTGGAGAATCCCAGGGATGGAGGAGGCTGGTGGGCTGCCGTCTATGGGGTCGCACAGAGTCGGACACGACTGACACGACTTAGCAGCAGTTTTGGAGAAGGAAATGACAACCCATTCCAGTTTTCTTGCCTGAAGAATTCCATGGACAGAGCTCTGAGCCTGGTGCACTACAATCCATGGGGTCACAAAGAGTCAGACACGACTGAGCAACTAAGCACAAGGTAGTTTTAGATAGTATAAACTGTACTAGCTCTCAAATTTACTATAACTTTATTGAAAGAGCTTTTGATTTTTGGTGTCCAAATGAGGACCATGAAGGTAGCCCACTGGAGAAAGTTCCAGTGAGTCTGGTACATGCAAATTATAATGCTGGTAATGTTTCACTTGGGTTGAACAGGCCACAATAACCATCATCGGAATTTTCTCTAGTCTCAGTATATGCATATTCATGTGCTTTAACAACATCCAGACCTTGTCCAGATAGTTTTTTTTTTTATTGTCATGCAATTTCTATTTTCTTTTTCATAGGCTTTGATCTTCTCCAAAATAAGTCTCAGTCTTTGATCTCCCATCAATCATTGTGCCCAACTGTCCAATTTTTTGACCTTGTGTAATTGTAGCCAAGTGTTGATGTCTTATATTGGACACTGCTTAAGTTTGCAACAAAGGTCTGAATTATAGCTTGCAGGCTAGAATTTTTGTTTAGGGGTGATTTAAAACAAATTTAGATCTCTTTTGTGATTCAATTTTGAAAATCATATTCCCAGAATGAAATTTTTTTAAATAATTTTATGGGAGTATAGCTGATTCAAAATGTTGTGTTAGTTTCAAATGTATAGCTAAGTGAATCAGTTATACATATACATATATCCATTGTTCTTGAGATTCCTTTCCCATATTGGTTACTACAGAATATTAAGTAGAGTTCTCTGTGCTGCACAGTAGGTCCTTATTATCTATTTTATATATAGTGGTGTGTATATGTTGAACTCCTAATTTATCACTTCCCTCCCACATTTCTCTTTGATAACCATAAGTTTGACTTCAAGATCTCTGAGTCTATTTCTGTTTTGTAAATAACTTCATTTTTACCTTTTTTATTAGAGTCCACATATAAGTGATATATAATTTTCTTTGTCTGACTTCACTTAATATGATAACCTCTAGGTTCATCCATGTTGCTGCAAATGGCATTAGTTCATTCTTTTTTATGGCTCAGTAGTATTACATTGTATACATGTATGACATCTTTATCCATTCCATTGCAGATGAATATTTAGGTTGCTTCCATGTGCTGTTTATTATAAACAATGCTGCAGTGAACACTGGTGTGCATCTATCTTTTTGAAGGTTTTCTTCAGATATATGCCTAGGAGTGGGATTGCTGGATCATATGATGGTTCTATATTTAGATTTTTAAGGAACCTCCATACTGTTCTCTATAGTGGTTGTACCAATTTACATTCCCACCAACAGTGTAGGTGGGAATGCACCTACATTTACTCCACACTCTCTCCAGCATTTACTGTTTGTAGATTTTTGGATAATGGCTATTCTGACCTGTGTGAGGTGATAACTTCATTGTAGTTTTAATTTGAATTGCTCTAACAGTTGGGGTCGCAAAGAGTTGGACACGACTGAGCGACTGAACTAAACTGAAAAATTAGTGAGGTGGAGCATTTTTTCATGTGCTTTTTGGCCTTCTGCATATCTTCTTTGGAGAAATGTCTATTTAGATCTGCTCATTTTTAGATTGGGTTGTTTGGCTTGTTTTATATTAAGCTACATGAGCTTTCTGTATATTTTGGTGATTAATCCCTTGCCAGTTGTTTTGTTTGCAAATATTTTCACCCATTCTGTGGGTGGTTTGTTCACTTTGTTTATGGTTTCTTTTGCTGCACAAAAGCTCTTTTTTTTAGGTCCCATTTGCTTATTTTTGCTTTTATGTTCATTAGGAGGTGGATCAAAAAAGATCTTGCTTCAGTTAATATCAGAGAGTGTTCTGCCTATGTTTTCTTCTAAGACTTTTACAGTGTCTGGTCTTATATTTAGGTCTTTAATTCATTTTTAGCTTATTTTTGTGTATGGTGTTAGGGAATGTTCTAATTTCATTTTTTTTATATGTAGCTGTCCAGGTTTTCCAGCATCACTTATTGAAGAAACTGTCTTTTCTCCACTGTCTATTACTGCCATTGCAATAGATTAGTTGATCACAGGTGCACAGATTTATCTCTGGACTGTCTATTCTGTTCCATTGATCTATATTTCTGTTTTTGTGCCAGTATCACACTGTTAAAAAAAATGAAACCAGTCCCTCTAAGATCAGGAACAAGACAAGGATGTCCATTCGTGCCACTTTTACTCAACACAGTTTTGAAAGTCCTAGACATGGCAATCACAGAAGAAAAAGAATAATTGGAATCCAAATTGAAAAAGAAGTAAAACTGTCATTGTTTGCAGATGATATGATACTATCCATGGAAAATGCTAAAGATGCTATCAGAAAACTACCAGAACTCATCAATTGATTTGGTTAAGTTGCAGGATACAAAATGAATATACAGAAATCACTTGCATTTCTATACACTAACAAAAGATTAGACAGAGAAATTAAGTAAATAATCTTATTTACCATCACATCAAAAAGAATAAAATACCTAGGAATAAACCTAAGGAGGTAAAAGACCTGAACTCATGAAACTATAAGCTGCTGATGAAGGAAATCAAAGATGATATAGACAGATGGAGAGATATACCATGTTCTTGGATTGGAAGAATCAATACTGTCAAAATGACTATATTACCCAAAGCAATCTACAGATTCAATGTAATTAATATTAAATTACCAATGGCATTTTTCACAGAACTAGAATTTAAACAATTTAAATTTGTATGAAAACACAAAGACCCTGAACAGCCAAAGTCATCTTAAGAAAGAAAAACAGGGCTGGAGGATTCAGATACCTGACTTGAAACTACACTACAAAACTACAGAATGATATCTTTGACCTATCCTTGAATAATCCTTTCACTAACAGAACTTTTCTCCAGGCCAGATGAAACTTCTGCCTGCTTTGTCTGAACGATGGTTCAGTTTAAATTTATATAAAAGATAGATTTGCATGTCTTTCAGAGACATTATATACTGTTTACTTCTGTGGAAAAATAAAAATAAACTCAAGAACTCAACAAAATTAAAAGACACACTACTGTCATAAATTCTCAATAGCAAAAATGGAATTGTATTTATAACAAATATGTAACTCATAGTCAATTTTCAACTGAACGAATGTTGACACCGCCTGTGGTCCACTCTAACATATGACTGGAATAATCTGTTTCTCAAAAGTGTGGTAGAAAGTGCCCATAAAAGTGAAAGTGTTAGTCACTCATTCATATGCAACTCTTTGTGACCCCATGGATTGTGGCCCACCAGGTTCTTCTGTCCATGGGATTCTCTAGGCAAGGATACTGGAGTGGGTTGCCGTTGCCTTCTCCAGGGGATCTTCCTGACCCAGGAATCGAAGCCAGGTCTCCTGCATTGCAGGCAGATTCTTGACTACTGCCTCAGCCACCAGGTAGAACTTGCCCATAAAACCACGTAAGTTACATACACAGTTGTGCATGCTCAGTCGCTTCAGTCATGTCCAACTCTGCACCCTAAGGACCATAGCCCACCAGGCTTCTTTGTCCATGGGATTCTCCAGGCAAGAACACTGGAGTGGGTTGCCATTTCCTCCTTCAGGGGATCTTCCCCACCCAGGGATCGAACCCAGGAATCCAGTGCCTCCTGCAATGCATCCACACACCTGGCTTCATGTAATAACTGGTGAAAACTGAGTAACGTCTCTAATCCAGTTAGGGCTGAGTTTGATGTTGCACTACAGTTATAAAAGGTAACACCATTGGGGAAAGAGGGTTCACAGAATTCTATTCAACTCTATTTTTGCAACTTCTTGTAAGCTTCAGTCAGTCAGTCAGTTCAGTTGCTCAGTCGTGTCCCACTCTTTGCGACCCCATGAACCGCAGCATGCCAGGCCTCCCTGTCCATCACCAACTCCTAGAGTCCACCCAAACCCATGTCTATCGAGTCAGTGATGCCATCCAACCATCTCATCCTCTGTCATCCCCTTCTCCTCCTGCCCTCAATCTTTCCCAGCATCAGGGTCTTTTCAAATGAGTCATCTCTTCACATCAGGTGGCCAAAGTATTGGAGTTTCAGCTTCAACATCAGTCCTTCCAATGAATACCCAAGACTGATATCCTTTAGGATGGACTGGTTAGATCTCCTTGCAGTCCAAGGGACTCTCAAGAGTCTTCTCCAACACCACAGTTCAAAAGCATCAATTCTTCGTCACTCAGCTTTCTTCACCATCCAACTCTCACATCCATACATGACCACTGGAAAAACCATAGCTTTGACTAGACGGACCTTTGTTGGAAAAGTGATGTCTCTGCTTTTTAATATGCTGTCTAGGTTGGTCATAACTTTCCTTCCAAAGAGTAAGTGTCTGTTAATTTCCTGGCTGCAATCACCATCTGCAGTGATTTTGTAGCCCAGAAAACTAAAGTCAGACACTGCTTCCACTGTTTCCCCATCTATTTCCCATGAAGTGATGGGACCAGATGCCATGATCTTAGTTTTCTGAATGTTGAGCTTTAAGCCAACTTTTTCATTCTCCTCTTTCACTTTCATCAAGAGGACTTCTAGTTCTTATTCACTTTCTGCCATAAGGGTGGTGTCATCTGCATATCTGAGGTTATTGATATTTCTCCCGGCAATCTTGATTCCAGCTTCTGCTTCCTCAAGCCCAGCATTTCTCATGATTATTTCAAAAACTAAAAAGTTAGTAAGAAAACACACAGGCCTGCTGCTTGATACTTTCATGTATTAAAAATGCTTTTTTTCGGCGGGGGGGGGAGTTAAACACATAGAAGCATGCTGCATTTACTTCTCAATCTAACTCACTATTGCTCATATTAATTAGGAATGGAGTCTTAAAAGAGTTGTGTCAAAGAAGCAGGTTTCATATTTCTCTTTCTCAAACTTTGCTCTTAGAAAATTTGCTCTCTGTGAAAGCAAGAATCATAGATATTTAAAAAAAAATCCCAGGGAGGTTAACTTACAGTTGTCTGTCATCCATCTTAACTCTACATTAGTATAATCTAGGTTTGACTGCAATTAAAGAGGCAACAATGAAAGGGATGCCCAGAGAACTTCATAAAGATGATAGCTTAATCCATGAATAAGAAGTAATAATTGGAGCATTACTGTAGCAAATTCCATTACAGGCTTTACACTCTCAGGTTTCTAATACTAATTTAAAATCACTTTGATTCATCTGGTGCCAAAGTGTCACCATTGCATTCTGATCCCCGGAGTTCCAAAGATAATTCTGTGCTTCAACTGGAAAGCTCTCTGTCTGCTCCCAGGTGTAGAGGCATCCTTTCAGCTGACTGGAGGAAGGTTTTCTTTTGTCACCTCTCCCGTCTGTGCTGCACTAAGTGTCATCTCTCCCGCCATGTGGCCCTCTGCTTGTCCTTTCAGTGGACGGCTAGGCAGCTGTTAACAACGGGAGTCTATCCAGAAACACCATAATCAAAGACCACATTCAACAGCAGCTCAGAAAGTAGTGACTAATGTGAGGCTTTTAGCACCTATTGAATGCCATCCTTTTCAAAGAGGAGAGTCAAAGTGACTTTTTTGAAAAAAGTCACTTTGTGAAATGACACAGTTCTCTATCCACTCTTTTTTTCCCCTGAGATATAAAGGGTCCAGTTTCATTTGTGTGTTGATTAAAAAAAAAAAAAAGCCAATAGATACTTCAAGTCATTGGGGTACTTTCAATTCTAAAAGTCTCTTTCTAATGTTTTCAAGCTGAAATGGCAGAAACATTTTTATACACTTGGTGATTTCTTTTTCTGCCATGGGTTTCCCTGGATGTCTCAGGCTGGTCAACCATATTTATGTGCCTGAAATCCTTGTGACAGACACCTACCACAAGGATGGGAGAAGAAACTTAAGCACCAGTGAAATATCTGACGCCGCCAGAGGTCTCTGAGACAGAAAGAATGAGCATGCTCTCCTGCGCCTTTGTAGGGAGGAAAAAGAGTCAGAGGGAACATGAACTGGGGCAGTATTCCAAGATGACAGGGCTTCCCTCGTGGTTCAGTGGGTAAAGAATCCACCTGCAATGCAGGAGGTGAGAGTTAGACCCCTGGGTCATGAAGATTCCATGAGGAGGGCATGGCAAACCCACTCCGGTATTCTTGCCTAGACAATCCCTTGGACATAGGAGCCTGGTGGGCTACAGTCCATAAGGTCACAAAGAGTTGGACACGACTGAAATGACTTAGCATGCACGCACACATTCCAAGATAATCACCACCCACTGGGCCTCAAACTTTTATGTACACAGCAGGGGCTGACTCTGTCTCAGTTTCTTCAACCTTCCACCAAGCTTTAGTTGATTTTCATTTTCTTCACACATAGACCATCTCCTTAGATTCCCAGGGAGCAGGCCGTTTGGTGGAAGAAAGTTGAGTACCTCTAAAGGAATTTAAGTAAATTACTTTTTTAGTACTGTCATTTGCTTCATTAAAACTTGACTTTGTCTAAGTCACTCTTAGGAAAAAGAATTCTAATATTTCACACATTCCCTATATTTATCCTATAAATACAGTATCTTATTTCCAATGACTCATCTTTGAGAAATAGGTGATGTTTTATAGACAGATAAACCCATGCTCACCAAAGACCAGGATCCTGATTTTAAACTCCCAGACCCCACTAGTTCCCAGCTATCCCTGCTACCCTTGATTTGACCTGCATCATCCCCAGCCTCTTAACTTTGAGCAAAGGGACCACTAATGACCTTTGTTTCAGAATCTCTTGTTTCAGAGGCCAGTCACTGGCAGGTGATAAAATACAAAGAGTAGAATTCTGCTTGACTTTTAAGAATGACAGGCAAAACTTGACACTGATGGCTCTTATCTTTGCTGGATTTCAGTTTGAAAATGTGAAGACGTGTTTCTCACCATCTGAAGATCCGTTAACAATGGGGTCTGAATCCCTCAAGATTATTATTGTACTCTGATGGTTAGACGCAGAGTAGTGAGTAAGGATCTGGGCCACAGGATGGAAACAACCGTGTTGTTTCCCGTGTGGCCATGCCTTCCCTGGCCCCCTGCAGAAGATGCTCCATTAAGCCAGGAGCCAGCTCAGAGCTCTTTTATCCATTGCTCTAAGGGAGACACAGCTGTCCAGAGTTGACCCTCCAGATAAAACCCATCTGCCACCCCTGAGCTGACAACTTGTATAACCTGGAGTAGAGAGCTCACCAAACAAACAGGAGTTACAGATTCATAAAGACTAAAAGAGTAAAATGATTTCAGAACTATAGGAAATGATATTTTTAATGAGATAAAGTCAGAGAAAACTTACTGACCTCTTGCAGGATGTCTGAGGGACGACTTAGTAAATGGATGAGGGAAAGGACATTTAGAAAGGGGAATCCACTCCACCTTGCTTGAACATATTAGATATTCACAGGCCAAACGTAAATGATTGACCACTACTTGCTCTCTGTGTTTGGTCAGTTTGGCAAACAGATCAGTAATTGTATGGCAAGTCAGCAATCAATACGTGCATCTGCATACTGCGTGCCACATAGAGAGTAAAAATCACTAAGAATGAGTATTGTTTAATGTTGGGTAATGCAGGTGGTGCTAGTGGTAAAGAATCTGCCTGCCAGCGCAGGAGAACTAAGAGACGATGGTTCAATCCTTGGGTTGGGAGGATCCCCTCGGGGAGGAAATGGCAACCCACTCCAGTGCTCTTGCCTGGAAAACCCCATGGACAGAGAAGCCTGGAGGGCTATAGTCCATGGGGTCACAAAAAGTCGGACATGACTAAAGTGACTTAGCACAATGCAAACTGCTGCTTCAACACAAATGACTATCCTTTTTAGTGAGGCACATTAATTTCTTTTTCTATTAAAGCTTGACATCTAATCCCAAATATAAGACAGCGTGCATGGCAGAACACAGACCCTGGCCTCAGCTCTGGCTTTATGGCTTTGTGAAATTGGGTAAATTACTCCACCTTTAAAAATGAGGAAAATAATATCCACATCATATTGTTATTAAAATTAAATGAATTCATATTTGTACGTTGCTTAGAATAATGGCTGGCAAACAGTACCGTCAGAACTTATTAAATCAACAAAAAAAATCTCTTCTTAAAGTGTGTTAACAAGGAATAATTGTAGATGTTATCAAGTCTGGTTGAAATGCAATAAATATAATTATTTCTATCATTTAGCTAAAGAAACTAAGTAAGACCCAGAAAAATAAAATATCTTGTTTAAGGATCCAATACCTGGCAAAACTGAGATACTTAAATCAATTTACATAGAACACTGCCAAAGAGAAACACACACCAGTTCTCTTGCTTCCCTAATTAAAAAAATACAAAATCATTAAAAGATAAAAAAGAGACAGGTAAATAGGCTGAGATTCCATCATTTATGCCCTGACAATGTAGGCCAGCACCTGTCTACATGGTTGGATCAAAGTATGTGACACAGACCCTCCCTTCTGCTGACTCACCCTGGCTCATCAACAGAAACTAGAGGTGAGACAGACATAGGAGGTCCCCACAAGGCCCACCAATTATACAGGAGCGTGACAGACTTGAGAGTGATGCTAGCAGGGAGAACCACTGTTTCCTTTGTCCCGGGTAGTGGTGCTCAGCCCTGTTAATAACTGGATTATTTCTGTGTGCCATGTCACTTCAAAACAACGGTAGACCAAAAGACCACCTTAACAACAATTACATTAAATATAAATGCTCTAAGTGTACCATATAAAAGATAGTGATCATTAAATTGAACAAAAACATAAAAAACCCCAGACTCATACTCCCTTGAAATATCCTAACACAGATAGGTTAAAAGTAAAAGGATGGAAAAATGTGTACTAAGCAAACACTTTCCAAAAGGAAATTGGGTTATATCTATTCGTACTAGACAAAGTGGATTTGAACAAGGAAAACTACAAGAACAAAGAGGCCTCATTACATAGGAATAAGGTGAATGCATTGAGAAGACATATCATCTTTAATATGTATGCACACAAAGAGAAAAACCAAAACCAAAAAAACATATTAAAATACAACTGGAAGAACGGCAGGGAGAAATAAATCCGCAGTCATAGTTAGAGGCTTTCAATTTCCTTTTTGAGCAATAGAACAAGGAGACAAAAAATCAGCAAGACCACAGAAGTATCAAACAATACCACTCCACTGAAAAACAGTTGAATACACATTCTTTTCAAGTGCATAAGGAACACTTGTCAGGACAGACCACATACTGGGTCATAAAACAACCGTAACACATTTTAAAAAAATTAAGTATTGAAATCATACAAAGTATATTCTCTGACCACTGAGGAATTAATCTAGAAATCAACAACAGAAAAACATCTGGAAAATCTCCAAATTCTTAGAAATTAATTATTTCTAAATAATCCATAGGTCAAAGAGCAAGTATCAAAGGAAATTTGAAAAGATATTAAATTGAGTGAAAATGAAAACACAACATATCAAATCTGTGAGATAAAGCTTAAAGTAGTGCTTAGAAGAAAACATGTCATTAAATGCATGTATTAGGAAAAAAGAGGCCTCAAATGAATACTGATTCCATCTCAGGGAATTAGAAAAGAAGAGCAAAATAAACCAAACTTATAAGAAATAAATAAAGATAAGAGCAAGGGACTCTTGAGAGTCCCATGGAGAGCAGGGAGATCAAATCAGTCTATTTTAAAGGAAATCAACCCTGAATACTCACTGGAAGGACTGACGTTGAAACTGAAGCTTCAATACTTTGGTCACCTGATGCAATGAGCTGACTCACTGGAAAAGACTGATGCTGGAAAAGATTGAGGGCAGGGAGAGAAGGCAGTGACAGAGGATGAGATGGTTGGATGGCATCACTGACTCAACGGACATGAGTTTGGGCAAACTCCGGGAGATAGTGAAGGACAGGGAAGCCTGGTGTGCTGCAGTCCATGGGGTCACAATGAGTCGGACACAACTTAGCAACTGAACAACAAAGGTAAGAGCAGAAAACCATAAAATTGAAAATAGCAAAAAGGTAATAGTAAAAAGGTAAAATTGAAAATAGCAAAAAGGTAAAATTGAAAATAGCAAAACAATAGTGAAATCAATAAAACCAGAAGCCGATTCTTAGAAAAGCTCACTAAAATTGCTAAACTTCTAAACAGACTGATCAAGAAAATGAGAGCAGAAACATATTACTATATCAGGAGTGAGAGAATGTTACCATTACAGACCCAACACACATTAAAATATTACAAGGGAAACTGTGAATAACTCTAACCACATACATTCAAAAACTCAGACGAAATGAAACAATTCCTGGGAAGACACAAACTGCCAAAACTCACTGAATAAGAACAGATACAGTTCTATATCTGTTAAAAAAAAAAAGGTGAAGTCATAGTTAGATGGCACAAGTCAGTATGGACTAAGCAAAATAACTAAGACCAACTTGGGGATGCAGAGCTCTTTATTTTTTCCTCTAGTGAGGAACCAACTGGTTCCCCAATCTGGGATTTTTGCTGTCAGCTTATTTAGGGAAAGGTGCTGAGTAGTAGGCTGAGAACTACAGATTTTGAGCAAATGTTTTGAAATAGGAGACTGATATGACAAATGACTCTAAAGATCTTATTCTTCTTAAGGAGATTATTTTAGCAAATGTTACAGAACAGACATCTACTGGGTTCCCTGTTAGCTCAGATGGTAAAAAAAAAAATCTGTCTGTAATGCAGAAGACCTGGGTTCGATCCCTGGGTTGGGAAGATCCTCTGGAGAAGGGCATGGCAACCCACTCCAATATTCTCACGTGGGGAATCCCATGGACAGAGGAACATGGTGGGCTCCAGTCCAGGGGGTTGCAAAGAGTCGGACATGACTAAGTGACTAACACTGGAATAGACAGAATCTAGAGATAAGAATACTAGGAGAATGTCAGCAAAATGTACTGGTAAAGATTTGAGTGAGGCAGGCAGCTTTCAAAAATGAATATAAGGGGCGCATCCCTCGCGGCGGGTGTGCGGACTGAGCTGCGCATTGGAGGCCTCGTGGTCAAAGGCTTCTTTGTGGGGGGCCCGGCCGCAACGACCCAGCTCCTTGGTGGAGAGAAGACGGGGGGCCGGGACAGCACCATTGCCGCCCACGGGTGCGGGGCCCCGGAGTGACCCCAACTTCAAGAACAGGCCACGAGAATGAAGAAAAGAAACAGAAGCTTGCCAAGGAGAGAGCTGGGCTTTCCAAGCTACCTGACCTTAAAGATGCTGAAGCTGTTCAGGAATTTTTCCTAGAAGAAACACAGCTTGGTGAAGAAGGACTAGCTCAAGGTGAATATGAGAAGG
This sequence comes from Okapia johnstoni, assembly GCA_024291935.2. NCBI lineage: Eukaryota > Metazoa > Chordata > Mammalia > Artiodactyla > Giraffidae > Okapia > Okapia johnstoni. Next base: position 67,789,176 of record CM044321.1, on the reverse strand, counting down.
GTGTGGGCCACCTGACAAATCCGACTGCCGTAGCAGTCATGGCAAGTGTTGCAAAAACTCTTCCACCACCAGTGTTCCAGACGATTCTCACTGAGCTCCCGACAATTAGTTAGAGAATTGTAAGTGCTCACAGCTTCGCTAAAGATGATGTAGGATGAGAAACAAATGTCGACATAAGGATGTCAAGGAAAGCATTCACTTGGGAGATGATCGGCTCTGGGGCAGGAAGGGCAGATAAGCCTGTTGTGGACTGTCCTCTACACTGGAGCCTCCCAAAGTTAGTTTTTACACTGTGTAGATCCATTTGTCTGTTTTATTTATTTTTCCCAGTGAAAAGTGTATTTTTGCTAGAGAGCTTTTCATTTTATAAGTACCCTCTGAATTATTGAAATATGCATTTTGTTTATTCCTCAAATGTGTAATTAGAATGTACATATAACACCCCATTACCTACATTAAAAATACCCAGTGCTCAGTTTTGAAAGATCGGCCAAAAAAAGTGTAGAAGAAAACTGAAGAATGCACTTTTTTTTTTTTTAAAGCTGATACATTTTGCTCTACATCAGAAAGTTGGCTGGAAACTTGTGTTGATCAAAACTGAGCATTAAAATAGATTATTTCTTTCCATTTAATCTCTTAAATATGTGCAATGTGCTGCTATGTTATAATAACAACTTCACCCCCACCCTTGAAATGTTTTCTTTAAATCAGTGGGTTTGATGTGTTCTGGATATTTATCTCCTTGTATTTTAGATAACATGTAGTTGCAGATAGCACCAGGAATTAGATCTTTGTACGTTCTTAACCTGGCTGAGTAAGCTTTACCAGTTAATGTCTGCCTACTTGCCTCATATACAAAGTGAGGAAGTGGGTCTGCTAATTCAGCTTCTCATTCCTTTGGTTCTGTGCAGCATTTTCAAATCCCTCTTCTGAGGGAAATACTGAATTGGTTTTTTTATACTCTGAATTTATAATGTGACTTATGATTTTCACTGAAATCATGGTTCTGTCACTACCTTTATAAATTAACCTGAAATGTAACCTTCACGGTAACTGGGACGATATGCTTGTTCCCTTTTGCTTTTATCTTCAGTGTACCTCCTTAATCCCCTACCAGCCCTTATCTTGTATGAGAATAAGGTGTAACTTTATGGCTGAAGGCTTGAATGAAGATAATGGGATCTTTTATTCTCTAAATAGTGACATATTATCTGTAGCCACAGACTCAATATCAGACCTAAGAATAAAGATCCTTGGTATTAAAAAAAAAAAAATGAATGTGAGGGATAACCTAAGAATTGGTATCAGTTCAGTTCAGTTCAGTCGCTCAGTCGTGTCCGACTCTTGGTATAGTTTGTACAAAACCACGTTTATTTTTCTCCAAGTTATTTTTCTACAAGAGATAATGTATAGCTATGCTTTTGCGGGTAAAAGGCAGTACATAGTAAATATTTCTAAAGCATCTGGAAAAAGCTGCCTAGTTTAATACCCCTCTCCCTCATCTCTTTAAGGCAGTTTAACATGGTTTGAACTGGTTGCATTTTCCACAATGTTTTTGGTTTTTTTTTTTTTTTTTTTGACATTAAAATGACTGAATTCTCCAAGCAGAAAACGAGAACCCTGAAATAGAGGCAGAATAACAAGATATAACCAAAGTTATATCTGTTCCATCAAATATATAATTTAAATACACAATTAAGCTGCTCCTGTTTATGTGCTTTGCCATTAAAATCTCCTTACCCTATACAAAAACCGAAATTACCCGACGGAAAATAACCAATTGGAGACTGAATGAAATGAGTCTGGTGGTCCCAGGGACAAGCACATTTAGCCGATGAGTGTCAGTAAAATCCATTTTTATGTGTAATTTTGAAAGTAAGCCTTTAGGTCAGCACTGAGTTTGTGCTTGTGCCAAGAGCTAAACAAATGTGGCCAAGTGAACAGCTCTAGCATAATGCTTTCAGTACTTCTTACTTCAGCCCAATCTGTTTAAATATTTCTGCAGTGGTGCCCAGAACAGCTTGATGGTAGCATCTGAGGCATTTTCAAGGGGCAAATTTTTCTAAGGGCCAAATCAGCTTTAAAATATTCAGAAGGAAAATGGGATGGTCTTCTAAGCTCTTGCTACTCGAAGCATTGTTCACAGACAAGCAGCTACCTATCCTGGAAGTCATTTCATCTGGAAGAAATGCAGAATCTTGGGCCCCATTCCAAACTACTGAATCAAAATGTCACTTCATTTTATCAAGACCTCCAGGTGACTGATATTGAAATCTGAGACATGGTGGTTTGAGCAGTTTTTTTTTTGTGGGGGGGGGGTTGAGGGATGAGAGAATAAGGGCTGTTTTATTAATAAGAAGTAAGTGCTGATACTTTAGGTGGGGGGTTGGCATCGCAGCTGTGTGCCCCAAAGGAAAAGACCTCATTGAGAACAGCCTCTGCTGCCAGCCAAGCTCAGAGGTGTCATCTCTACTGTGGCACAGCAGAGCTCCCGGAGGCCTTTGGGATGCTTGTCAAGTTCAGAGGCAGGAGTTTCAGTATCAGGCAGGTGGTATTAATGCTTTCTTTGCGTATACTGGGTTGGCCAAAAAGGTCATTTGGGTTTTTCCATAAGATCTTATGGAAAAATCTGAATGACCTTCTTGGCCAGCACAATACACAGATCTATGTGTTTTTTGTAATTTGTTTTGCACCTATAAATTAACGACTCTTTTCAAGGGGCTGATCCATCAACACTTTTATCAGACCAAGATAAAATGATTAGATCCGTAAACAGTGTGACTTTTCAGTCACACAAAAAACCAGCTCTTTCCCACAGGAGGGACACAAAGTGAAAAGGTTCACTTCCTAACCCACGATCTGGAGAGATGCCAAGCAGTGTATTCAGGGTCCAAATTCGGTCTTTTTCTAATTTCCAAAGTGTAGTTCTGAGCCCAAATCCCTGGACACACATAGGACTCTGCCAGTAACACCCTGTTCAGGAGCAGGGAATCCATCGCGTTTCAGTCTCTGGCAGTCAGGACCCCTCTCTTCTGTTTCAAGATGAATCTTCCAGTTACATCTTTGTACACTTTGTTCTCAGGGATCTTTGTGGAAAGGACAGGCAGATTCTGATGTTCTAGCGGAGCTTGGCCCAGCGATTTTGTGCGTGACGGAGCTCTGAGCTGGGCTTGGGGAGGGGCCCTCGCTTCTCCGCTGGAGCTTGTGTCTCCTCCCTGGAGCAGCTCCTCTTGTGACCTTTAGCTGGTTCATCAATGTGATTCCATCTAGAAAGGACTATACAAAGTGGCATCTGAGTGTTCAGTGATGGTGGTTTAACCATCTGCTTTTATTGACTGCTCACCCGGTCGGTCATTTCAGGGCTGCCTTATCATGCTCTGCTTGGATATTTACAATGTCCTTCACCGAATCATTCTCACAGGTTCTGAGGACCGTGGTGATGAGTTACCACATGGAAACCACACAGACTCCCTGGGCCCACCCCATCCCCACTGGAGACAGTGAGGAGCAGTGAGAGGAGGCTCTGAGACAAGAGCATCTGAGCTCTCGTCTCCTCGCGGTGCCGTCCTGGGAGGGTTACTTAAGCCTCCCTGAGCCTCAGCTTCTCACTGTGATGGGGAAAAATGGTATCTAATGTACAGCTGTCCTTAAGGATTAAGAGAGATAATACTCACTTAGCAAAACCACAAGCACTTAGGGAATCAAGAGGACTGTGCTCCCTTTCCCATCGATGGTGAATCTCTCAGCCTGGTTTCCCCAGAAAACTGAGCCTACGGCAAAACCAAAGTGCTAAAGCTTTGCTTGGACTTCCCCGGCAGCTCAGTCTTGAAAGAATCTGTGTGTCAATGCAGGAGCCGCAGGTTCAGTCCCTGAGTCAGGAAGATCCCCTGGAGAAGGAAAGGGCAACCCACTCCAGTATTCTTTCCTGGAGAATCCCATGGACAGAGGAGCCTAGTGGGCTACAGTCCATGGGGTTGCAGAGTCAGACACAACTGAATGCATGCACGCGTGTGCACACATCCCTTTGCTGAGGACACACTCAAGGGAGGCAGATGTGAAGGGACCAAGTGAGTGAGGGAGGAGAAGAGAGGCAGCAGGTCAAAGGCGTGCATGCCAAGCCATCCAGACTTTACCAGAGAAATATCCTGGCTGCTCAGAACACATGGGGCACCCCCTGAGAGGGTGTGTGGACGCACTGGGTCCCCGCACAGTCCCTTGGGGAGGGGTAAAGGAGGAGAAGCCACCTGTTTGCTCCCATCTCCTGTTGCTGACTGGCCAGTCTGCTTTTCTCCACCACTGGGTATCAGTTGCCCTAGAAGGGAGGTTCTGTCCCAAGAGCAGGGGCATCGAGCTCATGAAACGGCCTGAAGTAGCAATTTTTTACAGCCGCCTCTCTGCAATCTGGAGCCTGGAAGACCCCTCCTGGAAAGCCAGTGGGGTGTGATGAGGGGCGCCAGTAAGGCCCTGGCATCTGTAGGGTAGCAGTGATGGAAGCACAAGGGCAGGAGGGGAGGGCCTGGTGGTGAGGTCACAGGCTTGAAAGGAGGCACGGTTGGTTGGTCCTGCCTCCAGCAACATGGGAACAGCCGCTTGCTGCAGCAGGACCACCTGCCTGGCAGCCAAGGGCAGTGAGGAATCAGCCTCCAGTATGAGGATGGGGACAGAGCTCAGTGAGCCTCTTTGGTAAGGCTGTACCCAAAAGAATGCCACTGGTGCCAAGTGATCGTCCTTGAGGGTCACCAGTAGCATCAAGCAGAAAAACAAGCCCAAACAAATCTGTGCAGTGCACACTGGGTCTGGTATTGTGAGAGCAGGATGTGGGTTTTCACCAGTCTAAAAACATGGAAGGATGTGAAACTGGCTCATGACAGACACTGTTTGGGGGACTTTTAGTACAGGCGGCGTGTACGTGGTGAACTGCTCAGTGTATACGCACATGGGATTTTAAAAGGTAGAAAAACACTTCATTTATTAAAACTTAACAAAAAAAAATCTTGTCTCTTACTTCATCTACAGAAACAAGCCAAGTGCCGCCTCCTTAACAATGCCCGAGAGAAACAGAAGCTGCAGTGTGAGGGGTCACAGTGTACAGGCCTCAACTTGCAAGCTGGGCTACCTGTCTTTGAAGTCTAGCTGTGTCATCAAAGAGTTGTGTGACCTCAGGCAAGTTAACCAACCTGTGACTCAGTCTTCTCTACAAAGTAGGAGTGGACACAACCCCCTGTATTACAGGGTTGCAGTGGGACACCACCTGTAAACTACGGTGCCTGGTATAGAATGAGCACAGCGTGCACTGACCACTACTACTAAATGAGTGACTCAGTATATAAGAGAAGTTTCAAATGTCAAATTGTGCTACAAAGCAGTGAGAAAATTCTGAAAAACAACAATCCACAAGATACCCAAACTTCAGAAATGATACGATTTGGTTCTTATGTTAGAATGGTGTGTTACTGCTTTCTATGGGATGTTATATTGGTCACGGGCCAGTCCTTGGTCCCATGAGGACTTTCGTTGCCATTGTTTCTATCCCATTTTTCCCTCTGGCATTTGATATATCTTTGCCAAATCCTTGAAACGGCTGATGCAGTCATTTCCTTCCTTAAAGGCCACGGCATGGGTGATGACCACTAAGATCTGTCAATAAGATAACCTGACTGGTGCACCCAAAGCCACCTCCTTAGCCTCAAATTGGAGACTGCATCTGTGCATTTTGTCCATGGTGAGTTAAAAATGAATGTATCTTGTTCTTGCATTGCTATGTGACATTTCAGAATTCAACAGCACATAATTATAGAAAAGTGTTCCAAACTACCAGTTACTTTGAATACCGTACTTCACAACAATTCAGAGCCCTAAGCATCTTTATCAGTTATTTTCAAATGATTTCTTGGAGGAAGGCTGGCGTCTCAGCACTGCATGACTTTTCTCAACTGCTCCGAAAACTGCATTCAGATTCACTCCAAAGCTACTGAGCTTGCATCAAAGAATTCAGCCTTACAGCAAAAAAAAAAATGGGCTTGTCAATAAAAGTGATAAAAATAACTTAAATTTCCAGGGTGCCCTTCTTCTGAAAAACTCATAAAGCCTTTACATGATTTGGTGAAAGGATTTTCATCCAGAAGAGATGGCATTTGATTGATAAAGTTTCTCAAAGTTTAAATATACTTCTGAATATCTTTCTCATCTGCTGTAGCTGTATTTTCAGATGCAACTCATTTCAATTTAACTTATGACACACATTTGTCTTGTTTTGCTTTTTTATGAAAACACAAATCAGTAGAAGAGCTGAGTTCCTTTTCTTAGTTCTCTATGGTTCAGTCTCTCTGGATAACAGTTTGTTCCCAAGACCTTTCAGCTTGTTCAGCCACTCCCTGCTTCATCCTTCCCCTTCACTGCAGGGTGTCCCCAGGGGGCACTGATGAATGGACACAGTGTTGATCCACCAGGACTCTGGGCCCCCATTAACAGCCTTACTTTTTAATAGAGTGTCATATTCCACTGCCCAGCGTTCAGACCTCTGAGCTTGGCTTTTCCAGAAAGCTAAATCTCTAGCTTCCTCCCATTGTGTGATGGTGAAGTCTCTTACCTGTATCCTTGGTCCATGTGAGTGCCTCACACATAGATCTGTGATGCTACCAAATCAACTGACATTTCTATACCCTGGAGTTCTCAACCTCTCAGTGTTTTTCAACATTTCTTTAATTTCATCATCATTATCCAAAATTGCCAATTCTGCTTTAAATGTGTAATATGAAAATGTTTTCTATTTTTCAGAATCTTTATTTTTTTCTAATAATATATGCAATATATGTTCACTGTAAATAAAATTTAAATATCCACATGTAATTCCACCTCAAGGAAATGAATGATGCCCATACATTTTTTCAGTTTTGCTTTTGATTTTTCAAAAAAGATCAAAATTGGGATCATGTTTGACTGGAATGAAGTTTAAGAAAAATTGGAACTTTTTCTTAAAGTGCACTGAATGTCACCCACCAAGTATTTATAGATTTTCTACTGATTTAAGAAATTTTATATAATTTTGTGAACATTTCCCCAGGTGTTATTACTTTAAAACAATATTTTTGAAAAACTGCATGAGTTTGCTGTTTGAAAGCATCTGAGGGTTTAGGTTCCCCTAAGTGCTCATGAAACTTTAGTTCACTGATGGCTTGTGTTGCCTGTGATGTCACAGGAAGGAAAATAACAGTGGATCATGGCCCCTGGAAAGTGAAGGGACAGTTACAAACGTAGCTGACTTTGGTTTATGAGTATCAGTCAGGTCTCTACACAACAGAACCAATACAATACACACACACACACACACACACACACACACATACATTTTTTTTTTTTTTTTTTGGTAATAAATTGGTTCACATAATGGTGAGGGCTGGCAAACCTGCAGACCAGAAACTCGGGCAGGGTTTGTATGTCACAGTCTTGAGGTGAGGGGAAGTGGAATACTGTGCCCAAATTCATCACTCAGTGATCCCTTAACTAGTTGTTCTTTCGTATAGTCTGCAACCAGGCACTTTAAGACCAAAAGCCCAGAAGATGCTGTCTTGACCAAAAGTAAACTGATCAAAAGCTGTCTTGAAGAATAATCCAGAACTCAGAGACGTGCTTAAAGTCAAGTATTCCTTCCTGATTCTATTACTGAATCTATGTCAATTTAAGTAATTTCCATTTCTAAATGATTCTTATTTTAAAGGCCAAAACTCCACATTAGAATCAATCAACACTACTCACTACGAAACATTTAAGGAATAGGTTAATTCTCCCCTATTATACTATCCAACAGCATAAAGAAATGAAAATCACCCCCATTTATTTTACAGACCTGAAGCCATAGCTTTAGGTTTCAAGAAGCCATGGCTCTGTCATGTCTTCACTGCTATTATTAGTGTGTGCGTGCTCCGTTGTGTCCGACTCTTTGCAACCCCATGGACTGCAGCCCTCCAGGCTCCTCCGTCCATGGGATTCTCCAGGCAAGAATACTGGAGTGGGTTGCCATTTCCTTTCATTTGGAAGCAAATCAGATCTTTCACAAATGCTCAGGGCTCTGCACAATGTGTTATAGAAAGAAAATTTCAGAATAATCTGTATTATGAAGCACATGAAAAAGCTCCTGTAAACATCAGCCAGATGAGTTCAGAGCTTACCAGCCCAGGCACTGGCACAGAGAAAGCAGAACCGATGCTATTCAGGGATGAGATGTGTCTGGAGAAGTCAGAAGATGGACAAGAGAGTTTAGGGTTTGGGCAAGAGTGGGATGGAGATGGTTTGCGACGAAATGTAAACCCCAGAGCAAGAGGCAGGGCTGGTTGATGAAGACAAAGCACCTGTAAGCCAGCGGCTCCGCTCACAGCACCAAGGAGGAGCCGAGTCTGATGTTCCCCGGGCAGTGGGTACTCCGCAGGGCAGGGGTCTTCACCAGAGGTGGCAGAGAATGGTCCAGAAATGCTTTGGGAGAATGAGGAGAACAATGACCTCACTGCCTGACCCCAGGAACAACTACAATGATAATCATGAAGATGGACTATTAACAGTTATTGTTTCTTGCAGGTTTATTAGGTAGCAAATGTTGCATGTGTATTTTTTTTAATTAGAAATCTAGCAGTCTATTCACACTAAGTCAAACCAGTGGAATCAAAATATCATACATTTTTTATTGAGGCAAAAATTCCTAAGTTTTCTAAAATATATATATATACTATACACATTATTTAGATATATGTATACAAAACAGAGCATCACACAGATGTTGATACTGGAGAGGATAAATAACCAGAGGGATGACTCACACCTCCACACACTGAGGGAGAGGGCACAGACTTGTGATGCAGGGAAATTAGGTCCTGATCACTGTCAGTCTGTGGATTCTAACGTGGATCAAAACAAAAGACAGCAGAAGATCAAGTGTTAGGTTGTTGACCCAGATGAGGAGCCCAGGAGCAGAAAGGGGAAAGAGGGCAGAAGGCAGATGACAAGCACTTAGAGAATCTGTCCCTGGGGCCTCTTTCACATGTGGTCAGAGGCAGAGCAGAGACAGCGGGGCTGGAGTCCATGAAAGACACTAGGCTGGGAGGAGAGCTGGCTGGCTTTATTTGTCTCTCCAGAGAGCTGGCATCACTGAATATATATATATATATATATATATATATATTTTTTTTTTTTTTTCCCATTGACTATATATATTTTCCCCCCAATCTCTCATAAGGATAAGAATTCTGGAGTCTTACATGTTATCAGCAAATATGTTTTGAGTCTCTACTGTGTGCTAACTCTGTTTGGTGCCCTGAGGGATACAAAGATGTAGAAAACAGGGCCCGTGCTCTCAAGAAACTGAGGGGCAAGTGGAGAATAAAGGCCATGACAAGTCAAGTAGTAACATGAGAAGTTAATGTTGAGACACAACAGAGTCATAATTAAGTACATGGCACCTGTGAAGTAAACGGTACGGATGAAGAGTTGTCTGGATCCAGAGACGAGAGGAAGACCCAACTGCCGTGCAAAGGTTTTAGTGGGCCTGTGGAGGAGCTTTCACAGGGACCGCGACGACCTCTAGACAAGGCAGGAGCAAAGAGCCTTCCAGACCTGGAGCAAGAACTGGCAAAGTCAGGGAGCAGGCAGCCAAGAAACCAGAGGCAGCAGGCCCAAGCTGGGAAGGCCTTGAAGGCTGGGATGCAGAGCCAAAGAAGCAGGACGTGTCCTGGGCATGGTGAGAAGCTGGGCGGGTGTGAGCCCTCACTCTGTAAGTTGATTTCTCCTTAGAGGACTGGTCTTTAAAACAGTTCCATTTGGCTAGCTCAGGACACTCACAGTATCCAGTAAATTAGAGCCACTGATGAGGACCAGACACGAGGTTCCTCAAGGCCAGAGTCTGAGAGTTGTTAGCAACTGCTGTCTTGTGAGTTGGAGCATGAAACACCAAAAGCCTATCCAAAGGAACGCCTAACTTAGATGGGTTTGCCTTCTATGTTAAATGAGGGTTTTGGAGTAGACCTAAGAGGGAAAAATGCAGTAGGCAAAGCTGGGAGTTTATGGATCCACGAGAAGACACTGGGCAGGGCATGTGCTGCAGTTGACTGGTTCAAACCAGCCCAGGCAGGTGGACATGTTTCAGAGATTGTGAGCTCTTGTGGCTTGAGAACAGGCAGGTCTGGTGTATCTGGTTTCAAGCTCAACACAAGGCCACACAAACATGCTAAGCCAAACCGGGAATGGTGACATCCCTCTTATTCTTGCATTCAAGTTGCATTGATGGACAAATGGCCACAAAGATAAGAAAGCGTTATGTGCATACAGGTGTTAAAACATACACACCAGACAATGACTAATGCGTGCCCTTACCTTGGAGTGCCCAAATTAAGACAAGCCACTTGAGGTGCAAAGGAATGTTGAGTGAAAATAGAATAAAATGCCCATTTCAGGTGTGGACAGATTAGTTTGTGAAGTTAATTGCAGAAAAAAATGTTTATCAGTCTTCATATGACTTCTTCAAAGCCCTGTGTCTTTATTTTGTCACCACATTTCTATATTTGTGTTTTGGTAATTACCTTTTTCTTATTTTGATTTTTAAAGAATGGCGAAAATTATGCATTCAGACCAAAAGCCTTATAATCCTACCTTTCTTCTACATACCATCAGAATACTTAGACTGTCTCTTTGTTCTTCTATTACTTTTCAGCAAAGTCAATGTTACCTTTTAATTCATTTTCACATGTTCAGCTAATAATCAGATCAGTCAATTATACGGGAGGAAGAAACACATAGGTAAAATTGGGGAAAATAATTCATAGATATGGAAAAGGGGGAAAATAGACTAATCAGAACTGCTTGCTTAGTAAAGCCTTTTTTTTCCCCCTCTGCAAACATAAAAGTACATCTCAGTTCTGTGCCCTCACAAAGGATTCTGAAACTTAAGTCAGAGATATTGAAGATTAATTGAGCTTTCCAGGTTCTTACAGGCAATTTTATAGCACACTCAATGGAAATGGAGATGCAGAGAGGATAGCCTTGTCTCTTCATTATTCTTGCCCTCTTGCCCTTGCTCTGGGCATGCTGGATGGATCACCAGCCTGTAGAAACCTATTTGTAACCATCTTGCTGGGTTCTCATCATTCCCTGTGGAAGAGGCATCGAAGGAAGGAACAAATTCTTGTATCACCCAAAGTCCTGTCACTTGACAATGACCAGGGAATTAACAGCAAATCACCGATGAACGAAGCCATCACTGTGCACCACATCCCAGATCACTCCTGAGTTATTTCTCTGAAGAGTCTGTGAACTGATGTTTAGATTTCTGTCAGCACCACAGAAAACATCTATGATGCACTTCATGGAGTACCAGACTGGACCCCGGCATTGCTCCTGAGCCCTGCTTTCCAGCATGCTGTGTGGAAAAGCACAGCACGCAGACTTCACCGTGTGAGACAAGCAGCACCTGGGTGATGGACCTGGGTGTAACCAATTCTTAACAATCACTGTTTAGCACAAAAAGTGAGCAAAATGTCTGATGTGGAGAGGATGAGAAGTCTGAAGTTTTGGGGGAGAGATGGAAGTGAGCTCTGAAGGACAGGCTGGGATAACACATTTAGTAATTAAAGGCAAATCACTACCCCTCTCCTAGGAAATGAGTCAGGATTTGGAAGAAGAGGGGCAAGTTTTATGATGTGCTAGAGCAGAGGGAAAGAGCTTAATGAACTGTGGAGGGGGACAGGAAGAGTTCCAAAAGTCAATGAACCGAGTCTCTCAGGACCAAGGAGCTCCACGTAGCACATGCCTGTCTACTGGAAACATTATGGTTTAAACATTGCTCAATGCTTGACGCCTCAGAACACCCTGTGCCCGTCATCTGACTTCAGTTTCATTTATCTCCTTCCCAGATCTCAGGAAGCCATGTGGCTGACCCCCCTCCACTGACCCCAACCCTTTCTGGGATCCCACACTGGACTACTCTCCAGCCACACTGGATCGTTCTACAAACCCAAACATACTTTTTTTTTTTTTTAAGCTAATTACTTTACAATATTGTAGTAGTTTTTGCCATGCAGCCATGGATTCACATGTGCAAACCCTGTGTCACCCAACGCTCCATCCCTGAGCATCTCCCATGCATGAGGGGTGTCCTCCCAGAACGTCCCAACACTCTCATCTGTGTCAAACCACCCATTTGCATTAGTATATACTGTGGCTTCACTGACCCCAATGCTCTAATTTCAAATGTCCTCTCCATTGTGTATATGTACCACAGCTTCTCCATGGACATCTAGGTTGCTTCCATGTCCTCTTATTGTAAACTTCTCTTTCAATTCTGGTTTCCTCGGTGTATATATGCCTAGCAGTGGGATTGCTGGGTCAATGGCAGTTCTTGTTTTTTACAAACTGTTGTACTCCCTGTAAGCCCTTCTCCAAACCCTGACTTGTAGACTTTTGGATAGCGGCCATTTTCTCATTTCTCTGAGTGATTGTTGAGCATCTTTTCATGTGTTTGTTAGCCATATGTCTTCTTTGGACCATTTTCTGCTTCGTGTGGCTTGAAAAGCTTTTAATTTTGATTAGGTCCCATTTGTTTATTTTTTTGCTTTTATTTCCCATGGAGGATCCTGTCCCCATTTTTCAATCTTTAATCCATTTTGAGTTTAATGGTGTTAGGAAGTGTTCTAGTTTCATTCTTTTACAAGTGGACCAGTTTTCCCATTGTTAAAGAGATTGTCCCCATTGTATATCTTGCCTCCTTTGTCGAAGATAAGGTGCCCACAGGTGCATATTTGTTCCATTGATCTACAACCACACTGTCTTGATGACTGTGGCTTTGTAGTAAGTCAGGCAGGTTGATTCAAATTTTTATACTTCCTTCAGTTTCATTGAATCTCATTTTCACTATATTAATTCTTCCAATCCATGAACACGGTATATGCCTCTTGAGGGGGTCCTCTCCACTCTCCAAACACCTTTCTCTTTGGAACTTTTCAATGCTTATTAAATGTCAATTCTTTACAAAGGTTCTCCTGGCCCTTCTAAATGACTGTAATTGCTTTCTCCTCTGGGTACCTATACCATTTTCTGCTTGTAATGAAATTCAACCCATTTCATCATATATTATGGTTATCTTGCCCTAATCTGTCCCCATTTCCAATAGATGATTAAACGTGAGTATATGGATTTTTACTTCAATTTTCTTCAGATCCTTGCATGGACCTAGCACAACTTTTGTACACAGGACGTTTGGAATACATTCAGTTCAGTTCATTTCAGTAGCTCAGTCGTGTCCGACTCTTTGTGACCCCATGGACTGCAGCATGCCAAGCTTCCCAGTCCTTCACCATCTTTCAGAGTTTGCTCAAACTCATGTCCATTGAGTCGGTGATGCCATCCAACCAACTCACCCTTGGTTGTCCCCTTCTCCTCCCCACCCTCAATCTTTCCCAGGATCAGGGTCCCTTCAAATGAGTCAGTTCTTCGCATCAGGTGGCCAAAGTGAATAACTTTGGTGAATAACACTGCGTTGGATTTTGGTGAATGATAATGAATCAGTGCTATGAAAATGGCTCCCTTTCTGCGGAGAACTCCTTTACTGAAGAGCAGGGCCAGGGTTCCACACAGCATGGGACTCTAGAGGCCAGATTATAAGCGGGGGTGGGGTGGGTTTGGTGGTAGGGGGTGCTGAATATGGAGCTGAGGGAATTCACAAGGCAGTACTGCAGGGTGAAGCCAGAGTGGAGAATGAAAAAGGGAGTCCAAAAGGAGTGTCACATGAAGAGGCAGCAGCCAACTGTTCACCATGAGTAAGCCGGCTGGGGGGAGGATCGGCTAGAGGTGTCTCGGGAGCCTTCTCAGTCACCAAAGCCGAAACGCTGGGATGTGGTTGAAGGGTTAAACAGAGTAAGCCCTTTAGGGCATGCTCCTCCTTGGGTGTTTCATCATTTGGGATGTCAAAGCCAGGTGTGTGCTGTTATCTTAGTTCGAGTATCTTCAACGTAGTTTGGAAGAAGTTCTTTGGTAGGCCATCTTAATGACCTGGTTAGAGTCAGTTTTTCTTAATTTCCCTTTTAACAGTAAGCCTTCTAAGCATTCTTTCAATGCTCTGTGAACTATACCTGGTGAGCAGCTTTCTCTAAGCCTCGTCTGACCATGTGGGCTGGACATGCCACATTCAGGGGAGCTTTCCTGTCAGAGACAGAAGGCCTGAACTCACCAGCCTCCCAGAAGCTGGTTGTCAGCTTGTGTCTATGGACTTCGATTTTTTTTTTTTGAGGTTCTAGATCTAGTGATAATGAGGGAGTACGGTGAAAATAGCTCCTACAGTAAACACCTAATACAAGCCCCACCTTTTTCACTGAAAAATTTTGTAGTTTAACATTAGTTTCCATGAACTTCAGATACCTTGCTTTTAAAAATGAGATAATAATGCCAAGTAGTCCTGTTTATAAAATCCTGCAAGTCATGAACTTTTTCTTGAGGTTTTCTTTCTTTAATCACTTAAGTTCATTAATATTTCTCAAGCACCTGTTTGTGTGGGACCCTGGACTGAAGTGCCCACACGCCACACCTTGGGCTTCTTATTCCATCGGACCAATCCGTCTTGCGGTACCAGTGCTTTCTATGGTCCTAGCAAGTCTCTGCAATCTAGAAAAATATCGATACTGATACCATAGGTATATGTCTCATCACTTTATAAGCTTTTTTTGTAAAAAGAAGATGACAAAAAGCACTACATGATGATGCTGCTCTAAGGACGAAGTGAGACGGGACTTAGGAGGGCTGTGTGAACTGTGGAGGGCTGCGGAAGAGTCAGGGGTAACCATGACCATTTATTCTGCAGACTCAGCAGTCCCTCCTCCAGTCCTGGTCTGAATGAGGCCGAGAGAGGGAATGGGCAGGGGTTCCCATCTGGCTGGTGATGCTCCAGGCATGTCTTCCCTCTAGTGGCCATGACCCACAGCCTTTTTCTGGAAGGAGTGCCCTGAGAGGCCAGGGGAGGCATGTCAGGGTGGGTACAGAAGTTCTCAGAACAGAAACAAGGCTTGTTCTTACTCTTCCTCCCTGGAGGAGGCCAGCCCACTTCCCTTTACTTGTCTGCAGTGCAAGGTACAGCGCAGGGCACAGGCTTTGGGGGTAAACAAGCCTGATGCTGTCATCTACCACAGATCTGAGCCAATTCACCTAAGCTCCTTTAGCCTCAGGCCCGCCACGTGAATGACAGGGAAGAACAAGCCTGCCTAATCTAAGCTGTTGTGAAGGTTAAATGAGCTGATTTATGTAAAACAGCCAACACAGTATCTGGCAGGTATTAAGCATTTTTCTTAAAAGGCTTTTGTTGCCTTCATATTTGGCTTTGGACATTGTCTATGTTTTAATCATTTACTGGAGCTATTTATTGAGTGGGTATCAATAACCTCAGATATGCAGATGACACCACCCTTATGGCAGAAAGCGAAGAAGAACTAAAGAGCCTCTTATGAAAGTGAAAGAGGAGACTGAAAAAGTTGGCTTAAAGCTCAACATTCAGAAAACTAAGATCATGGCATCTGGTCCCATCACTTCATGGCAAATAGATGGGGAAACAGTGGAAACAGTGGCAGACTTTATATTTTGGGGCTCCAAAATGACTGCAGATAGTGATTGCAGCCATGAAATTAAAAGACACTTACTCCTTGGAAGGAAAGTTATGACCAACCTAGACAGCATATTAAAAAGCAGGGACATTACTTTGCTAACAAAGGTCCGTCTAGTCAAAGCTGTGGTTTTTCCAGTAGTCATGTATGGATGTGAGAGTTGGACTATCAAGAAAGCTGAGTGCCAAAGAATTGATGCTTTTGAACTGTGGTGTTGGAGAAGACTCTTGAGAGTCCCTTGGACTGCAAGGAGATCCAACCAGTCCATCCTAAAGGAGATCAGTCCTGGGTGTTCATTGGAAGGACTGATGTTGAAGCTGAAACTCCAATCCTTTGGCCACCTGATGCGAACAACTGACTCATTTGAAAAGACCCTGATGCTGGGAAAGATTGAAGGTGGGAAGATAAGGGGACGACAGAGGATGAGATGGTTGGATGGCATCACCGACTCAATGGACATGAGTTTGAGTAAACTACAGGAGTTGGTGATGGACAGGAAGGCCTGGCGTGTTGCAGTCCACAGGGTCGCAAAGAGTCAGACACGGCTGAGAGACTGAACTGAACTGTACGATAGCTGGATTCGACCCTTTGGACATAAAATAGTGAGCAAGCTAGATGCAATCATTGCCCTCAGGGCACTTGCAGTCCAACAGGGTTACTGAGTAAGAAATGACAATAAAGGGTAATAAATGCCATGAGAAGGGGCGTGCAGAGTCCTTCCAGTGCTCCACCCTGGGTGGTCCTCTCCTCATTGTGTATGGGCTCCTGGGCGACCTCATTCATTTTCCTGGATCCAAGTAATGACTCCCAAATAGAGACCTCCAGCACAATCCTTTCTAGACAAACCCAAACCATGTCTACTGGATCTCTTCTCTTGAGATAGGAGTCTGAACACCTTCAAACTTAACATGTTAAAAACAGAACCAAGCGGTGCCCCCTCCCCACCCTGGTCCTGAGCCACCACCACCTGCAGCCCCCTGTGAGACCGCAGCCCCCAGGTCTGCCTCACATCCCCTCAACAACCTGGCCCTGGTTCTACTTGTGCTTTCTCCTGCGTATCTCTTGAATCCCTCCGCTATCTCAGTTCCTGCTTTGAAATGGTCATTAAAGAGCAACTGCTAACTTTTATTGGACCTTTTTACTATGTACCAGGTTTTGTACCATGTCCTTTAAATGTATTCCCTCACTTAATACTACTGAGCAAGCTCCAGTGATGCTGAGTGTTACTCCTGTTTCTACCGATAATGGAGATGAGGTACACAGAGGCTGAGCAGGCTGCAGAAGATCACGTGGATGGACGTAAAGAAGCCTTGTAGCATGAAGCAGTGTCATCAACCAGCCACTCAACATGCATCCAGGCAGCTTTATCACCTCTTCTCTGGATTTCTATAACAGCCTCCACCCATGTCCTCTTCGAAGTTTCACTTTACCCTAGAGTGAGAGGGTGTTTCTACCTGAAGTTCTTCAGTTGCTTCTGTTACCCTAAAAGTCCAAAATCCGTAACATGTGTTTTGAGGTTATTCTCCATGAGGTTATCTCTGATGGCTTTTTAGGGCCTTCTCATGCCTGCCATCCCCCACCCACCACACAGTCCTAAAGCACTTTCTAGAGTTCCCACACACAGCTTTCTTTAACTCTGGGTCTTCTCACATTTCTTTTCTTTGGTGAATCTTACTCTCCTTATGACTGACCTGACGCCTGTTCATCCCTCCCCTAACCCACGCCCCAGAAATACAATATTTTATTACTTAGGTTTCAGTTAGATGCCTCGTCTTCTAGGAACGCTACCTGATTCCCCAAGTCTGAGTGAAATGGGGCAGTGGGCAGAGTAATGGCTCCCCAGTGATATCCATTTGTGAACCTGTCACCTTACACAACAGAAGGGACTTTGCTGATGTGATTAAGTTATAGATACTGAAGTGGGGCAATCAGCTGGGGCCATCAAGATGGATCCAATGTAATCAAAGGGTTCTTATAAGAGGAAATCAGAAGAGTCAGGATTGGAGAAGGCAATGTGACAAGAGAAGCTGAGGTCAGACTGAGGAAGCCATGAGCCAGGGAACTCAGGGAACAGGAAAGAATGCAGATATTTCCCTAGAGGCTCTACTAAACACAGCTCTGTGGACAGCAACAGTACGATGTTAGTCCAGTATGACCCATTTAGATTAAGCTGCAAATTTAGATAATAAAATTTGCCTTGTTTTAAACCACTAGGCTTGCAGTAATTTGTTGCAGCAGCAACAGAAAAATAATACAGAAGGTTTTCAATGTGCTTCTAGGCCTTTCTTTTCTACATCTTAAGACTCTTAAAATTCTATTTTAACAGTCTGATCATGTGTTTCTTCCCAGCAGCCTAAAAAGACCTGTAAGGTAATATACTGAATCAATATTATCCCACTTACATTCTCAAGGACCAGGATGGTTCTTGGATCATCAGTTCAGTCGCTTGGTCGTGTTCGACTCTTTGTGACCCCATGGACTGCAGCACGCCAAGCTTCCCTGTCCATCACCAACTCCCAGAATTTCTCAAACTCATGTCCATTGAGTCAGTGATGCCATCCAACCATCTCATCCTCTGTTGTCACCTTCTCCTCCAGCCTTCAATCTTTCCCAGCATCAGGGTCTTTTCTAATGAGTCAGTTCTTTGTATCAAGTGGCCAAAGAATTGGAGCTTTAGCTTCAGCATCAGTTCTTCCAATGAATATTCAAGACTGATTTCCTTTAGGATGTGCTGGTTTGGTTTCCTTGCTGTCCAAGGGACTCTCAAGAGTCTTCCCCAACCACAGTTCAAAAGTATCAATTCTTTGGCACTCAGCTTTCTTGATAGTCCAGCTCTCACATCCATACATGACTACTGGAAAAACCACAGCTTTGACTAGACGGACTTTGTTGGCAAAGTAATGTCTCTGCTTTTTAAAATGCTGTCTAGTTTTGTCATAGTTTTATTTCAAGGAGCAAGTGTCTTTTAATTTCATTGGCTGAAGTCACCATCTGCAGTGGTTTTGGAGCCCCAAAATAAAGTCTGTCACTGTTTTCACTGTTCCTCCATCTATTTGCCATGAAGTGATGGGACCAGATGCCATGATCTTCAGTTTTTGAATGTTGAGTTTTAAGCCAGCATTTTCACTCTTCTCTTTCATTTTCATCAAGAGGCTCTTTAGGTCCTCTTTGCTTTCTGCTATAAGGGTGGTGTCATCTCCATATCTGAGGTTATTGATATTTCTCCTGGCAATCTTGATTCCAGCTTGTGCTTCATCCAGCCTGGCATTTCACATGATGTACTCTGCATATAAGTTAAATAAGCAAGGTAATGACATACAGCTTTGCCATACTCCGTTCCCAATTTGGAACCAGTCCGTTGTTCCATGTCTGGTTCTAACTGTTGCTTCTTGACCTGCATACAGATTCCTCAAGAGGCAGGTCAGGTGGTCTGGTATTCCCATCTCTTTCAGAATTTTCCACAATTTGTTGTGATCCACACAGATAAAGGCTTTGGAGTAGTCCATAAAGCAGAAGTAGATGTTTTTCTGGAACTCTCTTGCTTTTTCTATGATCCAACAAATGTTGGCAATTTGATCTTTGGTTCCTCTATCTTTTTTAAATCCAGCTTGAACATCTGGAAGTTCAAAATTCATGTACTATTGAAGCCTGGCTTGGAGAATTTTGAGCATTACTTTGCTAGTGTGTGAGATGAGTGCAATTGTGCAGTAGTTTGAACATTCTTTGGCATTGCTTTTCTCAGGGATCAGAATGAAAACTGACCTTTTCCAGTCCTGTGACCACTGCTGAGTTTTCCAAATTTGCTGGCATGTTGAATGCAGCACTTTCACAGCCTCATCTTTTAGGATTTGAAATAGCTCAACTGGAATTCCATCACCTCCACTAGCTTTGTTCATACTGATGCTTCCTAAGGCCCACTGGACTTCATATTCCAGGATGTCTGGCTCTAGGTGAGTGATCTAGATAACACCATCATGGTTATTTGGGTCATGAAGATCTCTTTTCTATAGGTTTTCTGTGTATTCTTGCCACCTCTTCTTAATATCTTATGCTTCTGTTAGGTCCGTATCATTTCTGTCCTTTACTGTGCCCACCTTTGCATGAAATGTTCCCTTTGTATCTCTAATTTTCTTGAAGAGCTCTCTAGTCTCTCCCATTCTATTGTTTTCCTCTATTTCTTCACATTAATCACTTAGGAAGGCTTTCTTATCCCTTCCTTGCTATTCTTTGGAACTCTGCATTCAGATGGATATATCTTTCCTTTTCTCCTTTGCCTTTTGCTTCTCTTTTCAGCTATTAGTAAGGCCTCCTCAGACAACCAGTTTACTTGTTTGTATTTCTTCTTCTTGGGGATGGTTTTGATCACTGCCTCCTGTACAATGTTATGAACCTCATGCTGCTGCTGCTGCTAAGTCGCTTCAGTCGTGTCCGACTCTGTGCGACCCCATAGACGGCAGCCCACCAGGCTCCCCCGTCCCTGGGATTCTCCAGGCAAGAACACTGGAGTGGGGTGCCAGTGCCTTCTCCGATGAACCTCATAGCTGTATATAAATTAATATTTGTTAAAGGAATGTTTGTCAAATGTATAGAAATGCTATAATTGATTTTCTTTGCTTCTCAGAGAATAATCTGTAATTAGAAGGTAAGTCAACCATATGTTTTCCTACTCATTGGAAAAGACCCTGATGCTGGGAATGATTGAGCGCAGGAGGAGAAGGGGATGACAGAGGATGAGATTGTTGGATGGCATCACCAACTTGATGGATATGAGTTTGAACAAACTCCAGGAGATGGTGAAGGACAGGGAAGCCTGGCACATGGCAGTCCATGGGGTCACAAAGAGTTGGACATGCCTTAGTGTTGTTCTTATTGTTTAGTCACTAAGATGTGTCCAACTCTTTGTGACTGAGTAACAAGAACAACACAATATATGGAAGAAGCTATAGTTACTGCTTTTCCTTCATGGGATCATTCTTAGTTTGGGTTGGAGTCACTTGCATTTGCACACCTTGAAACCAACTTTCTCTTAAAGTAATTTATTGCTTTGGCACTGCTGCAAGCACCATACCTCTTTTAAAAAAATATTTTTAATTTGATGATAATTGCTTTACAATATTGTGTTGGTTTCTGCTATACCTCAGCATGAATCAGCCATAGGTATACATATGTCCCCTCCTTCTTAAACCTCCCTACCACCTCTCACCCCACCCCACCCCTCTAGGTTGTCACACAACCCCAGTTTGAGTTCCCTGAGTCATACAGTAAACTCCCACCGGCTATCTATTTTACATATGGTAATGTACATGTTTTCATGCTACTGTCTCCATTTGTCCCACCCTCTCTTTCCTCCCCTCATAAACAAGTCTGTTCTTTAAGTCTGCGTCTCCACTGCTGCCTTGCAAATAGGTTTATCAGTACCATCTTTCTAGATTCCATATATATGTATTAATATTCGATACTTGTTTTTCTCTGACTTACTTCACTCTGTATAATAGGCTCTAGGTTCATCCACCTCATTAGCACTAACTCAAATGTGTTCCTTGTTACAGCTGAGTAATATTCCATCGTATACATGTACCACAGCTTCTTTATCCATTCCTCTGACAGTGGACATCTAGGTTGCTTCCATGTGCTGGCTATTGTAAATAGTGTTGCAATGAACATTGGGGTAACATGTTTTTTTCAAGTATGATTTTCTCAGGGAGGCTTCTTTTTAAAAGAAGCTTAAAATAAAGAGCATTCTCATCCATCAGCCTCTCCTCTTTGAACCCTAAGATTAATGACCTCAAACTACCTATGGCTGACAGGTGAGTAAGAATCATTTTGGGGAGCTGTTAAAGTCTGGTTCTCCAGGCGATTGTAATGCAGATCCAAGCTGGGAACTTCTGAGACTCAACCCTACAGCAAGACGAAGTGCAACTGTCACTTCTGCCACTAGATGTCAGGCTTTTACTCTGCACTCTGGTTAAAGCAGAGAAACCGCCTAGCCTTGCCCCTCCCCCTTCAGCTCCCACCTCAAGGAAAATTCAATATGTTTTGGGCCAAGTGCTAGGACAGGTGTTCTCATATGCAACATCCCACTGAACCTCTCAACCACACAGCAAGTCAGGCATTATCCCCAAGCTACAGATGGAGAAACTGAGGCCCAATGGGCTAACTAGTAACTGGCTGAACTGGGGTTTAATTAATTGCAAAGCTCACGTCCTTTCCGTTTAACCATGCCACTTTAAGCCATTTGGCCTGGACAGCTGACTGTTTTGCATGCAGGAGGAGTTCAGGAAATGTTTGTTTAACAGACAGACAAAAAACTTAAGCCAAAGAGCAGATCCAGGTGAAATCTCCAGGTTTCTCTTAAAGAATTTTAATAATTTATTAAATAATATATAAACAATTTATTTTTATTTCTATTTTTATAGAAGGGCAGGGATAAATTTAAAAATGAGTTACACATGGTACCTTTTACATTTTCTGGTAGTCTTTAGAGATAAACAAGGCAAAGTCCAATGTTGGACATGCCAAAAAAAAATAAATAATAATAATCTTATTCAGGAAAACCAGTGTGGCCACCTGCAAAAGTGGATTATTGTGAGGCTTGGAAGAACAGGTCCCTCTAGAGCTGTGGCTCTACAGTTCTGTCCCTCAGAGGCTTCTGTTCCAGGAGGTGTGTCAGGAGCCTCCTCGGTGCTTGGTGAATGTGTGTGTGAGTGCCTGTGTGTGTGTGGAATCTGGGACAGATCAGAGAGACAGGACATTGAGGCCTTTCAGCCCCCATTTCAAGGAGAACACCCACATTTTATTGACTTTATGGGTCTGTACTTCACACAAGAGCTTTTAAACATGGTTTCTACCATCAGCAAGTGGAAACTGTTGACTGATAAGCAACTGTAATATTCTGAGAAGAATTCTAATCTGTACTAGCAATATGTTAAACAAAATACTTTGCACTTATTCTTAAGATTTTTCAGTTAAGGAAAAAATGTTTAAGGTTCTCAAGAAAAAAAAAATAAGGCACCAAAACAATTTGCCTTGGAAATCCAGAAACTGTTTAAGAAAGGTCCAGACAGATTTAGTCACTTACCTACTCCACTGTTTTGTTTGCTTGCTTGTTTCTGTTAAAAGCAAATAGGATTTATTAACAAATGATGGATGGGACTAAAAATGAAACACCCTCCTTTTTAGCAACTCTGTCCTGAGCCAGGGACATGACTGTGTGACAGAGGAGACTGTCACACAAAGGTCTGTGAAATGCATGGACTAAGGGGAGTGACATGGTGGACTTGTAAGCTGGTTGCTTAGTATTCCCTAAACCTCCTTCCTCCCCCTGTGCCCAGATTTTAAAGACTGTTAGACTCCCTTACATAAATCACAGCCAGATCTTTTTTGACCCACCTCCTACAGTAATGAAAATCAAAACAAACATAAACAAATGGGACATAATTAAACTCCAAAACTTTTGCACAGCCAAAAACCATAAGCAAGATGAAAAGACAACCCTCAGAATGGGAGCAAATATTTGCAAGCAAAGCAACTGACAAGGGATTAACCTCCAAAATATGCAAACAACTCATGCAACTCAATATTGAAAAAAAAAAACCCAATCAAAAATTGGGCAGAAGATCTAAATAGACATCTCCCCAAAGAAGACATATAGATGGCCAACAAACACATGAAAAGATGCTCAACATCACTAATGATTAGACTATCACCTCACATCAGAATGACCATCATCAAAATGTTTATAAAAACTTTCTGGAGATGGTGTGGAGAAAAGGGAACCCTTTTACACTGTTGGTAGGAAAGTAAATTGGTACAGTCACTATGGAGAACAGTATAGAGGTTCTTTAAAAAGCTAAAAACAGAACTACCTAGCAATCCCACTCCTGGGAAACTCCAGAAAAAACCTAATTCCAAAAGATACATGCACCCCAATGTTCGTGTAGCACTACTTTCAATAGCCAGGCATGGAAGCAACCGAAACATCCATAAACAGGAATGGATAAAGAAGATGTGGTACATATATACAATGAAATATTACTCAGCCATCAAAAGGAACGAAACTGAGCCATTTGCAGAGATGTGGATAGACCTAGAGGTTGTCATACAAAGTGAGTCAGAATAACAAAAGTAAATACAAAAGTAAAAAAAAAAAAGCAAAAATTCCAAGTAAATACCATATAATATCACTTATATGTGGAATCTAGATAAATGGTAAAAATGATCTTATCTGCAAAGCAGAAACACGGACACAGACATAGAGATCAAGTGTATGGCCATCAAGGGGGAAGAGGGGAGGGGATGAATTGGGACATTGAGATTGACACACATACACTGTTGATACTATGTATAAAATAGGTAATTAATGAGAACCTACTGTATAGGTCAGGCAATTCTACTCAGTGCTCTGTGGTGACCCAAATGGGAAGGAAACCCAAAAAGAAGGGGAGACATGTAAACATACAGCTGATTCACTTTGCTGTACAACAGAAACTAACAATACTGTATAGTCCAATAAAAAAAAAACCTAAAGACTGTTAGGCAGGAGCTATTGTAAAGACTGGGATCAGTACATGGAGCCTGTATGATTCGTACCAAGTTCCCCTCTCTGAGCTGCTTAGGATCAAAAGGGAGGAAAAGTTAGAAAAAAAAAATCAGTATTGAGTACAGTTTGGAAACACTTGGCTGGAATAAATTAGAACCACATTTCCATCATTAAGGTCCAACAACCAAAGGAAACCACCTTTCTCCTCTTCGGAAACGAGATGCTGTCTGGAGTTTTGGGAACATTGAGACAGAGCTTCCAGTCACGGCTGTGACACTAGGTCCCACCAGGTCTCTGATGATCCTTCTGCATTTATCTCTCCTTGACCTGTACCCTTTCTCATCCCTTCACAGGGTACCAAGTCTTTTAGGAAGGTAGAAGGAGACAGCACCATTTTCTGGAGATTTTGCAGACAACAAACTTCCCCTGGTAAATTTGCAATGACCATCTCAGTCCTCAGGACAAATGGGCAAAACTGAGGATCTTATGTTTTAGGGAATGAAGACCATTGACAATACTGGTTTACAAAACTAAACAGTTGTTTAGAACAGCTATTCCTGTTGTCCAACTTCCTTACATTCTCTAGTGTTTATACATTTCAAATGTATGCACTTGCTTATTCTTGCATATTTGACCATTCTTTAAAAAATGCTTCCCTGGTGGCTCAGCTGGTAAAGAATCTGCCTGCCAATGCAGGAGATGCAAGAGACATGGGTTCGATAGCTGGGTTAGGAAGATCCCCTGGAGAAGGAAATGGCAACCCACTCCAGTATTCTTGCTTGGAAAATTCCATGGACAGAGGAGCCTGGTGGGCTACAGTCCATGGGGTCGCAAAGAGACACAAATGAGCGACTGAGCACATTTACTGAGACAGTGAGGAGCTGGGAAGGGGTAGCTGGTAGGTCGGAGGGAGGCAGGGCCTCCTCCAGGATGTAAGAGGAGCTTAATATCTGAACGCTCCGGGAGCCTGGATAACTGGGTCATCTCTCCCTCTATTTCCATCCAGCATCCAGTCCAGGTCAGTGAGTCAGCAGATGAGTTAGCACCCAGAGTGCCAAAATCTGCTCAGCGTCACTGAAAAAACTCAGTTTGTTACAGTCGTAGGTCAATGAAAACTGCTATCAAACTTCTACGCAAGACTCTATTAAATATTTTTTCCTCCCTCTCTTTCCCCTTCCTAAGGATTTTGGAAAAAGAAAATTTTAAGTACACACAGTTAGGATGAAGAGGAGAGGCAAAGGTTTAGGTTATTTGAAAGGGTAGTGGATTAAAAGAAAAGATAGATTTCCACTTTAAAAGTGCTGAGTGAGTTCAAGGACAATGAAACATAGAAGTCTTACTCTTCAAACTCAGAAAGTGATAGTTCATTGGCTTAATGGATTTTCGACTCAACCAAACTGCCTTTTAAAAAACAGCTAATGCTATGATTTTTCCAGTGGCCATGTACAGATGCGAGAGTTGGACCATAAAGAAGGCTGAGAGCTGAAGAACTGATGCTTTTGAACTGTGGTGCTGGAGAAGACTCTTGAAAGTCCCTTGGACTGCAAGGAGATCTAACCAGTCAATCTTAAAGGAAATCAACCCTGAATATTCATTGGAAGGACTGATGTTGAAGCTCCAACACTTTGGCCACCTGATGTGAAGAGCCAACTCACTGGAAAAGACCCTGACACTGGGAAAGATTGAGGGCAGGAAAAGGGAGAAACTGAGGATGAGATGGTTGGATGGTGTCACCAATTCAATGGACATGAGTTTGAGCAAACTCCAGAAGATGGTGAAGGACAGGGAAGCCTGTTGTGCTGCAATTCATGGGGTCATGAAGAGTAGGACACAGCTTAGTAGCTGAACAACAACACCGTCTTTCTCATGACAAGCATTTTTTTCCACCTCAGTTTTTCATAAGCCTCAAGTTTCTTTACCATTAGGGTGGCTTCTGTAATATGGAGTTTGGTATGAATATGAGTCATTCTTCAACTTTTTGCTATGTCCAAACCTGCTATCCAGAATTACTTCCATAAGCACGCTTTAGTCTGGACTGCTGATTTTTCTTTGTAATATTCTCATGAAGCTAAAGTGATTCACTGACTCTTCAAAACTTGCTTGATAGTAGTGGAAATATTCAGGATCACCAAGTCACCCATGGGGCAAAGGGCCCAGAATGTGCTAGTGACAACTCTTGCCTGATCACAATTTTGTCTACAGCTGCCCCCAACTGGTATTACATGTCAGCTACGGGAAAGTTGTTCCCACAGGAGGTGTATCTCTGCTGTGAGGTGTGAGGTGGCTATGTGCACATTTCGGAAGGTCCTTTGCACTAGGGTTTACACATACCATCCTGGCATTTTCCCAGCAATGCTGTATTCCAGGTGGGAGGTGGTGAGCTTCTGGGGCCACCGGGGACACAATAGGAAACTTGGGGAAGTGGAGGCAGAGCCCTGGAGGGCTGGTTGATGGTTGATCAGTTCGTGCATCTATGTGATAGTCTGGGTTTGAAGAAACCTCCACAGTAGACAGTCGTATACACTTTCGGGAAAAGAAATTTGACATCATGTTGTTTACATGTTTACAGTGCTGTTGGAAGTGTTCTTAATCATAGCCCCGGGGAGACTGAAGATGATGTTTAAATTCCGGGCCCTACCAATCTGAGTGTTTGGGAATGGAAAGAGATCAGTCCTGAAAGGGTGTATTTCCACATTCCACATTCTGTATCTGGAAGTTATCCACGCTGTGGTTCAACAAACCGTATCTGATTCTTATGAATGCTTCATGCTTATTTGGGGAGACATTCCCCTTGAAGAAATATATTTGAAATGTCCATGCATCCTCATACTCTTCTGGAAAACAGACAAGTGGGACACATCCAGCTCCTCTCTTATCACCCACTTCACTCCTCTCTTCCCAAACAAGCAAATCAAGCTTCAACACACATCACCATCAACAGATGAGGAAGCAGGGGCGGGGGGTGGTGGTGGTGGTAGGGGAGATCTGTATGCAGCGGGACAAGCATGGGACTGGGGCTCAGGAGGTAAATGATAGGGCCACCTGCACTGCCGCCAGCCATCAGTGTGACGTTGGAAGGAGTTAGTTCACATCTTGGGGTTCTAATTCCCTCAACCGTAAAACACGAAGAGTAAGCCAGGTGATTTGTGGCATCTCTTCTAGCTCAGATCCCGGGATTAGAGTTCAGAAGGCAGCAGAAAGCCACAGCGAGAGGGCAGCACAGCAAAGGCTTCCCTCGTCTTCTCAGGCAGACCATCTGCATGTTGTGATTTGCAATGAAGAACTTTCAACCAGTAGACGTTTGCCAGCACTGTGACTACAGCTTCCAAAAGGAAAGGGGGAGAGAAAGGGAGGACTTAGACTAAAACAGGGAGAAGAGTTTATGATTTACCAAGAGAAACAGGTAAGGGACATTTATGCCAAGTTGAAAAACTATGTGTGTGCATCAAAAGAATCCACTCATGGCGTGTGGATGAGGAGCTGAGGAGGAGAAAGATGATAAATGACTTTTAAACAGGAGTTTGATCCAAATCAATTGACACAGTATTGTGTTTAAAGCAGTCTACAGTCCAGAGTGCTGGGGCAATAAGAACTTCTGGAGGGCCAAGTTTACTCAGATGGCTTTAAGTCTTTTAAATTTTATAATTCATTTTTAATGGGAAACTTTTTAAAGTGTACATGCCCTTGTTTTATGAGACAGAGCACACTAACTGAAATACACATAGAGATAATCCTTGGGTGCATAAGTATCAGTCATAACTCACTCTGTGTTTAGTTTGTTTATTATAACTGCAGACTCAGATGTAGACTCAGATGGTAGATTGTGGGCTGATGGAGTGTAGACACAGCTATGGTCCTGAAATGTGTTTTTTGTTATTACTACTTTGGAAAGTTCCCGGTATCAATGTGCATAATATTTATGTGCCTCCTTTTCATAAAGATGGCTGAAGCCATGACAGCTAAATGAATTCCTGAGTAGTTTAATGTAGCTGCCTCGCAGAACATTAATGATCTAATTAAGGCAACGTTTCTAATTGTCGCTGTGTGTGTGTGCGTGTGCTAGGTTGCTTCAGTTGTGTCCGACTCTATGTGACTCCATGGACTGTAAGCCTACTGGGCTCCTCTGTCCATGGGATTCTCCAGGCAAGCATACTGGAGTGGGTTGCCATGCCCTCCTCCAGGGGATCTTTCTGGCCCAGGGATTGAACCCACATCTCTTATGTCTCCTGCATTGGCAGGTGGGTTCTTCACCACTAGCGCCACCTGGGAAGCCCCCTAATTGTCACTATTGGTCCCTTTTACTTGTAAACTCTGTTCAGTTCACAGTTATGCTCTGATCACAGGCTCCTCATCAGCCCAGGCCATCTTCTCTCAAGGTCACTGGAAGTGCTTCTCTATATTTACTTCCAACAGGGCTTTTCACTTTGGGCTACAAAACTGCATTAACATCACAGCCAATCAGGGTCCTCTTTTCCTTCTGGCCAGTAACCAGGCCTAGTGTACAGTGTTCATCTTTAGGTACTGGATGCAAAAATTGGGGTTATTGACAGGTGGGTGTTCAAGAGCTGGTGTCTTTTTGCTACTGAGAAAATTAAAATCATTTACATGCATGCTTAGTCACTCAGTTGTGTCTGACTCTCTGAGACCCCATGGACTGCAGCCCGCCAGTCTCCTCTGTCCGTGGGATTTCACAGGCAAAAATACTGGAGTCGGTTGCCGTGCCCGCCTCCAGGGGATCTTCCTGACCCAGGGATCAAATCTGCATGTCCTGGGTCTCCTGCATTGGCAGGTGGATTCTTTACCACTGACCAACCACACAATGCATCAGTACATCAGCTATTGTTCAGTTCAGTTCAGTTCAGTCGCTCAGTCGTGTCCGACTCTTTGCGACTCCATGAACTGCAGCACGCCAGGCCTTCCTGTCCATCACCAACTCCCAGAGTCTACCCAAACCTATGTCCATCGAGTCAGCGATGCCACCCAACCATCTCATCCTCTGTCGTCCCCTTCTCCTCCCGCCCCCAATCCTACCCAGCATTGGGTCTTTTCCAATGAGTCAACTCTTCGCATGAGGTGGCCAAAGTATTGGAGTTTCAGCTTCAACATCAGTCCTTCCAATGAACACCCAGGACTGATCTCCTTTAGGATGGATTGATTGGATCTCCTTGCAGTCCAAGGGACTCTCCAGATTCTCCTCCAACACCACAGTTCAAAAGCATCAATTCTGCGGCGCTCAGCTTTCTTCACTGTCCAACTCTCACATCCGTACATGACCACTGGAAAAACCATAGCCTTGACTAGACGGACTTTTGTTGGCAAAGTAATGGCTCTGCTTTTAAATATGCTATCTAGGTTGGCCATAACCTTCCTTCCAAGGAGTAAGCGTCCTTTAATTTCATGGCTGCAATCACCATCAGCAGTGATTTTGGAGCCCCCAAAAATAAAGTCTGACACTGTTTGCACTGTTTCCCCATCTATTTCCCATGAAGTGATGGGACCAGATGCCATGATCTTAGTTTTCTGAACGTTGAGCTTTAAGCCAACTTTTTCACTCTCCTCTTTCACTTTCATCAAGAGGCTCTTTAGTTCTTCTTCACTTTCTGCCATAAGGGTGGTGTCATCTGCGTATCTGAGGTTATTGATATTTCTCCCGGCAATCTTGATTTCAGCTTGTGTTTCTTCCAGCCCATTGTTTCTCATGATGTACTCTGCATATAAGTTAAATAAGCAGGGTGACAATATACAGCCTTGACGTACTCCTTTTC
The DNA here is from genome assembly GCA_024291935.2 of Okapia johnstoni. Lineage (NCBI taxonomy): Eukaryota > Metazoa > Chordata > Mammalia > Artiodactyla > Giraffidae > Okapia > Okapia johnstoni. The sequence continues at coordinate 67,759,246 of CM044321.1, read as the reverse complement.
CTATTTGGAACCAGTCTGTTGTTCCATGTCCAGTTCTAACTGTTGCTTCCTGACCTGCATACAGATTTCTCAAGAGGCAGGTCAGGTGGTCTGGTATTCCCATCTCTTTCAGAATTTTCCACAGTTTATTGTGATCCACACAGTCAAAGGCTTTGGCACTGTCAATAAAGCAGAAATAGATGTTTTCCTGGAACTCTCTTGCTTTGTTACATGATCTAAATTGTGTTGGATTTGTCTCTATGGTACATCCCCTGGCCCCTCCAAGTATAACAAGCTTTCCCTACATGAGCTCTGATTCCAACGGTCAGGCCAGGCCCCTGAAGTCTGAGGATAGTGGACAACAGTGGGATCAGTACTCTTCACAGTGCAATTTGGCATCCAAGGTATGTGCTTATTTATTTCTCAAACAAAAAACAATCCCGAGACCACATAACTGACAAGGACTTACTTCACTAAACTCTGGGTTACTTCACTAAACTTTAGATACAAATTTGTCTCAAAACAACCTATGACTTAAAACCAAAAGAGTCACCTTAATAACAAGTTCGGGGTAGGATCTATTAGAACACCTAATGTTTTTCTACTTTCCTATTTACTCAGGAAGTATTTAGTTTATCGCATACAGGGCATGATATTGGAATTCTTTCCTCTGTATTATGTAGTTTAAAGCTTTCTATCAGTTATTGTTTTGTTTATGCATACTTTGGCTCTCTCCTTTTGAATTAATTTCAAATGTATTGCATTTTGCTATTAGCTTTTTTTTCAGTTTCGACTGATGTATTTATTTTGTCTGGAAAAAGTGAAAGTGAAAGTCGCTCAGTCGTGTCCGACTCTTTGTGACCTCGAGGACTATACAGTCCATGGAATTCTCCAGGCCAGAATACTTGAATGGGTAGCCTTTCCCTTCTCCAGGGGATCTTCCCAACCCAGGGATCGAACCCCGGTCTCCTGTATTGCAGGCGGATTCTTTCCCAACTGAGCTATCAGGAAAGCCCTATTTTTTTATTTTGCCTGGACTGCTACATAAAAATTCATTAACATACAGTCTGTAGGATGACTGGTTTTTCAGGTGCCAGTATTCTCTGAAAAGCAACACTGCTATTTGCATTTATAGTATCACATAAAAGGCATATAGTTCTATATTCATCAGTACATTTGTTGCATTTTTCTATTTGCTGTGTCCATATATTTATTTTTAACCATATAGTTTTACACCTTTTGCCCAGAATTGTTGGGATATTGCTACATCTACAGGTTATGATTTTTGTGTTGGTTCTAATAAATGGAGTGATATTTTTATGAGTAAAATAATGTTTCTCCTATAAAACCACAATAAAATAACTTTCAAAAGTTAAGCGTGATTTAAAAAATACTGAATTTTCCCCTCAAATCTGGAAGTGTTTTGTAGTCAAGCATGTCTCTAAGCGTCTCTTCAGGACGTGCAGAAACAAATGCTACCACTTTTACTTTCATTTGTGGAAAGTTTAATCACTTCTGGGTGATTGCCTGTGAGAGACACCCCTACTTCAAAAGCCTTGCAGTTCAAACCTCTTCCTGGCACATCTTAAGAAGTGACACTCACAGAAATTCACACAACACATGCATGTGTGGAATGTCCCAGAAGCACAGGCTGCTCCACACATTTTATCATCAGGGTTTCCACCCCGGTGTTCTCCTAACCAGACATCTGATGGCAGGAATGAGACAGCTGTAACTTTAACATTTTAAGTAAATCCACTTGTGAAACACTGTCCCACAAAGTGGAAGAGGATCTTTTATCCCAGAAATTTTTGCCACACTTTGACTAGAGTTCTTAAGCAGTTGCAATGTGTGATGGTGACTTTCACCTAGTGATTAAAAAAAAAAAATTCCCAGTTTAAATTTGCTTCCATTTAGCACATTTTTGGGAGAAGGCAATGGCACCCCACTCCAGTACTCTTGCCTGGCAAATCCCATAGACAGAGGAGCCTGGTAGGCTACAGTCCATGGGGTTGCTAAGAGTCGGACACAACTGAGCGACTTCACTTTCACTTTTCACTTGCATGCCTTGGAGAAGGAAATGGCAACCCACTCCAGTGTTCTTGCCTAGAGAATCCCAGGGACGGGGGAGCCTGGTGGGCTGCCATCTCTGGGGTCGCACAGAATCGGACAGGACTGAAGCGACTTAGCAGCAGCAGCAGCACATTTTTGTGTTTCTTTAAAATCATTTTTACTTCTGCTTCAAATTCAGGCACACTCAGAAAGGGGAAAAAGTGATTTGCTTTTATGATGGTGTAATACGGTGCAGAAACGTCACATGCATTTATAACTTGAGATTTATACCACTACCGAATTCTAGAAGAGATCTAACGTGCTATGTGGAGACATGGGTTTTGCTCTTATCTGGGAGCCTTGAAAATGTAATTTATGCTGGTGTTTTGTCCCATATGTTTACCACTCCTTGGCATCTGGTGATTAATGTCTGTAAGTGGAACAAAACTTATACTGAAGGCATAAAACATCCTCTCATCTGTGAGGTCTTGGCAAGCACTGAGACAACTGCAAGAGGAAATAATTTGAAATTGTACACTAGGCGCAAAAGAGCTTAATGGCCATTTTAATTTTAAAGAGGAACTCAGACTGAAAGATAGTTGTGTGTGTGTGTGTGTATGTGTTCAGTCCTGTCCAACTCTTTGCAACCCCATGGACTGTAGCCCGCCCGACTCCTCTGTCCATGGGATTCTTCAGGCAACAGTACTGGAGTGGGTTGCCATTTCCTTCCCCAGGGGATCTTCCCAACCCAGGGACTGAACCTGAATCTCCTGCATTGGCAGGTGGATTCTTTACCACTGTGCCACCTGGGAAGCCCTTTACAAGCTGAAATATAAAGTCACATTTTAAAGGGCGTTTCCACCAGGAACTGTCCAGGCCTTCCCCTCTGCACTCCCTGTGCACATCACACTTGATACCCAGCATCTCTCTGGGAAAAGGAAACAAGCCAAGAAGGAAGGGCCGTGCCAGCACTGTTTCTGGTCCATTTAGGAAGGAGGTGACAACTTTACATGTTTTCATTTGCATGGTGTCATGTCTAAAGACCCGTGGAAAAGATCAATCAGACAAGTCTGACATCATGTAAACAATGCACCTTTTACACTAATCTCTCTTTCTAATCTGGCGTTACACATAGGGTAGTAAAATAAGGGGGAGGGGGAGTAGGAGGAAGATAAGGCTGAAGAAGGAAAGACTGCTGCAGATCTCCGTGTTGGGGTTGGGAGGCAAGGGACTCACCACACATCTCATGGGTTGGCTGATGGTGGACAGCTGGTTTTCAACAGGATAACTGCATGCTTTGGCTCAGTAATTTCCTTTGGCAGAAAGACAAGCAGCGTTCTCACCACTCCTCCATTCTGTTTCTGTGCCACCTGCCTTGGCACTTCCGTGCGTCCCTGCTTCCTCTGGCTACTCCTCTGGGACACAGCCCAGCTCCCACTGAGTCAGGGGAGGAGGCACAGACGCAGAAAGAGAAGCAGCCGTGTGGAGGGAGGAAGGAAGTGTCGGGTCAATGCTAGAGGCTCCTCTCTGCAAGCCTGGCCAGCATGCAGCACCGGGTGGGGACCATGGGCCTGGCCCTTGGAGCATCGGGAGGCATGCCTACCAGGGGCTCGAAATCAGCATCACTTGTGCTTATTACGGACTCGCCTTCCTGGGCTCTCCCGTGGGCCATGGAAACTGCAGCCTCTGTGGGTGGGGCCCAGGAATCTGAATTCCTCATCATCTCCTGAAATGATCTGGATGACCCAGATCTGACACCCACCGGGCTCTCATCTGAACTGTTTCTTGCTGACCATTTGGCACTGACACTACGGTTCCAAGGTCACTTGAATTTGTTCTGCTTTATCCCCTCTGAAGAGAAGAAACTCTGAGTCACAGATGTCCAACAAAACTCTTTGAGAGACCGTCCTCATCAGCGCTGACATCCACAGCATCCTGTCTTGGCAGGCATGGCATGCAGGTGTGGCCCGGTCATGGCCCGATGGCTGCTGGGCTGGGAGCACAGCTGGCCCCACCGCAGCCCAGCAGCTGCGCCCTGCTCGCTGTCATGAGGAGGCTCGTGGGATGGGCAGTGAGGCAACCAGCCACGGGACTCACAGGCAGGCCATGGCCAGGAGATGGGTACTAGACAGAGGCAGGGAAAATCGGGTCAGGCTGGCAGGAGAACATGGTGGAGGACATCGGGACTGTCAGGAAGCTGGGGCAGGAGCACGCTGGATCAGAGTCAGCCAGGAGTCCAGCAGGTCAGAGGCAGAGTCCGCCTTCCTGAGGCGGAGCAGAGCTCTGCAGAGTGATCTGCACTGCTGGACCTCTGGGGTGTTCCGGGGGAGGCAGGAAGTCTGCTACCTTGAGAAACTACTGATGTGAAGTCCTGGAAATGCAGCCAGCCCTCTGAGACAAGCCAAATCCTTCTCAGAGAGTCCTTTCCTCACAGCTCAGAGTGTAACAAAGTGTAACAGTCTCTCAGGACCTCAGTTTTCTCATCTGTAAGATGTGGGTGCTGAGTTGGAAAACCTCTACATTATCTTCTAGCTCTGTTTCTACAGAAACTAAACAAAATATTGGGTTGACCAGAAGGTTCACTTGGGTTCCTCTGTAAGATATTATGGAAAAACCTGAATGAAACTTTTGGCCAACCCAATAAATAAATGAGACAGGAAACAATGAAAAGAAATTTTACACAAGATAGGAGGGGAGGCAGAAGTTTCTGGAGAGGTGAGAGTCACTCAACGGAGGAAGGAAAGCCTGGCTAAAGGAAATTAAGAGCCAGATAAATAGGGCAAGGATGGGATGTGCCCAGAGTTCAAGGTCCACACTGGATCTGGTACCACAGGAAAAGGTGGGGCTCAGCTTGAGACCATCTAAGGTCAAGTCACAAACCAAACTGCTCAGTGCAGCCACAGCAAAGAACATCGTCCAAGCAAAATGACTCATGGTCCTCAACCTACTTTCAAAAGGACATTGTTACTTATGTAAAACATGCCCATGGCAGTATTCACTTTGGTCAAATCTTCAGCAGTGTTGTACACTGACCTTTCAAATAGCAGGCACGCTGTCCACAGTATTTTTTTAGTTTATTTATTTTTAATTGAAGGATAACTGCTTTACAATACTGTGCTGCTTTCTGCCATACATCAACATGAGTCACCACAGGTACACACAGGTACCCTCCCTCTTAAAACTACACCCCACCCCCCGCCCCAGGTAGTCACAGAGTCCCAGTTTGAGTTCCCTGAGTCACAGCCCATTGGCTATCTATAAGGGAGTGTATATGTATTTTTAAAAGTCTGAATAAATGGAAAGAAAATTCCACGTGCATGTTCTGTGCTGCAGCTTCGAGTTGCCTGGAGCCCCTCAGTTTCCCCACGTGTTTCTAGTTCCCGGGGCAGAGAGCTGCTTATGGCGGAGCTACTGAGCCCTCCAGGCAGGCGGCACTGGGTTCCTTCAGTAGGGACACAGCTCTAAGGGGCAGGGCCCGAGGAGTGCCCCTTCTGATGCATCTTAGCCCCCAGGGACCTATAGACTCAGCCAGGAATAAGGCCTCCTCACAGCAGTGCACAGAACCCTCCTTCTGGAGCTTGACTTTGCCCTGGACTGGACTGTGCAAAACCCATCGGTGCCATCTCTCCCCTCAGACACAGTGGCCGACACCCCCTCTCACCCTCAACTCTCTCCTCTACAGCTCCTGGCAACACTGAGAGCTTTGACCTTGTCCACCCTGGGGTTTAGGGGACCAGGCTGGGCCCTTGCGCCATGAGTTTCATGAGAACACCCAAGTTTGCTCATGGAACGCAGCCCCCATCCCAGCTGCGCCATCCTTGCCTCTGTCACAGAAACAGGCTTGAGGAGGGTGGAGGGAGAAAGTCACTTCTCACCACTTTAGAATCCTGATTCCAGCACTGTGGAGCTGCACACACTTTTATAGAACTGAGTATCCTTAATGGACAGAAAGAGGATACACTTCCTCTTAGAAAGCTTTCCGAGATGGCTGCTGAACTAATGCTGGAAGAGCTGAAGCAGACTCAGAGCAAAGTCTTTCACAGGTGTGAGAATAAAAGGGTGAGACCTGGCAGGTACTTTCTTCTTGTGAACTGAAAAGCAGCCTTGTCCTCTCTGCTTTGGCTTCCCTGGTGTCTCAGACGGTAAAGAATCTGTCTGCAATGGAGGAGATCCGCGTTTGATCCCTGGGTCAGGAAGATCCCCTGGAGTAGGACATGGCCACCCACTCCAGTATTCTTGCCTGGGAAATTCCATGGACAGAGGAGCCTGGCGGGCTACAGTCCATGGGGTCGCAAAGAGTCAGACACCGCTGAGTGACTAATACACACACAGAGACACCACTGCTACCATCCACAGTACTCGTCTCTCTTCAACTTTGTCCTTACTGGAAATTATATATATATATTCTAAAATTTTGACAGTTTTCATTTTCAAGTTCACAGTTGGTTCTTTTTCATCACTACTTGTACCTGTTTCATTTCTTATTTTTACATAATGGAGTTTGTTTTTTAAAAGTTATGCTTTATTTACTTTTTGAGCACATTTAGCGTACTTATTTAAAGGTTCGGCCAAAAATATTCTACAAAATTGAGTCTATAAAATACCCTACAACGTTTCGGTGGCTGACTGTTGTTGGCTGTCTTTTTCCACATTAGATTTTAGAACGAGTTTGTCCCCCTCACACTAGCATAGGCGCCACTGCTCTCTCCTGCCCTCTGGAGTAGGAAGGGGCATTGAGTCAACAGCAGTAGCAGCTGGAAACAGCAGGGCCCTGCAGGCTGGCAGGAGCAGGCTCACTGCCTCATGTTCCCTGAACCCTCGGGCTGCTTTTTGAGATGCTCGGCTCGAGGAGGAAGTTGCACACATTTTCCTTTGTTGTTGAGTGTCTTCACGATGAGGGAGTGCCCCACCTCACCCGCCTTCCTGCCCTGAGTCTGGCTCCTGCCACATGTGTGATGGAGAACTTTTGAGTCCTTCATCCTGCGGAACCTGACCTCCTGGGTGCCCAGACCCAGAGCCCAGCACGCTTTTGGTTTCAGCCAGCCTCACCCTTCTGCACCTCCATTCCATCTCTGGTCCAGGATGGCATTTCTCTCATTTTAAATTCTGGCTAAGGTCTTTCGTTTATCTCTTTAAATATGTTCCCCATTACTGCTATACTTTACTTCTTATTTCTCTACTGGTGACCTCAAAGAGTGAACACGTGACTATACCTCCAAAAGTGTGGCTATGTTTCTGCATTAACTTATGCAAGTCCTGCTATCCCTGCATGCATTTTACAAAGATTTGTTAGTTCCTTAATGTGCAGTTCATTGTTCTAAGTTCTATGTGAGTGGGGGGAGGCACAAAACATTTTGACTTCTGGGTCCTTTTAATTTAATATGGGACTAACTCTTATATTCAAATAACTATAACATGGACCGTGCACATCATCTTCTGAACCAAAAATCAGGATGCACAGTTTAATTGTAATCATAATTATCATCTTCCTAATCTGTTTCCTCATCTAGAAAACTTTGACAATAATAACACCTACTACTTTGAGTAATTTTCAGGATTAAATAATACAATCCAAGTAAAGCACTTATTTAGCTCAATATCTGGCACAAAGAAAGTACTCAGTGACATGAGCTATCATTATCTTGATAGGCAGAAAGCCAGGCTCAATCACTATGAGTTAAATATGTGTGTGTGTGTGTGTGTATAGTAGTCACCTAGGCCAACTATTTTCATTTAGAAAATTTTCTTCTCTAAGTCAGATAGAGAGAAACAACATCACAGGATATCATTTATATGTGGAATCTTTAAAAACTGGCACAAATGAACTTATTTACAAAACAGAGTTACAGATGTAGAAAACAATCTTATAGGTAGTGGAGGGAAAGCAGGGGAGGGATAAAGTAGGAGATTGGGACTGACACACACACTACTAGATATAAAATAGATAATTCATAAAGGCCTGCTATATAGCACAGGGAGCTCTACTCAATACTCGGTAATGACTTATATGGGAAAAAACATCTAATAAAGAGTAGATACATGTATAACTGATTCACTTTGTTGTACAGTAGAAAGTAACAACATTGCACATCAGCTGTACTCTAATAAGAATTAAGAAACAAATGAAAAAACTTTTAAAAACTAAATTTTTTTTTCTCCCCAGTTCTTGCCATCCCTGTTGTGTCCCCTTCAGCATTGATTCCTGTGCATCGTCATCTCTGCTGGGGAGGGACTTCCAGCAGAATTACACACCCATGTTAACACAGGGAAGAGGCTGGTTTGTTCTGAAAGGGCTCCCCTCTGAGGGTGGGAGTTCACCATCTCCTTTTTGGGTGAAACCAGGGATAGCTTCTTGGGGCTCAGAAACAGGGCCCTGCGACAAAGAGGGTCCTGGGGGTGGGCAGAGGGTAGGAAAGGAAGGAATAAAACCAGGGAGAAGGACTTCTCTCTGAGAAAGCCTCTGAAAAATGACCAAAGGGAACCTTGAAGAGGGACTTTTAGGCCATCCTCTTGGCTCCAAGAGGAGCTCTGACTGGCGGGATTCCTTCTGCTAACAGGCCAACCTTGGACCCTGCAGAAACGGCTAAGTCTTGCCAGTTCTTTCAAAGACACAAGGGTGGTCCCAAGCCTGGTGCCTGGGGGCAGCAGACCCTGGACCACTGTAGGCTGACAGGGGAGAAGGCAGTGCCCGTCCGATGCATCTCCATAACTCGTGTGGGATATCTGGGCCCAAGAAGTGTCCTGGGAGTGGATCCTTCACAAAATATTTAAAGTGGAGGCTCTTCTGGAAAATCTAAGATGAATAGACACTAAGAAATCTAAGAGTGGAGTAGATGGCACAGAAACTGCTGGACAGGAGATGGGAGCAAGGGCAGCTCCTCTCTGATCAGAAAGGCCTGTGAGTGTCATTCATGAGATCTCTCTGAGAGAATTCAGCGACTTAAAACCGGAACGGGTGATGTGCCAAGTACTGAGAGCTCAGTTTTACTTATTTTTCCTGTTTTAACAACCACAAAGACAGTTGAAAAGAGAAACAATGTTGGCTGCTGGCCTGTTTTACTGATGAAAATGAAACGGCTGTGGAGGAGGTAAAGGCCTGTACATATGGCCAATTGCCCCTGGGGTCACGCCTAACAAGTCAAGTTCATTTGGGTGAACACAGAAAAAAAAAAAAAAAAGAAAGCTTGAATGTAGTCCAAGACTTAGAATGGATTTAAAGAAAAAAGTCAACCAGTCATGCTCATTTTTCATAATCTCGGTGTCATAGCAAGAATATTTTTGATATACCTGAGTTTCCGTAAATTAGAACAACCCTTCTGAGCAGTCATCTTATTTCAGCAGAAAGCAGGCAGTGTTAAGACTCAATTTTAGAAGTTCTCTTGGATTTGGTGAGGGGTAGATGACACCACCCTTAGGGCAGAAAGCAAAGAAGAATTAAAGAGCCTCTTGATGAAGGTGAAAGAGGAGAGTGAAAAAGTTGGCTTAAAGCTCAACATTCAGAAAACTAAGATCATGGCATCTGGTCCCATCACTTCATGGCAAATAGATGGAGAAACAGTGGAAACAGGGTCAGACTTTATTTTTCTGGGCTCCAAAATCACTGCTGATGGTGACTGTATCCAGGAAATTAAAGGACGCTTACTCCTTGGAAGGAAGGTTATGGCCAACCTAGACAGCATATTTAAAAGCAGAGACATTACTTTGCCAACAAAGATTTGTCTAGTCAAGGCAATGGTTTTTCCAGTAGTCATGTATGGATATGAGAGTTGGATGGTGAAGAAAGCTGAGCGCTGAAGAATTGATGCTTTTGAACTGTGGTGTTGGAGAAGACTCTTGAGAGTTCCTTGGACTGCAAGGAGATCCAATCAATCCATCCTAAAGGAGATCAGTCCTGGGTGTTCATTGGAAGGACTGATGTTGAAGCTGAAACTCCAATCCTTTGGCCACCTCATGCGAAGAGTTGACTCATTGGAAAAGACCCTAATGCTGGGAAGGATTGGGGGCAGGAGAAGAAGGGGACGACAGAGGATGAGATGGCTGGATGGTATCACCGACTCTATGGGCATGGGTTTGGGTAGACTCCGGGAGTTGGTGATGGACAGGGAGGCCTGGCATGCTGCAATTCATGGGGTCACAAAGAGTTGGACACAACTGAGTGACTGAACTGTACTGAACTGAGATAGGAAGTGGTAACAGCTCTGGGTTTTGCTGAGTTCCCTTCTGAGAATGTTTATTGAGGGCCCTATATCCCCAGGTGGGTTTCCCTGGTGGCGCAGTGGTAAAGAATCCATCTGTCAATGCAGGAGACTCAGGTTCAATCCCTGGGTCAGGAAGAGCCCCTGGAGAAGGAAATGGCAACCCGCTTCAGTATTCTTGCCTGGAGACTCACATAGACAGAGGAGTCTGGTGGGCTACAGTCCATGGAGTCACAAAAGAGTTGGGCATGACTTAGCAACTAAACAACAACATACCCCCAGGCCACGTCCCAAGACCTCCCCAAGTGTGGTGTGGCTTTCTTGTCCCCCAAATGCCAGATGCTGACATGCGACTTCATTAGTACACTCATGTCAAGAGCTGAAGAACATTTTAATTTCCTCCAAAATTTCTCTTCTCCCCAACATTGCAAATGAGAAAATACAGAGGGAGTTTTCTGCTTTCTGGGATTTGCAGGAGTGATGTCCCGGTGCCTGGGAAGATCTGGAACACAGCTCAGCTGCCAGGCTGGGCACAGACAGGCCCATAAGGCTTCTAAGGACTCGGTGGGGGAAGAGGGGGCTGTGCTTGCGGCTTCAATGTTTGAGTTCAGTTTTATGTTTTACTCTAGGAGATTTTCAAAGATGTGAAGGCCCCATCCAAATGAAGCATGGCCGTTCCAATAAGTCTCAAATGGAGGAGGGAGACTGAAACGTCATGACCGTGAGCGTTCAGAGATGCAGGTCTGAGGCCATGAAACACCTGGCTCTGCCAAACCCAAACTTGAAGCAGAGCAGCAGTGAGGCGCTATCGGCCAAACCCAGGCCCAGAACACCTGCCCAGATATGTGAGGTGGCTTAGAATTGATCTCAAAGTTGATCTGTTTCTCTACACTACCTCAAATACTGATACAGCGTCGAAAAAGAACCAAGCCTCGAGCTGGATGACCAAGGATTCCTACTGGAAAGAAGGTCATTTTTCCACTTAACCATTCTAACTGAAAGATCTTTCATAGCATTATGTTCAGGTCACAGAATTCATAGGATCAGTATTTAAAAACAGGTTTCTTGGGGGCTTCCCTGGTGGCTCAGTGGTAAAGAATCCACCTGCCAAAGAAGGAGACATGGGTTCGATCCCTGGTCTGGGAAGATCCCACATGCCTGTGTGCCACGACTATTGAGCCTATGCTCTAGACCTCAAATGCCTCAATTACTGAAGCCCGCATGCCTAGAGCCCATGCTCTGCAACAAAAGAAGCCACCGTAATGAGAAGCCCATGCACCATAACTCAAGAGTAACCCCTACTCTCTGCAGCTAGGGAAAAGCCCATACAGCAACTAAGACCCAGGACACTAAATAATTTATATCGCACAGAGTTGGACACGACTGAAGCGACTTAGCAGCAGCAGCAGCAGCATGCTAAAGCTTTGTTCTAGATAACACACTCCCTTTAAAAAAAAAACAAACACAGATGTTTTTCAGTGTTTTTAAAAGTGTCACAATCCATTAATACCTGCAATTTGTTAACTGTCCTGATTTCTTCACTTTTCCTCTTCACTGCTCCATTTTACATTCACTGTTCTCAATTTCATCTTTTTCAGAGATGGCTTAATTTCCCACTTGCTTGCCACTTTTTGAGTATGGTGGCATTTTGATGATTTTGCTCTCATTGGTTTGATGTATTTCTTTGTTCCTATATCTTATCCCTGTGTTGAAGCCTCCATGTCCTTTCATAATCCATCATTTTGGAAAAATAGGCTTTGATATTTTCCAACTCTTTCTTTTTTCTTTAACATTACTTGCCACCTCATGTTTTTAGAATGATGCTTTTGCCAGATCTCAAGTACTGCCAAAAGGAATCAATTAACATTTTCTTTAGACTTTATCTTGGAAATAAAAAGATAAATAAACTTCTCCATGCTACAAAATAGAACACAAGATTCTCCTTGTCTTCACCATAGTCAATTCAGGTTTTGTATTTGAAAATAACCTCTAAATACAAAGGAAATTTCTAAACAAAAGAAGGCTATTAAGAAAAACCTCAAGAATTACTTTCTATAGTTAGTCACACAATACAGGAAAATAATTATGTGGTATCCATATTATTAGAGGAATACTTTCTTCTTCTTCTTCTTCTTTTTTTTTTTTTTTACTGGTTTAGACTATACAAAAACTCTGAGACTTAAAATAATACTGTCTTGTCTGAATGAGTGAAAGCAGAATATTCTTGACTGCATTAAAACAAACATGAGCTTTTCATTCTTGTGCTTCCATAGCCACATCTGCTTGCAGATGTCAGGAAAAGTAATTACTCAGATATACAAAGAAAGAATGGATGTCTGGTTACATGGAGTTTCCACATCCTCATCTGTGCTAAGATCTCCTTTGGTATGGTGTCCTTAGAAAAGCCTTTGTAAGGAATCTAGTCACAGAATAAATGCTGACATGAAACCCAACTAACTGCAAGGTAAAAACATTAATGAGAAGTGGTCTGTTTAATTTTTCCTCTGTATTGTTGTCATTTTAATACCAGAAGTTTAAAGGCAGTTTCTTTTTCCTTTATGAGTATCCAGAAGCTATAAAATAAGATATTAACAACAGATAAGATTTATCACCAAAGTTACAGGTGCTCCTGTGCTCAGTTGCTCACTCATGTCTGACTCTTTGTGACCCCATGGACTGTAGCCCACCAGGCTCCTCTGTCCATGGAATCTTCCAGGCAAATAATACTGGAGAGTGTTGCCATTTCCTATCCTAGGGGATCTTCCTGACCCGGGGACCAAACCTGTGTCCCTTACATCTCCTGCATTGGCAGGCAGATTCTTTACCACTGAATCACCTAGGAAACCCAAAGTTTTGTATGGAATTATCCATTTCAAGAGACCTTATATAGTCAGATACTACAGTGATGTTCCTGGACAACTGGAAATTTTTTGTTTGTTTTGTATAAAACCAACACTATCTCATCTATCCAAATATGCTACAGCTAGGCAGAAATAGGCTTAGAAATATTTCCATCATTAATAACTACCCATATCTACTTGTAAAGTCCTCAGTGTCTGTGAGATCACCCACTTCAGTCTTCTCTTTATACTTCATTTAAAAAAAATATTGTCTTTTAATTTCTATTTTTCAAGTAATGTAGGAATGTATTCTCTTGAAAAATTTAGACATGAATTAAGCTAGTATTTCTCAGCTCTCCATTTCTAACCCTGGTTCCCTACCCAGAGGTAACCACAGTTATCAATTTATTGTATAAAATTCCAGCCCTTTTATTTCTTCAATGCATTTTCATCTATAGCCATACAGTCATTTGATCTACTGGGCCCCAAAAGCATAATGACAAATGTTTCCCCACTCTTCAGGCATTTTTGTATTGCCTCCAAGGGTGGGGGGAACTAAGCAAAAAATAATGTTTAAATCACTACCAAATTTAATATTGTCAAACTTCGCATTCGTGAACAAGTCATAACACATGAAAAGATTGGGGTTCCCCTCACTTCACAAATGTTCCCAAATAGAAATGATAGTCATTGTGAGCCCCTGGCGTCTCTCCTCACGGTGCCAGGCCCTGGAGTGGAGCTCCAGCACACTCTATAGAGCTACACCATTAACACTATGTGTATCACCACGCTACACATGGACTCACCCTCATGGAGCTCAGAGTCTCACCGGGAGGACAGACATTATACAACAACACGTGAAGACGTATTACAGGGGAAGGAAACAGGGTGTGCTAAGCAATTTTAAGTGTCCGGCAAGGTCCCCTTGAGGAAGGAAAAGTTAAGCCATAGCTGAGGGATAAGTCAGATTTTGCCTAGTCACATGGAGGGGTCAATCTGGAATGAGGGGCGGGGGGCGGAAATGGCATTACAGGCTAAGACTAGCACATGGGAAGTTCTAAAAGTAAGAGGAAAGATGGCCACATGTGATGGAAAACAGGAAAGGAGGCAGAGAAGATGGGCAGATGTCAGGGTCTGGAGAGCCTTGAAAGCCTGGTAAGGAGTTAAGTCTTCCATATAAGGGCAACGGATGGTCTTTGACAGGTTTTGAGCAGGGCTGTGGCCTGGTCAGATCTGTCTCCTAGCAACAGAACTAGAGTGATGATTGTGTGATGGATGGATTGGAGAGGAGCATCCTGGAGAAGGGAGACCAGTGCAGAGGTTGTTACAATAATCTGGATGAGGGACAAAGAAGGTCTGCACAAGGGTGATGGAGAGAAGTTCACCGATTCAAGAGAAAACAAGAGGCAGAAGCACCAGGACTGAGGCTTGGGAGTGAGAGACCAAGCCTGAGTTTCTGACTCCAGAGATGAGAACCAGGGTGGACTAGAAATCATCTTTTAGCCTGACTGGTGAAGGGTATCACCCATTCCTTAATAGGGGTAAACTAGAGAATGATATTAGAACCTGGTTCTTTGCCTTTAAGTATGAATGGTAAAGAGCACGTGCTTTCATTCCAGAGCATAGTTAGTCATTTTCAAGAATATGGTTTTTGTTATTTTTATTATCTGAAAGATGACACTATGTGGTTAAATTTGGGTCTCCCACTTTGCAATGGGCTTTCCTTGTGGCAGAGACAGTAAAGAATCTGACTGCAATGAGGAAGACCCTGGTTCGATCCCTGGGTTGGGAAGATCCCCTGGAGAAGGACATAGCTACCCACTCCAATATTCTTGCCTGGAGAATCCCATGGACAGAGGAGCCTGGTGGGCTACAGTCCATGGGATCGCAAAGAGTCGGGCACAATTGAGCGACCAACACTTTCACTTTACAATTGGGCTTCCCAGGTGGCGCTAGTGGTAAAGAATCCACCTGCCAATGCAGGAGATGTAAGAGACTCGGGTTCGATCCCTGGGTTAGGAAGATTCCACTGCAGGAGGAAATGGCAGCCCACTCCAGTATTCTTGCCTGGGAAATCCCATGGACAGAGGAGCCTGGCGGGGTACAGTTCCATGCAGTCACAAAGAAGTGAACACGACTGAGTGACGAACACTTCTTCACTTTTTTTTGAAAGTAAAATGAAGCAGATCATATCTGCCCTTCTAAGTTCAGAGCACTGTAATGAGAATCACGGGCATTTACACATGTGAAGTCAAAATAGAGAACGTATCCAAATAGAAACACGTCTCCTTAACTCAGAATTCCATATCAGTAATCATGCAGTTTTGCTTACCCTTAACTGTAAAGTGTGTGTGCTCAGTTATGTCCTGCTCTTTGTTCTCATGCCCCCAGCTCATGTAAGAGGTCGGAATGGAACTGCTGGGAGAGGAGTGGCTGCTGCGGGTGCCTGATGCAGAGAGGCCGGGAGGAAAGGCAGACACACCAGCCTGGGTCAGGAGAGAGAGACCCGCAGACCAGAGGCAAAGCTCCTGGTGTCTGCGCTGAGAGGAAAGGTAGGCGCACCAGGCTGGGTCAGGAGAGAGAGACTCACAGACCAGAGGCAAAGCTCCTGGTGTCTGTGCTGAGCCGGCACAGGCATTGGTTGTCAAATGACACCCAAATGGGCTCAGAGAAACAAGCATGTGTTTTGAAATGATTACATTGTCATCACTCTGAGAAGCTGTGTTACCTTAGGCGCCTCATTTTGAAAACAGGTGTCTCTAAGCAGGGCTGGGGTGAGTGAGGAGTCTGGGTGACCCCGCATGGCTGGGGCTCAGCCCATGTGACCTCAGTGAGCTGCACCACCAGTTGAACCCGAGTCTGACCCTAAGCCCCCCTCCAGGGGCACTAGCGCTGACCGCCAGCTTCTCCTATTCACCCTGGGCTGCTCAGCAAACCTGTAACTGAATGAGGGCTCTTTTAGGGCCATGGACATACTTAGTAAGGTAGTTTTCTGAAATTCTGTTTTTAACAAAACAGTTCTATTCACATAGCTCAAGGTGAGTGTGTGTGTGCATGAGTGCACATGTGCGTGCATGTATGCTACTTGAGTTTTTGCATTTTTGCTTTGATTTTTTAAAAATATGACTACTTATACAAGTAAGAGATTTGACTAACTTTCTCTAGTGGAAAAAACTGTTTCAGCCAAAAGGATTTAGTTTAGAACATATGCAATATATTACATCTCTTACACAGCAGGCCATGTCAAAAATAAGTGACATATTGCATGTTCTAAATAAATGATATCATTTTTATGAAAAAGCCTTTTCTTGAGCACATGCTCTTCTGTATTATGTACGAAAGGTCTCAAGTTACCACTACTATTTTAAGAACTGTCTCAAATATGTAGGCAATTCAGAGTCTCTAAACTGAAGAAAAGCAGTTTCCTTCCTCCTAGTCTTTCCTTCTGAGTTTTTTGGGAAAACATTTCAGAATGGCTTGGTGACAATTTTGCTTGGAGAGCATTCCATGGTCAATTTAGAGTGCATAAATCTTGTTGCTTTTTCTATTTTTAAAATGTCAAGTCAATTAATGCCTTCCAAAGCTTCCAAGCATGCCAGCAGGGCACACTTGTGCCATCTCTTCTTGGCCCCTGTGGGTCCTGGATCAGAATAAAGGCACTGGTCCATGTGGCTCTCCTGGTGGCTCAAGTTTGGAGGCACAGTGATGCTACACACCACACACGTCCCACACAGGAGATGGGAAGACTGGGCTCAGTGGTCCGTAGAGAGATGCTTGACATGGAACTTTGATTCTACACCAAAAGTCTGGGAGCTAGCAGTCTTTGAGCTGCCCACAGAAAGTTTGTTTTGTCCACACAGTGTTTTTCTTTTAAAATTAATTTATTACCAATATTTTAGTATTGTGATATTTTTATATTAAAGTTTGGATTTCAGCCTTTCAAGAAAAATCAGAAGATCTAGATACATGGGGTCGCCATTCCCCCATGGGAACAACCACCCTGTCTAGATGAGGCCCATATTCTTTCCTCTATGAGGCCCCATTCCTCATGAAAGTGAAAGTTGCTCAGTTGTGTCCGACTCTTTGTAAACCCATGGACCATACAGTCCATGGACTTCTCCAGGCCAGAATACTGGATTGGGTAGCCTTTCCCTTCTCCAGGGGGTCTTCCCAACCCAGGGATCGAACTCAAGTCTCTTGCATTGCAGGTAGATTCTTTAGCAGCTGAGCTACCAGGGAAGCCCAAGAATACTGAAGTGGGTAGCCTATCCCTTCTCCAGGGGATCTTCCTGACCGAGGAGTCGAACAGGGGTCTCCTGCATTGCAGGCAGATTCTTTACCAGCTGAGCTATCAGGGAAGCTCTGCTGCTGCTGCTGCCGCTAAGTCACTTCAGTTCTGTCTGACTCTGTGCGACCCCATAGACGGCAGCTCACCAGGCTCCACCGTCCGTGAGATTCTCCAGGCAAGAACACTGGAGTGGGTTGCCGTTTCCTTCTCCAATGCATGAAAGTGAAAAGTGAAAGTGAAGTCGCTCAGTCATGTCCGACTCTTCGCGACCCCTTGGACCGCAGCCTACCAGGTTCCTCCGTCCATGGGATTTTCCAGGCAAGAGTACTGGAGTGGGGTGCCATTGCCTTCTCCACAGGGAAGCTCTAGTTACCAGTAATATTTTCATCATGGGGCTTGCACTGTTGTATTTCTCACACCAGACTGGCTTGCTATTTATGTTCATCTATAAGCATTTAAATTTGTGACTCCTGTTCTAGTACATTTTATTTTAAAACCCTGATTTGGCTTTAATTTACTTGCTTTAAGCTAACAAGAACTAAGTTCCTGTCCTGTACACTTTACATGCAAGCATAATCATTCATTCATTCAACCTTTCTTGAGAACTTGCTGTGTTCAAGGCATTGTGCTCTAGAGGCTGGGATACAACACAAAATAATCCCAGTCTCTGCCTTCATGATTTTATAGTCCAACTATAATATCATTATCATAATAACATGATACCACAGTCCAATTCAATTATAAAAATGGCAATATTTGCTATGGGGAGGTAAATGGTTTTTACAGGAAAGGGGAAGACAAAACCTTAATACTATGTAAAACAACCAAGGAAAGTTTCCATCCATGAGACATGCTCTCTGCTCTTGGGGTGAGTGGATGCTGTGATGCTTCAGGTATACTAGCACTGCAGAGCTGGGGGATGTCATGCAGGAATCACCTGTACTACTTGCTTTCTGAGATCAGGGTTCCACCGTGAAGCTACAATGAACCATCCTTTGATGACTGATGTCATCTCACGGTACACAGGGCCCCCAGGCTGTCTTCAGGAGCAGGTGCCACTGTGCTCTTCTGTATCACTGGGCAAGCCCTTGGTCTCTCTGGGCCTCACCATCCCCTTCTGGAAATTACCTCTAAGGTCTCTTCTAGCCCTCAGACTGATGATTATGTATGAAAAGGCTAAAAACACATGACAAAGGATTCAGAGTATCAACAGGGCACCAAAGAATCTTTGAAGAATGGGTTAAGTTTGGTTAAGGAGAAGTTTTAAAGTCTGAGTCTTGAAGGAATTTGAGGATTTAGTTTACTGGAGAGAACTTCAGAGAGTATTGTTGGTTGGAGATGAGAAAAAAAGGCAAAGATACGAAACGTGGGTCAGGATAATAAAGGAACAGGCAGACCACAGGGCATGAGCTGACAGGAGGGAAGGCACCAGGGAAAAGCAAAACAGAAGCTCAGAGTGAGGCCTGTAAACTGAAGGCATTGTATCCTAAGGTAGAGAACTCAGTCTTGATACAGTAAGAAGGATTTAGGTAGTATTTTAAGACGATTATTTAGACAACTATATAGACCAGTCTAGTGCTTTCCCACCACCACCCCCAACATCACTGACTGTTTTCAAAGCCATTTAGCACCTGGGCAAAGCCTCCTCAGTTCTTATGCAACAACGGCCTATAGCTTTCAGGTCTTAAAAGACTTAGTCACAACCTAACGTCAACTGAGCAGATAGAAATAAAACTATGACTGAAATAAAAGTATAATTGTAAATTACAAAGACAAGCCAATACTTATCCACCTCAAACTATTCCAAAAAACTGAAGAGTATGGAAATACTCCCATGTTTCTGTAGGACCAATATGACCCTGATACCAAAACCAGACAAAGACACTAAAAAAAGAAGAAAACTACATGATCAGCTCAATAGACAGAAAAATCTTTTGATAAAATTCAATATCCATTCATGAGAGAGTGCCAAATCCTAACCACTAGACCACCAAGTAGCATCTAACATTCAATCATGATAAAAACTCACTCTTACCCAAGTTGGTATAAAGGGGACATATCTCAACATAATAAAGACCATTTATGACAAACTCAAAATCATAGCACACTCAGTGAAAGGATGAAAGCCTTTCTTTTGGCTCTGTCTTCAAAGACAAAAGAAAGGCAACAATAAACAAAGTGAAGTGAAGTGAAAGTCGCTCAGTCGTGTCCAGTTCTTTGTGACCTGATGGACTATACAGTCCATGGAATCCTCCAGGCCAGAATACTGGAGTGGGTAGCCAGTCCCTTCTCCGGGGATCTTCCCAACCCAGGGATTGAACCCAGGTATCCCGCATTGCAGGCAGATTCTTTACCAGCTGAGCAACAAGGAAACCCAACAATAAACAAATGGGACCTAATTAAACTTAAAAGCTTTGCACAGCAAAAAAAACCATCAACAGACCAAAAAGACAACCTACTGAATGGGAGAAAATATTTGCAAATGATATGGGCAAGAAGGGGTTAATATCCAAAATCTATAAATACCTCACACAACTCAATATCAGAAAAACTAACGACCTAATTTAAAAATGAGCTGAAAACCTGAATAGGTATTTTCCCAAAGAAGATATTCACATGGCTGACAAGCACATGAAAAGATGTTCAATATCGCTAGTCATGAGAGAAATGCAAACCAAAACCACAATGAGATATCACCTCACACGTGTCAGAATGGTTTTCATCAAAAAGACTACAAATAACAAATGTTGGTGAGGATGTAGAGAAAAGTAAACCCTCATATACTGCTGGTGGGAATGTAAACTGGTGCACCCACTGTGGAAAACAATATTGAGGTCCCTCAAAAAAACAAAAATTGTACTACCATATGATCTAGCAATTCCACTCCTGTGTATATAGCTGAAGAAAACTAAAATACTAATTGGAAAAGATACATGTACTCCAATATTCATAGCAGCATTATTTTTAGTAGCTAAAATATGGAAGCAACCTGATGTCCATCAACAGATGAATGGATAAGAAGATGTGATATATATATATAGAATATATATATGCTAGAATACATATATATAGAACTGCCATACGACCCAGCAATCCCATCGCTGGGCATACACACTGAGGAAACCAGAATTGAAAGAGACACGTATACCACCAATGGTCATCGCAGCACTGTTTGCAATAGCTAGGACATGGAAGCAACCTAGATGTCCATCGGCAGATGAATGGATAAGAAAGCTGTGGTACATATACACAATGGAATATTACTCCGCTATTAAAAAGAACGCATTTGAATCAGTTCTAATGAGGTGGATGAAACTGGAGCCTATTATACAGAGTGAAATAAGTCAGAAAGAAAAACACCAATACAGTATATTAACACATATATATGGAATTTAGAAAGATGGTAACGATGACCCTATATGCGAGACAGCAAAAGAGACACAGATATAAAGAACAGGCTTTTGGACTCGGTGGGAGAAGGCAAGGGTGGGATGATTTGAGAGAACAGCATTGAAATGTATATCACCAGTCCAAGTTTGATGCATGAAACAGGGCACTCAAAGCCGGTGCGCTGGGACAACCCTGAGGGACGGGATGGGGAGGGAGGTGGGAGGGGGATTCAGGATGGGGGACACATGCATACTCATGGCTGATTCATATCAATGTATGGCAAAAACCACTACAATATTGTAAAGTAATTAGCCTCCATTAAAATAAATGAATTAATTTTTAAAAAAGATTATACAAAAAAGATGTGATATATATATAGAATATATATATATGATAGAATATTACTCAGCCATAAAAAGAATGAAATTCTGCCATTTGCAACAATGTGGATAGACATTGGCAAGTTACCTAGAATTGAAACAGACCGTAGACTGCTGAAAATTTTTCAGCCACTCGCTCTTAAAGATACATACCGATCTGTAAGGTTGCTTGCACTCATGACTTCATTTCTTTTTTTATTGAAGTTTATTTGACTTGCAAGATTGTATTAGTTTAAGTATACAGCAGTGATGCAATGTTTTTATAGATTATACTCCATAAATACTCCATACTCCTAGAGAGTATTACGTATAGTGAAATAAGTCAGATAGAAAGAGACAAACTCACTATGTTATCACTTATATGTAGAATCCCCCCAAAATATGAATGTATATAACAAAACAGAAACAGACTCGCAGATATAGAGACCAAACTAGCAGTAGCCAGTGAGAAGGAAGGAGGGAGGGGCAAGAAAAGGGTATGGAATTAAGAGGTCCAGACTACTATGTATAAAAAGATAAGCAACAAGAATATATGGTATATCAGGGAAATACAGCCACTGTTTTTTAATAACTTTAAATGGAGTATAATCTATAAAAACATTGCATCACTGCTGTATACTTAAACTAATACAATCTTGCAAGTCAAATAAACTTCAATAAAAAAAGAAATGAAGTCATGAATGCAAACAACCTTACAGATCGGTATGTATCTTTAAGAGCCAGTGGCTGAAAAATTTTCAGCAGTCTACGGTCTGTTTCAATTCTAGGTAACTTGCCAGATACTCTCCCCCTCCTCCTACATTAAGAAAATAGGAGAATCTGACAACAACAGATAAAAGAAAGAAGCAGAGATAATTGATTTTCAGACTCTCTGATATAAAATACAATCTATCTGGATATTTATAAGTGGCAGGCAGGGTCATTTTCCTTTCCAGGGCCATTTTCCTGGATTCAAGAAGTTTGAGATTGAATTTTCTCAAGTCTCTCACCTCTTTTAAAAGTGAAAAATGAAAAACAGAATAGTACTCTTCTATGCTGGCAGAAGAGAACTGAGGTCATAAGTGCCAAAAGATGATTTCCAAATTAAGAGGATTTGAAACAGAAAAAAAAACACGACTGTCTTACCAGCAAGCACCCCAAACAGCTGTGAAGAAAGCCCAGAGGGTACTAACTCATGACAACATCTCAAAGCAAAGCAAAAGGGGAGTCACTTTAAGGTTTCAAAGAACCTGTAGTGATTTTGGTGGGAAAATAGAAGAAGAATGACAGGGAATTTTCACATCATCTGAACTGTCTGGAGCACTGCTTTGATACTTTGAAAATATTTATGGTGTAGGTGGTACAAAATCAATCACTATATCAGGTTTAAACCTGGGACAGTTGCTCTAAGCAGAATCGCTTTGTGCCACTGAAAACTGGAGGCACGTGGTACTGGAACACCGAGAACACTCGTGCTTTCTGGGAGCACACCTGCCGTATCAGAGATGTGTCTACTTGCTCCAGAGGACAGATAAGGGGCTTACTCTATGTCAGCAGAACTTTGGAAATAAAATCAGGCTTTAAAGGAATGAGGGATCTTCTATTTAAATACTTTGACTTCTCAATCCACCTTCTATATCATCTCTAAAATGATCTTTTTCATAAAGTTACAAATCAGAGCAGGCCACACTTGCTCTTGCTAAAAACGTTCAGTGACTTCCTATTACTGACACCTAATCTCTCTCCAGAAACTTCAATTTCCCTGCTCCAATTATAAACATCACAACAATCGTTTTGCTTCTGTGGCATAAAGTGAGGATTACTTCTAATTTCACATGAGTCCTTCGGTTATTATATCTAAGTGGTCCTCTAGATTGGGCCAGGTGGAAACCATGGCAACACAGTTTTCTTTAATACCTGCTTTCTTTTCTAGTTTGTCATCCTTTGGGAAGCTATCTCTTCCGGTCTGGTGAACCCACTCATTTCCTCTTGAAGCATCCCCCTCTTTCTGTATACTTGCTCAATATCTGTAACAGTTAACTGTCTTGATAGCTGAATTCATAAAGTGAGGCTCTATTATACCACTTGAGAGGGACTGTAATTATGCCAGAATCGCTTCGCTCCTGCAGTGTACTCTGGGATCTACGAGGGCAGAAGACCTGTTTTATACAGCTGTGTGTCTTTAAGTGCCTGAAATACACTCTGTACTAAACAAATATCTGTTAAAAAAAGGAATGAATAGAGCAACGGTGAATCCTTTTATAAAATGAAGAAGTTCTTTTTGTGATGCAAATAACCACACCCTGATCCATTTGGTTTGAGTTTCGGTACTTGTCTGCTAGCTTTCTGTTCATTGTAGTACAACAATATGTCACGTAGCTTCAAAGAGCACAATGGGAAAAATGTCTCAGCTATTCCTATGGCATACAGAGATTTATCCACTGGAACATCACAATGACTAAGGAAAGAGGTAGAAAACAAAAGAAAATCCTAGGCTCAATTTATTCTGTTACTGATTTTCAAACTCTTTCTCTTTTCTTTTTACCAGACTGGAAAAGATGTAGTACAACTGTCTGATTTGAGTTTCCTCCCCATCCTTAGAAGGGGTAACGTTAAGCAGAGGCTTGTGGGACTGTAGGGCAGGTGGTCCTTGGTTGGCCGTCACCTCCTCTTCCATCCTCTTCAGCTATTCGGGTTTAGCCTACACCTCCTGAAGAAACACCTGAAATCCCCTCCTCCAGGAGGCTGCCTCTGAACACCCCCTCAGTGCCTATGTTCCCATTCTGAACACAACTGTATTGTGTTTGCTGTTATACTGCTTTGTAAACATTCTTAAGCACTTCATATGTCTGTGCAGGGTTGCTAGTTATAACAAAACCTTCCTCAGGGACATGTGTGCAGTTTCCATTTCTTTGATGTCCTCCTTCCATGCCCAAAGGCAAGCAGCACAGGATTCCTCTAAAGCTGACAAAGATTTACATCTGTAGGAAATCTGTACCATGTCCTCAACTTCCTCCTCACCCCCATTAACCTCCAGTAAAATGATATATGGAATATTTAATTCAGATTTTTTTTCATTTAGAAATGTTGTAATATCTCTTAAAATTAATTGGAAGTCCCAAATTGCCAAAAATAAAAATCATATGATACTGTGTCTTAAAACCAAGATAGAACAAATGTTGTGCTAAGTCAAGAAGCCTGAATAAGAACAGGACTCTGCTACTAGCATAGAGCTGGTGGAAAGATTATTTAAACAGGATGAGAACACTTTGGAAAGAGCAAGCCAGTACCTTCGAAGTGTCCTCATTTCCTTCCATGTGTTGTACAGGACACACGGACTCAGTGGTATGCTAGTAAATTGGCTCCCCAGGAGAAAAAAGACCCCAAGCTATAGCATCTACTGACTTCTGTGGTATAAATACTCCTGCCGTGGCGGTGGTGCAGTGGTAAGGAATCCACCTGCCAGTGCAGGAGACGCAAAAGATGCGGGCTCGATCCCTGGGTCAGGACTCCAGCTTTCTTGCCTGGAGAATTCCATGAACAGAGGAACCTGGCAGGCTACAGTCCATGGGGTTGCAAAGAGTTAGACATGACTGAGCAGGACATAGATCATTTAGGTATGACCTAAATCAAATCCCTTACAATTATACAGGGGAAGTGACAAACAGATATAAGGGATTAGATCTAATAGACCGAGTGCTTGAAGAACTATGGATGGAGGTTCATGACATTGTACAGGAGACAGGGATCAGACCATCCCCAAGAAAAAGAAATGCAAAAGGCAAAATGGTTGTCTGAGGAGGGCTTACAAATAGCTATGAAAAGAGAAGCAAAAGGCAAGGAGAAAAGGAAAGGTATACTCATTTGAATGCAGAGTTCCAAAGAATACCAAAGAGAGATAAGAAAGCCTTCCTCAGTGATCAGTGCAAAGAAATAGAGGAAAACAATAGAATGGGAAAGACTAGAGATCTCTTCAAGAAAATTAGAGATACCAAGGGAACATTTCATGCAAAGATGGGCACAATAAAGGACAGAAATGGTATGGACCTAACAGAGGCAGAGGATATTAAGAAGAGGTGGCAAGAATACACAGAAGAACTACACAAAAAAGATCTTGATGATCCAGATAACCACAATGGTGTGATCACTCACCTAGAGCCAGACATCCTGGAATGTGAAGTCAAGTGGGCCTTAGGAAGCATCACTATGAACAAAGCTAGTGGAGGTGATGGAATTCCAGTTGAGCTATTTCAAATCCTAAAAGATGAGGCTGTGAAAGTGCTGCATTCAACATGCCAGCAAATTTGGAAAACTCAGCAGTGGCCACAGGACTGGAAAAGGTCAGTTTTCATCCCAATCCCCAGGAAAGGCAATGCCAAAGAATGTTCAAACTACTGTACAATTGCATTCATCTCACACACTAGCAAAGTAATGCTCAAACTCTCCAAGCCAGGCTTCAAAAGTACATGAACCGTGAAATTCCAGATGTTCAAGCTGGTTTTAGAAAAGGCAGAGGAACCAGAGATCAAATTGCCAACATCCGTTGGATCATCGAAAAAAGAAGAGGGTTCCAGAAAAACATACACTTATGCTTTATTGACTACGCTAAAACCTTTGACTGTGTGGATCACAACAAACTGTGGAAAGAGATGGGAATACCAGACCACCTGACCTGCCTCTTGAGAAATCTGTATGCCGGTCAATAAACAACAGTTAGAACTGGACATGGAACAACAGACTGGTTCCAAATCAGGAAAGGAGTACGTCAAGGCTGTATATTGTCATCCTGTTTAGTTAACTTATATGCAGAGTACATCATGAGAAATTCTGGACTGGATGAAGCACAAGCTGGAATCAAGACTGCCAAGAGAAATATCAATAACCTCAGATATGCAGGTGACATCACACTTATGGCAGAAAGTGGATAAGAACTAAAGAGCCTCTTGATGAAAGTGAAAGAGGAGACTGAAAAAGTTGGCTTATACCTCACCATTCAGAAAATGAAGATCATGTCATCTGGTCCCATCACTTCATGGCAAATAGATAGGGAAACAATGGAAACAGTGACAGACTTTATTTTTCTGGGCTCCAAAATCACTGCCGATGGTGACTGCAGCTATGAAACTAAAAGACACTTGCTCCTTGGAAGGAAAGTTATGACCAACCTACACAGCATATTTAAAAGCAGAGACATTACTTTGCCAACAAAGGTCCATCTAGTCAAGGCTATGGTTTTTCTGGTAGTCATGTATGGGTGTGAGAGTTGGACTACAAAGAAAGCTGAGTACTGAAGAATCGATGCTTTTGAACTGTGGTGTTGGAGAAGACTCTTGAGAGTCCCTTGGACTGTAAGGAGATCAAACCAGTCAACATGCACTGGATATATAGCAGGGTAGAAAGTATTTCTCCAAAACCCACTGAATTAAATGGAATAATACAACCATACTGCACAAAGTGAACCACTCCTGCTTTTTCAGTCCCTGACCCTAAACATAAGTTTTCTTACTTGAACTTTGATTTTCATATTATTGTGAATTTCCTGTGCCTAGGACTTCACATTGTTTTCTTTAGTTACACCAAAACCAAGAGAAGAATAAAGTAAACATTAAGTGCTAAGCAGATTGGTAAGGAGGGTCATGGTGCAGATTTGGGGGAGAGGTCTGTTTTTTTTTTAACAAATAGTGGTTTACAGAGTAGAGGTTTAGAGGATTGGGAGTTGGAGATAAATTTTACAGCAGAACAGAACTTCTGAAAGGCTAAGGTGCAATTATATTTTCCCAAGGAAACAGCTGAGAAAAACTGCTGGAAGAGACTACATAAGCGGTATCAATACATTACCTTTAATTAACAGCTACAGAAAAAGAAACCAGTTGTGAAAAATTGCTTATCGTCCTGGTGTCTCATGCCCTGTTTGAAACTTCTCTATATAAAATGGAAGGAGTTGGGAAGATTGAGGCTCAAGGTGCCCTAGAGGAGGACCCAACCCATCTTTTACTTTGTGGAACTGTTAGGGGGAACACACTGACTGAGACCACCCGCCCTGGCCAGGCACCAGAGTAACCAGTTGTATGAGCTATTATATAACAGGAGGTCCCGGTAAGGAACACAGAACTAATAAGCCACCACCAACTGGACGAATACGAGCAAGGTCAAGAGGAGACGCCATGTGTCCTGCCACGTCCCAGAATCCTCCTCGCCGGCATCCATCTCGGCTGAACAATATGTGCACCACAAGGAAGGACCCTGGGTCAGAATGACTGGCCAGAGACAACCTGCAAACTAATCCCATCACCATAAAACCAAGACTGAGAGCCACATGGCACAGCAGTCCTCCTGGGTTCCCCTACTCTCCTGCTCTCTGCCCTGGCATCCCTTTCCAGTAAAGTCTGTTGCTTTGTCAGCACGTGGGCTTCCCAGATGGCACTAGCAGTAAAGGACCCACCTGCTAATGCAGGAAAGGTAAGAGATGCAGGTTCGATCCCTGGGTTGGGAAGATTCCCTAGAGGAGGGCATGGCAACCCACTCCAGTATTCTTGCCTGGAGTATCTTATGGACAAAGGAGCCTGGCAGGCTACAGTCCATGGGGTCACAAAGAATCGGACATGACTGAGGTGTCTTAGCAGCATACACATGTCTCCTCAGAAAATTCATTTCTGAGTGTTAGACAAAAGCCCCCTTTTGGACCCTGGAAGGGGTCTCCCTTTCTACAACAGAAGGATTCCCTACACTTCTTCAATGCACACTAGTGAAATGTTTTCCTGGCTATATATGTAATGCGAGTTGCCTGGA
This sequence comes from Okapia johnstoni, assembly GCA_024291935.2. Taxonomy (NCBI): domain Eukaryota; kingdom Metazoa; phylum Chordata; class Mammalia; order Artiodactyla; family Giraffidae; genus Okapia; species Okapia johnstoni. The sequence goes on along the minus strand of CM044321.1, from coordinate 67,731,354 downwards.
ACCTTTCTGCAAGCAACCATAGTTCAGAAAGTTTGATTTGCCTTGAGATTTATCTGAGCCTGCACCACTACAAGCAATAGCAAAGTTTAATTCTAGTGGTATTTTAAAAACTGTCTCTTCTAACATGAAAAGATGCTCAACACTGCTAATCATCAGGTCGCTGCAAATTAAAATCACAGATATTACCTCCCAGCGGTCACAATGGCTATCATGAAAAAGAGCACAAACAACAAATGCTGGCATGGACACACAGAAAGGGGAACCCTCAAAACTCTCGCACACTGTTGGTTTGGGTATAAATTGGTATAGACACTATGGAAAACAGTACAAAGGTTTCTCAACAAACTAAAAACAGAAGTACTTTATGATCTGCAATTGCACTCCCAGGTATATATTGGAAAAAACCAAAATCATTCATTTGAAAGAACTATCTACCCCCATGTTCATAGCACCATTATTGACAATTGCCGAGACACAGAAGCAACCCAAGTGTCCATCAACACATGAATGGATAAAGATGTGGTATGCATACACAATGGAATATTACCACAAAAAGAATGAAATTTTGCTGTTTGAAACAACATAGGTGGACTTGGAGGGAATTATGATAAGTGAAGTAAGTCAGAGGAAGACAAATACTGGTATGGCATCACTTACATGTGGAATCTAAAAAATACAGCAAACTAGTGAATATAACAAAAAAAGAAGCAAACTCACAGATATAGAGAACAAACAAGTGGTTCCCAGTGGGGAGATGGACAAAGAAGGGTAGGAGACTAAGAGATACAAGCTATTATATATAAAATAAGCTACAAGGATATATGTGCAACACAGGGAATATAGCCAATACTGTATAATAGCTGTAAATGGAGCATAACCTTTACAAATTGTGAATCACTATATTGTACAACTTATATAATATTATTTACCAACTATACTTCAATAAAAAATTAAATTTTTTTTTAAATTTAAAAAATTTAAAATTGCCAGGTCTAGACAATGATCTCTGCTTCCTCCTTCTTTCTTTTAACAATCTTATTTTAGAGTTATGAAATTCCTGAAACTACTTTTGGAAGAAAATGATTATATATTAATAATCAAAAAAAAAAAGCAATTCAGTCTATACCATAAGACTTTTCCCTATTTAGTTTCTGAGTTTCAGAAATACTTGATTAGTAGTTGCAAGTCCTAAAGGAACAATGAAAGAAAGAAGTACTGAGCAGTATGGGTAAAAATAAATGTTTTAATTTGAGTCTTTCTGGTTCAGTTAGGGACAAAGGCAATTTAAGTAGCAATGCAGTATTATACATTATGGAACTACATAAACATGAAAGTTTTTAAAAAACATTTCCAGTTATAGAAGAGGTTTTTATATGCTGAAAGCTAAATTATAATTTGTAACTTATTTCCGCTTTTATTTTGTTTAGCTTTTCTAATTTTTAATGTTTCTTAATGCAATATATGCACAATGTTAAAACAACAAATGAGGCTTGGCACATGATTGGTATTCAATAAGGTTCTGTTTAATGAGTGCATGTGTGTGTGTTCAGTCGCTCATTCATGTCCAACTCTTTGTGACCCCATGGTCTGTAGCCTGCCAGGCTTCTCTGTCCATGGAATTTCCCAAGCAAGAATAGGGGGATCAAACCTGTTTCTCTGGCGTCTCTTGCATTGGCAGGCGGATTCTTTACCACTGTGGCACCTGGGAAGCCCATGAATGCATGGATTAAAGAATTATAAGCCCTTTCTTAGCCCTAATGAGTTCCAGTTCCCAAAGACAATACTTTAAAAAAAATTTGTTTTTTAAGACTTCATTTTTCTTAGAGACGTTTTAGGGTTACAGAAAACTTGAGATAATAAAAAGATTTCCCTTATACCTACTCCCACCCATGCACTGTCTCTTTACCAGATGGTACATTTATTACAACTGATAAACGTACACTGACACATCATAGCCACCCACAAAACATAGTTTACACTATTGTTCACTCGGAGTGTTATACATTCTATGGGTCTGGACAAACATATAATGGCATGTGTCTATCATGCTGAAATATTTTCACTGTCCAAAAAATCCTCTGTGCTCTACCTATTCATCTATTCCCCTTCTTCCCCATCCTCTACCCCAAGGAGACACTCATGTTTTTTCTTTAATTTTTATTTAAAATTAAAAAATGTTTTCTACAATTTTTAAAAGTTACTTTCCATTTACGGGGCTTCCCAGGTGGTGCTAGCGGTAAAGAATCCATCTGCCAATGCAGGAGACTCAGGAAATGCAGGTCCCATCCCTGGGCCAGGAAAGTTCCCTGGAGAAGGAAATGGCAACCCACTTCAGTATTCTTGCCTGGAGAATGGACCGAGGAGCCTGGCGGGCTACAGTCCATGAGGCCGCACAGAGTCAGACATGACTGAGCACACACACACACTTCCCATTTACAGTTATTACAAAATATTGGCTATATTCCCTGTGTTGTACAATACTTGAGGCTAGCTTGCACCCAGTAATTTGTGCCTTCCACTCCCTCACTTCTTTTCTGCCCCTTCTCCATTCTTTATATCTGTGAGTCTGCCTCTTTTCTGTTATATTCACTAGCTTGTTGTACTTTTTAGATTTCACATATACATGATACCATACAGTATTTGTCTTTCTGACTTATTTCACTTAGCATAATGCCCTCCAAATCCATTCATGTTGCTGCAAATGGCAAAATTTAGTTCTTTTTTATTTGCATAATGACCCGTTGGTCATTTGCAATTTCTCTTTGGAAAAGTGTCTACTTAGTTCTTCTGCTCATTTTTAAACTGAGCTATTTGTTTTGCTGTTGAATTGTATGAACTGTTTATAAATGCTGGCCATTAATCCTTTATTGGTCATATCATTTGCAAATATTTTCTCTCATTCTGTAGGTCATCTTTTCATTATGTCAAGGGTTTCCTTTGTTGTGCAAAAGCTTTTAGGTTTAATTAGGTTCCATTTGCTTATTTTTGCTTTTATTCCCGCTACTCTAGGAGACAAATCCAAAAAAATATTTCTGTGATTTATGTCCAAGAGTGTTTTGCCTATGTTTTCCTCTGGGAGTTTTATAGTATACAATCCTTCTTTTGGATTTTTAATCATTTTGAGTTTATTTTTGTATAGGTATTACAGAATGTTCTAATTTCATTCTTTTTCAGGTAGCTGTTCAGTTTTCCTAGCACCATTTCCTGAAGAGACTGTCTTTTCAGCATTGTACATTCTTGCTTCCTTTGTTGTAGATAAATTGACCATAAGGGTCAATTTATTTCTGGGCTCTCTATCCTATTCCATTGATCTATGTGTCTGTTTTCACTGTCTCCATAGTTTTGCCTTTCCCAGAATATCATATAGTTAGAATTATACAGTTTGTAGCCTTTTCAGATTGGCTTCCTTGATTTATTAATATGCATTTAAGATCCCTCCATGTCTTGTCATGACTTGGTAGCTCATCTGGTTTTGGTGCTAATGTTTAACTGTTCAGATGTACCACAGTCTATCTATTCACTTATGAAAGACATCTTGATTGCTTCCGTGTTTTGGCAATTATAATTAAAACTTCTATAAATATCCATGTGCCCATGCGCAGGTTTTTGTGTGGATATAAGTTTTCAACTCTTTTGGGTAAATTCCAAGGAATGCAACTGCAGGATTGATTGTACAATATCAAAAGATGGAACCACCAAACTATCTTCCAAAGCGGCTGTCCCATTCTACATCCTCACCTGTAATGAATGAGGGTTCCTCACTGGCATTTGATGGTGTCAATCGACTTTCTGGATTTTGGCCATTCTAATAGGAATGAGTTTTCTTAGTAAAAGAACACGGTTTTGAAGTTTACTTATGTTGTAGCAAGTATTAGTAGCTGATTCCTTTTTATTTCTGAACAGTATTTCATTGTAGGGATAAATACTAAATAATCTTATTTACTCACCATTGGTGGACATTTGAATTGTTTCCAGTTTTAGGTGATTGTGAATAATAAATAGTGTGGCATAAATATCTGCATTCAAACTTTGGGTGGCCATGATTTTCATCTCTCTTAAGTAGAAATTAGGCTCATATGGAAAGTTTTATGTTTAACATTTTAAGGAAACTGTCAAGTTGTTTTCCCAAGAGACTTTCTGCTCTTTACACTCCCACTAGCACTGTACGAAGGCTCCTGGTTCTCCACGTTTCTGTCTTTCTGATTATCATCATGCTAGTGGGAGTAAAGCGGTATCTCATTTTGATTTTACTTTGTATTTCCCTCATGATTCATGACTCTTAACATATTTTTATGTACCTATTAGCTACTAATAATAGCTTCTTTGGTGAAATGTCTATTGAAATCCTTTGTGCAGTATGAAATCAGCAGTGGGAACACTGGCATAATTGTGCCAGTTCCCCAAGTCCCATGGGTGATACAATGGGCCCAGAAAGAAGCTCTGCCTGCAGTGCACTGCACAGGAGTGGAGGAACCCAGGACTTAGGGTTCAGCATCTTTTGTAACAACCAGCCAACAAATCAGTAACAGCTCTGGAGCATGAGTGGCTATGTGGTCATCTTTCAGTGGTGCTTCCACTTAGTGGCTGCAAGAACTTCTGCTTTCTATTCCTTCTACTTTAATTTCTTTCTCTTCTATACTTTCCTTTTTATTTTTTTTAAGTGTTTAAGCTGAGAGGGCCTGCTTGCATTTAATGTCTCAATTATCTTTTAAATCACTTTTGGAAACATTTTTCCTTCCCTTTCAGAAACATTCCAGGGACAGTAAGTTTTACCTTTTATTTAGATACTATGTTTACTCTGTTGGATTTCCCCCTCCATCACCAAAGATAAATGAGTAACTCCCATATCTCAGTGGTAATTGATAAAAAGACAGGTGCAAATTTCAGTAAGAAAAAAAAAAACCAGGGAAGAGAGAGGAGGAAAGGAAGGACAGGGGAGAGGAAAGGAGGAAAGGGAAGAAGGAAGAAAGAGAAAGATTTCTTATAGTTGTAGGAATTAAGATTCTCTGTAGACCCTCTTCTGGCACTGTATTCAAGGGATCTTAGAATTCTTAGTTTCCTGTGGTAAACAGGGGAAAACACAAGATTTTCTTGAAAGATGTCATGGATGACAAAAAGGTTGTTAGAATCCTACTCCTACGATAGCTTCATCAACAGCAATGCAAGTCTCTCCTTCTCCCTCTTGTTCAAGGCCAGCTGCTCTCGAACAATGGAAGGCTAGGTACATCGAATAACTCTGCAACAAGTTCTCAGTCCTGACACCAAAGAAGTTCTTTATTAATGCAATGAACTGAATTCTAACTTAATAATTCAAATGTCTTTATCTCAACAAATATTTACTCACTGGTGATACAGTTGCTCCAGAAGGAAAAACACACCTTGACCAAGTGAATAGGTTCTGTAGTTTTTAATAATAGGAAAAGCAGCAGATTCACAGATATAGAAGACATACCAGTGATTACCAGTGGGGGGAGTGTCGGGGGCAGGGACAATATAGGTGTAGGAAGAAAAAAAGAGGCTATTATTTAATTATAAGAAATCACGTGTATGAAATTTTTTAAAACTGTAAAGCACCACAGAATTTATAGCATCTTTCACTCAATGAAACATCAAAATAGGAGATCCATACTCTGAAGTTCTTTTGTGCTATAATCAAGAGATGTATCCTTGAATGACTCTGTGTGTGTTTCAACACAGCAGGCACGGATAGAGGAAAAACTGAAATAAAAGAAACCTGGGGAAGACTGAAGATCCAAGCATTGTGGCCAAGGTGTTGGCAGCCAAAAATGAATGTAAGAGAATGTAATGGACAATGTCTGTTTAGAGGCTATTCTCAGAGCTATCTTGTTTTATCTTAAGTGACTCATGCATAGAAAAAATATTCCAACTCCAAGGGTGCATGTGTTCTGGCTTCACAACCTTCAGGATCTGTAACTCTACTAAGGACACACACTTCTCAGAGCCTCAGTTTCCATGTTCCTTAATCAAGTATGACTTGATTATGGACTTGAGTTGTGAGGGCAGACAGAATTCAAGTCTAATTCCATCGTACACCAATGACTTAAATATGGATATGTTACTTAGCTGAAGCCTTTTTCAATATTTGTTTTTATTTTGTCCTTAAGCTGAGAAATGAGAATTACAAAAATACATACTGCAAAGAGTTGTGAGACTGAATTAATTTAATCTATTTAAAGCACTCAGCCTCAAATTCTGGACAAATTGCCCTTAAGTGTTACTGTTATAATTATTATCTCAAGTTTCTAGTGTTCTGTCATAATATCTGAAGATCAGTTATAATAATAGTGATAAAAAATTAAACATTCATTAGAGGTGATCAATAGCAAGAGTCTGGGTAATTATGAGCTATTTTTCCTCATCCATTTCTAAAATGTTGGAATAAAATGGTCTTAACCAAGTATCCTTGAGGCTATCTATGCTCAACATTTAAAGAGAAGAGGTGATTTGTGGTGGGCCTTCCTGGGGCTCACCAAAACTGAGTTCTTTTGTATTCCTAGGACTTTATGTCTTTCTAATAAAGACTTTATTTCTAGCTACCAACTTGCTCCTTGGAAGAAAAGCTATGACCAACCTAGACAGCATATTAAAAAGCTGAGACATTACTTTGCCAACAAAAGTCCATCTAGTCAAAGCTATGGTTTTTCCAGTAGTCAGGTATGGATGTGAGAGTTGGACCATAAAGAAAGCTAAGTACCGAAGAGCTGATGCTTTTGAACTGTGGTGTTGGAGAAGACTCTTGAGAGTCCCTTGGACTGCAAGGAGATCCAACAAGTCAATCCTAAAGGAAATCAGCCCTGAATGTTCATTGGAAGGATTGATGCTGAAGCTGAAACTCCAAAACTTTGGCCACCTGATGCAAAGACCTGACTCATTGGAAAAGACCCCGAAGCTAGGAAAGATTGAAGGTGGGTGGACAAGGGGAAGACAGAGGATGAGATGGTTGAATGGCATCACCGACGTGATGGGCATGAGTTTGAGTAGGCTCCGGGAGTTGGTGATGGACAGGGAAGCCTGGTATGCTGTAGTCCATGGGGTCGCAAACAGTCAGACATGACTGAGCAACTGAACTGAACTGAACTGAGCAGGCAGGTGGGGGCATGTGACTTGTTCTCAATGACACGTGAGTAGAAATACAGTGTCTCATGGTTAGAAGCAGATTCTGTGGGTCTCTCACTCATGAAAAATGATGAAACCAGAGGATCTAAGCAGGTTGGATTAGTGGTCACTGAGTGGAGAGCAGCTGATTTGAAGAGTCAGCCACACTCAGGGTGAACTGTGAGTTAAAACCTTTTACTGAGATGATGGGGCTGTTTGTTACAGCTGCATAACACAGGCAATCCTCATTAATACATTATGAAGATCAAAGTTACTCTATTTTTCATACTTTAAATTCAGAACACCTGATGCGAAGAGCCAACTCAATGGAAAAGACTCTGATGCTGGGAAAAACTGAAGGCAGGAGGAGAAGGGGGCAACAGAGGATGAGATGGTTGGATGGCATCACTGATTCAATGGAAAAAACCCTAGGAGATAGTGAAGGATAGGGAAGCCTGGCATGTTGCAGTCTGTGGGGGTGCAAAGAGTCAGACACAACTGAGCAACTGAACAACAACAACAAAATGTTGTTATATAACACAGAGGTCACCCAAGTGGTGGCAGAACTCAGACTAAAATCCTGTTTCCACATTTCCTTCTACTACACTGGTCTATGATAATCTAGACCCACAAACATGATTTGCAGGACTACTGTAAAAAACACAGGCAAGGTAAATAAGGTGCCTAGCATGAGACCTGTCCCATGGCAAACAATTTAAAAAATGGTAACTAATGTTTAGATTCCCTGCTTTCAAAACCTATTTTATATTGCTCTATGTTCCTGACTGTGCCAAATATGCTGATTAATGACCTTTAATTCTGAACCACTATTAAACTAGGAATTGATAATGTATCTCAATTTGGGAGAAATTACATTTTTATAGTTTAGATTGCTGGGATGCAATCTATACTTCACTCCATTTATTAATATATGTATTTAACGCAAGAGAAATGCCTATCCATTTTTCAAACAATGACAGAAAATTCATTCACATTTTATGCAGAAACTTTGAGAGTTTATAAAAGCAAAAGCCAAATTCCTGGGAATTATTTTATCATCATCACTTTTTGGTCTTAATTCCTGTAACCATGTATCTCCTCTAATCTTCCTTATCCTTACTGGTGACTTTTTTGTTGTCCTTCTTGTCTTTTGAAAGATGCATTATCACATCACTGTAAATTCCTTTTGGCACATCTAAGATAACATCTGGCTCTGGCATAATTCAAGGACATCAGAAAGCATTCAAACTATTAATAGAAATATACTGCCTTCAGTTTAGAAGGGGCCTTGGAGGTCATCCAGTGCAGAGTCCTGAATTCTCATCCAAACAAATGCCTCAAAAATGTTGATTCTTAACACTCCCCACTAATAGTTTCAGCTCCCACTTGATTCTGCAATCATCCCTACAAACCCCTCTGGAAAATTTTTTCCTACTATTACACATATTATTCTCAATTTGACACTGTTACCCATTATATTAGCTATCTGTTTCTTTATCTAGAGTTTCATATCATCCATAGAGATGATAAATAGGAGTGTTTAACTTCTTAACTGAAGAGTTGAACTGGGGAGAGACCCTAGCCCTGACAGAATCAAGGACAGAGAAAGCCATTAGGCCAAGAGGTCTCCCTTCAGATTTTCATTAATAATGAGTAAATAATAGTTTCTATGTACACCCATTTTCTACTATTAATAATCTACTTCTAAAATTGACAGTAGCAGTGTTTTAAAATGAAAGCCAATGCTAAGGCATTTTAAAAACTTTTATTACAGTTTGTTTTAAGGCTGAAAAAATCCTCCAGAGTTTAACTATAGTTAATTTGTTACTCAGAAATTCAACGGAAGCAAGTAGGCTGAAGTGGAAACATTTATTGCAGCCTTATTCATAACAGCCCTAAACCAGAAACAAATCAAACGTCATGTCAACAGAAGAATGGATAAACAAACTGTGGTATATTCAAATACTGGAATACTCCTCAGTCAAAAAGAGGACAGAACTAATGACATGTGCAATGATGTGGATAAATCTCAAAAGCGTTTCACTGAGTGACGTAAGCCTGATCCCGTCTGTATGACTTTTAAGAAGAGACAAGACAATTTCTGGTGATATAAGATAAAAAAATTTTGCCTTGGCATGAGGAAGACTACACAGAAGGAGGCACAAGGCAATGTTCTTGGATAATGGGAATATTTCGTATCTTGATTTTGGATAGACTTAACATGAGTATGAACACTAAACTGAACACTAAAGATCTATGTGTTGTATGTGAATTACACCTACACAACAGCAGTAGCAACAAATACAGTGGTACACACAAATTTGGAAAAGCCTGAGATGAAAAATAGAGACAGTATCACTGACATATCACAAACTTCATGGAATGTCTACCCCAATATATAGTTTGGATGGTGCAACTCTTAGGTTATAAAGATCTTATACACCACCCTCTTCTCTTAGAAAAGAAGTTTTGTATAGGTGGGAGAAGTACTGGTAAGCTTCCACTATCGCTTGGTTACTACTAGGAACACTGCTAAGAACAGACTGTGGACCTACCACTTAACTTGCAGCTAGAGCTTCAAGGACATGAAAATTCAGTTCAAATACAGAAATCACATGTGCACAGAATCAGGAAAACCAAGCATGGGAAGGTAGGACAGGAATGAGGTATCTCTACTACAGCTAATTGCACCCCCTTTCCCAATACCCAGGAGAACTGGTTAAGCCTCAAGTTTCTTCTATGAAGACTTGTATGGGTATCTCAATTAATTTCTTACTGACTTCAGCTCAATTACTACATCAGTATGGTCCAATATTTTTAGTATGCTGACTATATTGATGGCCTCCAAATACGAAACCTAGAAACAATAAACAAACAGAAACATGCTTTACAGATCGAAATAAATAAAACCTTATTCTAAAAATTGAGACTGTACTTCCTTTTATGAAAAAAAAACAACAATAAAAAGATAACTCTGGTGGAATTTTCAAAGATTAAAGGAAGATTCAAGAATCAGCCAGGAGAAAATGTCCAGGTTACCAACAAAGAGAAACAAGTCAAGTAGGTCCCAGAGTGAACCTCAAAATCAATAAATGCTAGCAGGTGATGGAGCAATATCTAAAGCTTCCAACAGAAAAAGACTGTGACTGAAGTTGATGTGTGAGGACCACAGAACACTGTTCTCAGATGGTCCAGGGAAGGAAACAAATTTAAAGATGTCAAACTTAGTGTAAAGCTACATGTGACAAATGCTATATGTTGGCTCACTCGATGCTGATTTCAATCCCCTTTGTCTTCTAATTTACAGAGGCTATAAAAACAAAACACGCAAACAAAAATCCCTAAAACCTTCCTGTAGTTTCATGAACTCTCTTGCTGTAAAGATGAGCCTGTAGCCTAGACACTTACTGCCTTTTCCTGTTTTTCCATCTTCATGCAGATGAGTGTGTACTGGCTGGAGCTGCAGAAGCCATTACATTTGATGGAGCAAGAAGAGAAGAATTCTGAGTTTCTGACAGTATCACAAGCAGCTGAAACATCCCTGGGTTACCCATTCCTTGACTTCTTATTGAGTGAATAAAATAATGTCTTCCTTGTGGTAAGGATTTTTGTTACAGTTAAATACCATCCAAACTGATATATTACAACATTAAAGTTGCCTACATCTGATATAAGAAAAGATATAGATCTACTGGGCAGAAATACAATCCAGAAAACCCCAAAACGTACCTTGCTATATATAATAGACTATATATTCTAAGGTAGTAATAAGCAAAGTATCATATATCACTTAGAGAGGGATGACTTATAGGAATCATTTCCACTGGGTAAAAATATCTGAGCTGTATATAACATACGTTAAGTTCATCAAAGTGGTACACATAAATTATAAAATTATAAGAAAAATACATTTAAAAATTCAGTATACACTAAATGTTTTTTTTAATCTGATCCAAAACTGGAGAAAGAACTTCCCAAATATAACATCACTGAAAAAAAACTCACCAAAAAATTTATTTATTTGACTCCTTGAACATATATGACTATTTTGTATACACACATAAACCTAAGTCTAAAAGTCAAACAATATACCAGAAATATATTTGCCTCGAATGTTACAAGCAAATGCTACTTTTTCTTAATATATAAGGAAAAATGAACAGAGGCCATTTCTAGGACAATTCATAGAAGAAGAAATGCAAATGACCAATAAGCACAAAGCACGTTCAATTTCACTAATAAAAAAAGACATCTGATATAAAACAAGGTAATGAGTTGCTTTGGGTTTTAGGTTATCAAAGAATGTGCCATAAAAAAATAATTAGAAGTAGGAACCAAAATTTATATACGTCTGATTGCCACCTCAGTTGAGTTATTTTTATTGGACTCGTATAAGCAGTGATTTTAACATAAATTTGAATTGCAAAGTACTGCTTTCAATGTCTTAAAATTATTCTAGGTGCATACTTCAAACAAAAACTACTTTGCATGCAGAAGATTGCCTGCCATGCACTTGGTCACACACTAGATGATGGCAATAAAGTCTACAGAAATTATCTTGGATGGTCTTAAAATTTTCAAAACTAGGAAAGATGGCATGACCAAGTGAGCATTGTGAAGGACTTTTGCTCAGGCCTGAATATCTACAGGAGAAGGCAATGGCACCCCACTCCAGTACTCTTGCCTGGAAAATCCCATGGATGGAGGAGCCTGGTGGGCTGCAGTCCATGGGGTCGCAAAGAGTCAGACACGACTGATCGACTTCCCTTTCACTTTTCACTTTCATGCATTGGAGAAGGAACTGGCAACCCATTCCAGTGTTCTTGCCTGGAGAATCCCAGGGACGGGGGAGCCTGGTGGGCTGCCGTCTATGGGGTCACACAGAGTCGGACACGACTGAAGCGACTTAGCAGCAGCAGAATATCTACATGTCAAGAGCTCTGACCAAGGACCAAGAGGAACTGCATAAGGAAAAACTCGGACTAACTTTAATCGAATAGGAAATAAAGAAAAATCCTGATATCTCAAAAATAAATCTCAAAGGTATATTTTCAGTTCCATAAGGGATGAAGCAGTAATGATCACAGGCATGTCCCCCTGCTGCGAGGGATCACTGCTAATGATAGCACAGAGTAATTTACAACAATATTTAAATTAAAGCATAGGCTTACAGGAATGCATTATGTATCTCATATATATATATTTCTTTTAATCTGTTTTCAATTTGTTAAAAAGAAAATTTTTTCTTTCTCTTTTCTCAGTAAAAATATTATTAAATTGATAATGTGTCTTAAAAACAAAAGCTGCCAAGATCAAGGAAATAAGATACACACCCAGAGATAGGTCCCTAGGAGGACAAACAGCAAAATGTTAATTATAGTCATTTTGGGGTTATAGGATAATGATTACACTATGTTTTCTTTTTCCTACTTTCTTTTCTTTCCCAACTTTTCATGATGAAATTTTTCTTTAAAAAAATCAGGGTAAAGAAAAATATTTTTAAGTGACTGAAATCATCTATAAACCACTTAATTCTTATTCTGGGTAAAGCAAATATTCTGAACTAACCTGTAGTGTAGTTATTATTATCATTATTTTTTACCATTTTTATATTTCAAGGCTGAGTCTTTATTTCTGGCTTCTGTTTGCTGGCTTATAAATGGTTAAGTTCCCAACTCAGATCAGTTGCTTTACATAATCTTTATAAATACTCCTTTACTGTAGTTTTCTTCTGTTGGCACTGATCTCCAACATGCTCCAAAATACTATTTCTGTGTCACCCAAACTTGTGTTTACTCTCTTTATCACAACTCAACATGTCAGTTTCTCCTGCCAGATTCTCCTCATTAATTTCATGCCTTTTTTAATGTACTTCTTCATTTATATCAATGGATATAAATAAGATGTGTAGATAAAGATACAGGTACAGATACAGATATGGATAGAGAGTCACCATGTACCACTGAACCAAACAGACTGCCAGAGATTTCTCTACAAAAGATGGGTTTTTTCAAGATCAGCAGAGAATTGCAATTTGGGGTCTACAATTTGGGGTGAGTGAGCCACACGCATACACAAAGGAAGCAGAATGCTTTTATAGGGAGGGAAAGGAAGTTGGGAGGGCTAAGTAAACAAAGAACCCATGGTTTTTCATTGGGTGAGTCCTTGCCAGGAAAGAAGTGTCTTTCTTCTTCCTGTTGGGCTCACCAGTACTGCAGGGCATGAGAGCTCCCCCTTCTGGTCTCCTAAGTACATCTAATTTAGGATTCTCTTCATTAATTTCTTACAAGTAATACAGTTCCAGTGCAATGTAGGTAACTGATGGACAGGCTGCTGCAGTCCATAGGGTTGCAAGGAGTCAGATATATCTGAGCAACTGAACTGAATACAGTCCTCATGCAATGTAGGTAATTCTCAACATCTAACTAGTGGGGCTGAGTTTAATTTAATTTCTCTGGGGTGAGGCCTGGGCATCAGCCTTTTAGATTCTGTTGTTCCAGAGTTGAGAACAACTGAACTGATTCATCTCTATCAAAGTAGCCTCCTTATTCTACAACAACACTTGTCATGTTTTCATGTACAAAGAAATCACCAGAGATGCTGTTAAGCTGCAGATTCTGATTCAGCCAAGTCAGACCTGAGAGTCCACATTTCTAACAATTTTCCAAGTGATATGATGGTACTGGTTTACAGACCACATTCTGCAAGGAGGTAGACCACACTATAGAGATGCAAAGAAATCACATGAGACATAGTCAAGATGGCATTTAAAAGATTGCGACAAGATGGAAATTATTCCTCCATAGGGACATTATTTATTCATGTCAAGTATTATTGGATGATAGCTCATTAGTCACTCATTGAGTCATTCAGAAATACTGGTTGAGAGCCTACTGTGTGCCAGACACTGTGCTAAAACACATCTAAGACAATGATTAGGAAGATCATCTAAGTGTTTACGACTAAGACACTGTGCTCTAAGAATCAAATCTGGAATGATGACAGGCACAGATTTACCTGCTATTATATGATATGCAAGGCTGGATCAATCAAGGGCTGGAATCAAAATTGCAGGGAGGAATATCAATAACCTCAGATATGCAGATGATACCACCCTAATGGCAGAAAGTGAAGAGGAACTAAAAGAGCCTCTGATGAAAGTGAAAGAGGAGAGTGAAAAAGCTGGCTTAAAACTCAACATTCAAAAATGAAGATCATGGCATCTGGTCCCACCACTTCATGGCAAATAGATGGGTAAAAAGTGGAAGCAGTGACAGACTTTATTTTCTTGGGCTCAAAAATCACTGCTGATGGTGACTGCAGCCATGAGATTAAAAGACACTTGCTCTTTGGAAGGAAAGCTATGACAAACATAGACAGAGTATTAAAAAGCAGAGACATCACTTTGCTGACAAAGGTCTGTATAGTCAAAGCTATGGTTTTTCCAGTAGTCATGTACGGATGTGAGAATTGGACCATAAGGAAGGCTGAGAGCGGAAGAACTAATGCTTTCAAACTACGGTGCTGGAGAAGACTCTTTGAGAGTCCCTTGGACAGCAAGGAGATGAAACCAGTCAATCCTAAAGGAAATCAAGCATGAATATTCGTTGGAAGGACTGATGCTGAAGCTGAACTTCCAAAACTTTGGCCACCTGATACAAAGAGCCTAGTATTGGAAAAGACCCTGATGCTTAGAAAGATTGAGGGCAGGAGGAGAAGGGGGCAACAGAGAATGAAATGGTTGGATGGCATCATTGACACTCTGGGAGATAGTGAAGGACAGGGAAGCTTGGCGTGCTGCAGTCCGTGGGGTTGTGAAGAGTCGGACACAACGTAGTGACTGAACAACAACATGGACTGAACTGTATGCCGCCCCAGCCTCAATTTATATGTTTAAGCCGTCACTCCAATGTGATGGACCCTTTGGGAGGTTATTAGGGTCAGATATGGTCATGAGGGTGGGGCTGTCATGAGATTAGTGTCCTTAGAAGAAGCAATAGAACGCCAGGCCTGGCAAGATGTCTGCCTGCAAGCCAGGAAGAGAGCTCTCGCCAAAATCTGTTCACACCGGCACCCTAATCTCAGACATCCAGCCCCGGAAACAGAGAGAGAACATATGTACACTGTTCAAGTTACCTAGTCTAAGGTATTTTATTAGAACAGCTGAGCAAATCAAAACAATGGTGAAGGGACATGGGCGCTGACAGTGGCAATGTCTGCTGAAGGCATCTGCAGGGAACAGTTTACTAGTTTCTCTTAGTTTGTTTTTATCAAATGCTACTACAAGTTAATCTTATCGTTCCAGGGATTTGAGCTTTTCTGAAAACCAGTTGTGTAAAATCCAGCGATAATCAGATTAGCATATATAGTGGGAGTGGGCTACTGGCAGGAACAGAGATAATCAACTGCAGAGAATTTTAAAACAATATTGAAACTGATAAAGGTTTGTCTTTTAATTATCAGGTGGCAATAGCGGTAAAGAATCTGACTGCCAATGCAGGAGATGTTAAGAGATGTGGGTTTGAGCCCTGAGTCGGGAAGATCCCTGGAGAAGGGAATGGCAACCCACTCCAGCATTCTTGCATGGAGAAATCAACGGACAGAGGAGCCTGGCAGGCTACAGTCCGTGGGGTCACAAAGAGTCGGACACAACTGAAGTGACTTATCTCTCACACACCATGGAAGTTCTAAAAAGTGTCAGTTATATTCTTCCCTCATGGGCCAACTGCTCTACCCCAACTCCTTACCTTGTTCCTCATGTATGCTGCTAAAACAAGTTGTTAAGAGAACAAATCACTTTACAAGTCACTTTTCCCCCCTCCTCAAGGTTTTGGATTCTGCAAGGGGTCTGATGAATGAAGAATGGCTGCACCTTAACACTTTTAATCATTCATTCACACAAGTGGTCCTGACGCCAGATACAGCAACACTGAAGCAAACGACCACGGTTACAGTCAGGTGATCATTCAGTGAGTGAGTGGAGAGTTGTAGGTGACCAAGTAAGAGAAGAATTTCCACATTGCCTATGATGGTCATGAGCAGCAGGGGCAGGGTGAAGCCCCTTCATACTCTATTGTATGTGTATGGATGTGCAAATAATGTATCCGTTAAATGTGTTCAACAGATGTCTTCAAATGTCCCTCAAATGTGGATGACAAAAGGTGATCCACTGGAGAAGGGAAAGGCAAACCACTTCAGTATTCTTGCC
This sequence comes from Okapia johnstoni, assembly GCA_024291935.2. Taxonomy (NCBI): domain Eukaryota; kingdom Metazoa; phylum Chordata; class Mammalia; order Artiodactyla; family Giraffidae; genus Okapia; species Okapia johnstoni. Next base: position 67,715,030 of record CM044321.1, on the reverse strand, counting down.
TTGAGAACCCCATGAACAGTAGGAAAAGGCAAAAAGATAGGACACTGAAAGATGAACTCCCCAGGTCAGTAGGTGCCCAATATGCTACTGGATATCAGTGGAGAAATAATTCTAGAAAGAATGAAGAAATGGAGCCAAAGCAAAACAACACTCAGTTCTGGATGTGACTGGTGATGAAAGCAAGGTCCAATGCTGTAAAGAGCAATATTGCATAGGAAACTGAAATGTTAGGTCCATGAATCAAGGCAAATTAGAAGTGGTCAAACAGGAGACAACAAGAGTGAACGTTGACATTTTAGGAATCATCGAATTAAAATGGACTGGAATGGGTGAATCTAACTCAGATGACAATTATATCTACTACTGTTGGCAAGAATCCCTCAGAAGAAAGGAAGTAGCCATCATACTCAACAAGAGTTCGAAATGCAGTACTTGGATGCAATCTCAATAACAACAGAATGATCTCTGTTCATTTCCAAGACAAACCATTCAATATCACAGTAATTAAAGTAATGCTGAAGAAGCATTACTCTTTAGTTCTTCTTTGCTTTCTGTCATAAGGGTGGTGTTATCTGCATATTTGAGGTAATGCTGAAGAAGCTGAAGTTGAACGGTTCTGTGAAGACCTACAAGACCTTCTAGAACTAATACCCAAAAAAGATGTCCTTTTTATTATAAGGGACTGGAATGCAAAAGTAGGAAGTCAAGAAACACCTGGAGTAACAGACAAATTTGGCCTTGGAGTACAGAATGAAGCAGGGCAAAGGCTAATAGAGTTTTGCCAAGAGAACTCACTGGTCATAGCAAACACCCTCTTCCAACAACACAAGAGAAGACTCTACACATGGACATCACCAGATGGTCAACATTGATACCAGACTAATTATATTCTGATTATATTCAGCCAAAGATGGAGAAGCTCTATAGAGTCAGCAAAAACAAGACCGGGAGCTGACTGTGGCTCAGATCATGAACTCCTTATTGCCAAATTCAGACTTAAATTGAAGAAAGTAGGGAAAACCACTAGACCATTCAGGTATGACCTAAATAAATCCTTAATGATTACACAGTGGAAGTGAGAAATAGATTTAAGGGACTAGATCTGATAGACAGAGTGCCTGATGAACTATGGACAGAGGTTCGCGACACTGTACAGGAGACAGGGAGCAAGACCATCCCCAAGAAAAAGAAATGCAAAAGGCAAAATGGCTGTCTCAGGAGGCCTTACAAACAGCTGTGAAAAGAAGAGAAGCAAAAAAGCAAAGGAGAAAAGGCAAGATAAATCAATTTGAATGCAGACTTTCAAAGAACAGCAAGGAGAGATAAGAAAGCCTTCCTCAGTGATCAGTGCCAAGAAATAGAGGAAAACAATAGAATGGGAAAGACTAGAGATCTCTTCAAGAAAATTAGAGATACCAAGGGAACATTTCATACAAAGACGGGCACAATAAAGAACAGAAATGGTATGGACCTAACAGAAGCAGAAGATATTAAGAAGAGGTGGCCAGAAAACACAGAAGAACTATACAAAAAATATCTCCATGACCCAGATAATCATGATGGTATGATCACTCACCTAGAGCCAGACATCCGGAATGTGAAGTCAAGTGGGCCTTAGGAAGCATCACTATGAACAAAGCTAGTGGAGGTGACGGAATTCCAGTTGAGCTATTTCAAATTCTAAAAGATGATGCTGTGAAAGTGCTTCACTCAACATGCCAGCAAATTTGGAAAACTCAGTAGTGGCCAAGGGACTGAAAAAGGTCGGTTTTCATTCCAATCCCTAAGAAAGGCACTGCCAAAGAATGCTCAAACTACCACACAATTGTACTCATCTCACACGCTAGTAAAGTAATGCTCAAAATTCTCCAAGCTAGGCTTCAGCAATACATGAGCCATGAGCTTCCAGATGTTCAAGCTGTTTTTAGAAAAGGCAGAGGAACCAGAGATCAAATTGCCAACATCCACTGGGTCATTGAAAAATCAAGAGAGTTTCAGAAAAACATCTATTTCTCCTTTATTGACTATGCCAAAGCCTTTGACTGTGTGGATCACAACAAATTGTGGAAAATTCTGAAAGAGATGGGAATACCAGACCACCTGACCTGCCTCCTGAGAAATCTGTATGCAGGTCAGGAAGCAATAGTCAAACTGGACATGGAACAACAGACTGGTTCCAAATAGGGAAAGGAGTATGTCAAGGCTGTGTATTGTCACCCTGCTTATTTAACTTATATGAGAAATGCTGGGCTGGATGAAGCACAAGCTGGAATCAGGATTGCTGGGAGAAATATCCATAACCTCAGATATGCAGACGACACCACCCTTATGGCAGAAAGTGAAGAAGAACTAAAGAGCCTCTTGGTGAAAGTGAAAGAGGAGAGTGAAAAAGTTGGGTTAAAGCTCAACATTCAGGAAACAAAGATAATGGCATCTGGTCCCATCACTTCATGGCAAACAGATGGAGAAACAGTGGAAACAGTGGCAGACTTTATATTTTGGGGGCTCCAAAATCACTGCAGATGGTGACTGCAGCCATGAAATTAAAAGACACTTACTCCTTGGAAGGAAAGTTATGACCAACCTAGACATCATATTAAAAAGCAGAGATGTTACTTTGCCAACAAAGGTCCATCTAGTCAAGGCTATGGTTTTTCCAGTAGTCATGTATGGATGTGAGTTGGACTATAAAGAAAGCTGAGTGCTGAAGAACTGATGCTTTTGAACTATAGTGTTGGAGAAGACTCTTGAGAGTCCCTTGGACTGCAAGGAGATCCAACCAGTCCATCCTAAAGGAAATCAGTCCTGAATATTCACTGGAAGGACTGATGCTGAAGCTGAAACTCCAATACTTTGGCCACCTGATGCGAAGACCTGACTCCTTGGAAAAGACCCTGATGCTGGGAAAGATTGAAGTCAGGAGGAGAAGGGGACGACAGAGGATGAGATGGTTGGATGGCATCACCAACTCAACAGACATGAGTTTGTGTAAATTCTGGGAGTTGGTGATGGGCTGGGAGCCCTGGTGTGCTGCAGTCCATGGGGTCGCAAAGAGTCGGACACAACTGAGCGACTGAACTGAGTATCCGTCAAAGCCTTTAGTTATTGGGCTGCCCATCTTCCACACAGCCATTCAGACACCAAATCACTATTTTTGTCTTATGTACCACCGTTCCTCAAGGGTACTGATCTCATTCATCTAAGGGAGTTGGGTCACCGCCTTGTTCCTGTCTCAATCCTGGGGATGTGGAGGACAAATGATTTATTTTTTAGTAAGAGACAAAGGAAAAGTGTATCTTGCTTTCCCTTACATTCCACAATCTAAAATATTTTCTCAGGTAGTATGAGGAAATACTGAGAAAATTTTCTCAGGTAGTGTGAGAATATGGTATAATCTCACAACACTAGCTTAACAGAGGCTGCACACATGATCTGGGATGAAATGTCCACTAAGTCCTCCCCACTCTTTGTACTCCAAGGATGAGAAAACCGCCTACTTAAAGAATTCATCAGTGAGAAACCAGCCCCATATAGCATATTCACTGCTACATCAACAGTAAGAGAAACTGAGAAATGTAGTCTCTAGATACACAGTCATGAACCCAGCTTAAGACGAAACACTATGGGAAAAAGGGAGAATTAACCTGGGAGAACAGATAGTAGCCTGTCATAAACAGTAAGTATCCACAGATTTTATAAACATGCATTTTCCCTCAGCTAAAAAGATAAGAAAGACTCAGCCCATAACTAAGGTTTAGTCCCAGCTTCCAGGGACAGTGAAATTGACAGACTAGTAAATATGTATTCACACAGACATAACGAGGTCACAATGTTCTGATGAAATCAGAACTCGGTATTTGCATTTTATTTCCACATGACGTTCTTCTTGACAGATAAGGAGAAAGCTGATTTGTTCTTCCCGGTGCAAGAACAATGCAAACAATTAACATACAACAACTTAACACCTGGAAAACATACATTTAAACATAAATATAATTCATTCACTGTAGCACTTAGGTTTCCTTGGAGACTTTAACCCAACGTCTACATGAATCAAGGAAAACACTTTAGATGGAACAACACTGTACAAAAACCAGGGGTAAGTCTTCCTGTCCTAATGCTATTCACTCAAATACACAGTGATTAGATTACTCAGGGAGGCCACTATCTTTGTTTATTGCCAGCATTTCCTTCATTAAGATCAAATCAGTAATCAAAAACTCAGCTTCATCTTGTGTACTTTATCTCATACCTAGGAACACAACAATTCACTATCAGGCATGATGTTGAATATACTGCAAAATGCAAACTGTCAAAATTTTCTATGGGCTTATTAATCCCTGTTATTTTGGCATGTCTCTGTTGTTTACCATATGACTGCTCAGAGTGAAGCTGTTTTTACATTAGTTCACACATGCTGGTTAACAGAAGCATAAAGAGCTTAAGAAGCATTAAGCTTCTACTTAATAAAAATGATTAAGATGGTAAATTTTGTATGTATTTCACTGCAATAAAAAACAGCATAAGTGTTTTAAGTTCCTAAGTTTACTGCAATTTGTTATACAGAAATAGAAAACAAATACAATTACCACATTTTCTTAGATGAATAAACTGCTTAGAGTGTAAATAACTTATTTAAGTTTAAATGGCTGATCAGTTGACAGAGATGGGGTTTAGACCCAGATAGTCAGAGGAAGAGTCCAAGATTTTAATCTCCCAATATGTATGCCTGTCTTTTAAAAAATGTTGTAAATAGAGTAGAGAAGGTAGTTTGATCTTCAAAAAAGGTCATGACTTTAATAATTCACCATTTTTAAGACAGGATATTAAACACATTTTCTTCTGCCTTCAGTATGTTTTGTATCTATCTATTCATGAGGATGGGTTTTTCAAGTTTTATAATAATAAATTATTTTGCTTTCATAGGACATTATTCATAATGGGATCCAAGTAGATTAAAAAACCACACTGTGTTTTTTAGAAATACTAGTAGTGTAATGAGATAAAAACTGTCTCAAAGGTAAGTGCCAGATGATATAGGGTGAAGTATCTCTACTCACACAAGGAATAAAGTTACTATGGTTGTTTACATATTGAAGGAGCACATATTAAAACCCTACAATGGCTCCCTCTTGCACACAGAATAAAGTATAATTCCCTAGTCAGTCATGATACACAGTTTCAGCTTTACTTTCAACAACTTGTCTTCATAAGCCCTCTGTTCCTGACTACTAATGATTCCAAAATACCTGGTGCTTTTCTGTGTCTGTACCTCTGCTCACACTACAGCCAAATGAAATTAGCTTCCTCTTCACTTCTGCCTCTATAATTTATTCTTTAAAATTCTTTAAAGCAGAGCTCAAACTCTACCATGTTGGTAAAGCACTTTAGCACAAAAACCCCTGCTGGAAATGGTTTCTCTCTCCCCCATCTCTGTGGATATTCACTCTCTACACAGATTCATCATTTACTTTGTAAAATTATTAGTATTCAATTCAATTTCTTGAATATTTATGGAATTTCCAGACATGGTGCCAAACTGCAGAGAAAGCAGTGAATGACACACAGACGCTGCCTTCGAAGAGTTATCTCTCAGTTGATTAATAGCTATTTGAACAACAAGCACCTAAGATTTCAAAGTAACTTTTAAAAATACAAATTAGGCTTTAAAATAGGAAAATCTTTCACAATTTAATGTGAATAACAAACATTTACCTTAAAAATAATGTCTGAATTTTAAACAAAAATAAACACAACTCTCTTACCGAACAAAAAATAGACCCAAGGGCTCTCAACCTATGCTCACAAGGTCAGTACTCTCCTCAGAGTCAACAAAAATTGAAAGGAAAAATACCTGGGACTGGGACACAAAATCTGAACAGGTTAGGGTTGAAACAGAAAGTGTCAAATGAGGAAATAGATTACGTTAAAAAAAATCTTTATTCATTAAAGGTGATCAAAAAATAAGGAGGCTTCATTATCAAAATATCTCAAGTCTCCCCAAAATCTATGTATGTAAAAGCAGCAATGGGTGTTTTTCTAGAGCTAGTGAGGTGGATTCTAAATTTCATGTAGAAAAGAAATTAAAGAGGTTGTCTCTACCAGATGAAAAGCCAATCATAAATTTTGTAATTACCCAACATTTAGAACAGAAAGCCCAGAACATATTATCTTGAAACAATGAGGAAAATACCAACTTCTCAAATGTGGATTTTGTTTGACTAGATGGCCACCTGGAAAACAACTAAAGTTGAGTACCTATTAACTACTCACAAAGACAAACTCCAAAGGGTCTGTGATTTACATGTAAACAATGAGAATATAGCTCTGCTTAAGGAAGATAGAATAGATGTACTTTGCCCTATTCCTCTTCCTAAGTGCAACAAGAAACCTTCCACATTATATACCAAAGCAAACAGAGGACGACTCTGAGAGGTGGAGAGAGGAGGCAGACCAGCTAGGGAATTGGGAACCAATGGAATGAAACAGAGGCATGTTTCATGGATTTTCTTTTTGCCTCATATATTCTAGACTTGGAGTTAATGAAGCTGGCAACCAAGAAACACCAATGACTTCAGACAAATAAAAAAAAAATCCCAACAAAAGCCCACTCTCCTGCCAAAGGATCAGGACACAGGCAGCCTAGTAAGATCAAAAACCTGTCAGATAATAACTGCTCTACCCCGTCCTAACACCACGGAAAATACTGTGCCCCCTCTCCCACCCATGACAGCAAAGGCTGAGTGGGGAATTTAGGCTCCCATCCTTGCCAGGCTACGAAGAGGTGTTGTCAGGGAATGCTCAACAGGGAGCTGGGACTTCCAGCCCCACTGTATGGTAACAAAGGCTCCAAAGCCCCACGATGTCAGTGGGAACCACTCCAGGGAGACTGGAATTCCACCTCCACCTGGAAGTAACTAAGTTCCCTCCCTACCCCCTCCACTGCACAGGGCTAGTGTCAGGGGAGGCTGAGGAGAGAATGAATACGCTTACCACTGCCCAGTCCCCTGTGATGCAACTGGAGTCCATGTGGGGAGCAGAAATGAGGCCCTCTTATCCTAAGAGGGTCAATTTATCAAGATGATATAATAATTATAAACATGTGCACACCAAACTGTAGAGCCCCACAATATATAAAGTAAACACTGGCAAAGGTGAAGGGAGAAACGGGCTTACAGTAATGTATTACCACTGTCAATAAGGTACAGAACTTCTATGCAGGTTAGTAAGGAACCGGAAGATATGAATAACGCTACTCAATCAACTCCAACACCCAATAACAGTAGAATACACATTCTTCTCAAGTTCACATGGGACATACTCCAGCACAGATGGTATGTTAAGTCATAAAATGAGTCTCGAAAAATTTAAAAACTTAACTCAGTATCTTCTCTAATGACAATGGAACAAAGCTAGGTAAAAACAAAGCTATATAAAAACCAGAAAACTCACAAACACGTGGAAATTAAATAACATAATCTTAAACAACCAGTGGGCCAAAGAATAAATCACAAGGGGTATTAGAAAATACTGTGAGACAAATAAAAACAAAACACAACTTACCGGAATTTATGGGAATCAGTGAAAGCAGTGCTCAGAGGGAAGTTCACAGTTGTAAACACCTGCATTAAAAGAAGAAGAAGAAGAAGAAAGAAAGAGCTCAAATCAATAACTTTACCCCGAAGGAGCTAGAATAAAAACAGCAAACTAAATACGTGATGGCAACAGCATTTGCTGGGAGAGGCGTAACCCTTTGTACAGCACTCGGGGAAATCTTATTCTAATGATCACGATTCCTGTCTAAATACTCATACCCCCACATAAAGCCTAATACTCTTCTACCTGCGGTCTCTTGCATAAAAATGCTGCCTGAGTGCTGTCATCGATCACAACTGGATAAGTTCAGTTCAGTTCAGTTCAGTCGCTCAGTCGTGTCCAACTCTTTGTGACCCCATGAACTGTAGCACACCAGGCCTCGCTGTCCATCATTAACTCCCGGAGCAATGAAAACCCAGGACTGATCTCCTTTAGGAGTATTGGTTGGATCTCCTGCAGTCCCTGGGACTTCAAGAGACTTCTCCAGGGTTTTTACATCAATTTTTCGGCACTCAGTTTTATTAACAACAAACCAAAAAAAAAAAAAAACCCAAAAACCAAGAAGTACATGTGCCAGAGAGTGTATGTGGTCTGCGACAACCAAAGTATTTACTATTTGGCCCTTTGCAGAACAAGTCTGCCAGTTCCTTGGCCATGTTATATTTTGCTGACAACCTTCAAGTCTTGGTGGCTTATAAAAACAAAGGTTTCCTTTTCACTGAGTTTATATGTCAGTGATGGGACAGTTATGGTGCAGCTCTTCATTCTATGTGTCTTCTTCATTCTGGGATCCAAGGTGTAAGAGCAGAGCCTGTCTGGCAAAGGGAATCAAGCAAAGGCTGAACCAATGTTGGCTCTTACTGTTTCCATACTTAGATGGGGCACAAATTCCCTTGGTCAAAGCAGGTCACAAGGCCAAGTCTTATGTCACTGCAGCAGGAGAAATACATCTCCTCTCCAAGAAGCATCATCCAGAAGAGGCTTTTACTACGGGGCCCAATAGAGAGAGGGCAGTGAATAACCAAAAGCAATCACACAGCCTATTGCAAAAGGTTAAGTGGAGACAGCGTTAAAAGTACGCTAGTTGCTCAGTTGTGTCCAACTCTTGTAACCCCAAGGACTGTAGACCACTAGGCTCCTCTGTCCATGGGATTCTCCAGGCCAGAATAATGGAGTGGGTTGCCTTCTCCAGGGGATTTTCCTGACCCAGAGATCAAACCAAGTCTCCTGCCTTGCAGCTGGATTCTTAACTGTCTGAGCCAGCAGGGAAGCCCAAGTGGATATAAAGCCTGCTCAAGTCACCACATTTTGTAGAAGGGTAGGCGCAGTAAGTAACTTTAGACATCAGTAAGCTAAATACACACGTAATTTCCAGGGTAGCAACTAAACAAATAGAAATAGACAAAACTTCTAAACCAGTAAATATTTAAATGACAAAAATAAAATAAAAAGCAGTTTAGAAAAAAGGAAAAGAAACAACAAATATGTCAAATGTACAAAGTAAGACAGAAAATTTAGGTCCAAATTCTCGGGGATTACTTTAAATGTAAATGTGCTAAATGTTCCAGTTAAGGGACAGTCTCCACCAGTGCTGTTTTTACCTTGGGGTCTGAACAAAGCTACAGTTCAATGGACACTGTGTAGCTGTGAGCAATTTATATTAGTGGAAGTCTGATTATTGTGCACCAGTGAAAACCATAGTTAATATTTATTATATTTATCAATCATCTATAGCAGGCACTACATTAAGCATGAATTAACTCACAGCAACCTTATGTGGCTACCATCCCCATTTTATAAATGAAGAAACTGATACTTGTAAGTTGGAGTCCCTAGCCCAGATTCACCCACAGAACCTGAGATAGGTTTGAGCCCAGGCAGTCTGCGCAAGAGCTCATATTGTAGCTACCATGCTCTGCAGCTCACATATCTTCTAAGCTTGTGGTTCTCAAAAGAGGGCACACATCAGAATCTCAGGAAGGCTTTCTCAAACATCCCCACGGCTCCTAATTCAGTAGATGTGGAGCAGATCCTGAGAATCTGTACTTCTGTTGTATCTGGGGATGCTGCTGACGCTGGTCCGGGGACCAGCTTTGAGAACACTTTGAGAACAGCTGCTCAAAGGATGCAGGAGCAAGCTCTAGCTCAGATCTGTGGTTCTCCCTTCACCTCCTGACCCAGGTGTCTGTGTAATCATGCACACTAAGTCACTTCAGTCGTGTCCGACTCTTTGTGACCCCCTGGACTGTAGCCCACCAGGCTCTTCTGTCCATGGGATTCTCCAGGGAAAGATACTGGAGTGGGTGGCCATTTCCTCCTCCAGGGGATCTTCCCAACCCAGGGATTGAACCCGAGTCTCTTAGTCTCCTGCATTGGCAGGCAGGTTCTTGACCACTCGGGCCACCTAGGAAAGCTGCATAATCATATTCACCCACAAACAACCAGCTAAAACCCCCAAACAACCAGCTAAATGCAAACCTGGCAAAAAAAAAATCATATTCACGTTCAGCCCATGACTGGGTGCCATATGGCTCTTGTTCTCTCTTCTCTAACATTATTGATAATTAATGGTTACATAATGACTTGTTGATATTCCTAACTGCATACAGCAGTGGAGCAACTCCTGTTTTCAGCACCTGGCCCCTTTCAAGTTCCTGCAGCTCAAGTCTCCACGCCGTTTAAGTATGGGTGGACCCCTGAAGCACAGCAAAGCGACAGGTATCAGGTACAAAGAGAAGCTTGTCTGCCTTTCCAATACTGCTTTTCCACGGAGCCTGGCACTTCTCTTCTTCCTCTGGGGCACAGAAGCCTCACAAGTATCTCCACCGGGGCCTCTGTGTGACTTCTGAAATAATTTATTTCAGACAAGTTAGCAAAGGGCTCCTCTGGTCAGTAGACTTTTGCTGACACCACTGCTCACTCTGACACCTCGCCACCCACTCTTCTTAGTTCTTCCTCCATTTTCTGAGAAATAAATGAGATACCACAGAGATTTACTGGCCTAAGTTCTGCATGCTGTCCCCCTTGCCTCTGCTTCTCACTGATGCTTCTTCTTAAAGGAGCCCACTGCTTTTGTTCACTGAATCCTCTGCTTACATGATGAACAGAATAACTGCAAAGTGACTGCAGGGCTACGAGCTTACACTTCTGTGCTGACAGTTTCTGCTTTTAGACTAATGGCGTCTGCAACACATTGCTGACCTGGCACACAGGTACCGTACACCTGCACTGAGTGTTTTAAACAGTTCACTTGTTGATTCTCATTTCTCATTTACCCAAAGGTCTGTATAGTCAAAGCTACGGTTTTTCCAGTAGTCACATACAGATGTGAGAGTTGGACCGGAAAGAAGGCTGAGTGCCAAAGAATTGGTGCTTTCGAATTGTGGTGCTGGAGAAGACTCTTAAGACTCCCTTGGACAGCAAGGAGATCAAACCAGTCAATCCTAAAGGAAATCAGACCTGATTATTCATTGGAAGGACTGATGCTGAAGCTCCAGTTCTTTGGCCACCTATTGTGAAGAGCTAACTCACTGGATAAGACTGTGATACTTGAGGGCAGGAGGAGAAGGGGGCGGCAGAGGATGAGATGGTTGGATAGCATCACTGACTCAATGAGTTTGAGCAAGCTGCAAGAGACAGTAAGGATAGGGAAGCCTGGCATGCTGCAGTCCATGGGGTCACAAAGAGCTGGACATGACTTAGCGACTGAACAACAATTACCCTATCAGGTAGGTACTACTATGTCAATTTTACAGATGAAGAAATCAAGGCTTGGAAAGATTTAGTAACCAAGGTCACACACCTAAACAGCAGAACAAGCTTGAAAACCCAATGAAAACCTAAATACGTTTTACTCCAGAGCACTCAACTGCTTCCCATTTAACTGCTGGCCCCATTAGCTGTGAACTCACACAGTCACTGTCTACACACTGACTCCAAATTCTGGAGCATCTTAAAACTGCTCTCTCTTTCCATTTCATCGTCATTGCCATTTCAATGTTTAGGGCAGGGACTTGCACATCTACAGACAAAGATGTAGATAGGGAAAGTGATTCCACTTATTAACATTACGGCTCCCCTAGGACCACTTAACAATTCTGTCCCCTCCTTATTCCCGGTATCCTCTGAAGGCTTCATCTGGCCATGACAACAGAACTGCTGATTTCAGTCTCCTGCCTTCAAATAATATTCTAGCCCCATGGGCCGGTGGCTGTTGATTTCCCACTCTCAGAGGTTTCTGACAACCCTGTTTGCTGGTGCTTCTCTAGATGGGGAAGAGAGGAAGTCGATCCTGAATTTTTAGAAGGGCCTTTAATTGGTTTCATATCTACGTTGACATTATTCATTTTTCCTTAGCAAAATTACATGTTGCTGGCAGGCAGGTAGAGGAGGAAGCTGCCTGGGCCTCTCATTTTGGTTATTTGCTCCGTTTCCCAGAGACCCAGTTTCATGTTTTCAAAACTTGAATAGTAAAAATCAAACTTACCAGGAAACACAACACCCTTAAAAGAAAAGAACCAGGGGAAACCAGATAGCTTCCTTTGCAATGGGATTTCACCAAGTTTCCTGATAATGTCTGATTTCAACTTTTAAAAGCCACCATAGATTGCAGTGTTTATTTTCCATATTTCCATTTCTGACATATGACCTTCATTTGGCTGAAAAATAAGCTTTCTTTCTTGTCCCTTTGAGTGAGCCTCTTTCTGCTACTACAAAACACAAGTGAGGAAAAATGGGCTATATTCATGATCAAAATTGAGAACATGCATAAAATCATGCTGTTTTGTATAAGATTGTATTCTACAATTTCTTAACCCTTTATTGAAGTAAAACACACACAGAAAATGCACAAAATGTAAACCAGTATTTTAATGCACTATCAGAAAAGAAAAGTCTGGGTCCTCACCAAGACCTAGAACACAGCCAATCTCTTATGTTCTCCCCACTTACCACCCCTCCTCTCCTTCCCAAAGGTACTCAGATCTTGACCTCTGCTAATGTAATTTAGTTTTGCTGGTTTTGAACTTTATAAAAATTGAATCTTATAATGTGCATTCTTTTGTGTCTGCCTTCTTTCACTCAGGAATGTATCTGTGAGATGTATCACACTCACAAATGTTACATGTTGTAGTAATTCATTTTTACTCCAGTACAGCATTTTGTTGCTGATCACACACTTTATTTATCCAGTCTGATGCTGAATGATATCAGGGTTGTTTCCTGTTTAAAGTTCACCCTAGTGATAATGCCATGAACATCCTGGCACCTGTTCTTGGCTCATGTTTGTATGTATTACCACAGGGTGTACATTGGGAGTGGAACTGCTGGGTTCTAGAGAATCTGTGCACACAACTTTATCAAATAGTCTGGAACTGTTTCCCAAAAGATCAGACCAATTTACACACCCACTGGTAGGTATGAGCGTTCCCCTTATGCCACATCATTACCAACATTTAATACTGCTGTTCCCAGGTGCTGAAAGGGATCTTTCACTTTGATATCAAACTGACGTTTATGGAGCCTCTGCTCTACATGACAACAGGAAGAACAGCCTTTGAATGAGTCCTTTCCTGAGTAATTTCAGACACTCTAGGGAATGCTTTGCACATCTTATGCATATTTCATGGTTGTCAATGCGTGAAAGATGGCCTACATCTTTCTTTAGACTAGCCCTCCCTCCACACCCTGCAGGTCTCCTCTTTTGCAACCCCAAGGACTGTAGCCTGCCAGCCTCCCTCTGTCCATGGAATTTACCAAGCAAGAATACTGCAGTGGGTTGCCATTTCCTATTCTAGGGCATCTTTCCTACCCAGAGATCGAATCTGTGTCTCTTGCATCTCCTGTGTTGAAAAGTGGATTCTTTACCTCTGTGCCACCTGAGAAGCCCAACATTCTGTATTCAAAGTGTATTTCAAAATTCCTGTGGTTTGAGAGATGTCTTTATCCAGCTTGATAACAGGAACCCCTTTAAAGCGATTTGCTTCTCATCTCTTATAACCTTCATGCTCATACATACTTATCACCTTGAGGAGCCAACCAATTTCCTACCAGACTCAGGCATGACAGACCTTCCACAGGAAAGGTGAAGACTGAAATCCACTATTGTTTTATCTGTGTGGTTTCCGTGAGACGAGGATGACACGTGACAGCAGGTGCCCTGATGCAAACTGGCTCTGGCGTGACAGCACTAGTGGCAGCTGCTGTGGGTGTGCAGGGATGTTTGAATTCGGAGGAACGAATACAGAGTGCCTAACAGGTATTGTCTAAGTGACTGTGACATAATTTATGCTCCAACTGTGAAACTCCAATAAAGCCCATAAATCCAGGCCAGCGGCAAGGAAGCCCCAGACGCAGGGCCACTCCGCCCACTAAGTACACAGGCCTCAGTGAATTTATGGTGGCTTTGTCACTGACTCCTTTCTCCCATTCTGGAGATTAGTTCCTCTCTTTAATTCTACCCTGAAAAATGTGCAGGCTAAAACTGCCTCACAACCTTATCCATCATTAATCCTCAGATTAATTTCAGCATTTGGAAATGCTAAGATGCCAGAACTTAAAAAAAAATACAACTTTGCTGTCTGTTTTATTCATCACTGGCATCTTCGTCTCCAGAGATAAGTGCAACATTAATCATAAGTTCAGGGAAGCATTTTCCATGTTGATTTAAGTGGGTTTATGGGGGTCACTTATAAAAAAAGTATGAAACATTTGCTCATTATTCTGCATATAGTAAGTTGCTAAAAGGTTATTTTTCATTTTATGGTCTTGTAACTCAGGCCATAGTTTTAGTCCTTAATTAAAGAGTGATTAAGCAACACACAGCAGTTTCTCACTCACAGTAAAAATTGACGCAATTTACTTATACAAAATTGTTTTATAAATGCAAACAGTACAAAGGGAGGGCAAGAGAAAGGAAAATTTGACAATGCATTCTGCATGCCAAGTCTCATAGAACAAATCCTGAATGAATGTATGAAAGAAAATTCTCATGGAGACACAGGCTGTAGAATTCTGTGTTTTACACTGAGCAAAGTCAAGTCTCAGGATGACAGTTTTCTCTTTAGCAATCAAATTTGCAACTTGGTGATCACTGTCTGATGAATTACCTAAGTCACAGGGTCTCCAACAGGCTTCCCTGGTGGCTCAGACTGTAAAGAATTTGACTGCAATGTGGGAGACCCGGGTTTGATCTCTGGGTCGGGAAGATCCCCTGGAGAAGGAAATGGCAATTCCAGTATTCTTGCCTGGAGAGTCCCGTGGACAGAGGAGCCTGGTGGGCTACAGTCAGGGGGTTGCAAAGAACCAGACACAACTGAGCAACTAGCACACATCCAACAGGTATAGCCATTGGAGTAAAGATAATTCAATAAATATAATTGTACTAAAATAATTAAGTGTAAGCAATTATCACTAACAACTGATAAGGTTTCTCATTTCTAAAGAAGAGTACAGATAGGATTGCTGATTTTTAGGTATCAATTTAATTGAAAATTTATAGGAATAGGTTTAGGTTCAGCCTAAAAGAAATAGGATGAATTTCCTTGTCATCCGACTTTGGTTCCAGCACATCTTTCTCACAACCCTCACCGAGCCCTTCGTCAGAAGGATGCTCAATTCTGTCTCACCATCCATAAAACCAAGCAGGTCACAGGACTGCCATGAATCAGCACTAAGTAACCCCACCGAATGGTTTTCTGCAGGACACTGAGATCATGCTCCTACAGACTTGGAACCGGTGCTTCAGATCAATCAAGAGCTTGCAGCATCCCTGGTCAGACATGTTTCCTACATACTTGTGTTCCTGGAGATGCCTAACGAGATGCTCAGTGCAAAGCTACTGCTGAATAAATAGTTATGGGTGAAGAGGCCAATGCAGGGTTTTATGTCTATTTGGGTTTTGATCTTTGTTTTCTTTCCTCTCTACACTTAAGGGGAAAAAACTGTAAATATGTGATTAGAATAATCTGATACTTTAAAAAAAAAATCAATGGTTGAAATGACAGCAGGTAAGATTATCTATCGTGTAAACCTTTGCCACCGAAGTCATTTCTAGCCACAGTGAAAGACTGTTAGAAGCTGTGAGGGATATTTATTCTCGGACAAAAGCCCAAGCGACTCACAATTAGACTCTTTCTCTATCTGTGTAATTTTAATCTTAATTAATTTGCCTACCTATGGGGGAAAGAGGAACAAGCCACATTACAGTTTGTTCACATCAGGAAGACTGACATACTTTAATTCTACCTTCATTAGTGAAGCTATTTAGTCTGCTGCATCTGTGCTTTGAGAAAAACTCAAGAAAAACACAAAATATGGAGCAGGAGAGGGAGGCAGAATAACACACCAGATAAGAGCCAGAAAACTTAGGCTCAAATATGGCTCTGCTGTGTGACCTTGGGTGAATTACTTCACTTCTCTGTGGCTTCACAGTTCCTTAGTTGAAGATACGGATGACAATAATATTCGTTAACTCACAGGATGTTGTGGGGATTGAATGAGTGTATATATGAAGTGTCTAGATGTGCCTGGTACATAATAAATTACAGAGAAATACCCACAATTTTGGTACTGAGCTTCAGAGTTAAGTATAAATGATGGGGAGAACAAGTCACTTACCAAAAAATGGCAACAATTTCATGAATATGAGAACATTATATACCATAGAAACAACACAGGAGAGTGTCTTTCAACAACACATGTCAAAGAAAAAATATTTTACAAATCTGCAAGTACTGAATTTACTATTCTAAAATCAGACATACTGGTGGCATGTTGAAGAAAAAAAAAAATTCCAGGGAGAGTTCCAATAAACAGTGACTTAGCACAGTGATCTTTACTCTCCATTCATGTTAGAACATCTTGGGGAAAGCTGTCAGCTTCATACTGGGGGCCTAGATCTCTGCAATTTTGAGAAAATCTCTAGGTGGGGCTTCCCTGGTGGCTCAAATGGTAAAGAATCTGCCTGCAATGCAACAGACCTGGGTTCGATTCCTGGGTCAAGAAGACTCCCGAGGAGGGAATGGCAATCCACTCCAGTATTCTTGCCAGGAGAATTCCATGGACAGAGGAGCCTGGCAGGCTGTAGTCCATGAGGTCACAGACAGTTTGACATGACTGACCAGCTAACACTTTCACTTTTTTTCTAGGCAATTATGATGTCAAATGAAGACAGAGAGGATTCTTAGAGAATGAAGGGGAGCCAAAGATCAGATTCTGGAGTGGGAATGGATTTGGATAAGCTGCTCAGGCAGCTGGGACCACAGCAAATTTCATTGTTTCTTTCCCAGTACTCAGTGTTTCCTATTTCAGCTTGTTTTCCCCCCACATCTCTAACCAATGAACCCAGTGTTATAGTCTTTAAAACCTCTCATTTCCTCTCCAATTTGGGATGTTATTTTTAATTCTTATATATATATACTAAGCTGCACTGAAGATTTAATTATTTTAGACATATGTATACATGTCAGGCTGTTCCTAAACTACCTATTTTGTGACATTGATTTGTCTGCATCAGTATTAAGCTCGATTTCTAAGATGTATTTTAGTATCTGGCCAGCTAAATTCCCTAGCCTTCCTCTTCCTTTTCAAAATCTTTTCAAAATCTAGCTATTTTCCTGTTTGCTAACTGAGCCTTAAAACAATTTTAAATACCCTGTCAGGATGCCTATTGAAACAATACACTTTTAAGTTGTTTTGGAAACAATGTTTTCATCATCACATCCACCCATCAGAGAGTTCTTCTGCAGAGAGTGGTTGCTCAGCACTCTCAGGAGAGAGTAGTATGCTTACTGTTTAGGAGACTGCTGGCTGCCTGCTGACTTTTGGAGCTATTGTGAAAGGCACCTTGTAACTCGCTACTGTCGGCATAAGTGAGTTTTCTATTTCTATTTTCATATGGTTTAGCAATACTTGTAAAGGTTCTCTTTCAATAAATTTACATGTTGGTTTTGTGTGTTGCCTTAGGGGAAACTTCTATATGACATGTTGAATAATAAGACTATACCAGGAATTTTGGTTTTGTTCTGAGCTTTATTGCAGCTTTCTCTAGGATTTCCATTTTAACTTAGACGTTGCTGATGGCTTAAAATAGATGTAATTTATATTATTTTATGAAAAACTATTGGGATAGCCAGCCTCTAAAGACTCTTGGCCTCAGGTAGTCACATCTCTGTACAGTCAGTCTCCTCCCACACTGATTAAGGCTGATCTGTGCAACCAATAGGGATATTACAGAAATGATGTTTTGTTGACTTCTGGGCTAGTTCATAGAAAACAATGAGACTTTTGCCTGGTGATTTTTCTCCCTGATCACTCACCCAGAGGGAGTCCACTGCCATGCAGTAAGGACTCTCAGGCAGTGCTACAGTGGTCAGGAGTGGAGGCCTCCCATCCCACCAGCACTAACTCACTAGGCCTGGGTGTGGTCACCTTAGAGGCAGAGACTCTGGCTCACACTAGCCTTCAGATGACCGCAGTCCTGGCTGGCATCATGGGTGCAACCTCATGAAAGCCCTTGAACCAGAATCATGCAACTCAGCTGCTCTTGAATTCTTCACCCACAAAAACTTTGTGAAATAATAAATGCTTAATGATTTAAACTGCTAATTTGGGGTAATTTGTTATCCAGCAACAGTCAGCTAACATGCTTTCAAAAACTCATTGGAAAAGACCCTGATGTGGGAAAGATTTGAACACAAAAGAAGAAGAGGGTGGCAGAGGATGAGATGGTTGGATGGCATCACCAACTCAATGGACACGAATCTGAGCAAACTCTGGGAGACAGTGCACAACAGGGAAGCCTGAACTGCTGCAGTCCACGGGGTCACAAAGAGTCGGACGTGACTTAGTGACTGAACAACAACAATCTAAATCAGTAATGGTAACAACTACATTGAATATCTTTTCAATATCTACTGAGGTGTTTCATTTTTGTCTCATATTTTATCAATCAAATGTTTTATTTCATTGCTTGCCTACTATTGATTCTTTCTTTTCTTTCTAAATAAAATCTTTGTTGCCAAAATAATGGCAGATTATTATTCTAACACACAGTACTCTCTAATTTTATTTTCTAGTCATTTACTTGAAATTTTATTTATGCATTTTAACAAATGAGATTGGCCTACACCTTTCTTTTCATTAAAATAAGGATTATCTTGCTTTTATAAAATCATTTTTTTCTCTATACTGTTACTAGTTAAAGGGAATCACCTGTTTTTTGAAGGCTTAAAAGAGCTAGACCATGAAAACCTTTCAGCCCATGACCTCTGGTTATACTTTTTTCCATAACTCTCTCAAATCTCATCATAGCCAGTGGTCTATCCTGTTTATACTTGAATAAACTTTTAAGGTTTATGTGTTACAGAAAATGTTAACTAAACCACTCAGATTGCTGGCCTATATATCTATTTACTTTCAGTGTCATTTGTCTTATGGTTTTTAAAAAACTTCCTGAAATGAGAAATGAATGTGAAGAAACTGAATTCATGGGCAGAACTGAACATCCAATGGGAAGGTGGTCAAGAGTAGAAACCAGCCTCGGGAAATGGTTTAGCTGTCTTGCCCAGGTAAAAAAATGGATTCAACAAACAAATGAAAGGTTCAGAAGGAACTGGATCGGTGGGGTTCCTGGAAAGATGGGAAGCTAAACTAAGAAGGCACACTTATATATCTTGCTCACCACTCACTCCCCAAAAGAAACAAGCTTTTGTTACTGACAGTTGACGTAACTTATATGGACACATCAGGCTCCTGAGAGGAATTAGCTGTATGGATGCCAGCAAGCTTACCACTGTGGGGCACCAAATTAGGAGGAAAATGGAAAGTATTTTGGTTGTATCCCTTACAGGACGGGTGACCTCAGCCCTCATTCCTGTCCCACCAGCCTTCTGCTCACAGCTCAATCCTGGACAGCTTACACCACATTCACTCTTCCCACTAAGATCTCAGCTGACCTGAAATAAAGGTTTCTGCTTGGCCTGTGGAGTTTAGAGCTATTTGCATCCTGACTGGTTTGGACTGGCTGCACTTGGTCGTTTGCTCAGCACTTGCAGCTATGCTGAGAAAGGTTTTTGACAGAGTCATAGAGTTTCCCTCCCATTTATAACCATCCTGAGAAGCTCATCAAAGGAGAATCTCAGTTTAAACAGAAGTAGCCCTCCCCGCCCCTGGAACCCACCGCACTTGGCATTCAAGTTCCCAGGCTGACCCTGAAGCACCGACTCATTCCCCCAGGGACACAAAGACACAGCTGGCCTCTTACCAATCAACTTGATTAGTACCTTTCTGAGGAGCCCATCCTGAAGAGCCTGCCATTGCAAACCATGTCCAACAGTGTCTCTGCAGAAATGACTTCTCTTCCTGCAGGTCCAAAAAATCTGCTTAGGTTATCGGCTACTGACATCCTTCACTCTTTACTGAACAAGTCCTTGTGGCTGAGATCACTGGCATGTTCAAGCAGCAGAGAAGCCAGGCAGGAGGACTGTGAGGTGTTTGGACAGAACCGGGAGCATGGACTTGGACTCAGATTCTGTCTCTACTGCTCACCAGTCAACAAGTGTCCTTGGGGAGTTTATGTCCTCTCTCTCATCCTGAGTTTCCATGACTATAAAGTGCCATGATGATGATAATACTTATCTCCCAGGGTTGCTTTTTCTTTTTTTTTAATATAAAATGACACACTCGAAAGTGATTTTAGAAATCATAAAACATCAGAGGATAACTACTCCTCAGCTTCTGTTCTTGCAGAGGAAGATGGAAACATTACGTGCCTTTGTTTATGTGCCATGTTCACAGATTCTGCTCCCTGGAGAGAGTTCTAGACATGCCTTATGTTTGGCTACAGCACCACAGATCTAATAGATGAGTTTGTGTTTTTATCCTCTTTCTTGGATGTGGGCCTGAAGTCTTGCCCAGGGCATGGCTGATTCAGCCACAGAATGTCTTCTAATTAATTCTTCATCTCTGGGGTGGTTATGTTCTCTTTCTCATTTTTACTTTAGTTTGCTTTGTGTTCATGCTTTGCTATATTTTATTAAGTTTTCTAGAAATTTTATTTTAATAAAATTAAAAATAATCAGCTTTGGTTCCATGTATTTTACTTTCAGTTTTTTGCTAATTTTTCCAGCTTTAATTTTTTTTCTTCCCTGTGTTTTTAAAATGATTTGAATGTTTAATTATTTTCCTCCAAAGGCATTTAGTCTTTCCTAAACTAATAAATAATCTTAAAATCACAATTAAACATAGGATACTTATATTTGCAAATAATTGTTCTTTCCTGTTATAGTCATAAGACATGACATATGTAATAATATCCCTGTTGTCTTATGGGAAATCTATAGGATATTAAAAAGTGAGTTCCACAATGATCTTTAGCAAGAAAGATCACTGCTTAAATTTGTTTTCTGTCCAGTACTAAGTTTTTCTGGGGGACTATAAAACAGTATCTTGACAAACTGCAGCTATCATCCCTTTCCTTTTTTTCTGTGTCAGGTCACTCTTCACTGTTGAATTTGCATTCTCCAGCCCATGCATGACACTTAGAATAGCAAATACAGTTAGCCCTCCCTATCTTAAGGTTCTGCATCTGTGGATTCAATCAACTGTGGACTGGGATTCTTTTTTTTTTAGTTCTAGAAAGTTCCAAAAAAACCAAAATTTGAATTTGCCACACACTGGTGATAACTTACATAGCATTTACATTATATTAGGTATTATAAGTCATCTAGAGATGATTTAAAGTATACGGGAGGATGTTTGTACGTTATATGCAAGTACTACGCCACTAGCCACGTGAACATCCATGGACTTTGGTATCTGTGGGTTTCCTGAAACCAATCCCACAAGGATACTGAGGGTCAACTATGCAGTTCAAATACAAACTGCCAGAAAAGTGAGAAAAGGTGCTAATTCTCATTATTAGTAGGAAAATGTGAAGGTAGACTGTTTTCGTTAGCAACTTTGGATTAACTTCCTTTGATTCTGTTACCAACAGATGACAGATGAAAATGTTAATCCATTTGGCTGAATTTGTACCTCTCAGTTATAAGGTGAAGGATATGCCTCCTTGTGCCATCTGTTTCATCATCAAAAAGCAATACAGATATTGGGGAGTACAGAGTACAAACTATTGCATGTAAGATAAACTATAGGGATGTACTGTACAATACGGGGAATATAGCTAATATTTTATAATAACTGTAAATATTTTGTAACCTTTAAAGCTGTATTAAAAAATAAAAATTTTTAAAAAGAGAAAAATATATATGGTCCTCAAGGAGGCAGAAAGTGTCATTTCTGCAAGGTTGCTCTGTTCTCTGTGTAATGTACTCACATTACAACAACAAGGCTTTTGGCTGCAGCACAAACAGAACTTACCACATGTCTTACACTCCTGATTCTGTTTTCTAAGACAGCTTCTGGCTGTTTAGCTACACATGAACACAAACAAGAAATGGGATAGTGTTCTGCCCTAGTTTAACCACATCCACCACATTAAAGAGAATAATTAGCTAGAATTATTAGCTGTCCAGTGAATTTTCTAAATTTCTTATAGAATCAGCAGTAATGAGGCAAGGCATTGCTGCCTCTCTGCCAAGGCAAACCTTTCACTGCTGCTGCTCCCCAGGAACCCTATTTCCGGGGTCTTCTGAGAGTTAGAAACAGGCCCTCCTGGTCCAAAATATTTCTTCCACTGACCTGCAAATATGCCTGGAGGCCTGAACTGAATGTAGACCTTACGGTATCTGAAAGGAGTAACAAATGAGCTAGAATATTAGCTGGAGTTAATGGATCGCTCCTTTCTCCTTAAGGGCTTCCCTGGTGGCTCAGTGGTAAAGAACCCGCCTGTCAATGCAGGAGATGCAGGTTCCATCCCTGGGTCAGGAAGATCCCCAGGAGAAGGGAATGGCAACCCACTCCAGTATTCTTGCCTGGAGCATCCCATGGACAGAGAAGCCTGGGGGGGCTACAGTCCGTGGGGTCACAAAGAGTCGGATACGACTGAGCAACTGAACAACAACAATTCCTTTCACCTTGGCAGAAGAGATGAGATTCAAAAGATTTTCAGGGCAGAAGTCGGCAAGCTCTGGAGCTTGGAGCAACTTGGGGTCAGGCCTGAAAGCTGTTTAACCATTGAGTTTACTAATCAAATGTTGCCCATCTATTGCGTGCCAGAACTCTGTCAGGTGATGGGGTTACATCATTAAGTGTCATCAGGGGCCATGTCAGTAGCTTTGGTGATGGAGGGAGATGACACAGCTAACCAGCCACTCTGAAAAGTGTATGGGTTGAGAAGCGTGCCCCTGCACGCCCCTGCATTTGTGCCCGAGGGCACCTGGTCAGGCTAGGGAGAGACTGTTTCTGAACAATCACCTCTTCCATCAGCAGGTGGTTTCTGGCTGTTGAATCCCCAGCCCAAGTCCCAGCAGTGCCTCTCTGTACTTTTTGCTCACTCGCTTACCCTCAGCCAGAAACATCTATCCTAGAGCATCAGGACTGTACCTTTCTTCTTACCTCTGGGTTATTCACAAGAATATTCAATTGAAAAAAATCTATCAGAAACACTTTCTAGCAAGCTCACCACAAAATGGTGCTAATTCTTCCCAAAACTTCATGAAGCAAAGCACTATGATATCACCTTAATTAAAAATAAATTCTAATGAGATACTTAATGCAGATGCAGAAGTAACTCTTGGTGAAATTCACTCCAGGCTTTGAAATTAATTCCAAGGCCCACTGGCATTTATCTTTGATTTAGAAAGGGGAAAATTGCTTTCCTTTTTCTTCTTTAAAATTTATGTAACTATTACAGAGGAGAAATTAGAGTGCATGAAATATAAAAATTGAATTATAATCCAGTGCAGCACATTTCCTTTTCCAGAAAGTCAAATGTCATCTGCCTATGAGCTGATGAGCCTCCATTGGGATCCTTAGACTTTTTTTTCCTTTCTACCTATAGTCTTCAAATTAAATTTTCATCATTTAAGGAACTCTAGTTGTTTTCCTTTAAAGCAGGCTATGCCAAAACATAATCAGGTTCTCTGAGAAATAAGTAGGTTACATGAATATATTGCCAAGATAGGATTAGGTGCTCATCAAGAAATGGATGGAAATTACTGGGAAAATACAATTCAGGCATTTGATGATGGTGATGAAAACCCAATATTACCTAAAGTGGACCATGAACCATTGGGTTTAGAAATTAGGAGGCCACTGGTGACTTTTCTAAGTGTAATAAAAGCATCTTTCTTTGATAGGATCATCTGAACCTTAAGTGCACTTTTACATCAATTTTAATTGTTTCTTATTGCAATTGGTGTTTTTAAAATATGTATACAAAAAGGCTTGGCTCACTATATTCTAAAGCTATGAGAGAGAAGACTCAGTGAAGTTTGGTTTCTGTCTTCACATTGTTCAAAGTTTATTTTCTAGCCTGGCCTATAAAATTAGATTAAAATAATTAACTTCTGTTAATTATTTAATAATAATTTTAATCTGTTTCCTATGATAGAGATTTTATTCACCATCTGCTAAGGTGTGTCCAAGAGAAACAGATTTTATTCAGTATTATTCCAATAGGGGAGAGAAGCTTCAAGAAAGCTTGAGTTTAAATCCAAATACAGCAAAAACAGCTGGGGATTTGTAGCCAGGCAGAATGGCGGGGGGGGGGGGGGGGGGGGGGGGGGGGCCGTGGGTAGAGAATGACTAAGAGGCAAGAGTAGGGGGATTCTTGCTAAACTGGTCAAACAAGATTCTTGCTGAAGGAAGCCATCATCAGTGGTGTGGAGTGAGGAATTTAATCAGATATCAAACATGTGGAGACTCTAGCTAAGCAAACTTAGCAGTATTTTTGCTAAAACTGGACTTGGTAGGCCAAAGACAGAGACCAAGGAGGAAGCCTAGTTAAAAAGGAGCTCAGAGGAGCCTGCCTTAAAGTTTGGTCAAGGAGAGAGTCTGTAGGGTGGTAAGTAAATATCCTCTTCCTGGCCCACTGCAGTCAATTGATGGTGGTTGCCTAGGAGCACTTCAGAAGAATACTGGCGTTTTCCCTGGGTCTGAAGTCAATTAGCCTGGTGCTTTCCAATTGTGGTGCTGGAGAAGACTTTTGAGAGCTCCTTGGACGGCAGGGAGATCAAACCAGTCAACCTTAAAGAAAAATCAACCCTGAATACTCATTGGAAGGACTGAAGCTGAAGCTCCAATACTTTGGCCACCTGATACGAAGAGTCAACTCATTGGAAAAGACCCTGATGCTGGGAAACATTGAGGGCAGGAGAAGGGTTCGACAGAGGATGAGATGGTTGGATGGCATCACCAATTCAATGCACATGAACTTGGGCAAACTCCAGGAGATGGTGAGGGACAGGAAAGCCTGGTGTGCTGCAGTCCATGGGGTCCCAAGGAGTTGGACACGACTGAGTGACTGAACAACAGCAGCAAACGCTGATACAGAGGGGAGGCTGTGTTGTAGCCACGCATTCTGGGAAACAAACTCACTCAGAAGGACAATGCAGGTAGTGGAGTGCAGTTTATTACATGGTCAGGCCCAAGGCAGAGTCTTCTCTTAGCCAAGGACCCTGACCAGCATTTGTGAAAATCTTTTATACCCCATGTGTACCTGTCCGAACTCACCACCCCGAGTTCCTTGAGACTTACATAAACAAAGGAAGGGTAAATACAATCACAATAATCTCATCATTCATGTGTTATGTGTTCAAACAGTTAAACAAGTGGCCAATAATCAATAAGCCTGAGGTTACACTCTGATAGGTACAGAAAAATTTAGTGTATGTTTTCTCTTAGGCGATGAGTAACCTGGATACGATCTTCAAGGTTCCCCTGTCCGGAGGGGGTCTTATCCTTTTATTGTTGTTTTCATAGGCACTAAGCACCGAGTTTAGAGTCCACTAGAGAGGTGGCCGAGCATGATCAGCATGAACAGGCCTAAGATGGAGTCCAGGCCCTATGAATTCCCTCTTCAGCTGCAGCGCACACAATCCATATGGGTGGACTTCTGCTTCAAAAGAACATCAAATCTTTCATTCTAAAAGGGGCCACTGCTCACAAAGACTGGTTCTCCTTGTCCAGTGTTTCTCAAACCTGAGTGACAGTCAGAATCACCTGGAGTCCTGTTATTCAGGGAAGGCTGGGCCAGCCCCCAAGGCTTCTGCTCCAGGAGGTCTGGGGGTGGGGCCCAAGATTCCACATCACTAGGAAATTCCAGGTGATGGTGATGCTGTTGCTTTGGGGAACCACTGCGCAGGGGCCTTTCTCCGCCTCAGCACCTCTCCTTGAACAAGCTGCTTGGAGTCAGCCCAAGGGCACCCATCTCTCCAGATACAACCCCCACCCACTAACTGCCCAGTGAGCGAGAGCAAGGTGTGTGCAGACACAAGCATTCGGGAGGTGGTGACTGGCAAGGGTATCTTTGCTAACAAACCATCCACTCCCTTTACTGGACAGGAAACAATGTGTGAAGCAGAAGTGGGTAGACATCTCCATGGAGTGCAGGGGGCTGTGTACCAACTATTCTTCAAGTATTTTGCAGAAATGAGGTAGGTATGCTAATGTCAGGGGAAAATATGTGCCACATTGAAACAAACATGTGCCACATTCCTAGGGTGGAGCCAGCCAGCCCTACTGCCTGCGGACTAGGCTGCGTCCCTCCAGGAGGTCAGTTCTCTTGAAGCGGAGGTGAGTTTAGAGCTGAGCTCTGTGGGGGAATTTTCCTAACCTTCTCCCTCACACATGGCCCACTGGGTCATTTATAGTTCGAATCGTCTGTTGTTAGTCACAGAAATAAAACTGGGATAAAGTCAAGCTGTCTCAGTTAACCCCTATGCCACATGTGTGGATATTTTAAGCTCATTCTGTTAAGCAGCCTTGAATTCTTATCCTAGAGCAATTTCTACCATATCTATTTGATAATAAGATTTGAACCCTGGATTATACTTCATAATCTAAAAGGCCACGGATTCATCCAAGGAGCTTTTATTATGAACCAGGCTTCAAAGACAGCTTTCACCTATTCTCTCCTTTCAAAATTCTTCCAAGGTATATATTAGAGCTTTTATTTATCTCCATGTGTCTTAATTGCACTTTCTTTTTATCCTCTCTGCTGTATTTTGGTTGATATTATACTTCTCTATAAATTTACTATTTTTCACTGTCTATATGTCTATTTTTCTTTGAGCTTTTGTGTTCCAATGGCCATATGTTTAGTTTTAAAACTATCTTTTTGGTTCTGTCAAAGATTTGCTCTTTTTTTTCATGCTGTCAGTGTCTTATCCCATTTCTGTCTTTAAACATCTTAGGTTTGTTTTAAATTCCCTTTGATACGGTGCTATTGCCTTCCAGTCTTGGTAAAGCATATCTTCCAGCAATCTCTATATTCCTGATTCTCTTTGTTTTGCTTTCTTGTGTCACACTGTATTACTTTTTACTGTGTGAGTCTCTTCCTTGGGCTATTTTCCGAGGGAATCCCCTGTGTGCTGGTTATGGCTTCATCCTTAAAGAGTGTTTTGTGTTTCCTGTGTTGGGAGCACAGTGCGCTCACTTCGGCCAGATCTCTTGTGTTAGGTTCTTAACCTGGTGTCCTTCCTATGTGAATGCAGACTTCACACTGATGTGCAGTGCAGGAGTGGGGTTCAGAATTCTCATGAGTGGTTATTTTTCTCCTGACCTCCTCCGGGAAGGCAAACTCCCTTTAACCTTCCTACACACACAGCAAGTTACAGGGAGTGATGGGGACACATACCCTGGGCTCAGAATTCACTCCCCACCGGCCCTCATCCCCACACATGGAATCAGTTCTCTGGCTTCAGTTTCCACTTACCTTTCTGACCTGGAGTTTCCTGTTCATTTCTAGGTTTTGAGCTGAGTGATGTATTACAAAAAATTTTTTTTTGGATCATATTCAGCATTTTTACGTTCTAAAGGGTTAAAAAGATGTTTTCTTTTTTCATCAGTGCATCAGTTCTGTCAACTTTACTGACCTCCAAGACCTGAAGTACTGGATCATCATCCATGTCATCCCTAATAAGGTTTGCTTCACTTAATATAAGGTGCAAAAATCCTGACACTAATGTTTCCTTCTTTTTGATTGTCTCTTCCACTTTCTCTCTTTTGCATTCTGTCCATATCACCCCAGCTGGAGAGCCTTCCCTGGTATGTGTCTTTTAGTGGGGAGAATGATTTTCATTTCAATCTGTCTGATAAAGGATTCTCCACTGGGCCAAACACATTTTCTGCCCTATTTAATATCACATCTTTCCTGGCAGCAGCAGCTCAGAGTTTTTTAACTTTTCATCCTTTCACATCCAATATGTGGTAATGAGACTTCCACATACTTTATCTCATTTGACCCTCTTAAAGTCCTACATAGTTACTATTATCTTAATTTCATAGCTTGGAAAACTGGGCTTCAGGGGATAATTAAGTTGTCCAAGGTTGGTAACTAACAAAGTTCCCCTTTCTCCACTGAGGAGGAACCCTACCTAGAAGGACAGCTTGCAGGGAGCTTTCCCAGCCCTACTCTTCTTCTGCTATTGTTGTTGTTCAATCACTCAGTCGTGTCCGACTCTTTGTGACTCCATGGACTACAGCATACAGGGCTTCCCTGTCCTTCACCATCTCTGAGAGCTTGCTCAAACTCATGTGCATTGAGTCAAGGATGCTATCCAACCATTTCATCCTCTGTCACCCACTTCTCCTCTTGCCATCAATCTTTCCCAGCATCAGGGTCTTTTCCAATGAGTCAGCTCTTTGCATCAGGTGGGCAAAGTATTGGAAGTTCAGCTTCAGCATCAGTTCTTCCAATGAATCTTCAGGATTGATTTCTTTTAGGATTGACTGGTTGAATCTCCTTGCAGTCCAAAGTCCTCTCAAGAGTCTTCTCCAACACCACAGTTCAAAAGCATCAATTCTTCAGCGTTTAGCCTTCTTTGCTCACATCCGTATATGACTACTGGAAACACCATAGCTTTGACTATACAGTCGACTAAAGACCAAAAAGTGGAATACTCCTCCCACTCATTAGCCTATGAAATTACCCAGCCAGTGAAAACTAACTACACCATATTTTGAGGTTACTCTCGACTTCTGTAATGGCCCACATTCTGTCTGCGGAGTGCATTTCTCTCTAAACAAATTCACTTCTTTGTTGTTTAGTTGCTAAGTTGTGTCCAACTCTTTTGTGACCCCATGGACTGCTTTTTAATACGTTTTTTCTGTCACAAGCTTTTCCTCGACGTGTAAGTGTACAGGGCTCCTCTCGGCCAGAGAACTTCTATTTGTAAACCTGCTCAGAGAAGCCTCTGTATGATTGTGCTCTTTGTTTTGCATATCTGAAGTAACACCAGAATTCCCTGCAGATGATTATGATAAAAAAATGATTCCGAGAAATGCATTCATTTGCTCTCTGGAAAGCTGTGTGTCGCAGTTTTAAGCTTCTTGGATTTATTGTCTGAAATTTCTAAGCTTTATATTTTGGCACTGACTGCTATAAAATTATAGAAAATGGCTTTAAAGACTCAATATATTTACACAAAGATGTGTTAGTGTGATAATTCTGTATCAAGGAATATTACATATTTTAATCCTCAGAAATTCAATTGGTATACTGATGCATCAAGGAATATTACATATTTTAATCCTCAGAAATTCAACTGATATACTGATGTAGAATTCATAAAATTGAAATCGCTTTGGCTCTGATCTTCATAAAGAAAGTGTTGTGATGCCTTTAAAAAAACAGCATTAATTCCTATCTTGAGACCTCAGTTCTCCTTATCATCTTTGTCCCTCTCACCCTGAAATAAGTGATCCTGGAAATGACCCAATGTTGTGTTCCTTCTATCTTGTTTGTCTTGTGGAGTTAATAACCAAGGAGCTACAGGCAGCCTTGGGGGGCAGCTCCCATTTCTTTCTGGTGTTCTCAGGGTGCCTTATGAGGGTACTCCTCTGTCCTCTCCTTCCTTATTTTTTACACAGAAAAGGGAACTTCAAGGTATTTTCACCCTCCCTGCATTGTTTTGTGGCTTCAATAATATGAAAACTAGAATTTTCATAACATGAGGCAGCAGGGGTTTTTATTTTAAGGAGACAGAAGAAAAAAGAGGAAAAACACATAAACTGACAGTTAAACCCACAGCATCCAGAAACCTTCGATTTTATGGTTTTCACCTCTGGGTCTTAATGTACAAAGATGTTTTTGACACTTCAGAAGGGTTTGATATTTCACAGTTACCGGTAGATTTCTGCAAACTGTTTTGTTCTATTACTTTATTCAATGTCAGTCTTCCTATCTGCAAGTTCAGTTAGAGCTACACGTTAACATTTTTTAGATCTTGAGAGCACTCATTGTTACAGACTGAATGTTTGTGTCCCCCACCCCCACTTCATGTTTGAAACCCAATCCCTGATGTAATAATAGTGTTTGGAGGTGGGACCTTTGAGAGATGAACTTTCCAGGTCATGAGGGTAGAGTTCTCACTAATGGGATTAGTGCCCTAATGAAAGAAGCCACAGAGCACTCCCTTGCCCCTTCTGCCAGGTGGTGGTAGTATTCAGTTGCTAAGTCATGTCCAACTCTTTACGACCCCATGGTCTGCAGCACACCAGGCTTCCCTGTCCTTCACTATCTCCTGGAGTGTGCTCAGACTCATGTCCATTGAGTTGGTGATGCCATCCAACCATCTCATTTTCTGCTAGGTGAGAACACAACAAAAGACAGTGGCTATGAACTAGACCTGGGGGTCTGTCTATAAGCAGACTCTCACCAGACACCTAATCTGCTAGTGAAACAAGAGGGAAGCCAGCAGAGCACAAACTGTAAAAGAATGATACAGACTGAGGACATGACATAAATTGATTAGAACCAAACAGGTCCAAGATGGCAGATGAGTTGACTTCGGTACATGCTCACTGTATCACATCAGCTAAATGACACACCCACAAGCACCATGACAGTTTCAAGGTCGACTAAAGACCAAAAATGGGTGGTAGCCCAATTCCTGAAAGTTCCCTTCCCCGAAATAGTTGGAATACTTCTCCCACTCATTAGCCTATGAAATTACCCAGCCAGTGAAAACTAACTACACCATATTTTGAGGTTACTCTTGACTTCTGTAATGGCCCACATTCTGTCTGCGGAGTGCATTTCTCTCTAAACAAATTCACTTCTTTGTTGTTTAGTTGCTAAGTTGTGTCCAACTCTTTTGTGACCCCATGGACTGTAACCCACCAGGTTCCTCTGTCTGT
Source organism: Okapia johnstoni (assembly GCA_024291935.2). Lineage (NCBI taxonomy): Eukaryota > Metazoa > Chordata > Mammalia > Artiodactyla > Giraffidae > Okapia > Okapia johnstoni. The sequence continues at coordinate 67,684,175 of CM044321.1, read as the reverse complement.
AGGATTATTCAGGCAAGAATGCTGGAGTGAGTTGCTATTTCCTCCTCCAGGGGATCTTCGCAACCCAGGGATTGAACCCAGGTCTCCTGCATTGCACGTGGATTCTTTACTGCAGAGCCCCCAGGGAAACCACTTCTTACTTATCACTTTGTTTCTCACTGAATTCTTTCTGAGATGAGACGTCAAGAACCTGAGCTTCATTAAGTCCTGAGACCAGGTGTGTGACCTCGGTTAGAAGACCATGTGTTCAAGTCCCAGGCTGGGGCGCACAGTTTCAGCTTCACCTTGACTTTGCAATTTTGCATTTCCCAGCCTTCTGAATTGTGGGAAATAAATTTCTTTTGTTTACAAGCCACTCAGTCTATAGTCCTTTTGGTATGGCAGCACAAATGGATAAAGACACACCCTGCTGCTCTAGGGAATTCAAATCTTACACAAGCAAAAAATTTCACCTAAATACCACTGACTAGATAAAGAAAAGAAACAGATGATGACCTTTAATTATTGCCTTCAGACGATGTTCAGCAACACTGGCCCACTCATTGTGCTGTAAAACGTTCTTAGGGGAGGGGGACTGTCTCCGCACTGTATGCTTACTCTGGTTAGTAAGATCGATTTATATGTACGTCTGTGTATATTGTGCTACGCTCCCCAATTCCTTCTGTAAGCTTCTATTTCATTTTGTCAGTTCCAGAATATGTGTTCTCAAGAAAGGAAATTTGGGACGCCTGGTTTTTGCTCTGCATTTATTTTCTTACTATTAACCATTGGTGATTCTCCCTCTATGAATTTACTGAAAACATTGGGTAACACATTTGTATAGTATTGCTGAGAGAATTAAAATAATCCTCCAGAGGAAACATCTGACACACACACAAACATCTTAAGCCTCATTTGTAACAAGAAAAATAATTCCTTGAAAAAAAGTGAGGAAAGCACACAAAAATAGCTTTTTGGACTCTGCCCAAGACAAATCAAACAAGAGAGATTAACTGTAAAGGCGTTTTATGGTTTCTGTATTAGAAAGGAAGAAATGGCCAGGTCAGTAGTGGTCCTCATTTTTGCAGGAACATACAGGAAGCAGTGACTTGCTCTGATTTTCTAGTTGTCTTTCCAAGTATTTTTTCTAGTGAATTCTCAGTAATTCACATGACTTCCGGCCCTCCCATTCTGCTCAATAGACAGCACACAGCCAGAATGAGTGTGGAGTCAGGTCAGTAAATCTGTGGTGGGCCGGGTCTTCAGTCCACGACCTTTAAATCATGCTCTGACTGATCTACAACCAGGGAGCTTGGCTTTTGCCATTTCCAAATATAGAGTATTGATTTCATAACCAATACCTCAGCAGTTAATCAAGAAATGATTATTTATGGAGCACCTTTAATTTGTTTTTCACCACTTGGGCCTGAGCAAGAGTATCCTTTATCTGTCCTCACATAGCTGAGGCTAATCTGACTGGAGAGGTGCGTTGGTCAATATGCATTAGACACGAAGCAAAGAGACAGCTGTGCAAACCAACATCAATACAATCAATGTCATAGAGAGGAAACTGTCTTTGGGGTTCACAGACAAGGGAGATCTAGGGGAATAGAGACTATCTAGGAAGGCTTCAGTCATGAAAGAGGTTCAATGAGCCAGGGGCAAAGAGAGATGCATTATTGGCCAGCCAAAACAAGTAAAAATATGCTGAGGCAAGATCTGTGGTGTGTGGTAGTAAAAACACAGCCTACTTAGAGAAAATAAGACTGAGGAGAAGTGTGGGCTATCCTACACCTTCACCCTCACGCACTGACACACATCTCCACACAACTTAAGTTCAGCCATTTTTGGCTACTTGCCATTATCTTTATCCATTTATTTATTCATCTTCTCATTCAATCACTCGGGGAGTGTTTATAGAATGTTCACCTTATGCTGATATTATACCAGTCACTATGGGAGCAAGGGTGAGCAAGGGGTCATTCTATCATGTTGGTTACAATCATGGGTTTTGTAGTAAAATAGACTTGATAAAGGTCTGGTTCTACCAATTATCACCTGAAGAAATTATTTAATCTCTCAAAGCATCAATTTTGTCATCAGGAAGTACGAATACCTTCTGTGATTTTTTAAAGACTTTTTTTTAATGAGAACCATTTTTTAAATCTTTATTGAATTTATTACAATATTGTTTCTGTTTTATGTTTGGGTTTTTTGGCAGAGAAGCATGGGGATCTTAGCTCCCTGACCACGGCTGGAACCTCACCCCCTGCATCAGAAGGCAAATCCTTGACCAGTGGATTGCCAGGGAAGTTCCCCTTATGTGGTTTTATATTTAGTATGTTTTTGCCTAGCCTTCCTTTCTCCTTATCAAATTTCCTTTAGAACTGCAGACCAAGATGGTGATAAGGAGAATTCTGAACTTCCCTCATCCCTCAGATAAACTAAATGTATGGCTAATAGGCTGTAACCTCCTTTCAGAGAAATTCAGAAACTACTTTGGTGACGCCTATGCACTGGACCTAGCACAGAGACAAACAACTGGTAGGGGATCCCCAACTTCCAGCTTCCCCTTGAGGAGCACAGGGTTTGGACCACATGTCTCTTACCCCCACTTTTAAGGCTCCCACCCAAGGGACAGGACCCAAAAAAACCTAGCTCTGAAAGCCAACAGAGCTTGTGTTCAGGAGATCCACAGAACTTATGCAGTGAAGCGGAAGTTCTCATCTCATCTTCTGCCCACCAGATGAGATGGTTGGATAGCATCACCGATTCAATGGACATGAACTTGGGCAAACTCTGCGAGTAGTGAGGGACAGGGAGGTCTGGTGTGCTGCAGTTCATGAGTCGGTGCAGAGTCAGATATGACTTAACAACTGAACAACAACAACAAAAAAGCAGCCTTAGTGAGGGCGCAAGCATTCACCCTGGTTATTCCTGCCAGGGCTCAGTGCACAGGAAGTTGGCCGAAAAGTCCATCTCTCAGTCTCCCCTGGCAGAGTCAGCCTGCCTATGTTACATGCTGTTTTGCTAATTAGTGCCCATCCATCTGCTAGCAAAAATTCTCCCTGGCTCCCAGAAGGTCTGGTGAACATTTCCCTTGCCTTCTCTCTTGGGCTTGCTCTAACAATAAAATCAGGTCACCAGCAACTCTCTTGAAGGAGCTTGTCCAGGTATCAGTTCAGTTCAGTTCAGTAGCTCAGTTGTGTCCAAATCTTTGTGACTCCATGAACCGCAGCACGCCAGGCTTCTCTGTCCATCACCAACTCCTGGACCTTACTAAAACTCATGTCCATCGTGTCGGTGATGCCATCCAACCGTCTCATCCTCTGTCATCCCCTTCTCCTCCTGCTTTCAATGTTTCCCAGCATCATCAGGGTCTTTTCCAAAGAGTAAGTTCTTCGCATCAGGTGGCCAGAGTATTGGAGTTTCTGCTTCAACGTCAGTCCTTCCAATGAATATTCAGGACTGATTTCCTTTAGGATGGACTGGTTGGATCTCCTTGCAGTCCAAGGGACTCTCAAGAATCTTTTCCAACACTACAGTTCAAAAGCGTCAATTCTTTGGCGCTCAGCTTTCTTTATAGTCCAACTCTCACATCCATACATGACTACTGGAAAAACCATAGCTAAGACTAGACAGACCTTTGTTGGCAAAGTAATGTCTCTGCTTTTTAATATGCTGTCTAGGTTGGTCATAGCTTTTCTTCCAAAGAGAAAGTGTCTTTTAATTTCATGGCTACAGTCACCATCTACAGTGATTTTGGAGCCCCCCAAAATAAAGCCTGTCACTGTTTCCATTTTTTCCCCATCTATTTGCCACAAAGTGATGGGACTGGATGCCATGATGTTAGTTTTCTGAATGATGAGCTCTAAGCCAACTTTTTCACTCTCCTCTTTCACTTTCATCAAGAGCCTCTTTAGTTCTTCTTCACTTTCTGCCATAAGAGTGGTGTCATCTGCATATCTGAGATTATTGATACTTCTTCCAGCAATCTTAACGTCAGCTTGTGTTTCATCCAGCCCAGCATCACATGATATACTCTGCATATAAGTTAAATAAGCAGGGTGACAATATACAGCCTTGAAGTACTCCTTTCTCAATTTGGAACCAGTCTGTTGTTCCATGTACAGTTCTATCTGTTGCTTCTAGACCTGCATACAGATTTCTCAGGAGGCAGGTCAGGTGGTCTGGTATTCCCATCTCTTGAAGAATTTTCCACAATTTATTGTGATCCACACAGTTAAAGGCTTTGGCATAGTCGATAAAGCAGAAGGAGATGTTTTTCTGGAACTGTCTTGCTTTTTTGATGATCCAATGGATGTTGGCAATTTGATCTCTGGTTCCTCTACCTTTTCTAAATCCAGCTTGAACATCTGGAACTTCATGGTTCACCTACTATTGAAGCCTAGCTTGGAGAATTTTGAGAATTACTGGGCTAGCGGGTAAGATGAGTGCAATTGTATGGTAGTTTGAACATTCTTTGGCATTGCCTTTCTTTGGGATTGGAATGAAAACTGACCTTTCCCAGTTCTGTGACCACTGCTGAGTTTTCTTAATTTGCTGGCATATTGAGTGTAGCACTTTCACAGCATGGTCTTTTAGGATTTGAAATAGCTCAGCTGGAATTCCATCATCTCCACTAGCTTTGTTCGTAGTGATGCTTCCTAAGGCCACTTAACTTCACATTCCAGGATGTCTGGCTCTAGGTAAGTGATCACACCATCGTGATTATCTGGGTCATGAAGATCTTTTTTGTGTAGTTCTTCTGTGTATTCTTGCCACCTCTTCTTAATATCTTCTGCTTCTGTTATATCATATCATTTCTGTCCTTTATTGTGCCCATCTTTGCATGAAATGGTCCCTTGGCCATTCTAGTCTTTCCCATTCTATTGCTTTCCTCTATTTCTTTGCATTGATCACTGAGGAAGGCTTTCTTATCTCTCCTTGCTATTCTTTGGAACTCTGCATTCAAATGGGTATATCTTTCCTTTTCTCCTTTGCCTTTCATTTCTCTTCTTTTCACAGCTGGTCTCCTTGGACAACCATTTTGCCTTTTTGCATGTCTTCTCCTTGGGGATGGTCTTTATCACTGCCTCCTATACAATGTCATGAACCTCTGTCTATAGGTCTTCAGGCACTCTATCAGATCTAGTCCCTTGAATCTATTTGTCACTTCCACTGTATAATCATAAGGGATTTGATTTAGGTCATACCTGAATGGTCTAGTGGTTTTCCCTAATTTCTTCAGTTTAAGTCCAGACATAGGTGATGAGAAACTGAAATAGAAAGATGAAAAGGAATGATGGGAAGAAGAGAAAATGGCTGGAAGGGGGAGTTGCCCAGCTGTAAGGAAGGTAGGTAGAGACTAAGGCAGTGAGTACTGAGAATGAGACAAGAGACACTAGCAGGCATGGGGCAAACACAGGCAGCACATAAGCTCCTGTCTGGCTATAGAGACCTTAACTGATGTAAGTCTCTCCATGTGAAGTCATGGAGAGAAGCAAAGCCTATGTGACCAATACAATAGACTGAGGCAATGTACAGTAAATAGACAGTGGGAAAGTCACCCACAGAGCACCTGTCATGCATGCTAGGAGGCAGTACCAGTGATGCAGCTCATTGGGTATCACTGTTCTCACAGAATCCATGTAGTTGTTCTACAGAATCTTGTGCTATATTTTGCTCCATATTTATTTACTTTAATCCAGCTTTTTGTTATGGAAAGCTCTGACCTTTTCCTGGGATTCCCAGGTAGAGCTACTGATAAAGAACCCCAGTGCCAATGCAGGAGACCTAAGAGACGTGGGTTTGATCCCTGGGTCAGGAAGCTCCCCTGGAGAAGGAAATGGCAACCTACTCAAGTGTTCTTGCCTGGAGAATCCCATGGACAGAGGAGCCGGGTGGGCTACAGTCCATGGGGTCACAGAGTCAGACACGACTGAAGCTATTTGGCATGCCCACGCATGCTGATCTTTTCCAGGTAATTTGGTTGATGGGATAGCTCTTCTCTGACTTTGGCTGGACCTACCTAATATGGGAGGTCTCAATATCTAGGGCTCCAGGGGTAGATATCATATATCTAATGCCCTTTGTATTTAGAGTCAGATCAAAGCTTGACTCCCTGTATGCTCAAGAAATACTGATTCAATAGTATCCTTAGGAATCTTTATTATAATCTGTAGAGATTTAGAGAGGGGTGTGAAAACCAGACAGGAGAAAAGGTCTTAGGATGACATCAAAGTTTTACATTTGTCTAAGGAGATTGATTGTGTTTCTGGTAGAAGTGCAGACTCTGGGATAGGGATCAGATTGCACGGTGAGGGAAGACAGTGGGTCTCAGGATTACAGACCTTCCAATCTACACCATTTCCCCTTTAGTATTTTCATGCCTCTCCATATTATCATTACTATCAAACTCTTATTTTCTTCCTGTGCTCGTTAAAAGGCTAATAGTAGTGCCAGAGAATGGAAAATGTTCTGAGTGGTGTTTTAGATTTTCAAATGGTCATAAGCAGTTTCAGTTCACTTAATCATATTATAATCAGCAACAACAGGAAGAAAACAGAAAAACTGCTATTTCACATCTCAACAATTACACTGATTTCTTAATGGTGGATGTAGAACAGAAGATCCATGTTACAGGGAGAAAGTAATTTTAAAATAGCAGGTTTACTCCATGATCAGTTGTGTCCAGAATGATTTGCAGTAAATACAACTAAGGAACTATCATGAACTATCTCCTACGTGTTTTTCACTTTTTGCAGTTATCTAAAACTTTTCTCTGAACAGTGCTATTCACATAAATACGAAGGTTCACACTTTCAGACAATATCTTGTCATAAAGCTATTTGACATCATAAACCTTTATCTCTTTTCACTGAAAGGAAAGAAAGCAGACACAGATACACTGGACACTGTTTAGTGACGTCACCAAAGGTCTCTGTTGAGTTTGCGGTCACTCCTCAGTATCTGCTAGGAAGTGGTTCCAGGACCCCTGAGGATACCAAAATCCATGGATGCTCAAGCCCCTTACATAAAATGGCCCAGGATTTGCATGCAATGTAAGCACAACTTCCTGTACACTTTAAATCTCCTCAAGATTTATAATAGCAAATACAATGTAAATAGTAAATAGTTGCCTGCACACAGCAAATTCAAGTTTTGCTTTTTTGGAACTTCCTGGAATTTCTTTTCCAAATATTGTTGATCCACAGTTGGTTGAATCTATGGATACAGAACCCCTGAAAATGGAGAGCCCACTGTACTAGACACTTTTTTCTTTCAGTTTTATTGAGAATCAGTTTTTAAATCAGCACATAGAAGGATGTACTTTTTCCATCCCAGAGTCCTTAGCATATTTATAACGGCTGTTTCAAATTTTTGATCTGATATGTCCAACATCTCTGGCATATGAGTGTGGCTCTGATGCTTGCTTTATCTCTCCAGCTTTTTTTTTTTTTTTTGTCTTTTAGTATGCTTTGAGCTGAACATGATGTACTGGGTAAAAATAACTGAGGTAAATGAGCCTTTAGTGTGAGGTTCTTCGTATATCTAGGTAGGAGTCAGGCTGGGTTTACTGTTTGCTCTTTTCTGCAGCTGTTGGAGGCTGAGTTTTCCTCTGATGCCATTGTTTTTATCTCCCCTGTTGTCTTTTAGTTTCCCTATAGGTTTCTTCTTAAGTAAGATGAGGCATGCAGTTCTTCCATGTAATGGCCCATTGTTATACATACGAGACCCCACTGATGCAGTGTTAAGGTGGACTGGCATACCTTATATTATTGCACTTCGCTTTACTGTGCTTTGCAGATGTTGTGGCTTTTACAAATTGATAGTCTGTGTCAACCCTGTAACAAGCAAGTCTATGGGTATAAATTTTCCAACAACATTTGCTCACTTTGTGTCTTTGTGTTGCATTTTGATAACTGTCACAATATTTCAAACTTTTTCATTATAATTATATATGTTATGGTGATCTGCGGTCAGTGATCTTTGATGTTACTATTGTAATTGTTTTGGGGAGCCACAAGTTGCACCCATATGAGGGGATGGACTTAATAAATGTTGGATGTGTTCTGACTGCTCCAACAACCAGCCATTTCCCCATCTCTCCCCCTCTCCTTGGGCCTCCCTATTCCCTGAGACACAACAATGAGAAATTACATCAACTAATAACCCTGCAACAGCCTCTAAGTGTTTAAATGAAAGGAAGAGTCACATGTCTCTCACTTTAAATCAAAAGCTAGAAATGATGAAGCTTAGTGAGGAAGGCAGGTTGAAAGCCAGACGGGTTGAAAGCTAGGTTTCTTGTGTCAAAAGTTACCCAAGTTGAGAATGCAAAAGAAAAGTAACTTGAAGGAAATTAAAAGTGTTACTGCAGTGAACACATGAATGATGAAGGGGAAAAAAAGCAGCCTTATTGTTGATATGGAAAGTTTAGTAGTCTGGGTAGATCAAACCAGCCACAACAGTCCCTTAAGCCAAAACGTAACGCAGAGCAAAGCCCTAACTCTCTTCACTTCTAGAGTAGAAGGCGGCTGATGTTTCTGGGTGGCATCTGAATTCTGTTTAGAGTGAAAACAGTCCAGGGGTTAAGAATCTGCTTTGCAATGCAGGGGGCATGGGTTCGATCCCTGGTGGGGGAAGTAAGATCCACAAGCCAAGGAGCAACTAAGCCCACGTGCCATAGCTAGAGAGTCCGTCCATGTGATGCAATGAAAGATACGCGTGATGCAACGAAGATCTGGAATGCCACAACTAAGACCCAAAGCAGCCAAATAAATAAATCCAGAAATATTTTTTAAAAATAAGATTTAAAAATTTTAAATTAGTAAGACAGTAACCAGCTGACATGGTTTTTCTCCTATACTCTCTTTCTGCCTTACTGGAGCAGCAGTTATTTAAGTATCAATGAGGTAACAGCCTGAGGTCAAAGGCTCACACACTGAGGGAAATGAAAAGATAGGTGGAAAGAACCCAGGTCTCTGAAAGTATCATTCAACAGCTGAACAAATATCAATAACCACCTACCCACAGAGCTGTTATGTAACACATGTGTGTGCATGCTAAGTTGCTTCAGTCATGTTCAACTCTTTGCAACCCCCTTAACTATAGCCTGCCAGGCTCCTCTTGTTCATGGGATTCTCCAGGCAAGAATACTGGAGTGAATTCCCAGGCCCTTCTCCAGGGGATCTTCCCAACCCAGGAACTGAACCGGCATCTCTTGTGTCTCCTGCATTAGCAGGCAGGTTCTTTACCACTAGAGTCACATATGAACAACAACAGATGGTATTCTTCTATTTGGCTCCATATATTCATAGATCAGTTTAGTTTAGTTGCTCAGTCATGTCCGACTCTTTGCGACCCCATGGACTGTAGCACGCCAGGCTTCCCTGTATATCACCAACTCCCAGAGCTTACTTAAACTCATGTCCATCGAGTCTGTCATGTCATCCAACCATCTTATTCTCTGTTGTCCCCTTCTCCTCCTGCCTTCAATCTTTCCCAGCATCAGGGTCTTTTCCAATGAGTCAGTGCTTCTCATCAGGTGACCAAAGTATTGGAGTTTCAGCTTCAGCATCAGTCCTTCCAATGAATATTCAGGACTGATTTCCTTTAGGATGGACTAGTTGGATCTCCTTGCAATCTGAGGGACTCTCAAGAGTCTTCTCTAACACCACAGTTCAAAAGCATCAATTCTTATATATTCATAGATGACAGTGTACTATTCTCAGAAGCAACGTGTTACAAGTTGGTTTCAAGCCATAGACTGTGGACAATGAGTAAACAAGAAGACAGAGCAGTCATAGGTGAAGATCCAAGCATTCCAGGTTGGAAAGCATTGGCCTTCACTATGCAGTGTCAAAACACTTGGCCAAATTGCCATCTGCCGAATCTTGCTACACAGACTCTTTGCCAGGCTAGGCCAGAAATACTACGGAAAACATCAGCAAAAAAGGTGTTACACAGCACTTTCTCTGACTCTTAAAATCACCCACCCCATTTATTCTAACTAAATTAGTGGATGAAACATACATAAAATTCTATAAATTATAGATAATAAAATTAACTATTATTAGATTAGAAGAATTTACATTAGCTACGTAAATTCTGAAGTGTAACTTAGAACCCAGCTTATCAAGTAAGAAACTGACCCCAGGGACAGCTTAGATTAGTGAATTTCTGTTTTTAGTTCTTGGGTAAGCTGGTATTTGCTTATCTGATTATTGATATCCTATAAGCATGCAGATGCTACATCTCCACCAAAAGTTGGGCAGGCAGTGCTACCAATTAACTGTAGTGGTTGATAGCATTTTAGAAACGTGAGTCTCAGGAAAGAGGAATTCATCTTTCTGGTGAACTCATCTTTTGGTAATTTATCTTTTTCTGAGATCAGTGAATATGGCAGAAGATCCAAATCAACTCACTTGCCTGCTTGCTTGTCACCAGACACCTCTCAGAAAGACACCTCTGGAGAGAGGTAGAGAGGACAACACCAGTGCAGAACAATCTCCTCTACACACTGATGTGTGTGGCACAGCCTAGGAGACTCAGCCACGTGAGGCAGTGCTGGACTGATGACCCATAGCACAAGGACTGGAGAAACAGGGCACAGAGCACAATGCAGCAGGCATGGGGCTTTCCCTAGGAGACTGCAGGGCAAATCCATGAATAAACAAAAACCAAATGCTGACGTTCACCAGCCCCAGAGGAAAATGGACACTCAGTCTTAAATCAAAGAGTCAACAAAGCAGAAATTCAGCAAATTTGTTCTATTTCTGACTGGCTGCTCTTAACCAAGACAATTCAGTCTATCCATTTTGTCCTTGTGTTTGAGTAAGTCTCTGACACAGCAGGCGTTTATTACAATGAACTGGATTAAAATGCTACTGTGCTTTTTTGTTGGAGAAGGCAATGGCACCCCACTCCAGTACTCTTGCCTGGAAAATCCCATGGACAGAGGAGCCTGGTGGGCTACAGTCCATGGGGTCGCTAAGAGTCGGACACGACTGAGCGACTTCACTTTCACTTTCCCCATTCATGCACTGGAGAAGGAAATGGCAACCCACTCCAGTATTCTTGCCTGGAGAATCCCAGGGATGGCAGAGCCTGGTGGGCTGCCGTCTATGGGGTCGCACAGAGTCGGACATGACTGAAGCGACTTAGCAGCAGCAGCAGTGCTTTTTTGTTCTCATTTGCATGTAAATTCTCCGTTTTTTTTTTTAATGGAGCATGATTTGAACCATAAGACAGGAAGAAGGTCAGAGACAGTCCTTATGAAAGTCAAGGAAAGAATTCTGAAACAAAGACCCTCACAACTGCATACTTTTCAATTTTAGTACATTTTGTACAACTTTGCATCAGTTATTGCCAAAAGGTATTTTTCCTTCACCCTTTTAACAATTTCATTTATTCTTTACCCATCTTAGCCACTGATTGAGTAAAAATTCTTACCCATTTTCAGAATGAAACAAATACCGCGACTAATGGATAGGACTTTTCTGGCCAGGAAGTAACTTGTATGCACTTCTGGTCAGGCTGATCACAGGAACGGAAAAGAGACTGCTGGCATTATGCCCAGCAGATTATCCACCCTGCAATCCTGCTTCTGCTAGCTGGGATTTGAGTAGCTGATGGCACTGAACATTCAGCCATGTGAATCCTGTTATATCAGATCCCTTCAGAGTCAAGAAAACACTTAAGATGATCAAGAAATGCTAAAGAGTCATGGAACCATTTTTAAAAGGTGATTGTGAGCACAGTGCAATACCTTAACAAGAAAAAGAATATGTGAGTGCCCTGTAACTGGATGTTAAGTGGACTCTGAGTTTTCCACAAGGTAGGAAAGAGAAGAAGAATATGAGCAAGATAGTATTTTGACATTACTACATGGATTTTTTTTCTTCTTTTCCCTCTGCCCTCTCAATTTTCAAGGGTTGACTCTGAGTTTATGGCTCTACTCAGGTGGTGGGGTAGGGTGGAGAACTAGCATTGCCTGGTGAATGTGTTTGCTTTTGGCCTGTATTTCCAAAACCCTAAGCTCAAAAGGATAAGAAAATTCACCCATGTAGGATAACAAATTCTCTGCAGAAGTAGGAGTGAATGTGGGGACCCTCACTCCATGCCTGAAAGATTCTCCTTGAGATGAGAGAGAGAGATACAGAGACATCCAGGGGTCCAGGGGGGCTTTCCAGATGGTTCGGCAGTAAAGAATCTGCCTGCCAATGCAGGAGATGCAGGTTCGATTACTGGGTTGGCAAGATCCCCAGGAGAAGGAAATGGCAACCCACTCCAGTATTCTTGCCTGGAGAATCCCAAGGATGGAGGAGCCTGGTGGGCTACAGTTCACGAGAAGTTGGACACAACAGAGCACGAGCACTTAATGGACTTTTAATGGGGATTCAGAGAGCAGAGCTTCTCTGGACTCCATTTCTCACTAATTTCTCCAGAAAAAAAAAAAAGCCTCTGGAGGGATTGCTACATGGTTAGAAAGATGGGACCAGGCAATCAGAATGGTGCAGGGTGGCAGGGGGACCTGGTAGTTGGAAGCAGTGGAGTCTGCATGACAGTGACTGATGACCAGGGTGTCCCTGGCCCCCAGGGCTTCAGTGCTGCATTAGACCTGTGATGCCCAGAGGACCAAGAAACAAGATGAGCTCAAGGGCTTCAGATGCAGGAACAGAATGCACCAGACCTCTATCACCCTCCTGCCATGTTGCAACTGGTGCAGAATTTGTTTTGAGCCCTCCTGGGCAGCATGGCCTGTCCCTGTCCCATCCCCTATAAGGAAAGGTATTCCCCCTGTCCTTCCCCTGACCCATGTAAGGAAAGCACATGTACCTCATCCAACCAACAAATGAGTTGCAAGGTTTCTACCCTGGTTCTTTGTTCCTGGCTATAAAGTCAGGCAACTGACCCATATTCAGGGTCTGTTCTCCTTGACTAGCAGGAAGCTGGCCTGCTGTCCCAGAAGCAGCCCCTATGCACAAATTATATTGTCTTTCATTCTGTCTCATGTCTGGAAATTCTTTTCCAACACGTGCACAGACGGTGACAAGAACCATGTGGAGGGAATGAAGCACTGAGAGTATCTGGGACTCCACTAAGAGATTAGAAATTAATCTGTGTGCGGCAAAAAGTTTAACTTCTATTTCTTTCATCCAGAAGCTTTTCACTCGTTTTATACCCAGAAAACTGTCCCCTCACTGGGTATCCCTATAACCTCCACCTGCCCCCACCCCACCCCAGTCCTCAAACCCAAGGTAACCACTATTTCTGATTTCTAATTCCATCAATTGGTTTGGACCATTAGAGACTTTCTTATTAAAAGGCATCATACAATATCTTCTCTTTCATGTCTAGCATCTATTCTACAATATTATGCTACAGTTCTGGTTTGTGATTTTTATTGTTAAGTACAATTCCACTGTAATAATATACAATTTACTTGTCCATTCTGTTGACACTCCTTTGGGTTGTTCCCTATTTATGGCTTTATAAGATAAAGTGGGTTCAAAGATTTGTGTACATGTCTTTTGTTTAAAAATACAATCTTAAGTAAGTCACACATCAAAAAAGAAACTACAATGAATGATGAAGAAAGTCAAACTTGGAATTGACTTACACTGAAAGCATTACATAAAATTTGTGGGAATGCAATAAAAACAATGCTTTGAAGAAAACTGTTAGCCTTATATGCTATAATTTATCATTTACAGCCACAGAAAAGGCTATAGGCTAAAAAATTAATGATTAGGGATTTAGTACTGGCCATGGGGGAGTAGCAAGTAACTTATTCTTCTGCTGTAAACAACTATAAACCTGTATAAAATATGGGAAAGCAACCATTTTCAGGCAATGGACAATAAGCAGCACAAGGTTATGATCTTTGAGAAAAGGAAACACACAGTGAGCTCGATATTCGTGCTGCTTTCTGCTGAGGCACTTCCTAAAAGGCAGCAGAGACACGATGTCGAAACAGAGGCCATTGAGGGCGAGACGGCCGACTCTGCTCTGGTGCTGCTGTGGGCAAGGCTACGGAAGACATAAGCCACACAAACAAAGAGCCCCAGAAAAGTGCACTGAAATGCCCTGGAGACTGCGAGAAGACAGACACTCAGCTGAGTGTGGGCAGAGAGAGACTCTGGGAGGTTTGGCAGAGAAAGGCAACAGGGGTGTTGGTGGGGGCTGGAGGCTCTGTGGTGGCACAGGGCGGGGAGACACTGGAGTTCTGAGCGGCTTGTTAATGCTTTTCAGCCACTCTTGTAATTTCATACAGACGACACCTGTAAGGATTTATCTAAACATTCACCCTTTTACTGTCTACCCTTCGGTCTTGCAACCTCAACTGTCCTTTTGGAATCATTTTCCTTCTCTTTGAGGGCTTCCCTGATGGCTCAAACAGTAAAGAATTCTGTCTGCAACTCGGGAGACCTGGGTTTGACCCCTGGGTTGGGAAGACCTCCTGGAGAAGGAAAAGGTTACCCATTCCAGTCTTCTGGCCTGGAGAATCGCAGAGTCTTTTTGAAGTCAATAACGTAAGAGTTCTTTTGAAATAAGTTTCTTTGTAGTAGACATTCTCCTTTACAGATACTGTAAATTTATAAATAGCTTGTGTTGCTTTTATTCCTGAGTTAGTATTGTGGAATGCTGGGTTCTGGCTGACTTATCCTCAATACATCTTGTAATTACATTGTATTTTAAGGTCCATTTTTGCCATTGAGAAGTCTGCTCTCATGACGCCACAGTCTGTCCTCTCTCTGTAACTATTCCTAAAATCGTCTCCTCTCCTTTGGTGTTTGCAGATCCTCTGCAGTGTTTCCAGGTGTGGGCTTCTCTTTAGTATCCTTCTTGAGATACACTGTACTTCCTGAGTCCTCTTAGATATCATTTAAGTTTTGCAGAATTTGCAGTCATTTTCATTTAAACTATTTCCTCTCAATTTTCTCCCTTTAACCTCCTGAGACACCAATTGCTTACATGTTAGAATTTTTCACTCTACCCTCTTTGCCCCTTAACCTTTCTTTCATATTTTCCTTCTTGTCATCTCTCTTCAGTAAATTCAGCTAAATTCTTCAGATACGTCTTCTCCTTGGTTGTAACTAATCTGCTGTGGAACTCACCCACTGTGATTTGACATCGACAATTCAGTTTTCCATTTCCTAAAGTTTTGATTCCAAGTTTTTTTCAAGTTTCTCTATTGATTCCTTGTATTTCTTTATAACTATGTCCTTTACATTTTTATACAACTCATAGCAACTGTTCTGCATTCTGTATCTGACTCCTCTAGTCCACAGACTTGGGGTAACCTAAATTGTCTGTTCACTGATTCTGCAATTTCCACCTGTAGCCTGTCTTCTCATGTATGTGGTAATTACTGTTTCTAAGGTCATGCTTGATTTTAGTCATTTAGGCCGGAGAAGAGAAACTGCACTCATATGGGAGACTGCTTCTTCTGAAAGCAGCACCCTGCCTTCTGGCTCCTCATTGTCCCAGGGTCCCTTTTAGGAGAAGACACAATGAAACTTCCTCCAAGTGATCCACTGATCTTCTTTCAACAAATATTTATTAGCATCCATAATGTGCCTGGCACAGTTCGAGATGCTTGGCTTGTAAGAAGACCATTACAGGCCAAATGTTCTGTGCTTTGGGAAAAACTAAGGCAGGACAAGAGGACAGAATGTGCTTAGACTTGGAGAGATGTTTTGCGATCTTTGAATAGGGTCTGGGAAGTCCTGCGTGAGAAGACAACATCTGGCCTCAGTGAGAGGAGGGAGCCAGGCACACAGATGACTGAGAAGTAAGCATTCTGGTGGGAGCAGCAGCAGATGCCAAGGCCCTGAGATGGAAACACGTCTGATGTGTTGGAACAGCTACAACGAAATCCATATGGCTGAAAGGGAGTGAGTGAGGGGAAGAGTGGTAGTAGACGAGGTCAGAGAGGAAGGAACAGCAAGTCCTCAGGGCTTGGCAGGTCACTGCAGGAATGCAGACCTCTACTGTGCATGAGATGGGGAGGCACTAGAGGTTTTCAGTAGGACAGTGACGTGATCCATTAGGATCTAACAGGCTCACTCTGGGTTCTGTGTTAGCAATTACTTGTGGAAAGAGTGAAAGGGTAAAGCAGGCAGAAGAGTTAAGGCCACAGTGATGACACAGGAGAGAGGACAGTGCCACTAGCCAGGGTGACAGCAGCAGCACCCGCAGGAAGCAGTCAGACTCTGGATACAGTCTGAAGACTGAGCCAACGAGCTGTGCTGATGAACTGGACGTGAGCTGGGAGAGAAAAAGATTAAGACAGCTCGGAGGGTCTGAACGACTGTCAAATGGAGTTAACATCTCTTGAGAAGGCAGAGGCTGTAGGAGAAGCAGATACTGTTGTAGGGCAGAGAAAGGACAGATGAAGTTTGAACATGATACATTAGAGATATTACTAGATATCCAAATGGAGGTATCAGGTAATTAGTCAGATACATGAATCTAAAGATCAAGGAGAGGTCTGGGCTGGAGATATGAATTGGAGTCTTCAGCATATGACAGTATTTAAACCCAGTTCAGTTCAGTCGCTCAGTTGTTTCCCACTCTCTGCGACCCCCATGGACTGCAGCACACCAGGCTTCCCTGTCCATCACCAACTCCCGGAGTTTTCTCAAACTCATGTCCATTGAGTCAGTGATGACATCCAGCCATCTCATCCTCTGTTATCCCCTTCTCCTCCCGCCTTCAATCTTTCCCAGCATCAGGGTCTTTTCTAATGAGTCAGGTCTTCGCATCAGGTGGCCAAAATATTGGAATTTCAGCTTCAGCATCAGTCCTTCCAATGAATATTCAGGACTGATTTCCTTTAGGATGGACTGGTTGGATCTCCTTGCAGTCCAAGGGACTCTCAAGAGTCTTCTCCAACACCACAGCTCAAAAGCATCAATTCTTTGGTGCTCAGCTTTCTTTATAGTCCAACTCTCACATCCATACATGGCCACTGGAAAAACCATAGCCTTGACTAGATGGACCTTTGTTGGCAAAGTAACATCTCTGCTTTTTAATATGCTGTCTAGGTTGGTGATAACTTTTCTTCCAAGGAGCAACTGTCTTTTAATTTCATGGCTGCAGTCACAATCTGCAGTGATTTTGGAGCCCAGAAAAATAAAGCCTCTCACTGTTTCCATTGTTTCCTCAACTATTTCCCATGAAGTGATGGGACCAGATGCCATGATCTTCGGTTTCTGAATGGTGACGTGTAAGCCAACGTTTTCACTCTCCTCTTTCACTTTCATCAAGAGGCTCTTTAGTTCTTCTTCGCTTTCTGCCATAAGGGTGGTGTCATCTGCATATCTGAGGTTAATGATATTTCTCCCGGCATTCTTGATTCCAGCTTGTGTTTCATCATTTCTTATGATGTACTCTGCATATAAGAGATCTCTAGTCTTTCCCATTCTATTGTTTTCCTCTATTTCTTTGCACTGATCACTGAGGAAGGCTTTCTTATCTCTCCTTGCTATTCTTTGGAACTCTGCATTCAAATGGGTATATCCTTCCTTTTCTCCCTTCCTTTTTGCTTCTCTATTTGTAAGCCCTCCTCAGACAGCCATTTTGCTTTTTTGCATTTCTTTTTCTTGGGAATGGTCTTGATCTCTGTCTCCTGTGCAGTGTCATGAACCTCTGTCCATAGTTCATCAGGCACTCTGTCTATCAGAGATCTAATCCCTTGAATCTATTTGTCACTTCCACTGTATAATCGTAAGGGATTTGATTTAGGTCATACCTGCATGGTGTAGTAGTTTTCCCTACTTTCTTCAATTTAAGTCTGAATTGGCAATAAGGAGTTCATGATCTGAGCCACAGTATGTTCCCAGTCTTGTTTTTGCTGACTGTATAGTGCTTCTCCATCTTTGGCCACAAAGAATATAATCAATCTGATTTCAGTACTGACCATCTGGTGATGTCCATGTGTAGAGTCTTCTCTTGTGTTGTTGGAAGCGGCTGTTTACTATGACTAGTGCGTTCTTTTGGCAAAACTCTATTAGCCTTTGACCTGCTTCATTCTGTACTCCAAGGCCAAATTTGCCTGTTTCTCCAGCTGTTTCCTGACTTCCTACTTTTGCATTCCAGTCCCCTATAATGAAAAGGACATCTATTTTGGGTGTTAGTTGTAGAAGGTCTTGTAGGTTTTCATAGAACCATTCAACTTCAGCTTCTTCAGCGTTACTAGTCGGGGCATAGACTTGGATTACTGTGATATTGAATGGTTTGCATTGGAAATGAACAGAGATCATTCTGTTGTTTTTGAGATTGCATCCAAGTACTGCATTTCAGATTCTTTTGTTGACTATGATGGCTACTCCATTTCTTCTAAGGGATTCTTGCCCATAGTATTAGATGTAACAGTCATCTGAGTTAAATTCACCCATTCCAGTCCATTTTCATTTGCTGAATCCTAGAATGTCAGTGTTCACTCTTGCTATCTCCTGTTTGACCACTTTCAATTTGCCTTGATTCATGGACCTAACAATCCAGGTTCTTATGCAATATTGCTCTTTACAGCATCAGACTTTGCTTCTATCACCAGTCACATCCACAACTGGGTGCTGTTTTTGCTTTGGCTCTGTCTCTTCATTCTTTCTGGAGTTATTTCTCCACTGATCTCCAGTAGCATATCGGGCATCTACCAACCTGGGGAGTTCATTGTTCAGTGTCCTATCTTTTTGCCTTTTCATACTGTTCATGGGGTTCTCAAGGCAAGAAAATTGAAGTGGTTTGCTATTCCCTTCTCCAGTGGACCACATTTTGTCAGAACTTTCCACCATGACCCATCTGTCTTGGGTGGCCCTACACGTTATGGCTCATGGTTTCATTGAGTTAGACAAGGCTGTGGTCTTGTGATCAGATTGGTTAGTTTACTGTGCTTGTGGTTTTCAGTCTGTCTACCCTCTGATGGAGAAGGATAAGAGGCTTATGGAAGCTTCCTGATGAGAGAGACTGACTGAGAGGGAAACTGGGTCTTGTTCTGATGGGCTTTAATCCAATTTTCTGTTGATGGGTGAAGCTGTGTTCCATCCCTGCTATTTACCTGGGGCCAAACTATGGTGGAGGTGATGAAGATAATGGCGACCTCCTTCAAAAGGTTCCATGCACGCACTGCTACACTCAGTGCCCCCAATCCTGTAGCGGGCCACCACGGACCCATGCCTCTGCCAGAGATTCCTGGACATTCCTGGGCAAGTCTGGGTCAGTCTCTTGTGGGGTAACTGCTCCTTTCTCCTGGGTCCTGATGCACACAAGGTTCTGTTTGTGCCCTCCAAGAGACACTCAAACACATTTCTGTATCAGTCTCTGTCTCTGGGTCCTGCTGCGCACAAGGTTTGTTTGAGCCCTCTGAGAATATATGGCAGGAATGGGGTTTGATTCTAAATGCAAATTAGCCCCTCCTACTGTCTTGTGGGGCTTCTCTGACCTGGACATGGGGTATCTCCTCACGGCTGCTCCAGCACCATGCAGCCCAAGATGGGTTTAAATCTGAAGATGGAATGCAGCTAGAGGGAGAATTTAGAAAAGAGATGTAAGGACCAAACTGTTGCACACTCCAAAATTAAGAGGTTGGGGAGATGAGCAGGAGCAGGTAAAGGAGACTGAGACTCAGTAGCTGTAATGGTAAGAGGAAAACCATGAGAAGGCCAAGAGGTAAGCAGTTGGAACAGGAGAGAGTAGTTGGCAGAGAGGTCAAGTACAGTGAGGTCTGATATTTAACCTGCTGAGACTTCTTCAAGAGGAAATGGGAGAAGAGGAACTGGGCGAGGAGTTTAGACTATCTTAAAACTTCTTGTGCTTTCAAGGGGGGCAGAGAAAGGGAGTAATCTACTGGAAAATAGGGGTCAAGAGAAAGTTTTACTTTTTAAAGATGGATGAAATAATTGCACTTTGTTTATTGATGAGAACGATCCAGCAGAGATGGAGGGACAGGAGAAGAAGTAGAATTTCTGAAGTGATGTGACTGAGTAGGATAGAGGAGACTGGCTCCTGTGTGGCTGCCAGGAGAAGAACACAGCCCAGATGGAACAAGGACAGCTAATTCGTGGCATCAGCAGGGAGAGGAGGGCACAGAGGAGCAGATCCTGCGGTACATGGTGATGGGAACTTGTGCAAGACTCCCTCTGAATCCTTAGAGTAAAAAGCAGTTTCGGGAGGAGGAACCAGTCTTTACGCAACGAAGGACTTAACTGGATAAAAACGAGTGCTCATTGGCCAGACCAAAAGGGAGTCTTCCAGGCTGGTTCTGTTAGCATCAGGAACTTCAAACATGATACAGATAGATCCCTCTGCTGACTGGGAGGAGATACAGCTGTGAGGAAACACAGACAATGTGTGGCTGCTTGACTAGCTGGGCAGTGGTGAGGAGAAGAGCCACTGGGCACTGTACTTTCACCAGGAAGGATCAGGGGGTACTGAGGTAGCACCAGGCACACTTACTGTGGCTCTTAAGACATCCTGGACAGTGACATTGGTGAACTGGCTATAAACACTAGTGCATCTCATCTTTCTAATAAAACTGCAATCTGCTACTTTGTCATCAGCATGTTTGCGAAAATATGTCATACGACTAGGATGTACTAAAGTGTTTATTTTTTTCACTTAGGCTTTCTGGATTGGGTTTGATACAAAAGAAGCAACATTATAAAAGAGGTAATTTAAGATATTTAGAGTACTATGACATTTCCAATAAAAATGAGACATGGGATTATGATCTATTGTTTAGAAAAGCACAGATCAGATTCATCAGCATTAATAACTTCTAAAAAATCTTAATTCATAATTTTTCTAATGTAGCATTTTATTTCAGATTATACATTGGCACTTTAATTAGAGATTTAATTTTCCCTTTGTGAGGTAATTCAAACATGACTAAAGGGTTTTAAGATTATAATTATAAAATATAACAGCCATACAAAACCAAAGTCTAATTTTACTAGTAAATTAAGAATTGACAGTCCAAGTCAATTCATGTGAATCAATCATTGCATGAGCTGCCAGTGCATTTGTGATAGTGAATCTAGATAACACAGGGTAGAAATGATGAAGAATTTTTTAGTTAGATTTGTTGTAAGAGTTCTTTCCAAAGGCATGCTGTTTTTTCTTTACTGACATTTTTATTCTATTAAAAATACAAATCTTCTCATTTTTTGGCACTGGAATAGTATCTCGGTAGGGAGGAGCACTGACCATTTAACACAATACTGCCCACTACTAACCTCAACTTTCCCTTGGAATTCACTCATTTTAATTCCCAATACTTATGTCTCTGGGCCTTAGGTGTGTATACATGTTTCTTTCCATAATTCTCTATCCCCCTGTTGTCTAGTCTTGAGGAAAACCCTTTATTTTTTTCTGATTTTTATTATAGTTGATTTGTAATGTTGTGCTAGTTTCTGCTGTACAGCAAAGTGAATCATCTATATGTATATATACATCCCCTCTCTTTTAGATTCTTTTCCCATATAGATCGTTAAAGAGTATTGAGTTCCCTGTGCTATACAGTAGGTCCTTATTTGTTATCTATTTTATATATAGTAGTATGTATTCGTCAACCCTAATATCCTTATTTATCCCTCCCCCTCACTCCCCGCTTTCCTCCCTGTAACTGTAAGTTTGACTCTATTTTTTTTTAAAGCTTCTTAATTTGACAGTACAAATTGAGATAACTGCCATTCTCAAAAGGCACTTCTGAGATTAAAAAAAAATAATTTAAAGAAAATGATCATAAACTCCTTGAAGCATAAATCCAGTCTAGCTTCTCAGTACATGCTTCTGATTCTATGATACTAGAGAGCTGATACTAGAAATGAGGGTTGGCTTCTGGAATGGCCACTTAAGAACCTCCAAAAATTTAATACTCCATAAAAGCAGTGAGAATACTAAAAAAACTGTCAAAATCAACCTTTCAGAACTCTGGAAAATAACTAAAGAACTACAGAAACTTCAGAAGCTGATATTCAAGAGAAATGGCTCAATCTTGTCAAGACTGTAGACGGTTTGTTTTCTTTTTTTATCCTGTTACCTAGCACAAGCACACTCTGCTCAAGGACAATGAATCCGAGACATAGGGTTGAGGCAAGGAATACAAATTTATTTGGAAAGCTGAGAAGATGGCCAACTAATGTCTCAAAATAGCCATCTTATCTGGGTTTGGATGTCAGGTTCTTTTATGGATCAGAGATGGGGGGAGGTGAGGAAATAAAAAGGCCATTAATGTTGCAAATATCTCCCAGAATGGCAAACCTCGGGCATGGGGATGTGTCAATTTCTTTCTCCCTGCAACCTATAGGTTGGACAGGGTTCTACACAGAGGCACTTTAGTTTAACAAGCAAAGGAGCACGGCCCTCTGAGGTAGGCTATTATGTATAAATGTACTAATAATAAAAGCGGCAAAAAAAAAAAAAAGTTGAAGTCAAGGAAACAGTTCTAGCATGGAAGAGTCAAAATTGACTCTTCCTTGGCTTAAAGTTCAACATTCAGAAAACTAAGATCATGGCATCTGGTCTCATCACTTCATGGGAAATAGATGGGGAAACAGTGGAAACAGTGTCAGACTTTATTTTGGGGGGCTCCAAAATCACTGCAGATGGTGATTGAAGCCATGAAATTAAAAGACACTTACTCCTTGGAAGGAAAATTATGACCAACCTAGACAGCATATTAAAAAGCGGAGATGTTACTTTGCCAACAAAGGTCTGTCTAGTCAAGGCTATGGTTTTTCCAGTAGTCATGTATGGATGTGAGAGTTGGATGGTAAAGAAAGCTGAGCGACGAAGAATTGATGCTTTTGAACTGTGGTGTTGGAGAAGACTCTTGAGAGTCCTTTGGACTGCAAGGAAATCCAACTAGTCCATCCTAAAGGAGATCAGTCCTGGGTGTTCATTGGAAGGACTGATGTTGAAGCTGAAACTCCAATACTTTGGCCACCTCATGCGAAGAGCTGACTCATAGAAAAGACCCCAATGCTGGGAAGGATTGGGGGCAGGAGGAGAAGGGGACGACAGAGGATGAGGTGGTTGGATGGCATCACCGACTCGATGGACATGAGTTTGGGTAAACTCCGGGAGTTGGTGATGGACAGGGAGGCCTGGCGTGCTGCGATTTGTGGGGTTGCAAAGAGTCGGACACGACCGAGCGACTGAACTGAACTGTTACAATCTTGCTCTATTCCCACCAATTTCTCAGCTTTGCAGTAGCCTTGAAAACCAACAGCTCTGCAACTATGGTAACTGTGAAAACCAGCAGCCTGTCAGCCATGGGAGGGACCAGAAGGAGTGGGGAGCTCCTCACAAGCCTGGTCTCTGGAGAACTGTCACTACTTGTCCTGTGACAACTCTCTGAAAGGCTCTGTCATCAGAGATTGTCTTTAATCTGACTCAAAGCTGGCTCTGTGCAAACAGCCTTATCCCTAGGCATTTTTCGAAAACAATCAGTGGTAGTTGTTTAACATCACAGCTGCCTCAGGGAGAAATGCCACTTGAGGGTAACAAGAGGTTGACTAAAATACTTAAAAGGAAAACTGGGGAGTGATGTGTACTGATGGAGCTTTGAAAACTTTGACATATTGCCAGGGATCTAGAAAACCGTGTCCAAATGTTGGTCTGTGTAAACCCCAGGAAGTTTGTGGGAAGGCCCTGATTTGTCACCTCCAGCTGACTTTGAGGCTTTGTGTGAGCCTAAAAGTGAAGGCTAAAGCAGAGCTACAGACTGCTGGGGAGTTGAAGACCTGCCAAAGACAAATAAAAAGCCCCACTGAAAAGGCTGATAGAGGCACTAGATCAAAATAGTTAAGGTGGTGTTTGTCCAGTTATTACCAGATCACCAGGTGACCCAAGCAGAGACATCACAGGACAGAACAAAGAAGGAAGAACTGGTCCAGGAAAGTCACTAAACAAACAAACGGTAGCAACGACAAGAAGCCCTAGGAGGAAGGGACTCTGATTTCTCGAACTGTCATTATTTTATAACTCAAAATATCTAGTTTTAATTGTTTTTGTACCCTTGTGTTCAGCCTGGTCGTTAGGCCAATTGTCGCCCCTCCTTGCCTGAAGAAAGGTAACCTACTTCCGTCGAGGTTGTCTTTCCTTTTCTGCCTCGCCCGAACTATACCCTACATGAGCTCCTCTGCACATACACTGTGTACTGCTGAGAGTAAATCTGAATGTTGAGAGTAAATATGAAGGTTAAGTTCCCAGCAGTGATGTGGCAGCCACAGTTGCCCAGCGCCCACTCTTTCTCCCTTGCTAATCAAACCCCAATCTTTAGCAGGGTGACAAAGTGACCTGCTTTCAGTGCTCAGTTTCTTGGATTCCTTTATAGTTTGGGTGGCAGATGGCAAAGTGACCAAGGTGACAAAGCCAAGGACATGTAAGTGCATGTGACAAGTTCTCCCTTCTAGGAAAGCTTGTTGTATAGGCCCCCCTTGACATGTTCCTTTTGCCATTTGTCCTTTTTACACTTTACTCTGGAATCTGTCTGGTAGAGATTTGTATCTTGCAATCATGAGGATAGAAGTCACATGCTAAGAACAGCTAAATACTTTATTTCAGATTCCCTCCTTAGGACAAACATAGAGCTCTATTTGGTTAAGTCTCTAATCAGATTCCAGCTGCATGCAGCCAAATACAATCCTGACTGGTACAAAAAGAAATTCTGGGTCAAATGGTACATGCTTTTAAAAGTTTTTATAGTATGCCCAAAATGTCCTCCAAAGTGTTGCTATGCTCCCTGGCATTCAATACAGGACTTCTGGACCCACCTCACAAAGGTCAGTTTTTGCAGCTGAGCCATATCCCAATATTACTAGCTTTTGCTTTCTTCCCTGACACCAATGTCCTATGGGGCTGTTGGTTCAGCAAACCTCGTGCTTGTGTTGCTAAAGTTACAACATGAGGCACCTGATGGTCACAGCTGCTGCTGCTGCTGCTAAGTCGCTTCAGTTGTGTCCGACTCTGTGCGACCCAAGAGACGGCAGCCTACCAGGCTCCTCCATCCCTGGGATTCTCCAGGCAAGAACACTGGAGTGGGTTGCCATTTCCTTCAATGCATGAAAGTGAAAAGTGAAAGTGGAGTCGCTCAGTCGTGTCTGATTCTTCGCGACCCCATGGACCGCAGCCTACCAGGCTCCTCCATCCATGGGATTCTCCAGGCAAGAGTACTGGAGTGGGTGGTCACAGCAGAGTCTGTTAAAGAAAAAATGTTAAATGACATTTTGTTTACATTCTTGATCCCATCAGTGAAACTAGTGGCTTTCTCTTTGGCGTAAAATGCAAGATGTTTAAAGATGAAGTGTACTTGTGGAAATACAAAAATGTTTCCATTCACTAATGACTATAATCAAGGCAAGGGATTTTACATAAAGTCGTATGATTAGTTGGATAAATACAATTGCTAATTTAGCTTAATGATTTCTCCAGTTCTGTTAATGATAACATCAGGGGGAAGGCTTGGGCCCAGACTACTGAACTATATATAACGGCTGATATCATCAGTGTTAGGAACGAGATTAGGTTTAAAACCACAGCATTAAAGCTGAAGAAAAATCATGTTTTGGTTTATAAGGGTTGAAAACTGGGAGATTTCAGGCAAAGCAGCTTCTCAAAACTTCCAGTGCTTGAGGATATTGTTAAAATGCAGGTTCTGATTCAGTAGAAATGGTTTAATACCTACAGATCTAACGGCTCCAGTTTCCAAAAGGAGAACTCTTCCACTCAAGGACAGGAAGTCCCATTTAGGTTTAAGTATGGCTGCTGCTTAGTCACCTAGGCTTCTGTTGCCAAAAGACCAGCAAACAAAGAAGGAGAAGCCACTATCTTGGCAGGAGTAATGAATCCGATTATTAGGAGGGAAAGGTCTCCTTACACATTGGTTGCAGAGGAAACATCTTTGGAATTTAGGAATGCACTGGAATAACTGTGTATTGCTCTGCCCAGTTTTTATGGCAAATGAACAAAGACAGTAACTATGACTTTGGAAGGACATAGTGACCAGGAGCTTAGACGCTAGGAATGGGGCTCTGGGTCATCCTACCAGGGAAGTTACTGATACCAGCAGAGGTACCATCCAAGAGAAAGAGATCTGGAATGAGTAGTAGAGGGTGATACTGAACACTAACTGTGGCTTTGAGACTGGTTGCAGTAATGGGGTGGAGGGGCAGTTAGAGTTCATCCCAATAAACTTCCTTTTGAAAATTTCCAGGAAAAGAGACTACCAGAATCCTGGGGGAGCTTTTCCTAAATGCATTAAACTTGGCATCTGAACAAAGTAGATCCAGTATTGTATAGCACAGAGAATTATAGCTGTTATAATACTCTGTTATACAGAGTATAATCTATAAAAATACTGCATCACTATGCTATGTACCTGAAACTAATATAATATTGTAAATCAAATATAAATAAATAAATAACAAAAAGAAGACAAAAAAATAAAGTGGATGCAAGTAGTGAGAATGGGGGATATGGTCGCTGCTCTAAGACGTCACCCACACCTGGGCATGTGACTCTCTGGGACTCTCCCTTGGCTGAATGTGGCTGCCTCAGCAGGATTACTCTCTGTTCCTAGGCATCGGTGACATCTCATAACTGAAAACTGCTCACTGGCCAGACTCCCTTTCCTTGATTTGGATTGGCTGAGGCTGCTATTGCGACGATACCACAGTTCAAATTCTGCTCTTCAGTCCTTCCTGTGTTCTCTCACCAGTATTATTCCTGAGAATGCTGCCTGATCAACCCCTGAACTCAAATCTCAGAGTCTCAGGTATGTTTACCAGAGGAACACTCCCTTCCCTATGACAGCAGAAGACTTGGGTCCCAGATACATGGTTGGCAGACAGACCAAAGCATCATCTGAGACTCTGGCAATGCAGACAGCATCATCAAGACAGGTAGTCCTTGGGAATATATAGGTTAGACCTAAGAGATGGTACTTAAAAGAACAGACTCTAAATCTAAACCTTGTGGTGGACCTCTCTCTCTCCAATATTCCCCTCTGGCAAAGAACTGGAAGAGGGGCAGAAATAGTGCCCACTCAGGAGTTTCCAAAGATGATAGGATAGGATAATATTTGATGCATATGCAGATTTCTTCAGACTTTTGAGGATCTCATGTGAGGAATCTAAAGTATCTATGGCCAGGGGGCAGCAGCAGCATATTAAGATGTGTTGCCAATTCTTGATACACTACCCAGAGAAAAGTAGGATGCATCTCCCCACCCTTTGAACTGCACTTGGCATGTGACTTTGGTAACCAATGGAGGATGGCAGAAGTCACAACCACTCTGGCTCTAGCTTCTAAGAGGACCAGCAGCTCCTGCCTGGTATGTAGAAGCCCTGCCCTCTAATAAGTACAATCACCAGGGTGAAGAGGAGAGACCCTGAGGAGGAAGGCAAGAACCCGGCCAAGTTCAGACCTCAGGTCACCACTAAAGCACCTGGCACGTTAGGAAGTCCTTTGGACCCTTCAGACCAGATCAGCCACTAGCTGAATACCATCAAGTGGCCCCTGCTGACATCACCTGGAGCAGAAGAATCTCCCAGCCCAGCTCTGTCCCCAAAGACCCATCAAATCTTAGAAGACAGAAAATGGTTGTGTTTAAAATCACAGGTTTTGAGAATGGTTTTTGTTGTAACAGTGGATGCCCCCAAAGAAATGATTTGCCTTTGTTCTACTTTTGGCTAACTTCCACTGTATGGCCCTCCCAGGGGCAGAAATTCTGCATGCTCCGGACTTCTTAAATCTCTCCTCAGAGAATGATTTAATACCTTCGACAGTAACCTGTTTTATTGCATACACTCCAACAGTAATTGGGAAGATCCTGGGTGGGTCCCTGAGATTCAGTATTCTCTCCCAACTTCTATAATCCTGGCCATATTAGTTTTATCCCAAAGGCTAAAGAATGTCACTTGGCTGCTTGACTGAAGGCACATTGATGCATTCTCCCTGGTATCACTTTGAATTTCACACCCGGCTCCGACCCAGAGCCCCGAGAACCCCTGCCTGTGAGGCAGCAGGAGGACCTGGAGCCCAGCAAGGCAGAGCACAGAAGTGAGGACGCTGGGGTTGGTACATGGGAGTGTGTGGGGAGGGGGTGCTGAGCTACACAGGGACGAGTCCCTGGTAAAAGAGCACTTTTCATTTAAAAGACAAGAATGTACACTGTAAATAAAGAGTGCTCTTTTAAGTTGGGCCTGTGGTCAAAGGCATTTTTTTCCTGTGGATTCATTGTGGCTTGGTGTGACATGGAATGATTATATTTTAAAAGCAGTTACTTCAAACAACTGTGCCAAATTTGTGCACTTGTATACCATATGCCTTTCATTCTGCGATAATCTATTCTGAGATTTTTCCCGTTTTCCTAGGTAGTTTTTCCTGAATTCCTAGCTTATGAAGTGTTGAACTCATTCTTTAAAATTGAAGTGTAGGAGATGTACAGAATTAGGTAAGTTACAGGTATACAATACAATGAGTCACAAATTTTTAAAGGTTATATTCCATTTATAGTTATTACAAGATACTGCCTATATTCCTCTTGAACTCATTTAAAATATTGTCTTCCTGGTATTTATTAAAGCCTTTAACTTTACTTATTATTATCAAATTATGTGTAGTGACTTTTCCTTTGGAATTGTGTCATTACATTCATAGGTTTCATCTATTATTAAAAGCATTAAAGTATGCATTTATGAGTGGATTCCTAAGCTTCTCCCACAGTTACTGTGGGAAGAATCAGTTTTACTATAAGTCTTATTGATAATTGAGCTGTAGCTGGTCCAGGACAAGCCTGGAAGAGAAGGAATCACCTCATTCATTGCCACCCCTATATTTCAACTTGGGGCTTGATGTAAGAGTTCTGGTTTGGGGGAGAGGAGGGTTGAGAGTGAGGACAGGCTCAACAGAGGCCCCTCTCAGCAGCCACTCAGGACTGACCTAACTTCCTTCAGAATCACATAGGCAAATTAGGAAACTCAACTTAGTCTTGCCAGACAGCAGGATATAATTTATAAAACTAGTGCTGCTTGCAAGGATATGAAAATGCCCTTAATGTAGTCATTCTTAGAACAAGCTACAGAATCACCGGGGAGCTTCTAAAGGCTTTCATAGACAGGCTACACCCCAGACCAATTAAATCAGAATCCCTGAGTGAGACTGGCATTTTTAAAGATCTCCTGGAGATTTTAATGAGCATACAAGGTTGAGAACCACTTGAATGTCAACCTTAAGGAACTATAACATCTGCCCCCGATTTTTGGAATTAGTAGCAAAAATGACATGACATGCAGTATAGTCCACAGTGTGAACTGGCTGGGGAACACGTGTTCCAATAGGAGCAATGCACCCGCTGGGATGATCTAGCCAGTGTGTTTGAGGAGGGACATGCAGGTGGCCCCGGGGTTCCAGGAATTATCACAGAATTTAAAACTTGAAGGGATCCTTAGGCTTCAATACTCTAATTGGCTGGTTTTACAAATGAGAAAAACCAGTGAATCCCGGGCAAGTCAGTGGCAGGATATGGCCTGAGATTCCAGCTCCTGTTCCCAGCAGCTCTGCTCTCACTCTGGGAACTCATGGAGCAACATGAACCTGGACCAGGTGGACTTAATTCCCTAGCTCACTCCCAGAGACACATTTTTATACAGAAAAAATATGGGTCAATGTTTCATTCACATCTCCAGTTTTATTTCCCAGTTAAAAAGTATTTATACTTTAGTTAATGACAAATACTCTTTTTGCCCTTAGTCTTTTTTTTTTATCATTCCAAACAGGACATTAGGGATTGGATTTTATTCCACTTGGTCCCTGTAATCTTCCACCACAACTTATAAGTTATTTCTTTTTTTTCTGATCTCTTATAGAATATGCCTTTTCATACTGTTCATAGGGTTCTCAAGGCAAGAATACTTGAAGTGGTTTTCCATTCTCTTCCAGAATACTTTGGACACCTGATGCAAAGAGTTGACTCATTAGAAAAGACCCTGAGGCTGGAAAAGACTGAAGGCAGGAGAGAGGCATGACAGAGGACGAGATGGTTGGATGGCATCACCAACTCGATGGACATGAGTTTGAGCAGGCTCTTGGAGATGGTGAAGGACAGGGAGGCCTGGCGTGCTGTAGTCCATGGGGTCACAAAGAGTCAGACATGACTAAGTGACTGAACAATAGAATATGCATCTCTCACTCTTTTTACTCTTTATTTAGTTCCCCATGTTAGTATCTATTTGCCTATATGGGCAAATAGATTTGTTGGATTCTATTTTAATATCAATTCATTTTATAGTCCTATTTTCATATTCTCTTACAATGTGAGGGAAGAAAAAGGTTTATATTGAAGAACAGACAACACTTAAGCTTTGAATCTGGCTTTCCCACTGCTTTCTGAACCACCCAGGGAACTTCAGCTTCTTTTTAAAAGCGTAGGTGCCAGGGAGCCTCTCATATTAAGCTATTGTCAGTGATGAGACATCTCTGTCATCCTAATTGTTCACTTTCCACCAACATCTTTCTATGAAACATCTTTCTTCCCTGAAAAATATAACGTTCATGTCACTAGGATGTCAATTACAGTGAAGCACTGTCTCAGCAACCTGCTTCTACTGTAGCTTGGTGTAACGTTCTCGGGGGTTAGGGAGAAAGTGACCATACTTTCCAAGTGAAAAGTCAGCATGAACTAACAGGAGACTAGAATGCTGGGCCTTACACTCCCATGTTAAGATCCCTGGAGAGGCCTCAAATCACACGACACCTCAGTAAACACACTTGGCATCCTAATCTCCAAAACCTATTTACTAGTTTAAAGAACAAATTCTGTGTCCCAAAATAGTCCTCTTTGAAATTTGTATTTCTTGTCAAAATTTAGCTTGAGAAGGAATACTTCCTTAATTTCAGTTTCTTAAATTATCCTACTTGCTTTAATTAGAGATCTACTTAAATCTTTGATTTCATAACTCCAAGTTATTAGACTGAATGAAAGTGAGTTTTTATGAAACAAACATTAAGACTCATTATATTAATATCACTACATTATATAGACTGTTTTATGTATATACCAATTCACAAAAAAACAAAAAGGAGCTACCAGGTTCATTTACATGTAGGCAGTGGTGTGCTTTAAAACTTTAATGACTGGCTTTCCAAAGAAAATTCCTACTTGTAGAATTTGCCAGTTTCTGTGGTGTAAATACTCCTGTTATATCTGATTTCAAATCACCAAATGACATCACTGAACATGGAGTTAGAAAGAGTTGTGAAAAACCAGCGTCTGTGTGCCAGCTCCTATGTATCACTGCACAGCTCCATCAAAAGGTGTGTCCTACATCTTCTTATTAGAGAGATTTTTCATTATGTGATTATCACATCACCAGCAAACACTTTAGAGACTGATTTGGTTATTTGGAGTTCTTTCTGATTCATACGAATTTTGGAGTTGCTTTTTCTGTTTCTATAAAAAATGTCACATGAATTTTGATAGGGATTGCAATGAAGATGCAAACTGTTTTGTGCAATGTGGGCATTTTAACAATATTAAGTTTTTCAATCCATAAACACAGGATGTCTTTCCATTTGTTTTTGCCTTCTTTAATTTCCTTCATCACTGTTTTGTAGTTTTCAATGTAGAAGTCTTTCACCTTCTTACTTAAGCTTATTTGAAGTATTTCATTCTTTTTGATGCTGTTATAAGTGGGGCTGTTTACCTACTTTCATTTTCAGATAATTTATTATTACTGTACAGAAATATAACAAATTTTTGCATGTTGATTTTGTATCTTACAACTTTACTAAGTTCATTTATTAGCTCTAACAGATTTTTGTGGAGTCCTTACACATATAATATATACATATTATATATAAATATATATTAATATATAAAAGATCATTTCATCTGCAAACAGGGAAAATTTTACTTCTTCCTTTCCAATTTGGTTGCCTTTTATTTCTTTTTTATTACCTAACTGCTCTGGCTAGGACTTTCAACACTATATTGAACAGAAGTGCTGAATGTGGGCAATCTTGCCTGCTACTGATCTTAGAGGAAAAGCTTTCAAATGGGACCACAGATAATTTTGAATAGCCAAAACTGTGTTGAGAAGAAAGAACAAAGCTAGTGGAATCACATGTCCTGGTTTCAAAATACATTAAAAAGCTACCTCAGATATGCAGATGACACCACCCTTATGGCAGAAAGCGAAGAACTAAAGAGCCTCTTGATCAAAGTGAAAGAGGAGACTGAAAAAGTTGGCTTAAAACTCAGAAACTCAGAAAGATGGCATCTGGTCCCATCACTTCATGGCAAATAGATGGGGAAACAATGGAAACAGTGAGAGATTTTATTTTGAGGGGCTCCAAAATCAATGCAGATGGTGACTGCAGCCATGAAATTAAAAGACGCTTGCTCCTTGGAAGGAAAGCTATGACCAACCTAGACAGCATATTAAAAAACAGAGACATTACTTTGCCAACAAAGGTCTGTCTAGTCAAAGCTATGGTTTTTCCAGTAGTCACATATGGATGTGAGAGTTGGACCATAAAGAAAGCTGAGTGCTGAAGAACTGATGCTTTTGAACGTGGTGTTGGAGAAGACTCTTGAGAGTCCCTTGGACTGCAAGGAGATTCAACCAGTCTTTCATAAAGGAAATCAGTCCTGAATATTCATTGGAAGGACTGATGCTGAAGCTGAAACTCCAATATTTGGCCACTTGGTGCGAAGAACTGACTCATTTGAAAAGACCCTGATGCTGGGAAAGATTGAAGGCAGGAGGAGAAGGGGACGACAGAGGATGAGGTGGTTGGGTGGCATCACCGACTCGATGGACATGAGTTTCAGTAAGCTCCGGGAGTTGGTGATGGACAGGGAAACCTGGCGTGCTGCAGTCCACAGGGTCACAAAGAGTCGGTCACAACTGAGCGACTGAACTGAACAGTAATTAAAAACAGTACACTCAGC
Organism: Okapia johnstoni; assembly: GCA_024291935.2. NCBI lineage: Eukaryota > Metazoa > Chordata > Mammalia > Artiodactyla > Giraffidae > Okapia > Okapia johnstoni. Next base: position 67,651,231 of record CM044321.1, on the reverse strand, counting down.
CATTAAAAAAAATACATTTGAATCGGTTCTATTGAGATGGATGAAACTGGAGCCCATTATACAGAGTGAAGTGAGCCAAAAAGAAAAGCACCAATATAGTATACTAATGCATGTATATGGAATTTGAAAGATGGTAATGGTAACCCTATATGTGAGACAGAATAAGAGACACAGATGCATAGAACAGTCCTGTGGACTCTGAGGGAGAAGGTGAGGGTGGGACGTTCTGGGACAATAACATTGAAACATGTATATTGTCATATGTGAAGCGGAACACCATTCCATGTTTTATGCATGGGACGGATGCTCAGGGATGGAGCGTCAGGATAACACAGAGGGATGGGAAGGGGAGGGAGGTGGGAGGAGGGTTCGGGAGGGGGAGCACATGTGAACCCATGGCTGATTCATGTCAATGTATGGCAAAAACTACTACAATATTGTAAAGTAATTAGCCCCCAACTAAAATAAATAATAAATAAATAAATAAATAAATAAACTGAGGTTGACGAACCCAGAAAAAAAAAAAAACAGTATGGTACTGGCATAAAGATAAGACAGATGGATCAGTGAAAACATAAGACCTAAAACCATAAAACTCCTAGAAGAAAACATAGGATAAAAATTTTAGGTCTTGGCAATGCTTTCATGGATATGACACCAAAGGCACAGATAACAAGAATACAAAGCACAAATAAGAAAATGAAACTATATGAAAGGAAATAAAAGTGAAAAGGCAACCTATGAAATGGGAGAAAATGTGTGCTAATTATATCCAATAATGGGTTAATTTCCTAACTATATAATGAACTCCTACAATTCAACAGCAAATAGCCAATAACTCAATTTAAAAATGTGCTAAGGACTTGAACAGACATTTCTCCAAATACCAAAAAGCATACAAAAAGGCACTCAACATCACTAACCAGGGAAATGCAAGTGAAAATCACAATGAGTTACAATCTCATAATTCTTAGGATGACTATTAAAAAAAAAAAAGACAACAAGTGTTGGCAAGGATGCAGGAACTCCTATACTCTGTTGGTGGGAATGCAAACTGGCACAGTTACTACAGAAAACAATATGGATCGGTTCGGTTCAGTCACTCAGTCGTGTCCGACTCTTTGCGACCCCATGAACGGTAGCACGCCAGGCCTCCCTGTCCATCACCAACTCCCAGAGTCCACACAAACCCATGTCCATTGAGTCAGTGATGCCATGCAACCATCTCATCCTCTGTCATCCCCTTCTTCTCCTGCCCTCAATCTTTCCCAGCATCAGGGTCTTTTCAAATGAGTCAGCTCTTCACATGAGGTGGCCAAAGGATTGGAGTTTCAGCTTCAACATCAGTCCTTCCAATGAACACCCAGGACTGATCTCTGTTAGGACGGACTGGTTGGATCTCCTTGCAGTCCAAGGGACTCTCAAGAGTCTTCTCCAACACCACAGTTCAAAAGCATCAATTCTGTGGTGCTCAGCTTTCTTTATAGTCCAACTCTTGCATCCATACATGACTACTGGAAAAACCATAGCCTTTAGTAGACGGACCTTTGTTGGCAAAGTAATGTCTCTGCTTTTTAATGTGTTGTCTAGGTTGGTCATAACTTTCCTTCCAAGGAGTAAGCGTCTTTTAATTTCATGGCTGCAATCACCATCTGCAGTGATTTTGGAGCCCAGAAAGATAAAGTCTGCCACTGTTTCCACTGTTTCCCCATCTATTTGCCATGAAGTGATGGGACCAGATGCCATGATCTTAGTTTTCTGAATGTTGAGATTTAAGCCAACTTTTTCACTCTCCTCTTTCACTTTCACCAAGAGGCTCTTTAGTTCTTTTTCACTTTCTGCCATGAGGGTTGTGTCATGTGCATATCTGAGGTTAATGATATTTCTCGCAGCAATCTTGACTCCAGCTTGTGCTTCCTCCAGCCCAGCGTTTCTCATGATGTACTCTGCATATAAGTTAAATAAGCAGGGTGACAATATACAGCCTTGACATACTCCTTTTCCTATTTGGAACCAGTCTGTTATTCCACGTCCAATTTAACTGTTGCTTCCTGACCTGCATACAGGTTTCTCAAGAGGCAGGTCAGATGGTCTAGTATTCCCATCTTTTTCAGAATTTTCCACAGTATGTTGTGATCCACACAGTCAAAGGCTTTGGCATAGTCAATAAAGCAGAAATAGATGTTTTTCTGGAACTCTCTTGCTTTTCCGATGATCCAGCAGATGTTGGCAATTTGATCTCTGGTTCCTCTGCTTTTTCTAAAACCAGCTTGAACATCTGGAAGTTCACACACGGTTCATGTATTGCTGAAGCCTGGCTTGGAGAATTTTAAGCATTACTTTACTAGCATGTGAGATGAGTGTAATTGTGCGGTAGTTTGAGCATTCTTTGGTATTGCCTTTCTTTGGGATTGGAATGAAAACTGACCTTTTCCAGTCCTGTGGCCACTGCTGAGTTTTCCAAATTTGCTGGCATATTGACTGGAGCACTTTCACAGCATCATCTTTCAGGATTTGAAATAGCTCAACTGGAATTCCATCACCTCCACTAACTTTGTTCATAGTGATGCTTCCTAAGGCCCACTTGACTTCACATTCCAGGATGTCTGGCTCTAGGTGAGTGATCACACCATCGTGATTATCTGGGTAGTGAAGATCTTTTTTGTACAGTTCTTCAGTGTATTATTGCCACCTCTTCTTAATATCTTCTGCTTCTATTAGGTCCCTACCATTTCTGTCCTTTGTTGAGCCCATCTTTGCAAAAAATGTTCCCTTGGTATCTCTAATTTTCTTGAAGAGATCTCTAGTCTTTCCCATTCATTGTTTTCCTCTATTTCTTCGCATTGTTTGCTGAGGAAGGCTTTCTTATCTCTCCTTGCTATTCTTTGGAATTCTGCATTCAAATGGGTATATCTTTCCTTTTCTCCTTTGCTTTTCGCTTCCCTTCTTTTCACAGCTATTTGTAAGGCCTCCTCAGAGAGCCATTTTGCTTTTTTTCCTTGTTTTTCTTGGGGATGGTCTTGATTCCTGTCTCCTGTACAAAGTCACGAACCTCTGTCCATAGTTCTATTCCTAAAAAAATTAAAATTAGAAGTACCATTTTATCCTGCAAACTCACTTCTGGGTGTTTATCCAAAAGAACAAAAATCAGAATCTCAAAGAGATTTTAGTGTTCCCTCATGCACTGTAGCACTATTCATGCTAATCAAGATGTAGGACTTAAACAGACTTAAACATCCATTGATGTATGAATGAATTGAAATATGATATATATATATACATACACAATGGAGTATTATTCTACCTTAAAAAAGAATATTTTTCCACCTTAATATTTTTTAGAATGGAATGTCATTCTACCTTAAAAAATAGTATTATGCTACAACATGGATGAATCTTGAGTCACTGTATTGAATAAAATAAACAGGTCAATCCAAAATATATAAAACCAAAATGGCATTTGTTTGCTCAAATCACTGGTAAAGTCATTTTGTAATTTCAGGCACAGTTTGATGAAGATGTTCAAAAGATGTCATCAAGTATTTCTTACTCTCTTACACTCTTTGTCCTCTCCCTCTCTCTTCATTTCTCAGCTCTATTTGCCTCTGCTTGTCATCACCTAATTGGAGGTCAGATTCTGTATAAAATGATGCTCATGACTGCTCAGCAGTTCTTTAAGGTGATGGCCTCAGAAAATGAGATCTCTCCTCCCTTGTCCCTTATTCTCAGCATGTGAATCAATCCCAGAAGCATCCCTGTTGGATGAGATGCTCACTCCTACCCTGGGGGAAATGGCTGTGCCCATGGAGATAAAATATTCTATTGGCCAGTCTGAGTCATGTGCCCATAACTGCCATAGTCATAGGGAATTATTATACAATGCCAATACTACTGCTACTAATATCAGTTCATTTGTGTCCACAATCTCAATCAGGAACAATTTGGCCATAGAAATAAATTCCCTCTTATCAATAAATTGATAAAAGTATCAATGTCAAGAATATGTCAAAAATATCAAGAATATACATATGTGCTGGGAGGGACCTCAGAATAAAAATGAAAATACATATGATACATTAACCAGACTTTGATGATTATTCTGTAATCATCAAAATACTTTACTATTTTGACTGGGCATAATGAATTTCAAAAGAAAAGTAGGAATATGGTGCTGGTGCTACTTAGTCCTAATTTAAAGTTAGACTCTCTTTTAGAACTCAGTTATCAATCATATCTGTGAAGTGAAGTGAAGTCGCTCAGTCATGTCCGACTCTTTGCGACCCCATGGACTGTAGCCTACCACGCTCCTCTGTCCATAGGATTTTCCAGGCAAGAGTACTGGAGTGGACTGCCATCATATCTGTACATCTCACCAATTATTTTCAAAGGAGGAGACATTAGTGAGCAATATCTTAGAACTGGAAAGGAAAAGTAACTCAGGTTCAACATCCCTCTTCTGAAACCCTTGGAGTCATAGGTGCCTTCATATTTAGAATTTTCCATCGTGTTCTAAAGCAGCATCAGGAATCAAATACATTAATAACTCTGCATAGAAAATGCATGAATACTTATACAAAGTGGGGATAAATAAAGACCAACTATAGCCTCCTGTCAGCTAAGGTCAAATTTCACAGCCAAATGAGCTACAAAAAGATTTTCAATTTTCGAGCTTTATTTTTTACATCATGGAAATGCAGATAAGAGTTTGAGAACCTACACTGAAAAGGAGAACTTTGTTTTTCAAAAGCTCTACATTGTCATTGAGTGATTTTCTTTTGGGCTTTTATAACGGGATCTAAAATGATTGTAAAATGCTATAATTAACTTTCATTATTAAAAAAAAACAAAAACTTCATTCTTTAAGGCCATCTAGCCTGTACAAATAGTAATATACAGAAAATTAGAACTATAAATTATGCACATTTTCAGCACATCAAAATCAGAAGAACATCAGTGTGGTTAAGATTTTCAGTCAGTTCAGTTCAGTCCACTCAGCTGTGTCCGACTCTTTGCGACCCCATGGACTGCAGAATTCCAAGCCTCCCTGTCCACTGCCAACTCATGGACTTTACTCAAACTCATGTCCATTGAGTCGGTGATGCTATCCAACCATCTCATCCTCTGTTGTGCCCTTCTCCTCCTGCCTTCAATCTTTCCCAGCATCAGGATCTTTTCTAATAAGTCAGTTCTTCACATCAGGTAGCCAAAGTATCGGAGTTTCAGCTTCAGCATCAGTTCTTCCAGTGAATATTCAAGACTGACTTCCTTTAGGATGGACTGGTTGGATCTCCTCAAAGTCCAAGGGACTCTCAAGAGTCTTCTCCAACACCACAGTTCAAAAGCATCAATTCAAAAGGTTAAGATTTTGACTATCTACAGTTCCAAAGGGAGACTGCAGAAAAGTAGGAAATCATCTATGACTATGTTGCGTTTTGGGGTGTGCAAATGAGGCAGCTGTGAAGTAAATCTTTCCTTCTCTTTAATTCTATGGCACAAATTAAGAAGCTTTTTAGTTGCAGAAAATTAAAACATTCTAGCGACTCACTGCTAACAGCTATCATTTCTTTCACTCTTTCACTTGTCCCACAACTCCAGACAATTATATACTTACCACCTATTCACATCCCCTCTCATTTGGGGGGAACTAGAAAAAGTCATCTAGACTTTTATTTGAAGCATTAAGCCATTCTGAAGCAATAAGTAGGACTGTCAAAAGTTCTGTGTGTGCAGTTAAAGAACATCAGTCAGTTTCACGGGTAACAACTGAAAGATCTAGACAAAATCCCTCACTTAATGGTTCTTTCTTTTCAGTGTAAGTCACCTCTCCCACTGGGGAACTTTATAATACTTATGTAAAGCAAAAAGAACAATTCTTGGCAGTGAAATTTTATCAACTGCTTCTAAGCAATTTTGTTGAAGTGATGTGGGGCCATTTGGGGCATTTTTCTGAATCTCCAATATTTAGCAAATATATCAGCTTGACACTGAGCTAGAAGTCAGGTCTAGAGAAGCTGCTATGTTCTTTGAAAGAAAGTTCACTTCAGTCACTCAGTTTGTGACCGACTGTTTGCAACCCCATGGACTGCAGCACGCCAGGCTTCCCGCCATCACCAACTCCTGGAGCTTACTCAAACTCATGTCCATAGAGTTGGTGATGCCATCCATCCATCTCATCCTCTGTCATCCTCTTCTCCTCCTGCCTTCAATCTTTCCCAGCATCAGGGTCTTTTCAAATGAGTCAGTTCTTGACCCCACACTGTCCATAAGAGCTCCAGAGAAAGTCCTAGATATATTTTTACTATTATCATTTTTTTTTAATTTTTAAAACTTTTTAAATTATTTTTTAATTTTTTTAAATTTTATTTTATTTTCTTATTTTATTTTTATTTTTAAGTCCCCTATTACTCCTTCAATTTTCATTTTTATAACCTACTACTATCTTGCAAAAAAAAAAACACCTTGTTTTTATTTCTATTTTTAAAAATTTTTTAAGACCTTATTTTTAAAGCAAACTTCATATATATATATATATATATATATATATATATATATATATATATATATTTTATAATTTTTGTGACTCTGGTGGGTTTTTTTTTCTTTTTTTCTCTCTCTTTTTTTAATATGGTATTTTTGAGAACCTAACCTCTACTCTAGATTTTTTTTTTTTTTAAACTCTGCCTCGGCACCACTGGTGCAGCCACTGCAGCACCAGCAGCAGCAGCTCCCTGGCCACGGCCGGTTGCCTGTGGCTTTCCCAGGCCCTGCCTCTACTCTAGATTTTTAATATTTGCTTTTTAGTATTTGTTACCAACTTTGTGTCTTCAAGAACCCAATCTTCAGCACCCATTTTTACTTGGGAGCGAGATCACTGGCTTGATTGCTCTCTCCCCCTTTTAACTCTCCTTTTTCTCCACCAGGTCGCCTCCATCTCCCCACTCCCCCTTTTCTTCTCAACCCAACTCTGCAAATCTCTTTGTGTGTTCCGGGCTGTGGAGAACACTTAGAGAACTGATTACTGGCTGGATCTGTCTCTCCCCTTCTGATTTCCTCTTTTCTCCTCCTGGCCACCTCTGTCTCCTTCCTCCCTCTTCTCTTCCCTGTGTAACTCCGTGAACATCTCTGAGAGATCCAGATGGCTAGCTTGCTCTCTCCCCTTTTGGTTCCCCTCTTCTCCTCCTGGCCACCTCTATCTCCCTCCTCTCTCTTCTCTTCTCCATGTAACTCTGTGAACCTCTCCAAATGTCCCTCACTGTGAAGAAACTTTTCATCATTAACCTATATGTTTTATCATTGGTGCTGTATAGATGGAGAAGTCTTGAGGCTACTGTAAGAATAAGACTGAAAACCAGAGACAGGAGACTTAAGTCCAAATCTTGAGAACACCAGAGAACTCCTGAATCCAGGAAGCATTAAACGAGAGGAGCTCATCGAATGCCTCCATACATACACTGGAACCAAGCACCACCCAAGGGCCAACAAGTTCCAGAGTAAGATGTACCATGCAATTTCTCCAGAAACACAAGAACATAGTCCTGAGCTTCAATATACAAGCTGCCCAAAGTCACACCAAACTCATTGACATCTCAAAACTCATTACTGGGTGCTTCATTGCACTCCAGAGAGAAGAAATCAAGCTCCACCCACCAGAACACCGATACAAGCTTCCCCAACCAGGAAACCTTGACAAGCCACCCGTCTAACCCCACCCACAGTGAGGAACCTCCACAATAAAGAGGAACCACAAACTGCCAGGAAACAGAAAGGCCACCCCAAACACAGCAATATAAACAAGATGAAAAGGCAGAGAAATACGCAGCAGGTAAAGGAACAGGATAAATGCCCTCCAAATCAAACAAAAGAGGAAGAAATAGGGAATCTACCTGATAAAGAATTCCGAATAATGATAGTGAAAATGATCCAAAATCTGGAAAACAAATTGGAGTTACAGATAAATAACCTGGAGACAAGGATCGAGAAGATGCAAGAAAGGTTTAACAAGGACTTAGAAGAAATAAAAAAGAGTCAATATATAATGAATAATGCAATAAATGAGATCAAAAACACTCTGGAGGGAACCAAGAGTAGAATAATGGAGGCAGAAGATAGGATAAGTGAGGTAGAAGATAGAAAGATAGAAACAAATGAAACAGAGAGGAAAAAAGAAAAACGAATTAAAAGAAATGAGGACAACCTCAGAGACCTCTGGGACAATGTTAAACACACCAACATTCAAATCATAGGAGTCCCAGAAGAAGAAGACAAAAAGAAAGACCATGAGAAAATACTCGAGGAGATAATAGTTGAAAACTTCCCTAAAGTGGGGAAGGAAATAATCACCCAAGTTCAAGAATCCCAGACAGTCCCAAACAGGATAAACCCAAGGTGAAACACCCCAAGACACATAATAATCAAATTAACAAAGATCAAACACAAAGAACAAATATTAAAAGCAGCAAGGGAAAAACAACAAATAACGCACAAGGGGATTCCCATAAGGATAACAGCTGATCTTTCAATAGAAACTCTTCAGGCCAGAAGGGAATGGCAGGACATACTTAAAGTGATGAAAGAAAATAATCTACAGCCTAGATTACTGTATCCTACAAGAATCTCATTCAAATACGAAAGAGAAATCAAAAGCTTTACAGACAAGCAAAAGCTCAGAGAATTCAGCACCACCAAACCAGCTCTCTAACAAAGGCTAAAGGATCTTCTCTAGACAAGAAACACAGAAAGGGTGTATAATCTTGAACCCATAACAATAAAGTAAATGGCAACAGGATCATACTTATCAATAATTACCTTAAATGTAAATGAGTTCAATGCCCCAACCAAAAGACAAAGACTGGCTGAATGGATACAGAAACAAGACCCCTATATATGTTGTCTACAAGAGACCCACCTCGAAACAAGGGACACATACAGACTGAAAGTGAAGGGCTGGAAAAAGATATTTCATGCAAATAGAGACCAAAAGAAAGCAGGAGTAGCAATACTCATATCAGATAAAATAGACTTTAAAACAAAGGTGGTGAAAAGAGACAAATGGAGAGTACATAATGATCAAAGGATCAATCCAAGAAGATATATAACAATTATAAATATATATGCACCCAAGATAGGAGCACCACAATATGTAAGGCAACTAAATGCTAACAAGTATGAAATGGGAAATTAACAATAACACAATAACAGTGGGAGACTAATACCTCACTCACACCTATGGACAGATCAACTAAACAGAAAATTAACAAGGAAACACAAACTTTAAATGATACAATAGACCAGTTAGGCCTAATTGATATCTATAGGTCATTTCACCCCAAAACAATGAATTTCACCTTTTTCTCAAGTGCACACAGAACCTTCTCCAGAATAGATCACATCCAGGGCCATAAATCTAGTCTTGGTAAATTCAAAAAAGTTGAAATCATTCCAAGCATCTTTTCTTACCACAATGCAGTAAGATTAGATGTCAATTACAGGGGAAAAACTATTAAAAACTCCAACATATGGAGGCTGAACAACACACTGCTGAATGACCAACAAATCACAGAAGAAATCAAAAAAGAAATCAAAATATGCATAGAAATGAACAAAAATGAAAACACAACAACCCAAAACCTATGGGACACTGTAAAAGCAATGCTAAGGGGAAGATTCATAGCAATACAGGCTCACCTCAAGAAACAAGAAAAAAGCCAAATAATAATCTAACTCTACACCTAACACAACTAGAAAAGGAAGAAATTAAGAACCTCAGTGTTAGTAGAAGGAAAGAAATCTTAAAAATTAGGGCAGAAATAAATGCAAAAGAAACAAGAGACCATAGCAAAAATCAACAAAGCCAAAAGCTGGTTCCTTGAGAAGATAGATAAAATTGACAAGCCATTAGCCAGACTCATCAAGAAACAAAGGGAGAAGAATCAAATCAACAAAATCAGAAATGAAAACAGAGAGATCACAACAGACAACACAGAAATACAAAGGATCATAAGAGACTATTATCAGCAACTATATGCAAATAAAATGGACAACTTGGAAGAAATGGATAAATTCTTAGAAAAGTACGACTTCCCAAAACTGAACCAGGAAGAAATAGAAACTCTCCACAGACCCATCACAAGCACGGAAATTCAAACTGTAATCAGAAATCTTCCAGCAAACAAAAGCCCAGGACCAGATGGCTTCACAGCTAAATTCTACCAAAAATTTAGAGAAGAGCTAACACCTATCCTACTCAAACTCTTCCAGAAAGTTGCAGAGGAAGGTAAACTTCCCAACTCATTCTATGAGGCCACCATCACCCTAATAACAAAACCTGACAAAGATGCCACAAAAAAAGAAAACTACAGGCCAATTTCACTGATGAACATAGATGCAAAAATCCTTAACAAAATCCTAGCAAACAGAATCCAACAACATATTAAAAATATCATACATCATGACCAAGTGGGCTTTATCCCAGGGATGCAAGGATTCTTCAATATCTGCAAATCAATGTAATACACCACATAAACAAATTGAAAAATAAAAACCATATGATTATTTCAATAGATGCAGAGAAAGTCTTTGACAAAATTCAACATCGATTTATGATAAAAACCCTCCAAAAAGCAGCAATAGAAGGAACATACCTCAACATAATAAAAGTTGTATATGACAAACCCACAGCAAACATTATCTTAAATAGTGAAAAACTGAAAGCATTTCCCTTAAAGTAAGGAACATGACAAGGGTGCCCACTCTCACCACTACTATTCAGCATAGTTTTGGAAGTTTTGGCCACAGCAATCAGAGCAGAAAAAGAAATAAAAGGAATCCAGATTGGAAAAGAAGAAGTAAAACTCTCACTGTTTGCAGAGAACATGATCCTCTACATAGAAAACCCTAAAGACTCCACCAGAAAATTACTAGAGCTAATCAACGAATACAGTAAAGTTGCAGGATATAAAATTAACACACAGAAATCCCTTGCATTCCTATACACTAACAACGAGAAAACAGAAAGAGAAATTAAGGAAACAATTCCATTCATCATCTCAATGAAAAGAATAAAATACTTAGGAATATATCCACCTAAAGAAACAAAAGACCTATATATAGAAAACTATAAAACACTGGTGAAAGCAATCAAAGAGGACACAAACAGATGGAGAAATATACTGTGTTCATGGATTGGAAGAATCAATATAGTGAAAATGAGTATACTACCCAAAGCAATCTATAGATTCAATACAATCCCTATCAAGCTACCAACAGTATTCTTCAGAGAACTGGAACAAATAACTTCACAATTTGTATGGAAATACAAAAAAAAAAAAACACCTCAAATAGCCAAAGCAATCTTGAGAAAGAAGAATGGAACTGGAGGAATCAACCTGCCTTACTTCAGGCTCTACTACAAAGCCACAGTCATCAAGACAGTATGGTACTGGCACAAGGACAGAAATATAGATCAATGGAACAAAATAGAAAGCCCAGAGATAAATCCATGCACCTATGGACACCTTATCTTCGACAAAGGAGGCAAGAATATACAATGGAGAAAAGACAATCTCTTTAACAAGTGGTGCTGGGAAAACTGGTCAACCACTTGTAAAAGAACAAAACTAGAACACTTTCTAACACCATACACAAAAATAAACTCAAAATGGATTAAAGATCTAAACGTAAAACCAGAAACTATAAAACTTCTAGAAGAAAACATAGGCAAAACACTCTCTGACATAAACCACAGCAGGATCCTCTATGATCCACCTCGCTGAATATTGGAAATAAGAGCAAAAATAAACAAATGGGACCTAATTAAACTTAAAAGCTTTTGCACAACAAAGGAAACTATAAGCAAGGTGAAAAAAGAGCCTTCGGAATGGGAGAAAATAATAGCAAACAAAGCAACGGACAAACAATTCATCTCAAAAATATACAAGCAACTCCTGCAGCTCAATTCCAGAAAAATAAACGACCCAATCAAAAAGTGGGCCAAAGAACTAAACAGACACTTCTCCAAAGAAGACATACAGATGGCTAACAAACACATGAAAAGATGCTCAACATCACTCATTATCAGAGAAATGCAAATCAAAACCACAATGAGGTATCATTTCACGCCAGTCAGAATGGCTGCTATCCAAAAGACTACAAGCAATAAATGCTGGAGAGGGTGTGGAGAAAAGGGAACCCTCTTACACTGTTGGTGGGAATGCAAACTAGTACAGCCACTATGAAGAACAGTGTGGAGATTCCTCAAAAAACTGGAAATAGAACTGCCATATGACCCAGCAATCCCACTGCTGGGCATACACACTGAGGAAACCAGACTGGAAAGAGACACGTGTACCCCAATGTTCATTGCAGCACTGTTTATAATAGCCAGGACATGGAAGCAGCCTAGATGCCCATCAGCAGATGAATGGATAAGGAAGCTGTGGGACATATACATGATGGAATATTACTCAGCCATTAAAAAGAATACATTCGAATCGGTTCTAACGAGGTGGATGAAACTGGAGCCTATTATACAGAGTCTAACGAGGTGGATAAAACTGGAGCCTATTATACAGAGTGAAGTAAGCCAGAAAGAAAAACACCAATACAGTATACTAACACATATATATGGTATTTAGTCAATCGGTAAAGATAACCCTGCATGCGAGACATCAAAAGAGACACAGATAAACAGAGCAGTATTATGGACTCTATGAGTGAGGGCAAGGGTGGGATGATATGGGAGAATGGCATGGAAGCATGTAAATTATCATATGTGAAATGAATCGCCAGTGCAGGTTCAATGCATGATACACGGTGCTCGGGGCTGGTGCACCGGGATGACCCGGAGGGATGGGATGGGGAGGGAAGAGGGAGGGGGGTTCTGGAAGGGGAAAACATGTACACCCATGGTGGATTCATGTTAATGTATGGCAAAACAAATACAATATTGTTAAGTTAAAAAATAGATAAATAAACTAATTTAAAAAAAAATGAGTCAGTTCTTCGCATCACATGGCCAAAGTATTGGAGTTTTAGCTTCAACACCAGTCCTTCCAATGAATATTCAGGACTGATTTCCTTTAGGATGGACTGGTTTGATCTCCTTGCAATGCAAGGGACCATCAAGAGTCTTCTCCAACACCACAATTCAAAAGCATCAGTTCTTCAGCGCTCAACTTTCTTTATGGTCTAACTCTCACATCCATACATGACTACTGGAAAAACCATAGCTTTGACTAGACAGACCTTTGTTGGTAAAGTAATGTCTCTGTTTTTTAATATGCTGTCTAGGTTGGTCATAGCTTTCCTTCCAAGGAGCAAGCATCTTTTAATTTCACGACTGCAATCACCATCTGCAGTGATTTTGGAGCCCCCCAAAATAAAGTCTCTCACTGTTTCCATTGTTTCCCCATCTATTTGCCACAAAGTGATGGGACCAGATGCCACGATCTTAGTTTCTGAATGTTGAGTTTTAAGCCAACTTTTTCACTCTCCTCTTTCACTTTCATCAAGAGGCTCTTTAGTTCCTCTTTACTTTCTGACATAAGGGTGGTGTCATCTGTGTATCTGAGATTATTTATATTTCTCCTGGCAATCTTGATTCCAGCTTCTGCTTTACCTAGCCTGGCATTGCGCATGATGTACTCTACATATAAGTTAAATAAGCAGGGTCACAATATAACAACCTTGTTGTACTCCTTTCCCGATTTGGAACCAGTCTGTTGTTCCATGTTCAGTTCTAACTGTTGCTTCTTGACCTGCATACAGATTTCTCAGGAGTCAGGTCAGGTGGTCTGGTATCCCCATCTCTTGAAGAATTTTCCATAGTTTGTTGTGATCCACACGGTCAAAGACTTTAGTATAGTCAATAAAGGAGAAGGAGATGTTTTTCTGGAACTCTCTTGCTTTCTCCATGTTCCAGTGGATGTTGGCAATTTCATCTCTGGTTCCTCTGCCTTTTCTAAATCCAGCTTGAACATCTGAAAGTCTCATTTCATGTACTGTTGAAGCCTACTTGGAGAATTTTGAGCATTACTTTGGGGGCATGTGAGATGAATGCAATTGTATGGTAGTTTGAACATTCTTTGGCATTTCCTGTCTTTGGGATTGGAATGAAAAAGTGACCTTTGAAAGAAAAGTGTTTAAATTCCAAACTGAAAACTGGGAGATGACTTTTGGAAAGCAAACATGGCAATATATGAGACTTTAAAATATTTAAACCCCTCAGCCAGAAATGATAAAAATAGACAAAGATAGGGAGACAAATAAAGAGAGATGCTCCTCCCAGCATTATTTATAATAGCAAAAAGAGCAAACGGCCCAAACGCAACAAAAGGAGAAGGCTTTTATAAGCATTATGTTCATCCCAGGTAATATAATACAGTTATTAAAAGTCATCTATAAAAATCAAAACAGGAAAATACTCATAATGTCAAGCAGAGAAAAACAGAACCCAAAATCTATAATAAAGTGTTACTTTAGTCATCAAGTTTTCCCTCAGTCCTGGACTATTCCCACCAGCAAACACACCTGCTCTATTAAAATGACCAACTTAAAAAAAAAATCCCGTAAGCCTCCACACCAAGCTCCTAAATCATTTCTCTGCTTAAAAAAAATTGCTTTCATTGTTCCACCAAAATCCACGCCCTCAGCAGGTCCACCCCCTCTGTCCACCAGCACTGTCAGCTTTCTAAGTCCTCCTCCTGAACCCTCTACCTGGATTCAAACTTGTCTCAGATCCTCCTACTTTACTGAACTGCCCAAGTTGCTCACTCATTGCATTGAATCCTTCTGTCTTGCCAAAATCCACGCCCTCCCAAGTTTCTTAAGTCTCCTCTTTTCCTTATACCCCAATATCCACACCATCAGATGTGTTTGACTTTTTACTTTCAAACCACCCCTACCAAATCTTCCCACTCTTCTCACCTGCACCACTGCCTTCCAGGTGCGAGCCCAGCCCCTTAGCTCTCACCTATTATTTATGATATCCTCCAATGGATGCCCCTCATTTCCTGACCTTGTCCTCTCTTGCTCTCTCCTGAGGTCCTTTCCCAGAGATGCCACAGTGATCTTTGGAAAGGTTAAGTCAAATCATGTCTTTGTTACTCTGCTTAAACACTTAGAAATCTTCCCACCTGCGCTTGATATTGTGGGTCGACACTCAACATTAACTCTGAACTTCTCCAGCACACAGGCCTTGAAACTACCTTGCAGTGATGTTCTGGACTCTGTTAGATTCTGCAGGTTAGGATGAAGTCAGATCCGACACAGAGGCTATCAATAACAGCCACTCCTTCCCTGCTGCCGGTAGAAAGCACCGTCGTGGGTGTGTTTTGTTTTTGTTGGGTTTTATGCAGCGGCAGCTCAGTGTCAAGGGACCAGTGTGCTAGATGCAGATGGGCAGGTGCAGAAGCAGTAGCTTCTGGCTCCCTGATCCCAGTGCTGGCCATGTGCTCCAGAGAAGAGCAGGTGCGGCATCAGTGAGCCCCTGACTCCCTACCTTCCTGACCCTGGCAGAAGAGCAGTGTCCATGGCAAGCCCTTGTGAAGGAGTTTTTCTGGAAGGTACTCCCAGAGATTGACCGAGAACTCATTCCTCCAAACTTTCCAAAGATTTCATAAGCACCAAATCCACTGAATTATATCTTCTTTTCCCAGGTAAAGAATCTGCCTGCCAATGCAGGAGATGCAAGAGACATAGGTTCAAATCCTGGATCAGGAAGATTCCCTGGAGTAGGAAATGGCAACCCTTTTCAGTATTCTTGCCTGGAAAATCCACGGACAGAGGAGCCTGGCAGGCTATAGTCCATGGGGTCACAGAGTCGGACAGGACTGAGCACACACATAGCACTCCTTCAATAAGCCAGAAATTTCCATTCTCTGAAATCAAACACAGCATCACACCACAACCAATTCCCAAATCTTTACTCTCGCCTGTGTGACTCTATGTCACCCCTCTGGTATAAGACCTTCCATGGTCCTTCTTGCTCATTCTACTCCAGAAACACATACAGAAAAATAAGCATACTGTTAAAAGAAAACAGAACAATTGAAGATTCAGCTACTGAGTTTCATTCTCAGTCACTTAACAAATACACCAGTATCCACAGTTTTGTCATAACCTCCAGGAATGCTAGGCTGTTCCCATCTAGAAGGGTAAAAGGCAGGTTCTAGGTCCAGGGGTAGGACTGAACCGGTAAGTGTGGTGAAGGCAGGTGGGGGGAAAGGTGAGCAGAGGATGCTCCCAGGAAACAGCTGAGAGCCCTGACTGCTGAGGGAAAGAAGCGCGGGCACGGGCCGGGAGGCGAGAGGAAGACGGCGGGATCCAGGAGCAGCAACCTGCGTGACAGCAGCAGAGGAGCTGCAGAAAAAACAGTGAAACAAGGGGAAGAAATGTGGAGGCTGTGGTCTTCGTGAAAGTGTGGCCGAAATTCCGCCGCCTTGCATATCCATCCCCTCCTGCTTCCACGAGGATTCCCTTTTTAGTCTGGAGCATCGTCACTCACATCAAGTCTGCATTTCTCAGACTCCAACTTGGGCTCAGTCAGGCCAATGAAGGTGGTGTGGAAGCTTCTGGAAAAGGATGAAGTGAACCCTTTCTCTCTCCCACCTTTTACTTCCTACCCCACATGAGAGGCCATCTTGGCCCCTGAGGCAGCTCAGGAAGGCGGGTGAAGAGACACAAAAGAGCCTGCCTTGTCTCCTGCCTCTGGAATTTTCTGTTCTTATTTTGGTTTGTATGTGAGGAAGATATAAAGCCCTGTGTGGTTTTAAGTCATTGTTACTTTGGGATTTCTTAAACTTCCCAGCTGAACCTAAACCTAACACAAAATGAGACACCGAGTTTAAAGATTTCTGAACTGAACCCTTGTCAGGAGGTCCAAGCCCTGGCTGTGAGAAGCACAAGAAGTGTTAAGTATGTTTCTGACTATGGAAAGTTTTCAGTTAGATTAAAATCCATGCCCCAGTAGCTTTCATTAGTTTCCTTAATCTTTCCCTAATATGTCATTCCAAAGACACTTAGGTTTATTCTTTTTCCTCATGACACCTAAAAGCAGCAAGTCATCCTTTTTACAGGCTGCCCATTCCCTGGTTTGTGGAACTCTCTGAGTGCAAAGCTCTGCATCTCTGCACCATCCTGCATGAAACTTCCTCTGCACACGGTCCAGTGAGCCCATTTTTGTCTTTGAGAGTGAGGTCTGGATGGGGACACAGGGTACAGGTGGGTGTGAGCAGGCTATTCTTTCCTTCCCTCCCTGACATGCTTCTATTATTATTGTCTCTGCCTTTTCCAGCAGAGACACCACATTTTCTATTCACATGAAACCAGTTTTGACTGGAAAGTATGTCCTCTCCACCCAAAATACTATAAAAGACATCGTCCCTAATCTCTACTTAAGTAGTTTTGATATTTTTCAAATTCAAGTGCACAGTCTCACGAAGCCAGCTCCATTAAATTTCACCTTGTAACATCTGACTCACTGCTTCAGCCCAAGGAGCTTTCTGGAAATCTAATTCTTACACCCATTCCCTCTGGGTAAGCCTCATGCTACTGGCACCTTTGATAGGCCTGTTCTCTGGCTCTTCATCTGAACCTTGAATCAAAACACTGAACAAGACACCCTGTTCCTGGACAAAGGCCTTCCTCCCAGCTGTCATTCATCAACCAACTCAGAGTTTGGAGACTCTAATTTGCAGCCAGTGACTGTTCTCCTGACTGTATTCAGGATTTCTTAGCACAAGAAAAGGAAAGCTTAAGAAATATTCCTACAGGAAATCATCTGGCCACTCAAGGCTTTTTGGAGCTGCTGGGAGTTCCAGACTCCATGTCTGAGTGTCCCCAGAATTCTTACCGCAGTGTATGGAGGCAGTATGTGGAGGCAGGGCCTTTAGAAGGTAATCAAGTTTAGATGAGGTCACGAGGGTAGAAACTCCATGATGGGATTATTGCCCACAGAGGAAGAGCAAGAGACACCAGAGCTTCCGGTCTCTGCCTGTGAATATAGCAAGAAGGCAACCACCTGCAAGCCAGGAAGAGAGTCCTCACCAAAAAATCAACTCTGTTTCCTTGACCTTAGACTCCCCAGTCTCCAGAACCATGAAAATGCCTATTGTCTAAACCACCCAGTCTATTACAATGGTCCCAAACTGACTAACAGGGGATTTCCAGCCAGTGACCTTCTCAAGGTGCCTATGGCTCTCTACTGTCAAAGCTCTGATGTGTCAAGGTCATTGGGAAACTGTTCCCTGTGACAGTGATGCACGTATTAAGATGGGGTACTGAATGACATGCCTGAGTCCTGCAGGAGGCCCCAGGAATGGAATGTGTGCCCATGTAGAGGCAGTTGTAAAAGCTTATCCTATTTTAAGGCCTCACCCTGGAACTGTGCCAGTGATCACAGGACTATGCCAGGAATTTCTGCCTTTTCGTTTATATGCCCCATAGATTTGGATTCTTGTTCCTACTTTGTATTTCTGCCAAGAGAAGCCAAACTTGGGCATGTTTCGAAGGGTGTGGAATTTCAGTTTCACTAGCCTTTGTAAGGGAAAAGCATTTGAAATTTACACAAATCACCATAAGGAACAGAATGTTAATTTTTGTCCCAGAAATGACATTCATGAAGAAAAACAGTTGCTTTTTCAAAGGCACTTATTCTACCCAAGCATTCTCGTCTTTTAAAATGCTAAAACTGTTGAACTTTCTTATTTTGACACTGAACAAATTTAATTTCATATACAGAGGGCTTGAACCCAAGAAGATTTCAAGGTGGTGTCAGTGATGCTGATGGCAGGGTGATGAACGTTACCTTCTTCGCTGGCTCTCGGGGCATTCAGGCAAAAGAAGGTACGTGGGATGAAAACTAAGAGGCTGATAAGGACACATCCTAGTTCCGTGTCCTCAAACAGTTGAGAGCATCAGGGATCCAGAAGCTGATCCTCTGACTATATCCCTATTCTAGGGCCCTCGGGACAGATGGAAAAGTGGCTCAGGCACCGAAGAGCTGGGCAGGAGATTCTCTGATCTGGGATTCCCTCTGGAACCCAATCTGGTACCAACTGTGATCCCAGCCCAAGGCTATAACGCGCGGAACCATTATTTAGGGCTTTCTTTCATGTAAACTCTCCCGGAATCTCAATTTGAGCTCCTCTCAGGTCACATGTATCCTATGGTCTCCCAACAAATACTGGGTATGGCTGTACTTCACTCTGAACTATTCAAGCTAGTCAACTGTCAGGCACACAGATTTACTAATACGATCTCATTTAACAGAAGCCCTATGAGGTGGCTATGATATAGGATGTGAAAGTCACATTGGTGAATCAGTCAGTCTTCTCAAGGTTACCCAACTAGAAGCAGACAAGCAGATGAGCCAGGACGTGGAGCCAGGACTTGAACCCAGGACTGCTTGCTCCCAATCCTAGTTTCTTTCACCACACATGCTGCCTCCACTTGCTCTGAGCAGAAGTATTCTTCCATTTCAATTTTGCTCCTCGAATCTGGGGGGTCAGAGTAACCTTGAGAAGCAGACAGATGGCCTAAAATATCTGTCTGGTCCTGCCAAGCATTTCTTTCTGACTCATGTATGCTTCCTTCTGAATCTCCTAACATAACTCAACTACCTCAAGGTCTGTAATCTTTGAGCTTTGACTCTGACCTGACTGGCCATTGGCTTGGTCAGTGTGCTGGCCATGGGTGAGTGGCCCGCCTCCCTTCCAGAATGCCAGGACCAAAGGAAACTGGGATCAACGTGAATGTGGATTGAAAGTTCAAACAGAGACATATCAACGCACATTTTTTCATGGCATAACGGTATTTTGTTCTGAAAAAGACAAGGAGCTCCTCCTGACAGAACCATATAGACAGACATTAATTTCCGCAGTTGGGCTCTAGGAATAAAAACAGTAAAACCAAATGCTGAAAGAGGCAGTGGCTCCACGAGGCAAGGCTGAGCCGATGGGCTCTACCCACCAAGGAGACAGGGTCCTGGACAGTCTAAGAGCAGTCTTCCTTTCTCACAGTGATTCTGCTGCTCCTGTCAGATTTCCTTGGACCTAGAGCTGCATTTGTTTTTCATTTGTCAAAACCTATTTTAAATGCTAACCAAAGGGATTGTGGATTCTCAAAAACCTCTCTAATAGATGAATATCAGAAGTTTCAAGGAAGGAGACATTACCAGTCACATTCAAATGGTTTCAAAATACATGATGGGAAATGCAAAAAGAAAATTTCATATGAGTTTTGAACTTGAAACCTACAAAGTAGATCCATCATGATAAATCAGAAAGAAGAGAATTAGCCCAGCTTTTCCAAATCCTGGTTGAAAACAGGAATAAATCCAAACTTAGGAACCGTCTCCATTGCTCGGGCTGCCATAACAAAGTACTTTTAGTCACTTAAATGACAGGAATGTATTGCCTCACAGTTCTGGGCTAAAAGCCTGAAATCAAAGTGTCAGAAGGGTTGGTTACTTCAGAGGGCTGTGTGGAAGTTTTTATTCACCACAGTATTGGAAGTCCTAGCAATCAGACAAGAAAAGAAGCAAAAGGGATCCAAATTGGAAAGAAAGAAGTAAAACTATCACTGTTTGCAGATGACATTACAATATGAAATTCTAAAACTGTACCAAAAACTGCTAGAACTCATCGATGAATCCAGTAAAGTTGCAGGATATAAAATTAATATACAGAAATCTGTTGTGTTTCTATACACTAACAAGAAACTATCAGAAAGAGAAATTAAGAAAATAATCCCATTCACAATCACATAAAAAAATACCTGGGAATACATCTAACTAAGGAAGTAAACAAATCAGATATTTTCTCTAAGGAAGACTAAAACATAAGATGTGAATCAACAAAACAGAAAGGCCACCTACTGAATGGGAGAAGATATCTGCAAAAAATATACCCAACAAGGGGTTCATATCTAAAATGTACAATAACTCATACAACTAATCATCAAAATACGACCCAACCAAAAAATGGGCAGAGGACCTGAATACATATTTTCCCAGGGAAGACATGCAGTTGGCCAACAGGCAAATGGGAAGATGCTCAACATCATTAAGAAAATGCAAATGAAAAGCACAATGAGTTATCACCTCACACCTGTCAGAATGGCTATTATCACCAAATAAAACAGTGATGGCAAGAACATGGAGAAAAGGGCACCCTTGTACACTGTTGCTGGGAATGTAAACTGGTGCAGTCACAGTGGAAAACAGTACAAGGTTTCTCAAAATATTAAAAAATATAACTACCATACAATCCACTAGTTAAAAATATAACTATCATACAATTCCACTTCTGGGTATTTACCTGAGGAAAATAAAAACACTAATTCAAAAATATATATCCACACCTATGTTCACTGCAGCATTAGTTACAATAGCCAAGTTATGAAAGCAATGTAAGTGCCCATCTAGAGATGACTGGATAAAGAAGATGTGATTACATATATATACATATATATGTGTGTGTGTATACACATAATGGAGTATTACTCATCCATAAAAAAGAAATGAAATCATGCTATTTGCAACAACATGGAAGGACCTAAAGGGTATAATGCTAAGTGAAGTCAGTCAGAAAAACAAACAAATACTGTATGATTTCACCTATACATGGACTATAAAAACAAAACAAATGAACAAATACAACTAAACAGAAACAAAGTCATAGATACAGAGAACAGGTGGTTGCCAGAGGGGAAGGGGCTGGGGAAAAGAGAAATAGGTGAGGGAGATTACAGGGTGCAAACTTACTATAAAGTAAATGAACCACAGGTATGAAATGTACAGTGTATGAATATAGGAATAATTATCCAATATCTTTGTGTGGTGACAGATGACAGTGAGACTTACGGTGATCATTTTGAAAAGTACAGAAACATCAAATCATTACAATGTGTACCAGGAACTAACATAGTGAATATCAATCACACTTCAAAAACAAACTCATAGAAAAAGAGGCTAGATTTGTAGCTACCAGAAGTTGGGGGGGGGGGAATGTTCATCCCACCACTGTTTACAATAGCCAGGACATGGAAGCAGCCTAGATGTCCATCAGCAGATGAATGGATAAGAAAGCTGTGGTACATATACACAATGGAATATTACTCAGCTATTAAAAAGAATGCTTTTGAATCAGTTCTAATGAGGTGGTTGAAACTGGAGCCCATTATACAGAGCGAAGTAAGTCAGAAATAAAAACACCAATACAGTATATTAACATGTATATATGGAATTTAGAAAGATGACCCTATATGCGAGACAGCAAAAGAGACATAGATGTAAAGAACAGACTTTTGGACTCTGTGGGAGAAGGTGAGGGTGGGATGATTAGAGAGAATAGCACTGAAAGATGTATATTACCATATGTGAAATAGATTGCCAGTCCAGGTCCGATGAAAGACAGGGTGCTCAGGGCTGGTGCGTTGGGACGACCCTGAGGGATAGGATGGGGAGGGAGGTGGGAGGGAGGGTCAGGCTGGGGAGCACATGTACACCCATGGCTGATTCATGTCAATGTATGGCAAAACCCACCACAATAGTATAAGGTAATTAGCCTCCAATTAAAATAAATTAAAAAAAAAAGAATGGGAAAAAAAGTGTGGGGGGTTAGTCAAAGGGGAAATGAATGAAGGAGGTCAAAAGGTATAAATTTCCAGTTATAAGATAATTAAACACTTCCTGGTGGCTCAGATGGTAAAGAATTTGCCTGCAATGCAGGAGACCTAGGTTCAATCCCTGGATTAGGAAGACCCCTGGAGAAGGGAATGGCAACCCACTCCAGTATTTTTGCATGGAGAATATCATGGACAGAGGAGCCTGGCAGGTTACTGTCTATGGGGTCACAAAGAGTCAGACATGACTGAGCAACTAACACTTTCACTTTCAGTGATGTAAAACACAGCATGATAAACAATACTCAGCATTGGTGTATGTTACACATGAGAGTTGTTAAGAGAGTAAATCCTATAAGTTTCCATCACAAAGAAAATGTATTCTTTTCTATTTCTTTAATGTTGTATCTAGGAGATGATGGATGTCCACTAACCCTACTGTGGCAAATATCTCACTATATAAGTAAGTCAAGTCATTATGTTGTTCACATTAAACTTACACAGGGCTGTGTACCAATTATACCTCAATAAAAACCGGAAGGAAAAAAAACAAAGTGAAGGTGAAAGTGAAAAAATAGATCAGAGGGCATCAGGTATTCGGGCTATTGTTTACTGGGTACAGAGTTTCTTTAGGGACTAACGGAAAAGCTTTGAAAATAGTGGTGATGGTGTCACCATACAGTAACTGCAATTTATGCCACTGAATTGTATACTTAAAAATGGTGGAAATGGCCAAGTTTGAGTTATATATAGTTTACCATTTTTTTTAAAAATTTAAAGATACCTTAAGGAAGACACAGTAATCAATGTCTATGAGGGGTCAAAGTGGAGAGGGAGTACAATCATTACATATCTTTAGCTCTCAGTGGAAATAAGTAACGGTGTTCAAGTAACAGTATTTTATTATTTTATTACTATCATTACAATTATCACGCTCTTGCCTGACTTCTGAGCTCATTACTCCAAACATTATGATGCTACACATACAATGGGCACTCCTGAATGTCCTCGTGGGAGGCCTTAACTGGATCTGAATGATGGAAAGGAAGCAGTGAATGACAGTGAATTCTTTGCACAATGGAGCAGGGACATATATTAAGGAGAAAATCTAAGGTTTTATGGTCCACCTAGTGAGTTGATAATAATGCTGAATAAGCAACTTACCTCTATTAACTAGTCCTGCGAGCTCTCTGCTTTTCTACATACAATTACCTCCATGAAATTCCCCTCACTTTTGTATTGATTTGGTCCCCTGCGTGGTTGCTAACTCCTTTCTGCTACTTTCTCAAGGGGGAAAAGAAAATCAATTCAGAGTAGCTGGAAGACATTTGGCTTTTCTAAAAATGATCAATGGCAATAAATTTCATCTTTGTTATTTTCTTGTTCCAAGAGGCTGAGCTTCAAAAAGCTTTGCAGAAAAGAAACAGATGGTGAAGAAAAACATAAGCTAATAGTTCCCTCCAGGGGAGGGGCTCAGAAGAGCTTTGTGGACCATTCAAGGGCGCGTTCAGAATGCAAATGGGGAAATAATCCGAGTTTTAGTGAGGACAAAGATTAAGAAGCCAAGGAAAGTAGAATGACTATTGTTTGTGTAATATGCGTTTTTCAAAACAGACTCAGTCGTGAGCCTTTAAAGCAAATAATCACTGTTCAAGGAGATGGGATAATTTGCTGGATGTTCACTGGACAGCCTGGTAACTGCCTTGGAAGCTTGGGAGATGGATGCTCCAGTTGGCATCTTTATATTTCCAAAGGTAGAGGGCATATTTCTTGGGAAAGAAGATCAGAAACATCACCTTGCTGTACACCTAAAACTAGCACAACACTGTAGTCAACTATACATCAACTACTTCAGTATTTCTGTAGCATATGATGAAAAAGTGATGCATCCAGGTAGTGAAAGAAAATCCCTAATTTTCAATCCAAAGAGGAAAAGTAACAATCTTAGGCAAGTTAAACCAAGGATTTTGTATTAGGAAATCAGGCCAACTCTCATGACATTTGTTTGATTTAAACACTTTATCACCAGTGACAAGATTGGACCACTCACACTGCTGGTGAGTCAGATATCACATAATGTCCAATTCTGCAATGCAGAGTCACTGCACCCCACAGTGTCTTCAGAAATGCACATCTCCTTCCTTGGGTGTGTTACTAATCAGACCCTGGAATGGGACCAACTAAAACTGTTGGCATTGAGAACAATTCACCCCTAGATAAAGACGCTCTACTACTTCCAAGTTCTGGGACCCGGCAAAGATGCATGTGAACACGGAATGGTTTGCTTTTGGCTGCCTCTGAAGTGACTTAGCAGCAGCAGAAAGGTGGGAAACTTTCCTGAGGGGGAGGTTCTTCGTGGAGTTGCCTGGGTGCTCTGTGTGTGAGCATCAGAGTGTGGGGATAGATTGTTCAATTACTAGCCTCTGCAGGAGGTTCACGGGTTTTTAAACTAGGAAGACCAGGGTTAAGTAGGGATTAGTGGTGCTCATCTGACTTTCCCAGGTGGTGCAGTGGTAACAAATCTGCCTGCTAATGCAGGAGATGTGGATTTGATCTCTGGATTGGGAAGATCCTCTGGAGAAAATAGGCAACCCACTTTAGTATTCTTGCCTGGAGAATCCCATGGACTGAGGAGCCTGGAGGGTTACAGTCCATGGGGTCGCAAAGAGTTGGACATGACTTAGCAACTAAACAACAACAAAACAAAAATGGTACTCATCAGTTTCACGTGCTGTGGAGAACAGGAGGATCTGCTCTCGGAAAAAGTGGAAAGATACTGAGAATGATTCTGCTAAGCTTGGGGAAGGCAATCTCATCTCCTTGAACATGAAGGAGTAGCCAACAAGGAAAAGAGAATGGAATAAATTTAGAGGGAATAGAGGGAAATCAAACAAAGGTGGAAGAATACAGTACCTACAAGAAACAGAAGGCTCTCACTGTCACAACAACCTCTGGGGCTATGCATCAGGCAAAAGGCTCTGCCCTCAGAGGTGATTAAGACCTCCAAAGAGAAAGCTATGGTTTAAATAACATGGAATACTAAGAGGAAGAGGTGAGGAGGGTTTCTGTCACAAATGACAGAGAGGAGGAACAGATGAGTCAGGGCTGCTGGTGACTCCAGAGAGATGTCTTCAAATAGCCTAGCTTGGCCAATCAAGGGACTTGTGAGAACACTGGGCTCAGTTTCCTTCTTTTATACATGAGGAACAGAGGAATGCCTGAAGTCTTGTGAGCTCAGTGGGCACAAACCTATAATCCCTTAATCCTTGCTAATTTGGCTCAACAACCCTGCCTTGGTTTTACCACTGGACTCACAGGGAGCTCCTTTTAAGGTGTATGTACCTTGTAGGGATCAAGACCATCCCCAAGAAAAAGAAATGCAAAAAGGCAAAATGGCTGTCTGGGGAGGGCTTACAAATAGCTGAGAAAAGAAGAGAAGTGAAAGGCAAAGGAGAAAAGGAAAGATGTACCCATCTGAATGCACAGTCTGAAAGAATAGCAAGGAGAGATACGAAAACCTTCCTCAGTGATAAATGCAAAGAAATAGAGGAAAAAAACAGACTGGGAAAGACTAGAGATCTCTTCAAGAAAATTAGAGATACCAAGGGAACATTTCATGCAAAGATGGGCACAGTAAAGGACAGAAATGGTATGGTATACCAGAAGCAGAAGATATTAAGAGGTGGCAAGAATATACAGAAGAACTACACAAAAAAGACCCAGATAACCACGATGGTGTGATCACTCACCTAGAGCCAGACATCCTGGAATGTGAAGTCAGGGGGCCTTAGGAAGCATCACTACGAACAAAGCTAGTAGAGATGATGGAATTCCAGCTGAGCTATTTCAAATCCTAAAAGATGATGCTGTGAAAGTGTTGCACTCAATATGCCAGCAAATCTGGAAAACTCAACAGTGGCCACAGTGACTGGAAAAGGTCAGTTTTCATTCCAATCCCAAAAAAGGGCAATGACAAAGAATGTTCAAACTACCACACAATTGCACTCATCTCACATGCTAGTAAAGTAATGCTCAAAATTCTCCAAGCCAGGCTTCAATAGTAGGTGAACCGTGAACTTCCAGATGTTCAAACTAGATTTAGAAAAGGCAGAGGAACCAGAGATCAACTTGCCAACATGCGTTGGATCATCAAAGGCAAGAGAATTCTAGAAAAATGTCTACTTCTGCTTTATTGACTATGCCAAAGCCTTTGACTGTGTGGATCACAACAAATTGTGGAAAATTTTCAAGTGATGGGAATACCAGACCACTTGACCTGCCTCCTGAGAAATCTGTATCCAGGTCAAGAAGCAACAGTTAGAACCGGACATGGAACAACAGACTGGTTCCAAATCGGGAAAGGAGTGTGTCAAGGCTGTATATTGTCACCCTGCTTATTTAACTTATATGCAGAGTACATCATGCAAAATGCTGGACTGGATGAAGTAGAAGCTGGAATCAAGATTGCCAGGATAAATATCAATAACCTCAGATACACAGAAGACACCACCCTTATGTCAGAAAGTAAAGAGGAACTAAAGAGCCTCTTGATGAAAGTAAAAGAGGAGAGTGAAAAAGCTGGCTTAAAACTCAACATTCAAAAAACAAAGATCATGACATCTGGTCCCATCACTTAATGGCAAATAGATGGGGAAACAATGGAAACAGTGACAGACTTTATTTTGGGGGGCTCCAAAATCACTGCAGATGGTGACTGCAGCCATGAAATTTTAAAAGATGCTTGCTCCATGGAAGGAAAGCTATGACCAACCTAGACAGCTTAAAAAGCAGGGACATTACTTTGCCGACAAAGGTCCATCTAGTCAAAGCTATGGTTTTTCCAGTAGTCATGTATGGATGTGACAGCTGGACTATAAAGAAAGCTGAGCACCGAAGAATTGATGGTTTTGAACTGTGGTGTTGGAGAAGACTCTTGAGAGTCCTTTGGACTGTTAGGATATCAAACCAGTCAATTCTAAAGGAAATCAGTGCTGAATGTTCATTGGAAGGACTGATGCTGAAGCTGAAACTCCAATCCTTTGGCCACCTGATGCGAAGAACTGACTCATTAGAAAAGACCCTGATGCTTAGAAAGATTGAAGGCAAGAGAAGGGGATGACAGAGGATGAGATGGTTGGTGGCATCACCAACTCGATGGACATGAATTTGAGCAGGCTCCAGGAGTTGGTGATAGACAGGGAAGCCTGGCGGCTGCAGTCCATGAAGTTGTAAAGAGTAGGACACGACTGAACAACTGAACTGAAGTGAACCTGTAGGGAAGAATGGCACCTCTATCTGCCAAATATTCCTAGAGCATGTAAGAATCACAGCTCATCCCAGCTGAGCAGTCAGTGCTGCCAGGCACTGTTTCAGGCACTTTTACATATGTTATTTCATTTCATCCTCACAATAAACCTATCAAAAGGTTACTATTATTATTCTCTTTTTTAGGAAACCTGGGATATATGCCAGGAGCTAGGGATAGAAAAGATTAATTTTCCAGCATCTTTTATTATAAAGGGAGGTTTTGTTTAAAGTATTCTTGCAACATACAGAAGTTGCCATTTTCTCAAAGTGTTTGATCATGCCACGAAAATCACATAACCAAGTAACTGTATTAAAAAGAACCAATTACTAAAGCCATAAAATTCATTTCATCATAGTAAAAGAGCCACATTCAAGCATATTTGGAAATAGCATAGCTCCTTCTGTAGCTATATTCTTTACTGCATTTGTTTTCTGAGCCTGACTTCACTTTCATATTTTAGATACACTAATTGTGTCTTTCACTTTCATCAAGAGGCTCTTTAGTTCTTCTTCACTTTCTGCCATAAGGGTGGTGTCATCTGCATATCTGAGGTTATTGATATTTCTCCCAGCAATCTTGATTCCAGCTTGTGTTTCTTCCAGCCCAGAGTTTCTCATGATGTACTCTGCATATAAGTTAAATAAGCAGGGTGACAATATACAGCCTTGACGTACTCCTTTTCCTATTTGGAACCAGTCTGTTGTTCCATGTCCAGTTCTAACTGTTGCTTCCTGACCTGCATACAGGTGGACATGGGTTTGGGTAAACTCCAGGAGTTGGTGATGGACAGGGAGGCCTGGCGTGCTGCGATTCATGGGGTCGCAAAGAGTCGGACACAACTGAGCGACTGAACTGAACTGAACTGAATTGTGCCTTGGGGGATTGAAGCCATAAAGTAGAATATCTATCGTTTTCCAAGCAAGAAAAAATGTTACTAATTGCTAAATGGTCACATTTATTTCTCGCAAAATTACTCAGTAATAAATTCAAGCCAAACACTTGGAGGAAAAAAGGGGGCTAGAGTTCTTCCACTTAGTATTTTAGTGGTTGTATGCAAGTCTTTTACCTGGACTTCTCTGGTGGCTCAGTGGTCAAGAACCTGCTTGCCAATGCAGGAGACACGGGTTTGATCCCTGGGTCAGGAAGATCCCCCAGAAAAGGAAATGGCAACCCACTCCAGGTTCTTGCCTGGAGAATTCCACGGACAGAGGAGCCTGGCTACAGTCCATGGGGTTGCCAAAGAGTCAGACATGACTTAGTGACTAAACAACACCAATGCAAGTCTTTTAGGCAGTATAAGCCCACGACCCTTTCCCCATCCACTTTCTGCTTCCCTATGAGGCAAATGTCAGCAGAGAAAATTCTGAGGACTAGTCTGATCCAGCAGCCATGGATTGGGTGGGCACTTTGGAAGAGGCACTACTTACTTCTCTCCATCCCTGTGGCAGAACTTGATTTGGTGGCTCTCAATGAACCTTGCTCCTGGTATTCACACCCTATATGCCCATCCCCAATGGGCTTAACTATTTATCTAGTTTTGGCTAATGGGACATTAGCAAGTGTGAAAAACACGGAGATCTGATAAGCTCCTGCACTTGGGGCTTATACTCTGAATATACTGCTCTTTGAAACCCAACCACCATACTGTAAGGAAGACCAAGAAGACACATGAAAGGAAATATGTGGAGAACTGAGCTCTCTGATTGAAAGCTCCATCTGGGGTTCCAGTCTGTGGCCTACACCAACTGCCACCCACATGAGGGAGGTCATTCAGACCTTCCAGCCATTCCCAAGCCACAGTGGACACTGTATCATGCAGAAGAACCAAGCACTCAATGCACAGAAACACAAGGAATAAAATGTTCTTTATTTAAGCCAGTGAGTTTTGCAGTAGATTTTTACACACCAATGGGTAACTCAGACGAGCCTTCTTGCACCCTGCTAATCCAGACCATCAGTAATTCCCTTCTGGATTACTGTCATAATTTGGGAAAAAACTCCATAGACCAAGCCACTCCAATGTATACTCCAAACTCTAACCAGAATAATCTTTCTAAAAACCATCAATGGCTCCCTAGGGTCTTTAATATAAATTTGAGGACTTCCCTGGTGGTCCAGTGGTTAAGAATTCACCTGCCAATGCAGGACACACAGGTTCAATCCCTGATCCAGGAGGACTCCACTTGCCATGAAGAAACTAAACCCACACACCACAATTACTGAGCCTATACTCTAGAGCCTGGGAGCCGCAACAACTGAAGACTGTGTTCCACAACAAGAGAAGCCACTGCAATGAGAAGCCCATGCACCACAACTAAGGGCAGCCCCCAGTCACCACAACCAGACAAAGCTCCTGCACAGCAACAAAGACCCATGCATCCATAAATAAATAAACAATAATATAACATAAATACATAAAGTCTAGCCTATAACATGGAACATGATTATGCTATGACCCTTACTCATCTCTCCAGTCTAGCTTATTATTTCACTTCAGCCCATTCTTCCTGTTCCAGTAACAGTGAACTGGGCACCTTGTTCTACCAAGGGCCAGACTCTCAGGAACCACCCTTCCCACTTTCACCTTTGCAGTTCAGGACTTGGACTGTGTGCATCTCCCCAGGATTCTTTAGCACTCAGCTTACATCCACTCTGCTTATAGCTGCACTGCAACTATATCCTTTCTTGTTTCTCTCCTTACTAACCTGTAGACTATTTGAAGACTAGGCATATGTATTTCCTTTGGTCTGAATGTCTGTGTCCCCCCTAATATTTATATATTGAAATCTTAATGTCCAATGTGATGCCATTAGGAGGTTCTTAGGTTATGAGAATGGAGCCCTCATAAATAGGGTTAACTGATCTTATAAAAGAGATCCCAGCGAGCTCTCGAGCCTATGTCTACACACCAAGAAGGTACTGGCTATGAACTAGAAGAGGGCTTACACCACAGTGCTGGTGCCCTGCTTTTGGACTTTCCAGGGGAAGGCATGAGACAGAATCAGATTTCCCTCCTGACAATAGGTGATGCCAGAAACCCAGATGTGATGGGTGATGTGCGAGGGGACCAAACTGTTGAGAATAATAAGAGACGTTCAGTCTAACTGCCAATAAAAAATATGAAGAGGCTTCAAGACTGGAACTCCAAAGAGTTAGGAACTAAGACAATGAAACCAAGTGAAAACAGAATCAAACAGGTAGACCTGGTGCATCTGAGCTTTTGCACCAAATTCTGGGTTTGTCTACTGTAGAATGGCAAGAAATAAGGGGGGGAACCTGGCTTCAAGGACAGGGGTAGGTCAGCTGCTATGAGACAGCTTAAATACACAGTGAAGAAAATTATAAGGCTCGTGGTCTAAGAAATAGATCTGGGGATCAACAGGGCAAATTTTTAGACCTGGAGAATATTTAGATACTATAATTATATGAGGTCAGTCTTGGAAAAAAATGCTTTGAAGGCTTATCTCTATTAATTGCATCTTAAATGCTCTAAGTAGAGACTTCCCAGGCTACTAATGATGCTGTTTCTTTAGGATTAGGGGCATCTAAAAAGACTTAAATGGGTGTGTCCCAAAAGTGTCTGGAAAGCTAATTAGAGAGCACTAATCCTAACCACTAGACCACCAGGGAACTTTGGAAAGCTAATTAGAAATGCAAATTATAGGACTTCATTCAATGAGCTTTGAGCTTCAGAGTGAGTAGGGAATCTTCATTTTAATCCAACACTCCAGGCAATCTTGATACAGGACATTTTTGAGAAACAGTGACTTAATACTTAAGATTTTCTGACACAAGAGCTTTTGAAATTCATTAGCATTTATGAAGGCATACATGGATAAACAATTCTATATTCCTGTATCCCCCCAATTCAATCCTCTTTACCATGCAGCTGGGGTAGCATGGTTTTACATTATACTTTTTTCTTGCTAAAAATCTCACTTTGTTCTGGAATACATCATGGAAGAGGGACTTAATTTCATTTCCACTTTTACCAACTGAGAATGAGACACATGACAATCCAGCTGCCCCAAACCTTTCCAGAAAAGGTCTGGAGAATACACAGAGAAGCACACAGACACACCATATATTTAAAATACAAATGTTAAAGAATCTTTCTAGAAGGTCGTTTTTCACTTTTAACCCATGAAATTCCACCAAGATGAGGACTGGAATATTTCCTGCCCTATCAGTAAACAAGGATGTCACAGTCATCAGCTATTCCAGCCCTCCAGGGCACTCAGGAAGGAGAAGAATCCCTACCTTCAGTAGCCATCAGGCTGCAACCATGCCCTACAATAAGCCCCAAGGAAGTTGAGGATGTGAAAAACACAGAAAGCGGGCAGCTGAGATGCAAATGAAAGGAATGATTTCAGTGAGCCCAGACTCTTGCATCTTCCCATACATACTAAATTCCTTAATTTGGGATATCTGGTTTTCTTTAACTAACAATCATCTTTTGATGTTCAGACTACCGGCCCTTTGTTGCAAAACTTCTACATATCCTAGCTTCTCACCCACCTCCTTGGAGCAGTTCTCTCAGGGTTACTTGAGATGTTGTTTCCTGATTTTAAAGTCCTAAAAATTCCCACTGAATAAAACATAACCCTCAACTTTTAGGTTGTAACTATTTTTTAAGTCAACAAAGACAAGGTTCACTTTTATGAGTCAACTCATGTCAACACGGGCAACTAGATGCAGAAATGTCAGTGAAGACTGCAAAATTAAGGAATTCATGCAGAATCCTACACTTTGGGTGCAAAAGGAAAAGGAGGCAGATGCTGAAAGGAGGCAGAGAGGGCTACATCACCGTCACACAGAACTGAGGCCTATATGACACATGCAGTCAGCATTTCAAAGCCAGGGACACAGGATGGTTGCTTAGCAACTGCTGTTCTTCCTTCGCTCCCAAGTGGCACGTGTTTTTTGTGAGTTCATTTCCCATCCTTTCTCCTGTCTACAGACCAATCATTTAGAAATTGTGCTCTGCAATAACTCTAACAGTACATCAAAAATAACTTTTACATGATCCTTTAGTCGAGAATAGAGTAGGAGACTTTGTTCACTTATGCAAGGGGTCTGTGATGGAAACTATTATTGAAATGTGTACTGTATTCAGTTCTGCTCACAACAGTTTAACCAAGAAGAATAGTGACAAACTGAAAGATGAAGTGGGGAGTTATTAAAATTATTTTAAGTATGAGAAATGTCTGAGAAAGTAGAGTGTGCATATGTGTATATATATATATATATATATATATATATATATATATATACACACAATACACACACACACGTATACATGCACACATTTAATCTTTAAAATGCTATTATGAAATGGATTATTTCAAGAGTTCTAAGATGTATTTTTTTTTTACATTTCAATGATCTGAGATCATTCAAAGAGCAATGACTCAGATTAATAAACAGAAAACCAGTATCACTGCAGGCTCTTGTGTGACTCATCTGGGTTACATGCTACTCTCTGACTTCCTAGAGTAGGCACTACCTTTATTCTTTTATTTACCACTCCATTTCTTTTTACTATAATCATATTTCATATGTATGTATCTTCACCAATAGTCTTTTATGTTTTATGCTTCTGAGACTTGGGTAATTGATATACTACAGTCTTCTGTAAATTTCACTTGACACTGTTCCTGAGATGCGTTCATGTTGTCTATAATATAATCATTTCCACGACTCTTGGTAATTGATATACTACAGTCTTTTGTAAATTTCACTTGACACTGTTCCTGAGATGCATTCATGTTGTCTATAGTATAATCATTTCCACGACTCTTCAGTAGTAATACACCAAATTTATCCATTTTATACAGAGGATATCTGGATTGCTTCTAGGTTTTTTGCTACTATAGACAATACTGTGGTAATCATTCTCATACATGCTAAAATCTATTAATTTATAGACTTTCAATAGGCTCAGGACATAATTCCTTGTATTATGTGTACTATGTAGATCTTCTCGTTTATGGGTGTCTTTCTACTTTATTATACCACTTTCATTAATGGGAGTTTCTTGCTACCCAAATATATATATATATATATATATATAAATCTTTCTTTTATACTGTGCATGTATATTTTGTCTTAAAAAGTTTTGCTACTCCCCAAATCTGAAAGACATTCTCTCATATTTTCTTTGACATTTTTACATTATTTACTTTTCAAGTTTAAAATTTTAATCCAACTGAATCGATGTTTGATTTGTGAGATATGGCTCCAATTGCAGGTTTCTCCACATGAGTAATCAAGTGGCCCAGCACCTTTGTGGAAATCCTCCCTTCACTGATCTGCCCTGCCACACTGGCAAGTATCTTTTCCATATCTGCATGAGTCTATCTCTGACCTGTCTAATCTGCTCCATTATTCTCTTCACTGTTGCTACAGTGCCATCATCACAAGGTTGCACAGTGAATCTTCATTCTGGTAAGGCAGCTTCCCTCAATCTACTATTTGAGAGCGTTTTGGATATCCTTGGACTTTGCTTTTGCACACATATTTTACAAGCAGCTTGCACAAATTCCTCAAACAAAGAAGAAAAAAAAAAACCTTGCTGGGACTTTTTTGGAACCACTTTGAATTTATAAATCTATTTAAATGAAACTATCACCTCTTGTAAATATTCGTATACATGAACACAGTGTATTTCTTTATTTCGATCTTTTTACTATTTCTCAACAAAGTTCCATAACTATCTGCACAATAGTCCTGCACATTTTTCATGCCATTTATTTTAGGATAACTACTTTGGGTGAAGAATTAATGCTTTCGAATTGTGGTGCTGGAGAAGACTCTTGAGAATCCCTTGGACTGCAAGGAGCTCAAGCCAGTCAGTTCTAAAGGAAATCAATCCTGAATACTCATTGGAAGGACTGAAAGCTGAAGTTCTAATACTTTGGCCACCTGATGAGAACAGCCAGCTCATTGGAAAAGACCCTGATGCTGGGAAAGACTGAAGGTAAAAGGAGAAGGGGGAAGAAGAGGATGAGATAGTTAGATACCATCACTGATTCCAAAGTTGTAAATTTGAGCAAACTGTGGGAGATGGTGACACGCAAGGAAGCCTGGCATGCTGCAGCCCATGGGGTCACACAAAGTTGGATGAGACTTAGCAACTGAACAAACAAACAAAAAACTTTGGGCTGTAATAAATTAGATCTTTTGTAAAATGATATTTTCTAACGGTCTCTGCTGTATAAAATGTAATTTTTTGAACAATGATATCTAGAAACATTGCCAAAAACCTCTTATTTTATTTGAAAGTCATTATGGATTTTCTATGTAGACAATCATAACTTCCATAAATGATGACATTTATTTCTTCCTTTCCAATCCTTATATAACCTTAATTTCTTTTTCTCATTTTAATGCACTGGATGAGACATGAATTCAATATCGAAAAGAAAACAATGAACAGCTTTGACCTTCTCCTAATAATGAATGAAAATGTTTCTAAAATCTCAGCAGTAATAATAACTTTAGTTCTAGTTTGGGAGGATATACTGTAGATTTGGAACCTAAAATGAATTGCTTTGATTTTCCAATTTGTTTCCTTTTTTTAAATCACCACTCATGAGTCAGATTTGTCTTCCATTTTCCTTGTGTGTAACATATATAAAAACTTACTAGTAGTTTCATAAAATGTATTATGAGGAAGAATCATGTGCATCATATGAAAAGTAGAAGTTACCTCACTGTTATGGTACTTTGCATATAGCATTTGTGTTTACCCAAATTTGTTGATTAAATAAAGTGACAACTGGTCCCAGTTGTCAAGGATCTCAATAATGCTGAGTTGCATCACTGAAATCTGAGGATCTTAGGAACTGAGTTACTTTTAAAAAGTTAGTTAAAGTAATTCAGAGACTACTGTATAGGCCCAATGGTTCCCAGATTTGGGCTTTAGAGCTTTAAAATTTAATAGAGGGGAAGAGACCTCCAGCATGAACATGGCTGCATAAAGGCAGTGTCTTTTCTCTCCTCCTCCTAGAAGTCATATGAAAGCCAACAAGGAGAAAGGCAGGGCGGGATGGGGGAACACAAACTTTGTTTTCAGTAAAATTAGAGGACAGTTATCTGTACAGTTAAAAATATGTGAGGAAGCCAGAAGGAGCTTAGACTGGGCAAAACCAAGTAGAGATGTAGAGAAAAATCATAAAAATGGCTAGAGGTCTTGAGGCTGAGAAAAATACACTTACTGAAGCTAAGAGGTCTCACTCTGATGTGCAAACCTAATAGATACGTTTATCAATGGGAATAAGAACTGGGGTTAGCAGGAATATTTGAAGTCTCTCTGGACACAGTTTGGCTCGGAGAAGGAAAGCATAAAAGACTAACGAAAGAATAACATGGAAGAGCCATTTTAGCATAACGGAATTTGTGTTGTTGCTACTGTTGTTTAGTTGCTAAGTTGTATTGGCTGTGTGGTAGAGAAAGAAAAAACATTTAGGATATGAACCCTACGTACACATGCTACCCCTACACACACATGTGAGCACACGCACATGCACAAACATACCTACTCATTCACACACATACTTATATGCATGTACGCAAACACCCACCAACCTTCAGCAAAACCCAGTCCAAGAAAAATTTATTTGAATGAATTACAAGAAAAATTCACTAGAAATGCATTGAATCAGTGAGCATAAAATAAAAATATGGGGAAAACAGAAAACTTTAGGACAAAGAATATTTCTCATTGAAAAATATTGCTACATAGCAAATAAAAATCATGTCCAAATATTTCATATGCATTTCAAAGAACTTAGTAACTAGCAGCTTCAATGAAGAAATACAGTAAGGTAACAGAGGATGAAATTAAAGTTGCAGAACTCAGGAAACAAATAAGAAAAAATGAAAACTATCACAGAAATGAATTGTGAATTAGTACACGGGAAAAGTGATACTGTAAAAAGCACGAGTGACACAGATGATACGAAAAGTGAACAATGGAAAACGGAAATAAAGAGATAAGGACAATGGTCCACACACACAATGAGAGCTAAAGAAGACAAAGGTGACCCAATCTGTACATAATTAGAGGCCTAGGAAAGAGCTGAACAAATAAAGGTATATATCATTGAAGGTACACTGACACTTGAAGCTACGTAAATACAAGCTATTTTCATTAAAATATCAAAAGACTTTGAAAAAAATAAAAATATATCAAGGAAAATTCTTGAAATAAATGGAAACTTGGTACATTATGCATTGGAAAACTTGCCTCTCAACATTCAACACTGAGACAAAAATAAAGCAGAGAGACCCCACAGAGTAAAAAGCTCATAAAATAAACTCTAAAAAAGAAAACATAATGTGAAATATGTTGACAGAACTGACACCAAATAAAACTCTAATAACAGACAAAGAGGAGCTTATACGTATATAAGATATGGCACAGAAAAGTTAAAAATAAAAAGGATGAATAAAGGAGAATTGGGCAATGCAAGGGCTTCCCAGGTGGCACAGTGGTAAAAATCTGCCTGCCAATGCAGGAGACACAAGAGATGACAATTTGACCCCTGGGTCAGGAAGATCCCCTGGAGTAGGAAACAGAAACCCGCTCCAGCATTCTCGCCTAGAAAATTCCATGGACGGAGGAGCCTGGAGGACTGCAGTCCCTGGGGTCGCAAAGAGTCGGACACAACTGAGCACACATGTGCTCAGCACAGGGCAATGCAAATACGTTAATCAAAAACCAGAGATTACAATTTTAATAGGAAATAAAGTGGGATTCAGGTTTAAAAAAGAAGACAAAGAAGAGAGCTCTATAATGTTAATGAAGATGTGAGATGATAAGAATCCATGTATTAAACAATAAAGCAATTATGTTAATAACTGGAGAGGGAAATGGCAACCCACTCCAGTATTCTTGCCTGGAAAATCCCATGGACAGAGAAGCTTGGCAGGTTACAGTCCATGGGGTCACAGAGAATAGAACACAACTTAATGACTAAACAAAACAATGTTAATAACCAGAAAATCAAGAAGAATAAGACCAACCACCCAACAGAAAAATGGGCAAAATACATAAAGTATTAACAGAAAAGGAAATACAGATAGCTCTTAAACATAGGAAAATTTGCACATTCTCTTTCTCAGTAATATAAATGTAATATAAAACTGTACAGATAAACCATTTTCCCTTATTAGGTTGGTAGCAGTAGTGTTATTTGCTCAGTTGTGTCCAACTCTTTGCAACTCCACGGATTGTAGCCTGCCAGGCTCCTCTGACTATGGGATTTTCCAGGCAAGAATACTGGAGTGGGTTGCCATTCCCTTCTCCAGGGGATTTTCCCCACCCAGGGACTGAACCCAGTCTCCCACATTACAGGCAGATTCTTTACCATCTGAGCCACCAAAGCCATTTGGTTGGTAAAGAAACCCAAAGATTCACTGCATGTGGAGCTGTGGGGAGACAGATCCTTTCATAAACTTCCTGTGGTAGTGAAAACTGGTAGATCCCTCCTACCTCACTGCTCTACAGATGACAGTCTGTCAACATCAAACCACCTTCTCATTTATCCTCAGGCCCAGCAATTCAGCTTCAAAGAACCTGTCCAGATTAGATATAGGAGTATTAAACAGGAGTATTACAGGAGTATTAAATGACAAATATGCTGGTTATTCACTGCAGCACTGTTTACACTAGCAGAAGATTGGAAACAGTCTTACATTCCTTAATAGAAAGCTACTTAAATAAATAATAGCTTGTTCCTGCTTTGAATTCTAGGCTACGATTAAGAAAGAAGGAGAAATACTTCTATATACCAATACAGACAGAAAAATCCCTCTAGTATAATATGTTTATGTGAAAGAGCAAGGAGCAGAGCAGTGAATATTATCTTTTGTCTGAAAGAGGTTGAGAGAGGTAAAAATAATATTTATATATATTAATAGATACACACATACATATATGCATAAAGAATCACAAAAATAGAAATCATAACAGAGGTAGGGTACAAGGGAGACCATTCACTTTTTTCCTTGTTATCTTTAATTGTTTAATCATGCGAATTTATTACCCATGTAAAAATTAATTTAAAATATGATAAGTATAAAAGGGAGATTGTCACAGTCCTGCCAAGTTTATATTTTTATGTTTTTCCAAGAAATGACAATAAAAGACTACTATTACAACCATAAAGGAAAGGGCATCTTGAAACAAAGAATAAACAATAAAGAATTATCATTTTTAAAGGAAGTCTTTTAAATTGACAACACTGTTATCTTTTTCACACATCACCGTGGACCATGTGTACTTCATCACTACCTAGCACTGGCCATACAGAAACCTGCAGAAACCACTAGCACAAGTGATGAGAATGGGTTGGATGGGAGCGGGGTGGGAGGGAGGCCCAAGAAGTAGGAGATATATGTATACATACAGCTGATTCACTTTGTTGTACAGCAGAAACTAATACTATAAAGCAGTCATAATCCAATCTTAAAAAAAGAGCCCTGCTAAAGCCATCGTCAACCCAGGATGACGTGCCCAAGGTTGGGCCTCTGAAGAATGAATGACATTAGAGGCTTTATAACTATCATGAATGGGGTTTCCCAGGTGGCGCTAGTGGTAAAGAAGCCACCTGCCAATGCAGGAGATATTAGAGACACAGGGTCGGGAAGATACTGGGTCAGGAAGATCCCCGGGAAGAGGGCATGACAACCCACTCCAGTATTCTTGCCTGAAGAACCCCATGGACAGAGGAGTGTTACAGTGGGCTACAGTGCATAGGGTCACAAAGAGTCAGACATGACTGAAGTGACTTTGCACACATGCACAAAATTATCATGAATATTACTAAAATACTCCAACTCAGTTGTTAAATTAATAAGCAAATAATAAGAAACCTCTGGCAGGGACATTAGTATCCAGAGGTGCTATATTATTTTAAATGCCTAGTTTTCAACAAAAAATCTGCAAAGAAAGAGAAGTGTGACCCATCTACAAGGAAAAAAACACATAATAGGCAACAGAAACTACCTCTGAGAGGGTATAGATGTTAAATTTAACAAAGACTTCAAAATAGCCATTATACACATAGCTGGGGAGAACTAAAAGTAGCCACACTTAAAGAAGAAAGGTGTGATGACAGTGTCTCAAACACAGAATATCAAAAAGAGATACAGCTTATTTTAAAAATGAAATTCAAGAATTGGAAAGGTCAATAACTGAAATGGAAAAATGTACTAAAGGGATCCCATAAAAGATTGGAATGGCGGAAGAAAGAATCAGCAAGTTATTTTAATCTTCAAATAAAGATTATGTAATACAAAGAACAGAGAGAATAAAGGAAAGAAAAAGGAACAGTTTCACAGAAATGTGCAGCACCGTTAAGGAAGCCAACATGTGTAATGGGAGTACCAAAAGGAGAGGAACTAGAGAGGGATCAGAAAACATATCCAAAGAACTAACGGTTAAAAACTTTCCAAATATGTTTTATAGTACACACACACACACACACACACACACACACACACACACACACACACCTCCAAGAAGCTCAATGAAGATAAAGACAAGGAGAAAATCTTGAAAACAGCAAGAGAAAAGTAACTCACTTTGTACTAATGTGCCCCAACAGATAAATAGCTGGCTTCTTATTAGATACAACAGAGGCCACGAGGCAGCACGATGCCACATTCAAAGTGCTGACAGGAAAAAGAAAAGTGCTAAAAAGAAAAAACAAAAC
Source organism: Okapia johnstoni (assembly GCA_024291935.2). Classification (NCBI taxonomy): domain Eukaryota; kingdom Metazoa; phylum Chordata; class Mammalia; order Artiodactyla; family Giraffidae; genus Okapia; species Okapia johnstoni. The sequence goes on along the minus strand of CM044321.1, from coordinate 67,610,581 downwards.
AAAACAAAAAAAAACTATCAAATAAAAATCTTATTTCCAGAAAGAGTGTCTTTCAAAAATGAAGGTGAAATAAATATATTCTAAGATAAACAGAAAAAGAGAATCTGTTGCTATCAGACCCTCCTTTGCAAGAATATTAAATATTCAGGCTAAGAGGTAGCCCAGACAGTAATTCAAATACACACACAGAAGTGAAGAGCATCAGTAAATGTAATTATGTATGACAATTTAAATTCACATTTCTTCCCCTTTCTTCTTCTGATTCAAATATAAATGGTGTACAATAATATGGATTGTATTCTTAGGCCTATATATACAAAGGTAACATATTTGACAATCACAGCACAAAGGAGTTAGGTGAAAACAAAGGTTTATTAGAATAAGAAAAGTGACACAATATGATAATTTGAATCCACAGAAACAAATGAAAAGACCAGCAATGGTAAACAGGAAAATTATTACAACAAACTATACATATATACTCCCTGTCTTGCTTCTTTCAGCTTCTAGACATGAAAATACATGAAGTAACAATTATAGCAATGTATTATTAGGTTTGTAATGTGTATAGATGTATTATATATAAAACTAACAGCACCAGAGGATGAAAAGAAATTCTATAGAACTGTAAATGCAGAGGCTTCCTTAGTAGCTCAGTAAAGCATCTGCTTGCAATGCAGGAGACCCGGGTTTGATCCCTGGGTCGGGAAGATCCCCTGGAGAAGGAAATGGCAACCCACTCCAGTATTCTTGCCTGGAGAATCCCCATGAACAGAGGAGCCTGGTGGGCTACAGTCCATGGGGTCGCAAACAGTTGACACGACTGAGTGACTAACACACACACAGAATTGTAAAGGAGTAACATTCTTGCATCTCACCGGCATTTAGTGTATATCTGAAATAGATTCTGATGAGTTAAGATGGACACTGAAAAAACCGGTGATGTAGGAGCCCCAGCCACTGCTTCCCCACAAAGATCAACAATCAGACATCTATCCACAAACAGAAACAGCTCCGGTAGAGCTTGAGACTACTCAAGAAACTTCAGCAACACAGTGAAACAGAAATACCTGAGAATAACTGCAGAAGAGAAGGAAGGCAGGCAGCTTCGGTTTGCCTGCTGCATCCCATCCCCAAGCCGGCATTGCTCAGCACCAAGAGGGAACTTCCCAGCCAGGAAGAGTTACCCTTGCCAGGAAGGAAGAGTTGAGTGAGTGAACAGCTTCCCTGGTATGATACATATTTTAAAAGTAATCTGGTCAACAGATGGTTCTGGGACAACTGGATATCCACATGCAAAAGAATGAATTTGGACCTCTACTTTACACGGTATGATAGAACTGAATCTAAATGAAAGAACTAAAAACATAAGAATCTTAGGCGAAAGCAAAGCAGTAAATCTTCATGACTTAGAATTTCAATGGATTCCTCTACATGAAACCAAAAGATGATTTAAAGTCTATCCTGTTTTAAATTAGTACAGGCACCCCACTTTCTTTTGGTTACTATTTGTATGAAATATCTTTTTCCATCCTTTCATACTCAACTGATTTGTTTCTTGTATACAGCATATAGCTGGACCATTCATCTTTTTATCCATTTTGCCATTCTCTGTCTTTTGATTGGATATTTAATCCATTTACACTTAAAATAATTATTGATAAGAAGGGACTTTATTCTGTTACTTTGCTATTTGTTTTCCCTATATCTTATAGCTCTTTGCCCCTCATCTTTTGAATCACTATCTCCTTTTATGTTTAGTTTTTGCAGTAAAACATTTTGGTTCCTTTCTCCTTTCCTTTTGTGTGTGTTCTACAGCTGATTTTCTCTCTACTTATCATGGTGATTACATTTAATATCCAAAAATTTTAACATTCTAATTTGAATTCATACAAGCTTAACTTCAATAACATACAAAACCCTTCCTATCAGCTCCATCCCCACACACTTTCAGTTATTGGTGTCACAGAATTACATCTTTATACACTGTGTGTCCAAAAACACAGACTAGTAATTGTTCTTTATGCATTAGTCTCTTAGATTATGTAGAAAACAAAATGTAGAAAATGGTTTCAATAACGCTATCTTTTAGACTATTTTTAGTGTATTAGTCTAAAATCATGTAGAAAACAAAAAGTGGAACTACAAACCATTGTTACAATATTATTTTATATAACTGCCTGTGCATTTACCTTCACAGAGATCTTTATTTCTTTACAGAGCATGAGTGTCCTTCTGTTTCAGTCTTCAGGACTCTCTTTAGAATTTGTTACAGGGATCTAGTATTAAACTCCCTCAGCTTTCATTTATCTGACAATATCTTAATTTCTTCCTCAGTTCTGAATTACAGTTTTGCTGGATACTGGATTCTTGATCTATACAGTTTGGTTTGGTTTCCCTTTCAGCACTTTGAATCAGCCAGCCTTCTGGCCTCCAAACTTTTTGATGAAAAACCTGCTGATGCTCTTACTGTGATTTCAGCTCCGTTTGTTATTGTTGCTGGTTCAATTTACTGTGTGCCTGTAAAAGTTAATTACCAAACCAGTGACAGAAGGAGTAGGTATTTGGCCAACTAGAAATGAACACTGGAAGTAAGGTGAGAACTCTGGGCTAAATTCTCATGCTAATTAGTGGTCAAGGAAAATGTTCTCATTTAATAAAATAAATCCTGTTAACCAATCATTTATATCACATTTGGCACAGATCACACCCCCTACAGATGGTTATACCTCAGTCTGGGTTGTATAGACCATGAAAAATACAAAGGCTGATGCACTTGGCACCCAGACATTGGTTAGACAAGACCTTCAGCTGACCTCCCCATGCTCTGATGCCAGACAGGGTATTGAGCAGATGCTCCTAACTACATCTGCCAACATCTATCCCAGAAACCTGACTCTCCAATGCTCACCACGTCTCACTTTAAGCCTGGTCCATCAAGCTGGTTTTAGAAAAGGCAGAGGAACCAGAGATCAAATTGCCAATATCCGCTGGATCATCGAAAAAGCAAGAGAGTTCCAGAAAAACATCTATTTCTGCTTTATTGACTATGCCAAAGCCTTTGACTGTGTGGATCACAATAAACTGTGGAAAATTCTGAAAGAGATGGGAATACCAGACCATCTGACCTGTCTCTTGAGAAACCTGTATGCAGGTCAGGAAGCAACAGTTAGAACTGGACATGGAACAACAGACTGGTTCCAAATAGGAAAAGGAGTACGTCAAGGCTGTATATTGTCACCCTGCTTATTTAACTTATATGCAGAGTACGTCATGAGAAACGCTGGGCTGGAAGAAACACAAGCTGGAATCAAGATTGCCGGGAGAAATATCAATAACCTCAGATATGCTGATGACACCACCCTTATGGCAGAAAGTGAAGAAGAACTAAAGAGCCTCTTGATGAAGGTGAAAGAGGAGAGTGAAAAAGTTGGCTTAAAACTCAATGTTCAGAAAACTAAGATCATGGCATCTGGTCCCATCACTTCATGGGAAATAGATGGGGAAACAGAGGAAACAGTGTCAGACTTTATTTGTTTGGGCTCCAGAATCACTGCTGATGGTGATTGCAGCCATGAAATTAAAAGACGCTTACTCCTTGGAAGGAAGGTTATGGCCAACCTAGATAGCATATTTAAAAGCAGAGACATTACTTTGTCAACAAAGGTCCGTCTAGTCAAGGCTATGGTTTTTTCCAGTGGTCATGTATGGATGTGAGAGTTGGACGGTGAAGAAAGCTGAGCACCAAAGAATTGATGCTTTTGAACTGTGGTGTTGGAGAAGAATCTGGAGAGTCCCTTGGACTGCAAGGAGATCCAATCAATCCATCCTAAAGGAGATCAATCCTGGGTGTTCATTGGAAGGACTGATGTTGAAGCTGAGACTCCAATACTTTGGCCACCTCATGCGAAGAGTTGACTCATTGGAAAAGACCCTAATGCTGGGTAGGATTGGGGGCAGGAGGAGAAGGGGATGACAGAGGATGAGATGGTTGGATGGCATCACCGACTCGATGGACATGGGTTTGGGTAGACTCCGGGAGCTGGTGATGGACAGAGAGGCCTGGCGTGCTGCAATTCATGGGGTCGCAAAGAGTCGGACGCCACTGAGCGACTGAACTGAACTGATACTCCTTTCAAACACAGCACAGAGTGATCGGAAGGATGGGCCTCTGGACCACATGAGGATTATGAAACAACAGGTGGGCTGGCTGCTGTGAATGTGCCCAGATGTTTAGAGGAGCAAAGCCAATCAGGCATAATCTCTGATGGTCACATTTGCCAGATCTCTGATGTGGCATGTACTGCTTCCAAGCAACACTTGGGGAATCGCTGAAATGATTAAAACTAATGGTGAAGACTACTCCCATCATTTTCTAAATGTACCATAAGACTGGAAACACTGTTCTTTTAATTTTCGTGTCTGTCATCAGCTATCTCTGCCACCTAAAAGAGGTAGAGGTACCCCAGCACAACTTTCAGCTGCACACTTCAGATTAGAAGGGAATATGCCTTATCACTGCCACTCTCGTATCACAAGTGCTAAGAAGAGGGCCTCCGTGCACCCCTTCCTCTCCACACACCGTGACAGAGAACATCCATGAGAGAATTAATGCACAAATTGAGTTCTCTACAGATAAGGTAGCATAGTGTCCTGGGATGAACTAGAAGTTTAGAGACCTGCTCCTCCTCCACACTCCCTGCATCAGTGCAGTCTGCCCTCTGCATCCACAGGTTCTTCATTCACAGATTCAACCAAGTGTGATTCAAAAAAAATCCGCAAAGTTCAAAAAAAGCAAAACTTGAGTTTGCCATGCAGACAACTATTTACATAGTATTTACACTGTATTTGTAACTAGTCACACAGCATTTGCATTGTTTTAGGTATTATTAAGTAATGTAGAGATGATTTAAAGAATATGGGAGGATGTGAAGAGGTTGGAGGCATATCTCAGAGATATTGCAGTTTGGTTCCAGACTGCTGCAATAAAGTGAAGATCGCAATAAAGCAATTCACACAAATTTTCTGGTTTCTCAGTTCTTATAAAAGTTACATCTACAGTATATCATAGTCTATTAAATGTGCAATCGCATTATGTCTGAAAAAAATCAAAGAATATACCTTAACTGAAAATACTTTACTACTAAAATATGCCAAACAATGACAACAGTAACATCAAAGATCACTGACCACCATAACAAATATAATAATGTAAAAGTATGAAAAATTTAAAGAATTATCAAAACATGACAGAGACATGAAGTGAGCAAAGGCTGCTGGAAGAACAGTGCTGATGCAGGATTTCCACAAACCATTCATTTGTAAAGAATACAACATTTTGCGAAGCACAATAAAGCCACAGCACAATAAAACAGGGTATTATATACGCAGATCCTGTGTCATTTCACATCAGGGACTTGAGCATCACGGATTTCAGGATCTGTGGAGGGTCCTAGAGCCAATCTCCCAAGGAGGTTGAGGGCCAACAGCACAGAAGCCCTCCCCCACACCCCGCCCCTGCACTCTGCAAAGCTAGTTGAAGGACACCAGTCTGCTAGGCTGAGGACACCGCTGCCCCCAGCTACCAGCAGACCTGAGCTTTACTGAGCTGTGAATGGACTGAAGATCACTGAATTGACAAAAGTTGTGAATATCTCAGAGTTGTGCTGAAATCAATCAATAAAGCATTACTGTTAGGTTCATGTTTGGTATGGAAGTAAAACTCTGATGAAGCAGCTCCAAGAAATCTCCAGCATCCATGTTTTTCCCTCACTGAAGCCTCTGACCTGAGTTCTGCTTCAGATCCCAATCCAGACAGTGGTAGCATCACCCCAGAGTAAGCTTTTCCCCAGCCTCAGGGAAGATAAAGACTTCTTTCTCTTTTCCCAGAGTTCTCACTTTATTATACATTTCCAGGAGTCTGTTAGTTACTTGTTTTTTATCAATACATCAAATAAAATGACTTCTGAGACAATGGTGAGGACTATACATCCATATTTGCAGGCATTGATATTTTGATTGGAAAGAATCAAATTAAGCACCATTGAAATTTCACATCTTTTTGAAATATTAAAAATACATCTAAAAGGGAAATACTATGATTCAAAGCATATTAGACAAATACTATAAATAAAATCTTCAATACTATTGAAAATAGCCAGCTGGGGTGATAAAGTGAATAAAGGATGAGGCGAGGTTCCCAAGAAAGCCAAGGGTCATCTGCAGTGGACTGGATCTGCAATCAACAACCTAAGATAGCTGAATATTTTCTGCAAATGAAGAAACTGAGGTTTAGAAAGGTAAAGTGACTGCCTAGTACCATCTATTAACATATCACGCAGCTATCCAACTTCCTCCTAGAGAACAGTCTAGATATCAGTGGCATTTTCACATTTGTCTTCTTGCCTATTTTTCTTCTCAAGAGAACCTACTATGACAAGTATTTACCAGGTTTTATATTATTCCCTAGTCCAAATCTATTAGGTAGCCACTTGTATTCCCATTACATAGGTGATCATGAGCAAAGTAATCTGCTTCAAGTTTCTCAGCTATTAGTGGAGGAGCTGAGTAAGACCCAGGTCTGTTTAACTCCAGTTTGTGACCGATTCCCTAAACTATATTTCCTTCCTAACCAGCAAGTTTGTGGTTAATTGCTTCATGTACAAATTGATCAGGAACATCAGCGTATTGCAGTTCATGGGGTTGCAGAGTTGGACATAACTGAACAACAACAATTAGGTTTGAAATCAAATGTTATGGAGCTGTCTCATCTTCAGATAGAGGGAATAAAACTTCTGACTGAATGCACTCAAACTTTCTCCCTGGTTCAATCCACAGGGTACTCCAAAAGCAGAATTTGCTAAGAACTGTAGATACAGAGCTATCAGTTCTGACTCCCTGAATCTGGAAAAGCACAGGGTCTAGTCAATAATTCCACAACTATTTACAGTGGGAAGTTGGTGCCACAGAGAGTTCCCCAGAAGAGGCAGAGATGGATCTGGTCTCTTAACATTACAGCTGGAAGCGATCTGAGGGGTGACTTAGTCATTAGACTTGTTCTCTGATGGGGCTGTGAGGCAGTCTGGCCGCTTCACTCTGCTGCAGTCCCACTCCTGGTGATGTTTTTAATATCTATGCCTAAAGTTAACATGCAGTCCCCAAAGCCATAGTCTCCTGTAAAAGGCTCACTCTTCAGAGAACATTCATTTCCTAGTACTTAAGAGAAATATTTATGTTCCCAAGGGGGCATACTCAGACATCATCTCCGGAAGCATTTTCACAAGAAGTTCAACACGAGAAACAACACAAATACCCACCAGCAGAACTGCTACATGAATTGTTATACAGCCATACTATAGAATATTTGGGTAGATCTGTATAGTTACTTGAAAATATTCCCAAAATAAACTATTAGGTGAAAATGTAAGTTACCAAAATGCATATGTATCTTACGATCCCCTTTACACAAACCAACACAAAAATGAAACTTGTGTATTTGTGCACAGTTAGCCCTCCATTTCTGTGCGTTCCACATCTGCAGATTCAATCAACCATGGATCAAAAGTACTAGGAAAAAAATTCCAGAAAGTACCAAAAGCAAAACTTGCATTTGTTGTGCACTGGTGACTAGTTACACAGCATTTACATTGTATTTACAACTATTTACAAGCATTTACAAGCACAAGTATTATAAGTAATGCAGATTATTTAAAGTACATAGGAAGTGATCTGTAGGTTATAGGCAAATATTACACCATCTTATATAAGGGACTTGCACATCTGCAGACTTTGGTACCCATGGGGGTCCTGGATTGGCAGATGCTCTGTCCTCTACCTTCTCTCTCACACAAAGTTGAGTCATGCACCACGGGAAAGCCTATTTTTCTTGAATAGTTCAGTTAGAACAGGAGTCACATATATAACCAAATCAAGCCTTACTCAGTAAACAACTCCCAAATCACCATTTAACTGGCCATAAATCTGTAGCTGCTTCAGAGGACACAGCTCATCCACCTCCTCCCCACCCCCCAACAACTAGTTCTTTCAAGAACAGAATTATTTGTACTTTAGGTTGTCCCACTTCGGAGATGAGGATAAGCTCATCTTAGTGGTAGGGGAGACAGTTACATGATTGAAGCAGAAGTATGTCTCGTTTCCTCCCTCCTCCCCCACATAAATCTCTGTATTACACTGAGCATTGAAAGAGAATTCTACATGGATATTTAGCATCCACATTTGGGGGATGTCCAGCATCTGCACTCTCTTCCCACATTTGGGAAATGCCCAGAATTCCCCACTACCTGGAAGAAGAGTCTTGCTTCCCATCATAGAAGGTGGGTATTAAACTAGTGGTAAAGAACCTGCCTGACAATGCAGGAGACCTAAGAGATGTAGGCTTGATCCCTGGGTTGGGAAAATCCCCTGGAGAAGGGAATAGCAATCCACTCCAGGATTCTTGCCCTGGAGAATATCATGGACAGAGGAGCCTGGCGGGCTATAGTCCATAGGGTCGCAAAGAGTCAGACACAACTGAAGCACACAGATATTATTATTAAAGTACAGTTAGTTAATAATCTTTGCTCCAAATAGTGAAACTCTGGACGGTGGGCCATTTTCCCACAGTTAGTGGGGAAATATCACCATTTCAATCTTTTAGTTTTATAACCTATGGATTAAAATATAAGGTTGAAGGACTTCCCTGGAGGCTCAGTGGTTAAGATCATAAGCTTCCAATGCAGGGGGCACAGGTTCCATCCTTGGCTGGGGAACTAAGATCCCACAGGCCACATGGTGCAGCCAAAAGACATAATATATAAAGTTGAAATCATCAACACACCCTTTACAAAGTAGTAGAAGAGGAGCGGAAATAAGAAGTCATTCAAATACACAAATATGTATGTGCTTCAGCAAGAAATAATTTATGTATATGTTGCAATTCTTATTTCTGCATTAGTCAGAAGGCCATATTTCTTTAGTGACTTTTTCTATTTTACCAATGCCATTTGTGTTTAGCTTAGCTGTTCAGATTCTTTATTATGTATGGTGACTTCATTAGGTAAGGAATCTGAACCATGGGTAGTCTACCTAAATTGGGTTGTCAAAAATCCATTAATTCTTGCTGCTTGACTTGGAAGAACAGGAAATGGTAAATTACCTGGAGTTCTGTCCAAATTCCTCTCTACCATTAAGAGTGTCAAGTATTAAGAGTATTTTTTCTCTTGACAATCAGAATTAGTCAACACCAATATCCCCATGTCTTTTTTGTTGCCATTTGTTAAATGGCAAGAAGAACCTGAAATGATCAGGGGGCATCCTCAAGTTTCAATTCAAAGGAGCTATTTTTTATGTTCCCTGGTGGAAATATATTTATAGTCATAGAGAATAAGGCTGTCTAGCCCAGGTAAAAGCCTCCATCACCAATGTCATGTTCTCTTTATTCAGGAACCCACTAAGAGTATTAGAAAGATTAGGAAATGTACATTCACAAAGCCAGACATTTTGGCTGATTAGCACTTGAGTGCTTTGGGGAAGAGTATTCATATGGAACAAATTCTTCACTCTGGTCCTTTTCAAAACCTGACTTTCATTATTCTCCCTGCAAGCATGCTTGTCATCAGGCCTCCAAATCTTGTTCCACATTCTGATCTCCCCAAAGAATCATTAATAATAATCAGTGATTGACTGTAGGGCCTGAAGTAATCTCTCCTTCCAGGCAAAATCCTTAAAACATACATTGGGAGGAATTTCACTTTTTCCTATGTTTCAGAGTCACCCTGGTTGTCTGTGATTCTATAGAAGTCAGCTTATAAGAGTTCACATATCAGGCAGGGTCTTTTACAATTAAGGTTAAATTTTCTTTTCTCTTCAGTCAACTGGTTATAGAGAAGAGAGAATTGCTGAAGGAGTAGAGGTTCCATTTTTGAGATTCTAGGATGAGAGTCACTTTAACCATGTGTGATGTTATTACAGGGTTTCTTCCTCAGTGGCACCTGGTCTTCTGTGGACTCAAGATATTCTGGGCCTTTGAAATGATTTAGGTCTGAGAACTGGGTGAAGAGCTAGGACTATCAGGGTGGTTCAAGTCAGGTCTCCATGCAGCAGATTTTGACGTGTACAAATCCCCTTTTTGGTTTGTGCGCTGCTTCATTGCACTGGTTCCAGAGACCTCCAGATCACCAAGGTGTCGCTAAGACTGACAGGCACATAGAATCAAATCAAAACTACATTCTAGGTCAGACATCTCCAAGTACATTTATGACACATTCCTCATGCTTTTCCGTGGTGTATAGATGTGAAAGACTTCTCCTCCTGGGTTAGAGTCTGTCATAGATCCTCTTTGCTATGCTGCTGTGAACCTCCAGCCATTGGCATGCAGGTCAGAGAGCATGATATACACTGATTTTTGCCTTTCAGCATATCATTACTCTTCAGAAAAGGTAGATACGGCTAACAGATGGGAAACTGGATTCTTGGCTTATAAGGATCAGCAGAGATTGAGGTAATCCAAGTCTCATGATTCCTCCCTTATTTTCTGTTCCAGGTCATAATCCTCAATATTCCTCAATCAATTCTTGAGCTCCTACATTAGTGACCTGACAAAGCCAATAAATCAACAGCTTTGTAATTCTGCAGCTGAGATAAAACTGTATAGGTTTTATTTATTTATTTAACCCTGATGGCCTTAAGACTTGAGGGGTTTTTTTTTACTTTTTTTTTTTAAGCATGGTCATGCTGCTGCTGCTAAGTCGCTTCAGTCGTGTCCGACTCTGTGTGACCCCATAGACGACAGCCCACCAGGCAAGAACACTGGAGTGGGTTGCCATTTCCTTCTCCAATGCATGAAAGTGAAAAGTGAAAGTGAAGTCGCTCAGTCATGTCCGACTCTTTGCGACCCCATGGACTGCAGCCTACCAGGCTCCTCCATCCATGGGATTTTCCAGGCAAGAGTACTGGAGTGGGGTGCCATTGCCTTCTCCGAAGCTTGGTCATAGAAAGTAACAATTTTTAAATCAAAGATAGATAAACATTTAGAAATAAGTCTATCATTCTCTTTCTTCATCTAAGCGGCTGAATAGAACTCTGAAGTCAAACCATGATCCATGGATCAACTGGCCCAGGACTGGATCAATAACTGAGAGCTTCTCTAATATTTGCCCCCTGCCTTTAGTGGACACCTCATTTTAAATAAATACCAGTGATATTTTAATTAGTTTTTTGTCCACTGAGTGCTGTAGCAGTCAGATTCCTATCCCCAAATATGGCTGTATTTTCTCAGATAATCTCAAATTGCCTGATTGTCTTTAAAGCCTATTTAATGCCTACAACCATTTCTTTATCTGTCAAGTTTCTGTCTCGAGTGGATTCCAGAAGAGAACAGAAAAATGAAATTATGAAGAGACTATTGAACAGCTTTCAACCAACTAAAGACCCAGGCTTAGAAAACCAGTAGAAATGAAGGTGAGGAGTGATCAACATTACACTTCCTGCTTCTCCGATTTTCCATCAAGAAAAGACCGATCATTAAGGACACCACTCTTGCCCACCACTGTCACCACTGGCAACAGACACAAGATGCTATAACTGTACCCCTGCTTCCAGTGATGATGGGAACACACTGCTGTTGTGACTGCTGCTATTTCCTTCCCCCAGAAAGGATTCCCTAGGGTTCTTCCCTCTCTGTATGGCCTTTGATTCAAGATCTAAGGCTGATGCTTCTGATGGGTAAATCAGTACTCTTTCCACTCCCATGCTCAAACTATCAATACAAGGGAAAAGAAAATCCATAGCTGGAATTGTCAGCTTTCATAGGGGTAGGCTGTATTTGCTTCCCACACAGACTTACAAAGTAGGAAATTTTCAAACATAGGCGTTTAAGGTTTCCCTGGTAGCTCAGTGGTAAAGAACCTGCCTGCCAATGCAGGAGACATGGGTTCAATCTGTGGTCCCAGAAGATCCCACATGCCTCAGAGTAACTAAGCGAGTGCACCACAACTACTGAGCCTGTGCTCCAGAGCCCAGGAACCATGATTACTGAGCCTATGTGCTGCAACTACTGAAGTTTGCGCGCCCTAGACCCCGTGCTTCACGAGGAGAGAAGCCACCACAAGAAGAAGCCTGCACACAGCAACTCGAGCCCTTGCTCATTGCAACTAGAGAAAAACCTGCACAGCCATGAAGTCCCAGCACAGCCAGAAATAAAATAAATTTTTTTAAAAAATTTTAAGTTTAAATGCCAGATAAACAAAACAAAACAAAAAGACAAATGTCAATTATATGGAGTTAGGGAGGGGCAGTCAATTGATTTCTTGTGTCAGGGAAGCCAAGGATCACATGAATCAGAACTGGAACTGAATCCCATCAATATTCCAGAGCACGAGGCTCTGAACCCCGGCTAACGTTTCCCTCAGGGACAGAAAGGAATAGATGTACAATTACCGTTATTTTTTAAACAGTACTTTTTTTTTTTCCATACTGTGGTTATGGTTAAAGTTATATAATTAGAGTTTTCCTGCAGTTTTCATCATTTGATGACAAAACAGGGACATTCTGGCCTTTTTGCTTGGTTTTCATTAGGGGAGCAGCTTTGCTCAAAAGAAATTCCTCTCCTTTCCTATTTCAGAGCAAAGGGCATTAGGGGAGCAGCTTACTCAAAAGTTTACTCTTAATTCAGGGAGAATATTCTGTCTTCCTAGTTTTACATCTCTGATATTTCTAGTTCTCCCATTTGTGCTGGAAGGCTTGTTCTTGCAAATATCTGTACACACATCCAATTTTCTCATTATAATACTTTTATAATACTTACATAATGTCCCACATTACCACAATTTCACAGACAAAGAAGCAGACATCCAATGGGATTAAATACCTTGCCTAAGCAAACAATCACCTTGCAAGCAGCAAGGGGCATAATCAAGATTCAAGTGTGGTTTTCTCCACCCCACCTCCCTGTGCTTCCCAGTCTAGGCAGGCCTGACAACAGGGACATGCTCAATATATGTTTCCTGGACACAAGAGGAGCTCAATAATTAAATCAAATGCATCAAAACATGTCTCATGGTCTCTGGATAATCTCTGGTTACATAGGTCTGGGTGACAAATCCATTGATTAAAATTGCTATTGATACTTACTGAGTGCTAGTTAAATATCCAAATTTCCTGGAAAATGGAATTCACTGGCAGGCCAGGTAATTTTCATCAACCAAAGAAGTTTCAGAAACACTCTTTTCAGCTATAGGAAAACAAGAAGCTCTGGGGCCAGGGGGATAGGGTTAGATGTCATGAGAGACTCAGTGCACATCCTGAACCATTTCATCTGGGTCTCAAGAAAATGTGAAAACATCAGATACCTGGCAAGACTGTCCTTTCCTGTTATTGCAGTAGTCCCTATCTTTGCCAATTTTTAAACAAAACATTGGATGATTTCATTTCCCTTTTCATCTGTGTATGTTGGTGTTCTAGAGACATGACCTAAAGTCACACAAAAGTATTACACTTCTAGCTCTGCACTGTGTACCTACTGGGCTTTCCTGGTGGCTTGATGGTAAAGAATCTGCCTGCCAGTGCAGGAGACCTGGGTTCGATCTCTGTCTTGGGAAGATCCCCTGGAGAAGGGAATGGCTACTCTCTCCATTATTCTTGCTTGGAGAATCCCAAGGACAGAGGATCCTGGTGGGCTATCATCCATGGGATCGCAAAGAGTCAGACAGGAGTGAGCAACTAAACAACAACAACATGTACCTATCAAGTCATGTATCAGTGTCTGAGGGCTGCCATAACCAAGTGCCATACACAGGGTATTCTATAAAAACAGAAACTTGTCTCTCTCATAGTTCTGGAGGTGAGAAGTCCAAAGCCAAGGTGTGAGCAGGCTATGCTCTCCCTTTGTCTCTCAAAGTTTCTGGTGGCTGCCAGCAATCCTCAGCCTTCCTGGCCTGTAGATGCAGTTCTCCAAGTCTTTGTCTCTGTCTTCACCAGGATTTCTCCCCGGTGTATCCCAATATCCCTCTTCCTAGAAGGACACCTCATCTTCACTGCATCTGCAAAGACTATTTCCAATTAAGGTCACGTTCACAGATTCCAGGTGGACATGAATTTGGGAGATGGGGACACTATTCACCCCAATATGGGAATTAAGAAATACTAATTGAGGGCCTCCCTGGTGACTCAGTGGTAAAGAACCCGCCTGCTGATGCAGGAGACACAGGCTTGAGCCCTGCTCCAGGAATATTCTATGTGCCTCGGAACAACTAAGCCTGCGAACCACAACCATTGAACTGGCTCTCAAGAGCCTGGGAGCCACAACTACTGAGACTGAGCTCCCTGGAGCCCATGCTCCGCAAAAGATAAGCCACCACAATGAGAAGCCTGTGCACCACAACTAGAGAGTAGCCCCCACTAAAGAAAAGCGCGAGCAGCACCAAAGACCCAGCACAGCCAAAAATAAATACATAAAAAAAAAAAAAAACTAGTTGAGAAAAGGAAGAACATGTCAAAGTCATGTTACGGCCAGCGCTGAGAAAGAAATGCAAGGCCTTTCTGTGTGGAGTGATCACCTTCTATCCGAGTTCAAACCAACATCATTCCACTCCAAGCAGAGAATACAAGCATCTTTCCCCATGGGATTCCTTCTGTGGTTTTCCTTCAGAGAGTTATCACGTGTTATAGTGAACTGTTTCTCTGACATGGTTAACTAGACGCACACTTGCAGTTTTAACAATTTTCCCTGTTCCACCCTTCATATTTCTTCATTCTCATGGAAGTGATGCATTTTTTCCAGATAACTAGCTTTCCAGAATCCAGTAAGACTTCTCAATTGCCAAGGATGTGTACTGAGTACTATTGCTGGGGAGCCCCTAACCAGGTCTGTTGCTAGAGGAATTCAACTTACAGGATGAATTCCCCTCTCCATAATCTCCCCCCTCAGACACATGAGGTCTATGAAATCTGTGTCAAATGAGCTCACAGGCATTGTCAGAGAAAGAAAAAGATGAAAAGTTGTCTGAAGAGGGGTGTGTGTATGTGTGTGTGTGTGCACGTAAAACCAGTGTGAGGCCAAGTCATGTCCACTCCTGAGATTTGGGCATGTCTAGGTTTATCAGACACCACTGAAGCAACTTAGCAGCAGCAGCAGCAGGCTTATCAGAGTAACTGAGGATCCTCCTGAGAAAGGCAGCCAAGCCCAGTCAGACTGGCTTTAGTTTTGGAGACAAACGTGATACAGATTAGAAGATCTATCCACTGCCCAGGTGGTGTTCCTGGTAAAGAACCCTGCTGCCAACGCAGGAAACATAAGAGATGGGGTTTCGATCCCTGAGTCAGGAAGATCCCCTGGAGGAGGGCATGGCAACTCACTCCAGTATTCTTGCCTGGAGAATCCCATAGACAGAGGAGCCTGGTGGCTACAGTCCATGGGGTTGCAAAGAGTCAGACGCAACTGAGTGACTTAGCATGTATATACCCACTGCCACTGGGCTGGGCTCTTTTCAGAATCATGTGACGGAGGAGGAGTGTGCTAAAAGAATTAGATATAAAACATAAACATTTCCTTAAAGTCCCTGTATCATCCTTAAGCAAAGGCTAATTGGTTTAGCCACTAAGTCATGTCTGACTCTTGGACTCGTGCAATCCCACTGACTATAGCCTGTCAGGATCCTCTGTCCATGGGATTCTCTAGGCAAGACTACTGGAGTGGGTTGCCATTCTCTTCTCCAGGGGATCTTCCCAACCCAGGGATCAAACCCAGGTCTCCTGCATTGCAGGCAGATTCTTTACCAACTGAGCTATGAGGGAAGCCCAAAGGCTAACTAATGGGTGCAATTCAAAACATGGTATGCAGACCAGTGCCAGCTTGTGATAAAGTGAACACACAAACCGGGAGTGTTTAGATGCTCCAAGTTGACAGTGCTGCCACATCAAAGCACATGATCCATGGATATGTCTCAGTGAACTCGGGGGAGCCTACAGGTACTAACATCATTCACTATTTATTACCAGAAGCACCAGTATAAACCACAGGACCTAATGGGAGGAAGAGGGATCCAGCATTCAATGTGGTCTAGAGCTCCTTCCAGCCTTTTCCCCTCCTACCTAAATACTCTGACTTTGTGTCCTCTGCTTACCTTCTTAGAGTCACAAAATGATTTATGCAGCTACAGACATCATAGCCTTAGACCAAAATCCCCAAAAAGAAAGGAAGGAAGGAACACAAAGGCTTCTACTTTCTAAGGTCCTCTCTTCTTATTTAGAAGAAAATTCCACCCCTTCCCTGGAAGCTCCTGGGTAAACATTCCCTAGCATTGCTCAGCTGAAGAGGAGGCTGGGGTACCAAGTTTCTAGCAAAGAGTAATGAGAGTATCATGACTGTCTTCAGTTCAGTTCAGTCACTCAGTCATGTCCGAGTGACATGGACTGCAACCCCATGGACTGCACCACACCCTGTCCATCACCAACTCCCGGAGTTTACTCAAACTCATGTCCATTGAGTTGGTGATGCCATCCACCCATCTCATCTTCTGTCATCCCCTTCTCCTCCTGCCTTCAATCCTTCCCAGCATCAGGGTCTTTTCAAATGAGTCAGCTCTTCGCATCAGGTGGCCAAAGTATTGGAGTTTCAGCTTCAATATCAGTCCTTCCAATGAATACTAAGGATTGATCTCCTTTAGGATGGACTGGTTGGATCTCCTTGTAGTCCAACGGACTCTCAAGAGTCTTCTCCAACACCACAGTTCAAAAGCATCAATTCTTTGGCGCTCAGCTTTCTTTATAGTCCAACTCTCACATCCATACATGACTACTGGAAAAACCATAGCCTTAACTAGACGGACCTTCGTTGGCTGATTATAATACAGCCCCTCAGACTGACAGAGGGTCTGCCCTTCTCAGAGATCAGAGCATTTTCTCCTGCTCCCTGAACTAATTATGGTTCTGTTAGACAGGAGGAGGAAATGATTGCTGAGTAGACAATAACCAATTTATGGGACCCTCCATTAATATATGAGCTCCATGTGGGTTAATAATGGCTAATCCTCAATGGTCAGCATATTTCTGGTATATACTGGGTTCTCGTGACAACCAAATACAAAGACAAAACCAAGGTATTCAGCCCATCACCTAAATGCTCGGTCTTTACAATATCACAGGTACAGGTATTTAGCAGCATTCCCCCCCCCATCTCCTTGTCCCAGGTCTTAACTACCGTAGGCATCAAATTGTTTCACTCAAGTTTTCTGGATGCAATAATGCAGACTCTGAATCATTACTCAGAAACTGCTTCTACTTCCCCTCATTAAAAAAACCACCTCATGCAGACTTTCTCAGTGGTCCAGTGGCTAAGACTCTGTGTTCTCAATGCAGGGGGCCCAGGTTCGATCCTTGGTCAGAGAACTAAGCTCCCACATGCTGGGCAATGTGGCCAAAAAATTAAAACAAAAACAAAGAACATTTCTCTTCAAATTCTAAAACCCTAAAACTGACTTTGCTTCATCAACAATTGTTGAAAAATCGTAGGTCTTAAATCTTGCAATTTCAGCTTTGGCATGCAGAATTTTTTAGCCCAGACAAACTAAAAACCAAAGACTTTTCTTGGACCCACACAGGGAGGCCACAGGGCAAACTGATGCTCTGAAATCTGCAGAGTCAGAAAAATTCAGATGGTCACTGCCAAGAATGGCTTACCTGGAGCAGAAGCTCCTGGAGTTCCCACAACATGTAAATGGAAACTTGGGTGAATTGCTAGAGGCTGTGTGTGCACCAGCTAGAGAATGAGAATTTCCTGGGGACTATGATGGGGAAGGGGAGGGCAGCACACATTTTATTGGCTTTATCTCCATGAATCCCACAAGCTTCTCTGATAAAGATACCCTCCCAGCTCTCGCATGGGAGATGAGAAGTAATGCTCATGAAACTGGCCCAGAACTTTTCTACAACATTCTTCTCTCCAGGGGGAAAGACTCTACCAGAAACTTGTTCTAGAGCCGGTGGCGGCGGGGGGGGGGGGTGGGTGGTCATTTCTCTGATTCATGCCCCCATCCAACGTTCTTGTCTCACTAAAGAGCATGGCGAGGGAAAGTATAAAACACTTGTTATCATGGGCTACAGACAAAGGCCCAATGAAACAGACTTAATAGGAAGATTCAAGAACGTCCCTTCTCCCAGATAGACCACTACACGAACAGGGCCCCAGTATAATATGAGCAAGTTATAGCTGAAAGGGCTGTAGGACATGGAGAATCCCAAAATCAATAAGGGAGACAGAATCAAGGATGCTAAAAGAACCAGAAGGACCTGGCACCTACAGCAAACAGCAAACACAGCTCAGTTCCCAGAAAGACGAGCAGAAAACCTCACACTCAAGGCCTACTGACCTCAGTTCCTATTATCCAATGCATCAATCGTATCCTGATTTCAACAAAAAACTACAAGTCACTCTAAAAGGCAAAGAAAAAAAAAGCCTGAAGAGCCAAAGTAAATATGAGAACCAAATTCAGAAATGACACTGATATTACAATTGTTCAGTCATTAAAAATAAGTCTAACTAATATGCTAAATTCAAGCTGTTTCTTACACAGAAACTCCTAAGAAAGAGCCAAAAGAAAATCCTTGAACTGAAAATACAATAATAGAAATGAAGATTACCTCAGATGAGCTCAACCGTAGACTTGTCACAGCCAAGGAGGTCAATGAGCTTAAAGATAGGTCTGTATTTCCCAAACTGAAAATCAAAAATAAAGTAAAACATTTATAAAAATAATAATGAACAGAACAGTTAACACAAGGTTCAACTACTCATAGTGGGAATACCAGATACATAATAAAGAGACAAAGGAGTCAAAAAAAAAAAGAAATAAAAGCTGAGAACTTTAGAAAATTTATGGGATCCACTGAACCACAGACCCAGGAAGCTCAGACTAACCACTAAACAAACCAACCAACCAACCCACAGGTCCACCCCCACCTAAGAAAAGACCCGAACCAAAAAGCCCATACCTAGATATATCTATTCAAACTGCAGAAAACCAAAGGCCAAGAGAAAATCCTGAAAGAGCCCAGGAGGTGTGAAAGTTGGGCTGGCGTCCGCCTGACCTTCAGAGGACAGACAGCCAACTGCTCCTGGAAATCAGCAATATCTGTTTTCTCCCTTCACCCCAGGATGGCCTGCAAGCCCTCCGATGGAGTAGGCATGGGCAGGAAGAGTGGGGTTTCCTGGACCACCAACAGGGCTAGGTTGGGGCCGTGGGGCTGAGCGGCCCGCGGTGCGATGGAGGGCCGTGACTGAGGCCCTGGTGTGCCGCCGGGAGAGGATGGACTAGACTCTCCCACCAGGGCACAGCCCTCAGGCCCGAGGGGCTGCCCCCTCCGCCTCTCTCCCCAGAAGAGGCCTCACCTCGCGGGACCTCAGGCTTCCACGAGGGCCTACTGGTAAGCCCTTCGACGAGAAACACCAGGGTGCTCTGGATGCTGGAGTGGCCTAGGCCCAGACTTTCTATTTGCAAGGATTCTGGCCCACGCCATCCATCAAGTAGACTCCAAACCTATTCAACACGGCGACGTCTACCCTTCCCCACGGCCTTCACCTCGGGGGCGGGCCAGGTGTCAGGGAACGCCTCTGGACCAAAGCCCACGCCGCCCAGGCAGGAAGGTCCTGGACCAGCAGGGGCCACCCGCTGAGCCTGCGCAGCAAATCTGGAGCCTTCCACCCTTTAGTGGGAAACCCCAGGGCCCGAGCCAACCCTCCGCGGAATGCGGCAACCCAAACGTGCCATGCCGTTGCACTCCCTTGGGGGCCGGTTGTTCCTCCTGCACCTTCGAGGTGGCCTAGTTTCATCCCAGGAGACCTGTATCCAGTGAACTGTTCTTCAGAAGTGAAGGAGAAATGAAGACTTTCTCAGCCATACAAAGCACTGAAGGAGTTCATGACCAGCAGAGCTTCCTTGAGAGGAATGCAACTGAACTGAAGGGAGAAATGGATGGTCCTGCTGTTAATACTTGGAGGCTATTACCCAATCTCAGTAATGGATGGGACAACCAGATAGAAGATGAGGAAAGAAACAGAGGGCTTGGGCAACACAATAAAGCAACTAGAACTAACACACGTATCAGTGAAAGTCACTCAGTTGTGTCAGGCTCTTTGCGACCCCATGGACTATACAGTCCAAGGAATTCTCCAGGCCAGAATACTAGAGTTGAGTAGCCTTTCCCTTCTCCAGGGGAGCCTCCCAACCCAGGGATCAAACTCAGGTCTCCCACATTGCAGGTAAATTCTTTACCAGCTGAACCACAAGGGAAACCCAACACACATATACAGAACACTAATCAAAAATAGTACAGTAACCTTTCAAGTGAATTGAGAGAAACTGGAACATTCACAAGTGTGTGCAATTAACATATTCTCAGCCAATGATTTGGGCTCTCCTGGTGACTCAGTGGTAGAGACTCTGCCTGCTAATGCAGGAGACGCTGGTTGGATCCCTGGGTGGGGAAAATGCCCTGGAGGAGGAAATGGCAACCCGCTCCAGTATTCTAGCCTGGGAAATTTCATGGACAGAGGAGCCTGGCGGGCTACAGTCCGTGGGGTTGTGAAACAGTTGGACATGACTTAGGAACTAAATCACAACAAACCAATGAATTAAAGATGGAATCACAAGGGAAATTAGAAAATAACTTAGAGATAAATGAAAATGAAACAAAGACACCAACAAATTATAGTATGCAGCAAAAGCAGTGCTAAAGGGGAAATCTGTAGCTGTTACAGATTTATATGTATGCACATATATGCATATATATTTATACATACATTTAATATGTAACATTTATATACATTTAAATTATATAAATATTATATATTATATATAATATATATGCATATATATTTATATGTGTTACATTTAAAAAGTTAAACCACCCAATCTAAAAAAGCTACATAATGTATGATTCCAATTAGATGACACTGTGGAAAAGGCAAATCTATAGATGTGGTAATCAGGTCAGGGCACTGGAGAAGGGGTAGAAGGTTGATTAGGTAAAGCATAGAAAATCTTGGGGGAGGGAGGTAGTGAAACTATCCTGTATGATATTTTAATGGTGAACATAAGATATTATGTTCAATAACCTCAGCTATGCAGATGACACCACCCTTATGGCAGAAAGTGAAAAAGAACTAAAGAGCCTCTTGATGAAAGTGAAAGAGGAGAGTGAAAAAGTTGGCTTAAAGCTCAACATGGCTTTAAAGGTCAACATTCAGAAAACTAAGATCATGGCATCTGGTCCCATCACTTCATGGCAAATAGATGGGGAAACAGTGGAAACAGTGGTTGACTTTATGTTTGGGGGCTCCAAAATCACTGCAGATGGTGACTGAAGCCATGAAATTAAAAGACGCTTACTCCTTGCAAGAAAAGTTATGACCAACCTAGACAGCATATTAAAAAGCAGAGACATTACTTTGCCAACAAAGGTCTGTCTAGTCAAGGCTATGGTCTTTCCAGTAGTCATGTATGGATGTGAGAATTGGACTGTGAAGAAAGCTGAGCGACGAAGAATTGATGCTTTTGAACTGTGGTGTTGGAGAAGACTCTTGAGAGTCCGTTGGACTACAAGGAGATCCAACCAGTCCATCCTAAAGGAGATCAGTCCTGGGTGTTCACTGGAAGGACTGATGTTGAAGCTGAAACTCCAGTATTTTGGCCACTGGATGCAAAGAGCTGACTCATTTGAAAAGACCCTGATGTTGGGAAAGATTGAAGGCAGGAAGAGAAGGGGTCAACAGAGGACGAGATGGTTAGATGACATCACCGACTCGATGGACATGGGTTTGGGTAGACTACGGGAGTTGGTGATGGACAGAGAGGCCTGGCGTGCTGCAGTTCACGGGGTCGCAAAGAGTCGGACACGACTGAGCGACTGAACTGAACTGAACTTAGTTAATAATAGTGTTTTAATATTGGTTTATTAGTTGTGACAAATGTAGCACACTAACATAAGATGTTAATAACAAGGGAAACTGGGTGTTATATATATGGGAACTCTCTGTGTTATATTTGCAGTCATTCTGTAAATCTAAAGCTGTTCTAAAATAAAAGTTTCATTTTAAAAAATTTCTTCCTGATATCTGAATGTAAGTTGCAAAGTAATGGATAACCAAAGATCATTTCAGTAATAAATGTTATTTATATACATATCACACACATTAAGCATTTATATACATATCACACACATTAACCATTTTTTTAATGATTGACTTTTAGGATGAGTTTCACATGTGCTTTCAATAACATTTTATTTCATTTCTTTAAAGAAAAGATCTAATTTAAATAACATTTAATTTTACATTCATTAAATCACACTGAGGAAAATAATTATATGAAACTAGAACTGTTCAAGAAAACTTAGAGCGACATAGAGATGACCACAAAGTCAGCAGTTGCTCACACCCATCAGGAATGCCAGCAAACAGCCTGCCCAGTCCTCCAAAGACACGGTTCTTCAGGGCTGTGCCATTCATAGCCATGCCCCGTGTGTCCCGAAAGGAAATTTCTCGTAGGGACCAGCTTTAGCATCTCCCATAGCACGTCTGTTCTCCCCTCACAGTGCTGCTGCTTCTTTTGTCTTAAGGTTGCTTCTAAGAGAGACTGGTTTATTTATAAGAATGCAAATTTTAAAAGCCTTCTGGAATTTGGAAAAGGCTTGTCATTTAAAAGCCCTATAAATTAGATATGCTCTATCTTATGCACATACAAAAAAAACAACTTCTACATGTTCTTTCTCATAAGATATGCAGCATCAACAATTTGTTAAATGTGATTCTTTCAGGGAAACTTTTGAATTTAGCCTCTAGGTTCCAGAAAATTAAGACCTTATTCAAATGTATAAAAATTCCTTTGATTTTTTCTTTTTTGGAAACATATTTGTGCTCAAAATTTCCTGTAGTATTTTTTGTTTGTTTCATTGAAATTAGTTGTATTGTAATTTTATGAACTGAAGTTTTCACATGATTTTAATTCACATAAAATTATGTGAATTCACATAAAATTCATCTTTTTAGAGTGATTAACTGAGTGGCATCTAGAAAATTCATACTGTTGTACAACCACCTTTATCTAGTTCTAAAACTTTTCTACCATTCAATGTAAAACTCTATACCCATTAAGCATTTCTTTCCCATTTCCCTCTCTTCCAGCCCCCAGTAACCTCCAAGTATCTTCTGTCTCTATGAATTTATCTCTTCTAAATATTACATATACATGGAATCATACCACATGCCTCACAGTGTTTCTGGAGGCTTGAATATTGACTGAATTTTACTTTGTGATTCTTTAACTCAACTCCTTAAGAAACTTTTAGATTCTCTTATTAAATGATAAACAGCTTGAGTATTTTGTCTTTTTTTTTCTTTTAATTAGTCAATAAAGAACTGTCTTTGTTCTCTGACTTCCCAATAGCAAAATTACAATTCAATTACAATTATAAACCAGGTTTCACACACAAGGTACTGTTTTACATTTCTTCATTTTCCCCCTCTGCCTCCCATTTTCGTATATTTGATGCCTATTTAGAGAATGACAATAGATTGGAGTCACGTGAAAAGCACACATGTTAAATGATATACAAATTTGCCATTCCAAATATTCCTGATAAAAATCAAAATATTTGAACAACTTTTAAAACATCCAATTTAAACAAATTTAGGAATCGAAGTATTGGGGGGCATATATCACCTATAGCTCTATCTATACAGCACCAAATCTATAGATTACGTAAGTGACTCAGAGGTAATAGTCACTAACTCCCAACATAGAGATGACCGTAAACGTAGTTCCATGTCATGGCTGCATCTTCTAAAATGACATCAACAAGTGGTCTATTTTGTTTATTATATTATTGAAATTTCCCAGGTATCTGTTTTACATTTCCTGGCAGTGCCTGAGGCTACAATTTCATTTCTTCCCAGATCAAACCATACACCTAAAAGCCCTTTTGGAGGTAATTTAACAAACATATCTATGCTCTTTGGCCATAATGACATTTTCATGACAGCTCTTGGAAATTTTATTCCAGAGGAATGAGGCTAATGATAGGAAACATTCGGGGAGATGTTTTGGAGTAGGCTGACCTTTTAAAACCTTTCAAATCTTCCATCCTGTCCTGTTTAGATTTAGGGTTGACTAATTTGAGATATATATAAATCTTATCTTTCTTTCTTATGGAGACTTTGTTGCCTTTAACCAAAGAAAGACGAAATTATGAATTCTTGTGATTACAGAACCAGGGACCAATGACCTTGATCAGCACTATAGAATCTAAGTAATATAAACTATGTTTCTATTGAAACATAGTTTAAAAATTTCTAGAGGTCACATTAAAAATGTAAGGCAAAAGAGGTAAAATTAATTTTGACACCATAATTTAACTCAATATCTCTGTATTATCATTGTAACACATAATAAATACTTTTAAATTCTCATCAGGATATTTTAATTCTTTTTCATACTGTCCGAAATCTTGTGCATTTTACACTTACAGCACATCTTGATTTGGACTAGCCACATTCCAAGAGCTCAATAACCACGCACGGCTAGTGGCTACCATCTTGGATTGGGCATTTATAGATACAGTGGTGATTAAGAGGAGGGACCTGGGCTTGAATGGTTTAAGAAGTGGAGTGAACATGATACAGTGGGGAAAATGTGAGGGTTCAGCTACAAATATTCAAATTCCACCTTCCACAATTAATTAAGAAGCTTTAGAAAATTTGCCTTGAATGTTTGCCAAATATTCATGTGGTTATAGATAAGATTAAATGAGATAATGTGCATAAATCTTTGGCTACACTGCAGATATTCATTAAATCTTATCTTGACTCCTTCAGAGAGAATATATCCTATGAATTTACTAATTCTGCAGCATATCTCTATTACCATGCTGCAGACTGTAGCCCACCAGGCTAATCTGTCCATGGGATTCTCCAGGAAAGAACACTGGAGTGGGCAGCCCTCTCTTCTTCAGGGTACCTTCCCAACCCAGGGATCAAACCCAGGTCTCCTGCAATTGCAGGTGGATTTTTACCACCTGCTACTGAGCTACCAGGGAAGCCCCATATCTCTGTTGAGCAATTACTCAACTGTTATACATCAGTGAAAAAAACAATTATACCTAGAAAGTAGAGGAAGACAGACAATAAAGACATAAAATATGTTGTAATATTTTAGAAGGTGATACAGGAAAGGGAAAACGTGCTAACGGAAAAATAAAAGGAGTCAAGTACGAAGAGGACGTGACATCATTTTAAATAAAGTGGTCAGGCTAGCTGAGGGGGAGACATTTGGGCAAAGACAGAAAGAAGGTGAAGGAGTTGACCATGTAGATTTCCGAAGGAGGAGCATGCCAGGAGGGATCAGTGGGAGAAAAGACCCTGAGGTGGGTTGTGTCTGGACTGTTTGAGGAACAATAGAGAGAGTGTATGGCTGGAAGGCAAGGAGCAAGGGGAAAGAGGTAAGAGATGAAGTCAGAAAGGTTCTGATTGTGTGGCGCTTGTGAGCCACTGTAAGAATTCAGGTTTTCATTCCAAGTGAGATAGGACCTACTGCAAGATTTTAAGTAGGGACCGACATACACTGATTTCTAATTTTAAAGCATCACTCTTACAGCTGGGTTGAGAACAGGCTATGAGCGGCAAGGGTTGGGGGCAAGTGGTGCTAGTAGTAAGGGAAGAAGCATAGACCCATGAGGAGCTACCACAGTAACTGAGGAGAAATGATGGTGGCTTAGACCACAATGGTAGTAGAGTGGTCATGGAAGTACTGAGAAGTGGTGAGTCTCTAGATCTATATTGAAGGTAGTATCAACAGTATCTCCTAATCATTTGGTTGTGGCATGTGGGAGAGAGAAAAGCATCAAGAATGACACCAGCATTTTTAAATGATACAAGTGAACGTATTTACAAAGCAGAAATAGACTCACAGACATAGAGAACAAATTTATGGTTACCAAAGGGAAGGAGTGGGAGGGATAAATTAGGAGTTGGGGATTAGCAGATACATACTACTATATATAAAATAAACAACAAAGACTTCCTATATAGCTCAGGGAACTGTATTCAATGTCGTGCAATAAACTATAATGGAAAAGAATATGAAAAAGAACATATATATAGGGTGTATATATATATTAAATTGATCTCTTTCTGTACACTTGAAACATCATAAATCAACTATATTTCAATAAAATGAATCACTTTTTAAAAAAAGAATAAAGCAGTAGAAGCTATTTTTGTTCTAAACCATGTGGAATTATATATCCTCGTGCAGCTTTGCTAAAAATAAAAAAATAAATGATAAAAAATAGGATATGATCTAATGATGCAACACTTTTATGCTTTGAGTCCTTTCAGAGTTTTCAGAGATCTGCCATTCCAAAAGCCATCTTCCAAACCACTACTTGAACATTCTAAAACCTGCTTACATTTTGACTATCTCCAGAGATCCATTTTGAACATTTTGTCACGAAGCTTTCACATCATTCAAGCAAAACAGAAAAGCTGGTGTTCAAAGCATGGAGCTGTCATGGGGGCTAGAGCCTTGAGGGAAAAGAGAAACCCGAGAGTTAATGGGAAGTGAACCAATCTTCCCACAGATTCCCTAGGTGGGGCCTGGGGGGTGGGGTGAGCTCGGACAGAGGCTGCTGTAATTGTTACTGACTTGAAGAAAGATACTCTCTGAGCCTGGCCACTGATGGTTCCTTGCCAACTTCATGGGCCACAGACAACTGCTGACAGACTCACATGTGGTCCATGTGATATCCTCTAGGGCCAGTGGAGTCAGGCATCAATCTTCAAGTGACCAAAACAGTATTCATTCTTCACAGCTCAGCTGGAGCTGGATAGGGATTCACTTTTTCATTGTTCTGCTGCTGCTGCTGCTGCTGCTAAGTTGCTTCAGTCGTGTCCGACTCTGTGTGACCCCATAGACGGCAGCCCACTAGGCTCTGCCGTCCCTGGGATTCTCCAGGCAAGAATACTGGAGTGGATTGCCATTTCCCTCTCCAGCTGCATGAAAGGGAAAAGTGAAAGTGAAGTCACTCAGTTGTGTCCGACTCTTAGCGACCCCATGGGCTGTAGCCTACCAGGCTCCTCCGTCCATGGGATTTTCCAGGCAAGAATGCTGGAGTGGGGTGCCATTGCCTTCTCCATTTCATTGTTCTACTGATCTTTAAATCAGAAACCTATAATTTTTCAATTTGGCAAAGTAATGAATACAATATTTTCTAAAGGAGAAACTGGAAGGGAAATAGCCTAGAAATGCCAAGTTGATTTGATGCTAAATCAAGGCAAGGATGTACATTTACAGTAAAAGTAAAATTTGAGTTTCAATGATGAGAAAAAGAAATTCAATCTGCTGAAGTCATTGAGGCAAACTAAAACAAATCAACAACAACAAAACACACACACACAAGAAAAACAACAACAGAAAAGAGAAGTGTATGTTTGTTTCATCAAGTCCAGAAAGATGAGACAATTAGAAAAACTGTAAAAAGATGTAATCAGTTGTGTGTCCCTTAGGGAAGAAGGCACAGAAATGTCTGGTTCCAGCTACACAATGTCTTTTCCATGAGACTAACCATGCAACCACAAATCTTTAGAGTATGCATAAACGAATAGATAAAGAAGTAGGTAGATACAGAACTACTCAAGAGAGCAGGACAAGAAGTTGGAAAAATGAGAAAAGGGGGAAAACTATTAAGGACACGGGGCACTGATACTGTGGTGGGAGAAAACACCAATTCCTTGCTATCAGAAGGATCAGGAAAAAACAAACCCCAGGGCAGGAAATCCATGGGCAAAGCCAGGAGCCAGTGTAAACAGCAAAAACAGTTTTTCATTGGTGCCAGAGGGTGTGAAGATTATTACTGCAGGAACCGCTCCAGTCAAGGAAACTTCCTGCACAAGCATCCATTTTTACTGAACCAGATAATTTGGAGATGGCTGCTATATTCTAAGAGTATGACACAGAAATTCATCTTTTACATAGCAAACATTTCTAATGACTTTTCTGTTTTTGAACACAGCTATCCTACCTAGCAGGAAATAACTGAATTG
Source organism: Okapia johnstoni (assembly GCA_024291935.2). Lineage (NCBI taxonomy): Eukaryota > Metazoa > Chordata > Mammalia > Artiodactyla > Giraffidae > Okapia > Okapia johnstoni. The sequence goes on along the minus strand of CM044321.1, from coordinate 67,582,494 downwards.
GGAGAATGGTTGACAAGCAAGTGGCTTTTCTAAAACTTTGGGGAAGGGGGGTTGTTGCCAACTCTTTCCGACTCCATGGATTGCAGCACATCAGGCTCCTCTGTCCTCCACTATCTCCCGGAGTTTGTTCAAATTTGTATCCATTGAGTCGGTGATGCTATCTAACCATCTCGTCCTCTGTCGCCCCCTTTCTCCTCCTGCCCTCATTTTTTTCCCAGCATCAGGGTCTTTTCCAATGAGTCAGCTCTTCCCATCAGGTGACCACAGTATTGGAGCTTCAGCTTCAGCATTTGCATTCATTTTCCAGCCTGAGAAAATAGCAGAATGCAACGACTATGTTCCACAGTGTCACCTAGTGGCCTTGAGGGACAGGATCCAGAACCCAGGAAAATTCCAGTAAATGTACTATAGCTTCAGAAGCCTATCACTTCAGAGAGCAGCCTTCTCCCTTGATTGGAGGAGTGGGTGGAACAGGATTAATAGCTAATCTCGTGGCTCAGCGGTGAGGCTAAAACTCCCAAGCATGACCTCCACTGTGTGTTTCACAGCACTGACTTTGGTTGCTTTTATAAACCTGAAACCACAGCTTTGAAATCACATTTCCATGTACCTGATATGAAACATCTCAGTCAGGTGTCTCTGAGATTTCTGAGAACCACATAGAGAAAATACCAAATAAACAGATGTGTGAGTTTATGCAAGTGTCTTTTCTGAGATGTGTATTTGTGATTTGTACACAAATAGCCCTTCCCAGGTGGCGCTAGTGATAAAGAACCCGCCTGCCAATGCAGGAGATGCCAGAGACGTGGGTGCAACCCCTGGGTTGAGAAGACCCCCTGGAGGAGGAAATGGCAACCCACTCCAGTATTCTTACCTAGAGGATTCCATGGACAGAAGAGCTCGGCGGGCTACAGCCCATGGGGTTGAAAAGAGTGGGACAAGACTGATGGCACACACACAAACACAGTTTCATTCTCAGGTTCCAGTCTATCTCCAGACCAGTTTGTCACTTGATGAAAAGATCTCAGGCCTCACTGATGCGGAAATCTTTAGTTCAGGACAGTCTCCTTTGTTTTCAGAGTCATTGCAACTGACTTGCCTGCCTGTAGCCTGGACCCTGCAGAATTTATCACCCACAGCGCTGCTAGTCCACTTTCTAAAACACAAATGTGATTGTGCTATTCCTGGCCTTAAATCCTTTATGGCTTTCTCTTTGCCCTTCACAGAAAGTTCAGATTCTTTAAGAGACATGCAAGGCCCCAGGCTTCACCCCGATTTCCTGCCAGGTAGAACCAGCCACTGCTGTTCACACTTCACGCCAGGCCAGTCTGCAGCCTATGGGACCTCTGGGTGTTGGCTTATGCTCTCACTGCTACAATACCTGTCCCCAATCCCCTTTACCTGGCATTCCTGCGCATCCTTTGACCCTCCCCAGCCTCTAGCCTAGGTTAGTGGCCTCTCCCACACTCCCCGAGAGAATCCCACATGATCCACAATGTGACATAATACTCCATTTGGTAATTACTCTTCCATCAAACCACTAAATCCTGGAGGATCTGACAAATTCATCTCTCTAGTGTCTGGAAGAGTGCTAGGGACAATAGTTACTCTAGATAAATATTCAGATAAAAGAAGGCATGTATGATTAAATCAATGCCCTACTTCTCTGTCCCCTTAGTGCCAATAACTTAGTTCCAAACATAAATGTGATCTGATGCTTAGTGGGACATGCCTGTGACTATTAAACCACAGAGCCAAGACAAAGAAGAAGACACATCCTAAAGAGAGCCCACAAGAAAATCTAGACATCCATCTCTCACCCCAGACCCTATTGCAACTAACCACCATCTACTTTTGGCCCCCCTCCTCATCCCAGGCAGGTCTCCTCTAAGACGTCCGAGGAGAGGCAGGAGAGTGGCCTTATGGGGTACTGTGGTATCCCTGTGGGATTTATCCCACTGCCTCTAGTATCACGTGAAGGGGGAGAGCCCAAGCCCCCCGATACAGGTGTGAGGAGTGCCAGCAAGAAAGGAAGCCCTGCTCTTGTTCCCCAGCTGTGTGCTGGCTGAGTGTGGTGAGAAACTTCCTGGGAAAGTCTGGGGTGTCCTCGGGAACAGGGATGCATAAATATGGAAACTGGGGTTTACTTCTTAGCTGGTTACTTCCAAATGCAGGAGGCTTGATGGTGGTGGTGGTGATGATGATAGCTTAGTCGCTGTGGCCAACTCTTGGTGACTGTAGTCCCAAGGACAGTAGCCCACCAGGCTCCTCTGTCCATGGGATTTTTCCAGGCAAGACTACTGGAGTGGTTTGCCATTTCCTTCTCCAGGGGATTTTCCCAACCCAGGGATCAAACCCATGTCTCCTGCATTAGCAGGCAGGCTTTTGACCACTGAGCCACCAGGGAAGCCCCTATGTTAAGATTACATCAAGTAAATTGTTTAGTAAGCAAAAAGGGGCTTTATTGTAGTAGACTAGTGTCTGGGAAGAAAAGGACAGGAGGATACTGTCACTCTAATTCCTCAGGTTCTTTGGTACCACGAAGGAGCTCGGAGTAGAGGACAAGCCACATGGGGAAGGGGTCCTCAGGAACAGAGAGAGCCAGAGGGACACACCACCATGTGTCCATCTACAGAGACCACTGTATAGCAAAGAAAGACTTGATCTAAAATCTGCTGAAGGGACATTAAGGGACCACAAGGTATGCCTTCAAAGAGCATGGTTGGTGGTAATACTCAGAGAAGAGATAACTGCTCATGTGCAGACTCAGTCTACAGACTTTCCTCCTTTAATCACACCTGGAGTCCCAGCCTCTAAAGCTATTGGAACCAAACTCCAAGGAGGCACTGAATAAATCTTCCCTCCTCAGCACATCGCTCATCAGCCTCTTTCCTGTCTCATCTTACTCTGCTCATATCTAACCACGTTCATTTGAGTTAAGGCACAAATGAGTGTGTGTGACAAGGGGACATTTAATTTTTAGATTTCTTGAGAAGAAAAGTATTTTCCAGTAAAAACATTACATCAGCATGCAGAGGAATTACTTCCAAAGTAACCCTAACTTCGTGGATCTGTGCATGAAAGTTCTTAAGTATCTAAGGTAATTACTTCACCTTTGAAAATTTCTGTTTGGAATTATTTTCACACTCTCATAAACACAAAATTCACTCTGATTCCTTTATGTGTACCTAAGTTGAGGAGACCTTTATTTTGATCAGTTAATTCAGATATGAACTCCTTCTACACTGCCTTTATGAATAGGTTGGTGGTTTAGATACTTCACTTTTCTTAGTGGAAAACACCATCAGATGCTTGGAAAGACTCCCAACAACTTGACAGATAGTGATGATTTTCATTTGTTGAAATTGGTTTCTCTTTACTTGCTCCCTATCAAATAGCAGTATGAAAAGAATTTTTAGTGTCAATGATTATTCAAGGAAATAATTTAGTATATTGGGCTGGCCAAAAAGTTCCACCCTACGGAAAAGCCCAAAGGAGCTTATTGGCAAACTCAATATTTTGAATAAGAGAATTTTTATATTCTTTTCGCTTGTATCAAAGTAAAGTAGGAAAGTTGTGTAATAAAATGCTGTGTAATAAAATGTGGTTCTTTGTGATGCTATGGACTGTAGCCCGCCAGACTCCTCTGTCCACGCAATTCTCCAGGCGAAAATACTGGAGTGGGTTGCCATTCCGTTCTCCAGAGGGTCTTCTCGACCCAGAGATCAAATCTAGGTCTACCTGCATTGCAGGCAGATTCTTTACCATCTGAGGCACCAGGGAAGCCCAATAAAATGTGATATAAAGCTTTATTTCAGATCTTACAGAAAAATTTTGGAGGCAATAAATTTTTACATTATGTGTCTAGTATTCTTGTTGAACTAGTAACAACTCTATTAGCATATGGAAATTTTCTCTCAATCTCCTCCCCAAAGAAATTTATATAGAGTCCTTTCTTTAATATTCATATGAAACAGAGACTTAGTGGGCTTTGTAAATCTTTTGAGTGGCCTCTATGAATACCATCATAAAAGATAAATTCTGGTTCATACAAGAATGGTACTTTTGCCATACTGTTGGAATTTGCTTGCTTGTGCTATTCTATAGCTACTTTGTGAAATCTGAAGAAGCCTCTCATATATTGTGCAAGTCTCAAGATAACAACTTTGGAAAGATCCAGAGGGTAGAGTCAAAGTATTCTTCCCAAAATATCTGCTGAAATGCTGAGCATTAATTGCTCACCTATATTTGACTTATAAATTATATTCCTCATGTTCAGATTTTGGTTGGCCCCAAATTGAGGTATAGAATTGGGTCTTATATTCTTGCTCTCTCTTGATTACTAGCTGGGTGATTATGAACTGAATCTCTTTTTCTGGGCCTCAGGTTTTGCAATTATGAAATAAGCTGAACTAGATGATTTCCAAGATCTCTCAATTTTCATAGATTCTGAAAGTGGTTAAATGTATTGCCATGTAAAAATTATACTTTACATCAACAGAATATTGTCTTTTCTTCAACTTCCAAAAGACATTACATTTTAATGATTCAGAGTTTGCATGGTGTGCTCTCTGCAATGTTTTTGACCCTGTGCAAACTAAAAAAAATACAATCATTGAATCTACTGGCAAGAAGTATTAATCATATTGAGACGAGAACCTAAAGAAATGTCTGTGAGATTAGCACTTGATTGTAATTTCAGTTATACATCCTCTGTCCAACATTTCCCAAAATGTATTTTCAAACTGCTTTTATGAATGTCAAGTGAGTGTATGCTCCTCAGTTCTGTCTCGTCACAACAAAGATTTGGGGTGATGGACATTAGAGCCCTCGGTGGGTCACGGCTCTCGGGTCTCAGGTCTTGGACAGACCGTTATAGCTCTCAGGTCTCAAATAGACGTGTTATAGCTCTTAGATGAATTAGTGTTACAGCTCAGTGTTACAGCTCTTTTATTTAGACAATAGCAGGAAAATCCATCCTTGAAGCATGAGGGCATGCAGACTGTTGACCCAAAGACACGAAGAGAATGCCCCAGCACGAGGGGGAAGAGAGAGAGAGAGGGCGCGCGCGCTTTGGCTCCTCCTTTTATGTTTTTTTCCTCCCCCTGGGCCTGCCCTATGCAAATTGGGCTTAGCCAGGAGTGTGTTCTACCTGAAGTTCTCACTCCGGTCCTCGGACCTTCCTTTGACCTTCCTTTGTTCCATTTTCGCGGGCTTTTCCCTTCCCTGTCTTTTAGCCACCACCATTGGACTCCTGTTTCCTATTCTAACTACCTAACATGAAGAAGTTGGTTGCTTAGAAATTATTTCACTTTTCATAGTGAGAAATACCACTCGATACTCAGAAAGGCTTCAAATGCCAGTCCTGATAAGACAGTGGTGATTTCCATTAGTTGAAATTGGTTTCTTTTACTTTATTTTTAGCTCTACAGCGGGCTAACAGATGTTTGCTTTTTAAAAAGAAACCACCACAATACTGTAAAGTAATTATCTTCCAATTTAAATAAATACATTAATTTAAAAAACAAACAAACAAAAAAGGAGTCTTGGGACTTCGCTGGTGGTCCAGTGGTTAAGACTCTGAGCTTCCTATACAGGGGGCAGGGTTCAATCCCTGGTCAGGGGAATGCACTGACCAGAAAACAAACAAACAAACAAAAACCAAACAAAAAGGAATCTTGTTGGCAAATAATTTGGAGAAATGATGGATTGACAAAGTTAGATTCAGATTATTAAATTTTCTAATGTGATTTTTTTTAATAAATTCATTTATTTTAGTTGGGGGACTAATTACTTTACAATATTGTAGTAGTTTTTGCCATACATTGACATGAATCAGCCATAGGTTCACATGTGCTCCCCCTCCCAAACCCTCCTCCCACCTCCCTCCCCTTCCCATCCCTCTGGGTCATCCCAATGCTCCAGCCCTGAGCGTCCGTCCCATGCATAGAACATGGAATGGTGTTCCACTTCACATATGACAATATACATGTTTCAGTGTTATTGTCCCAGAACGTCCCACCCTCACCTTCTTCCTCAGAGTCCACAGGACTGTTCTATGCATCTGTGTCTCTTATTCTGTCTCGCATATAGGGTTACCGTTACCATCTTTCAAATTCCATATATATGCATTAGTATACTGTATTGGTGCTTTTCTTTCTGGCTTACTTCACTCTGTATAATGGGCTCCAGTTTCATCCATCTCAATAGAACCGATTCAAATGTATTTTTTTAATGGCTGAGTAATATTCCATTGTGTATATGTACCACAGCTTCCTTATCCATTCGTCTGCTGATGGACATCTAGGTTGCTTCCATTTCCTGGCTATTGTAAACAGTGCTGCGATGAACATTGGGGTACACGCGTCTCTTTCAATTCTGGTTTCCTCGGTGTGTATGCCCAGCAGTGGGATTGCTGGGTCGTATGGCAGTTCTATTCTCAGTTTTTTAAGGAATCTCCACACTGTTCTCCATAGTGGCTGTACTAGTTTGCATTCCCACCAACAGTGTAAGAGGGTTCCCTTTTCTCCACACCCTCTCCAGCATTTATTGCTTGTAGACTTTTGGATAGCAGCCATTCTGACTGGTGTGTAATGGTACCTCATTGTGGTTTTGATTTGCATTTCTCTAATAATGAGTGATGTTGAGCATCTTTTCATGTGTTTGTTAGCCATCTGTATGTCTTCTTTGGAGAAATGTCTGTTTAGTTCTTTGGCCCATTTTTTGATTGGGTCATTTATTTTTCTGGAATTCAGCTGCAGGAGTTGCTTGTATATTTTTGAGATTAATTGTTTGTCTGTTGCTTCGTTTGCTATTATTTTCTCCCATTCTGAAGGCTGTCTTTTCACCTTGCTCATAGTTTCCTTTGTTGTGCAAAAGCTTTTAAGCTTTTAATTAATTCAAATGTGATTTTCATTCTCCCATACAAGAGTGGTTGTCGCTGTTGTTTAGTCGCTAAGCATGTCTGACTCTTTTGCAGCCCCATGGACTGTAGCCCGCCAGGCTCCTTCATCCATGGAATTTCCCAGGCAAGAATACTGGAGTGGGTTGTCATTTCCATCTCCAGGGGATATTCCCAACCTAGGGATCGAATCCACATCTCCTGCTTGCCAGGCAGATTCTTTACCACAGAGTCACTTGAGAAGCCCATACAGAAGTAGAGTTGCTGTAAAGGGAGGGGCCTGCTGCCATATCAGTAGGTAACTCCTGCCCACGCCACCTAAACCCCCAATCCAGCTCTCACAGTGGGTAATAAGACAGTGAGAATTTTGGCCGGAGCAAGTCTTTCTGCACCAGGGATATAGACACTGCTGCTGCTACTGCTGCTGCTAAGTCGCTTCAGTCGTGTCTGACTCTGTGCGACCCCATAGACGGCAGCCCACCAGGCTCCCCCGTCCCGTCAAACCAATTTTGTTTTGAGAAGCAGGGCAGATCTTGAGCCAGTCCAAAAAATGTTCAATTCATAGCTCAGTTTAAGCCATTCCCAGTTCTATTTAAAGAAGGACTCTTTACAAAGAAGAGCTAAGTAAAAATGGAAAGAATTCTTTCTGGAGGCAGTGGGTTTTGGTCCCGGGAAATGTTCATATACAGGCAATCAGGAATTACAGGAACCAGGTACCCTGAGCATTTCCCCTGGGAAAGGTAGGTTGTGATTTTCATTCAGGATCTGAACATTGCGAAGAGCATGAGTTTACTCAGTGATTGGCTTGGCGGCAGGATTCTGCCATCCAGTCATTATGCTGGGAGTATGGGCTGATACACACATGGTGGCGGGTTGGGGGGACAGAGCTTACCTGTATGGCCTCAGGCTCAGGCTGAATACAAGCCAGGGAAAGGAGTAGCATCCTCCCAGAGGTCTCATACTAATTCAGCAACTGCCCACCTCTACTGCCAAGGACACCTGGCCCAGCCTAGCTCCATGTACTGTTCACAGGACGAAGTTTAGCAACAAGGCAGCAGAATTTGGAGGTTAAGAGAATGGCCTTTGGAGCCAGACTCCCTGGGTTGGACTTCTGAACAGATGGGAACTTTCTATATCTTAGTTTCCCCATCATAAAAGGGACGTGATCTTAAAAGCTGCTCTGGAGTGTCATTTTGAGAGATGAGTGGGTTAGTCATGTCAAACAATTCACAAATGTCATCATAATAAGTAATACTTAGCACTTCTACAGTAGATGTAATTTTGGAAGTAGTATTTCCTAACCTATTACCTTACTTGAACCTCATACAACAACTTGATAAAATAGGTAGGGCAAATGTAGAGTATTATGCTTTTTTTCTTTCCTGAGATGAGGATATTGAGGGACAAAGCAGTTGAGTGACTCAGGTAGTTAAGACCTTTAGAATCAGGGAGAACCCCTTCTGAATCTGAGTCTACCACCCACTAGCCCTGTGTCCTTTAGCAAGTAATGTAACCTGTGTGTACCTTTATTTACTCATCTATAAAATGGGAATAAAAATAGTAACTACCTCATAATATTGTGGTGAGAAATCAAACAGTCAGTATGTATTAAGCACTTATAATAAAGCCTGACAAGTAAGAACTAGTCCTTTTTTTCTTTTTTAATCTTTTGGCCACTCTGCACAGCATGTGGGATCTTAGTTTACCAACCAGGGATTGAACCCTTGCCTCTGCATTTGAAGCACAGAGTCTTAACCACTGAACCACCAGGGAAGTCCCAAGAACCAGTCATTTTAATTGCTACTTTTTATTATTTCTCTCCTCTGATCAGTTATATTCTTTTCCTATTGCCCCAATTCTTGGTATAGTACTTGATACAAAAATTATGATCAATCATACTTTGTTGAATGAAAATGCTACAGGACTTCAGAAGAGAAGGAGATCTTGCAACCTGGGGAAAATCTAGAAGGTTTTATGAAGAAGGTGGGGCTTGGGTTGGTTTCGTAGATAGCTAGAACTTAAATATGTGAGAAAAAAAAAAGAACTTAAATATGTGATAAAAAAGAAAGTTTAGTATTTTTGTAGGTGTCAGAAGAGATTAATATATGTATACTCCTGGATTACATATTTAACCTTTTTCTTTGGGTTTAATAAATTCTACATTATTTAATTTCTCCAATTTCTAGTTAATTGATGGCAAAACCTGTTTAAACTGCATTATAAAATGTAGCTTTATCTTACACATATCTTGTGTGCTTGCTGTAAATTCCAGCTAGCATAATCAGAAATCAAACTGAATTTATCGTCATTATAAGAAACGGAAAAAAATCACACTGAAACGCTTTAGGGATATTGTTCAGCCACATTATAAAAAATAACCCACAATAATTTCACAGAGAACTTTCATTTTATCTAAGTTTCATTTTTGCTAAATGAGTCCAATTACAGCTCTATTTCTCTTAGTAGCTTGAGTTTTTTTTTAATGGTCTCCAGGCAAAATCTCTATGTTTAATATGCCTGGAGTGAAACTCCTTCTTCAAATGTCAGAAGCAGTTGAATTATTAGTATATTTTTCAATTATCATTTGCTACCAGCCCTAGAGCATCTTGATTTCTTTGTTCAAATGTCTGCCATTGCCAGTCAGGGTGCATTACGCATATTGTAACATAATTAACACTGAGGGTTTTTCAGAAAGTAAAAAGGGTTTCTTTTTCTTCTTTTTAACTCTATACTTGGAGCCCTTCCCACACTATGCCACAATAGCCAAACAAAAAAGGAAAAGCACAGGAAGCCAGCTGAACATTGGATCTCTCTGATGTTGGTGTCCGGATCGTGTGGTCGTTTCCAATGCTCCAGATGATTAACACCTTGTCATCTGACACCCACACCTTCAGACTTGACCTCTCCCAGCTCCTCTTTGTCGTCATCTCTAGATCCCATTCTCTCTCATCCTTTGATGATTTTACCAGCTGTGCTCCTTCTTGCTCCTGTCATCATTCTTTTTTTTTTTTTCCAAGTTTTCTTTTCACTAATTTTATTCATATTTGGTAATCTTCACTCAGAATCCTATCAACTCCTTTTTCAGTATGATATGTAAGTCTGTAGGCGCATGTATATACAATCCCTTAGAAACTTTACTTGGTATAACTTCACATTTTTGGTGTATAGAAATAAAATTTACTTTCAGACTATAGCACAGGAGACATACAATCAATATTTTTTCCTAGAGTGTATAATATATAAATTACTCACATTAAAAAAATTAAGAACAAAAAGCCTCATATGCAGGAGGTATTTAAAAATGTATACCTAATTTTGAATTGGTGTTTTTGACAGTATATACAACTAGCTTTACAAATCTGAATGAGTATGATGATACATATTTGAACAAAGTATGCATATGGGCCCACTCCAGATACTTAATTCAGTACACAGATAACTCGTTCTTCACTTTGGTCACTGCAGTTCCAGGTGCTGAGGTATATGTGGATCTGAAAGATACTTACAGGAGTATTATTTATTACACATTTTAAAGATTTCTGTTTCTTCTATTCTCCTTTATAGCGAGGGGTCCTTTTCTCTTTAAAAGCAAGAAGACCTTCAAGTCTGTCTTTTGTTGGAATGGTCTGGGCATAACATGCTTCTTCTATGGCTAATCCTGTTACTAAATCGACCTCCATTCCTTGATTAATTGCTAATTTTGCCACTCTCATTGCAACAGGTCCCTGAGGTAAAAACTCTCTTGCTAGGTCTAAGGCCTTTCTGTAGGCAGCATCCCCCTCCTGGTTCTGTTCTAGAACATGGCTGATCAAGCCCACTGACTTGGCTTCTTGGCCATCAAGCACACGAACAGAGAAGATGAGCTCTTTTGCCAGGGACATCCCAATGGCACATGGCAGTCGCTGTGTTCCCCCTCCACCAGGAATAATTGCCAACTTTGTTTCAACCAGGCCCATTTTTGCAGAGGAAGCTGCTACTCTTATATCACATGCTAAAGCCAGTTCAAGTCCACCACCTAAAGCAAGTCCATCAATTGCTGCAATTGTTGGCACTAGAAGATTAGCAATTTCATTAATCACCACTCTTATTTTGGAGACAAAAGGATCAACTTCACTGGAACTCATTTTGGCTCTTTCCTTAAGATCAGCACCAGCACAGAATATCCCAGGGACTTCACTTCTGACTATTATGGTCCGTACTTTCTTATAAAATTTTAAAGCATCCACAGCTTTTGAGAGCATTTTTATAAGATTTTTACTCAGTGAATTTTTGGCATAGGCTCTGTTTATTCCAAGCACCACAATTCCTCGGTTCTCCTCCTCCAGGTACCTTCACCTCTGCGCTGTAGCCCCTCTGCCAGGCTGCTTCCCTAGCCGCGGGTGTCCAGCCCCAGGCCTATATTGTCGAGTTGACCCGTGGGCACGCCCAGGAGCTGGGCAGCCTCCACCTGGGGCCTAGCCGCGCACAGCAAGCGGTCACAAAGCAGGCACGGCCGGCCTGCAAAGTGCCCAAGGCCCCAGGTGCCACGGCAGCTGCCACCACTATGTTTTCTGTTTACAGCGTGGGCCCTGTCATCATTCTTAACAACTTCAACATCCACATAGACAACTGATTTCAACATCTTAGTCTCTCAAATCCTTGGGTTCTTCGCTTCCAATGATGTGTTTACTTCTTCCCACCTCAGCAACTCTTCTGGAGTCTTTAAAACGTTCTCCCCTTGACAATCACATCTTTTCCTTCCAGCTCTTCCACTCTGAGAATCCACTCCAGAAATTCTCAGACCTACCCAAGCACCGACTTGACCTTTCTTTCTATTAGCCTTACCCTTGGGTTTGTGCCCCTTCTTATTTAGCATAGATTCCATAGATCGTAATTAGAAACATAACCCCCTCAACTCTTCCCACCCTAACTTCACTGGCCTTGCAAAGCCAAAACCCTACTTAAGTCCCACTATGCATCTGCTTCCCACCTGCACCCAAGCAGCTCAACAAATGCTCCATCAAATACACAATCAAGCAGACTCATATCTCCTTAAGTTTATAATGACAACTCAAACGAATATATTTTCTACTATGTGTGTTTGTTCATTCTCCAAAAAAATAATTTCCTGTATTCTCCTTTCTGTTCATTTCTACTCATTACACATACACACACACACACACACACACACACACACACACACACACACACACAACTCACACACACATAAAAAAAGTATTTTCTCCTCACTGCAATCTTCGCAATTACCATTGACCTGGCTTCACACGCTACTAGAAGAAATACACAATCAGTCAGGCACAGTATTGATTCACTTTACCTGGATGAACCTAGATTAAGAACTTTGCTCTTAGGTACAGTGATGGATTAAGATAGAAAACATGTTTAATAAAAGCATAATTACATTTTTTTTGTTTACCTGAGGCTTGTGAATTGAGAACATCATATCTTCAGTAAAAGCAGAATACTTGAGTGTCTTTTAAATCTTCATTAAAATATATTTTTAAGTTATTGCTACAAGAGAATATAAACACAAGAGAAGACTCTACACATCGACATCACCAGATGGTCAATATCAAAATCAGATTGATTATACTCTTTGCAGCCAAAGATGGAGAAGTTCTATACAAGAAGTTCTATACAAGCAAAAACAAGACCGGGAGCTGACTGTGGCACAGACCATGAACTCCTTATTGCCAAATTCAGAATTAAATTGAAGAAAATAGGGAAAACCACTATACCATGCAGGTATGAACTAAATCAAATCCCTTAGGATTATACAGTGGAAGTAACAAATAGATTCAAGGGATTAGATCTGTTAGACAGAGTGCCTGAAGAACTATGGACTGAGGTTCCTGACATTGTACAGGAGGCAGGGATGAAGACCATCCCCAAGAAAAAGAAAGGCAAAATGGTTGTCTGAGGAGGGCTTACAAACAGCTGTGAATAGAAGAGAAGTGAAAGGCAAGGAGAAAAAGAAAGATATACCCATTTGAATCCAGAGTCCCAAAGAATAGCAAGGAGAGATAGGAAAGTCTTCCTCAATGATCAATGCAAAGAAATAGAGGAAAACAATAGAATGGGAAAGACTAGAGATCTCATCAAGAAAATTAGAGATACCAAGGGAACATTTCATGCAAAGATGGGCACAATAAAGGACAGAAATGGTATGGACCTAACAGAAGCAAAGATATTAACAAGAGGTGGCAACAATACACAGAAGAACTATAGAAAAAAGATCTTCATGACCCAGATAATCACAGTGGTGTGATCACTCACCTAGAGCCAGACATCCTGGAATGCGAAGTCAAGTGGGCCTTAGGAAGCTTCACTATGAACAAAGCTAGTGGAGGTGATGGAATTCCAGTTGAGCTATTTCAAATCCTAAAAGATGATGCTGTGAAAGTGCTACACTCAATATGCCAGCAAATTTGGAAAACTCAGCAGTGGCCACAGGACTGGAAAAGGTCAGCTTTCATTCCAATCCCAAAGAAAGGCAATGCCAAAGAATGCTCAAACTACCGCACAATTGTACTCATCTCATATGTTAGCAAAGTAATGCTCAAAATTCTACAAGCCAGGCTTCAACAGTATGTGAACCATGAACTTCCAGATGTTCAAGCTGGTTTTAGAAAAGGCAGAGGAACCAGAGATCAAATTGCCAACATCCGCTGGATCATCGAAAAAGAAAGAGAGTTCCAGGAAACATCTACTTCTGCTTTATCAACTATGCCAAAGCCTTTGACTGTGTGGATCACAATAAACTGTGGAAAATTCTTCAAGAGATGGGAATACCAGACCACCTGACCTGCCTCTTGAGAAATCTGTATGCAGGTCAGGAAGCAACAGTTAGAACTGGACATGGAACAACAGACTGGTTCCAAATAGGAAAAGGAGTACATCAAGGCTGTATATTGTCACCCGGCTTATTTAACTTATATGCAGAGTACATCATGAGAAATGCTGGACTGGATGAAGCACAAGCTGGAATCAAGATTGCCAGGAGAAATATCAATAACCTCAGATATGCAGATGACACCACCCTTATGGCAGAAGGCGAAGAAGCACTAAAGAGCCTCTTGATGAAAGTGAAAGAGGAGAGTGAAAAAGTTGGCTTAAAACTCAACATTCAGAAAACTAAGATGATAGCATCTGATCCCATCACTTCATGGCAAATAGATGGGGAAAAGATGGAAACAGTGACAGACTTTATTTGGGGGGGCTCCAAAATCACTGCAGATGGCGACTGCAGCCATGAAATTAAGACACTTGCTCCTTGGAAGAAAAGTTATGACCAACCTGATGTGATGTGAAGTCACTCAGTCATGTCCGACTCTTTGCAACCCCATGGACTGTAGCATACCAGGCTCCTCCATCCTTGGGATTTTCCCAGCAAGAGTACTGGAGTGAGTTGCCATTTCCTTCTCCAGGGAATCTTCCCAACCCAGGGATCGAACCCAGGTCTCCCACATTGCATGCAGGCACTTTACCGTCTGAGCCACCAGGGAAGCCCCCTAGACAGCATATTAAAAAGCAGAGACATTACTTTGCCAACAAAGGTCCATCTAGTCAAGGCTATGGTTTTTCCAGTGGTCATGTATGAATGTGAGAGTTGGACTATAAAGAAAGATGAACACCAAAGAATTGATGCTTTTGAACTGTGGTGTTGGAGAAGATTCTTGAGAGTCCCTTGGACTGCAAGGAGATGCAACCAGTCCATCCTAAAGGAACTCAGTCCTGAATATTCATTGGAAGGACTGATGCTGAAGCTGAAACTCCAATCCTTTGGCCATCTGATGCAAAGAACTGACTCATTTGAAAAGACCCTGATGCTGGGAAAGATTGAAGGCAGGAGGAGAAGGGGACGACAGAGGATGAGATGGTTGGATGGCATCACTGACTCAATGGACATGAGTTTGAATAAACTCCGGGAGTTGGTGATGAACAGGGAAGCCTAGCGTGCTGCAGTCCGTGGGGTCGCAAAGAGTCAGACACGATTGACGACTGAACTGAACTGAACTGTGCTCCTATGTGGTTGAATAAAAAGAAATCCAGCATTATCTGAAAGATCAGTGGCAACTAAAGATGATCCTTATGTCCTTAAAGGTCTGTTCTTGAATCGATCTTTTTGATATTTTATGGGTGAAGGTACATAGATGCTAAGAAGATGGAGAATAAAACTAATATGCTGGATGAAAAAATGTTGAAAAGATTTAATTTGCCAAGACAATGGGCTGAGACAAATAAGATAAAATTTAATAAGGATAAATATAAAATCCTTCCTTTACCTTTAAAAATAAATCTGTGATATAAAGCAGGATGGATAGCACTGAATTAACAGAAATAAATCCACAGACTAGGGGATTCCCAGGTGGCTCAGTGGTAAGGAATCTGCCTGCCAATGCAGGGGACACAGGTTCAATTCCTGGGTTGGGGAGATCCCCTGGAGGAGGAAATGGCAACCCACTCCAGTATTCTTGCCTGAAGAATCCCATAGACAGAGGAGCCTGGCAGGCTGCAGTCCATTGAGGCTGCAGGGTCAGACACGACTGAGCATGCACACGCATACACACATGCAACTGCACAGAGTAGTCGTTCATTAACAAAGAAATACATTAATCACACAAAAATTTATGTTCGTCACAAAGAAAACAATAGAACAACCATCCTAGGCACAGACTAGACCTCAGGTGAAAAACTAGATTTAATTCTGGGGACTTTATTTCAAAAGAGAGTTATAACGTCTACCTACAGTACACCTAAATGAAAGGGAGATGGGGTAATGAAGAATGAAGAAAAATGAAGTGAAAGTCGCTCAATCAGACTATACAGTCCATGGAATTCTCCAGGCCAGAATATTGGAGTGGGTAGCCTCTCCCTTCCCCAGGGGATCGTCCCAACCTAGGGATCAAACCCAGGTCTCCCACATTGCAGGCAAATTCTTTACCAGCTGAGCCACAAGGGAAGCCACTGAGTACTGGAGTGGGTAGACTATCCCTTCTCCAGCAGATCTGCCCAACCAAGGAATTGAACTGGGGTCTCCTGCATTGCATTGGAGAAGGAAATGGCAACCCACTCCAGTGTTCTTGCCTGGAGAATCCCAGGGATGGGGGAGCCTGGTGGGCTGCCATCTATGGGGTCGCACAGAGTCGGACACGACTGAAGTGACTTAGCCGCAGCAGCAGCTCCTGCATTGCAGGGAGGTTCTTTACCAACTGAGCTATCAGGGAAGCCCATGGAGACCTTTATGAAACACCTCTCTGAGAGCTATATGGGTGGATCCTGCACTGACTGAAGGGCAAATCCAAGGCTGTCTGGCATAGCAGAGTCTTGAGTCCTTCATAAGCAAGCTCAAACCACAGCTTCGTCAGTGATGCACCTTTTAAACTTGAGTGAGTTCCTCCCCTCTCCAAGCCTCAGAAACTTCATTTACCAAAAAAATTAAAATTATCAGATAATCTTATTAACAACTGCCTCACTAAAATGTATGAAAACCAAATGAGATAATCCATTTAAAGCAATTTTCCCATTCCTGTGAGCATGCTAAGCTTTCCAGTTTGTCAGTCTATGTGACCAAGAAGAATACTGGTGGGTTTCAGAAGAGAATCTGGGATAGTCTCCTGCAGAAGGTTCTTTTACCAGTCCACCTGGGAAGACCATGCCCATTCCTAGTAATAAATGTTAAATAAACATTTGTTTTCAAAGTTCAGTTACTTTTTATGTTCAGAAAATATTGCTCTATTTTATCAGTTAATTTGGGAGGGGTTTTTTGTTGTCGTTGTCGGTTTTTCTTTTGTATGTCTTTATTGAATTTGTTACAATATTGCCTCTGTTGTTTATGTTCTGATTTTTTGGCCACTAGGTATGTGGGATCTTAGCTCCCCGACCAGGGATTGAACCCCTTCATTGGAAGAAGAAGCCCTAACACAGGACTGCCAGGGAAGGCCTTATTCTTTTTCTCTAATGCAGATGATTTGGTCCGACTTAGGGGGAAAGTTCAGAGAAGGCAATGGCACCCCACTCCAGTACTCTTGCCTGGAAAATCCCATGGATGGAGGAGCCTGGTAGGCTACAGTCCATGGGGTCGCGAAGAGTCGGACACGACTGAGTGCCTTCACGTTCACTTTTCACTTTCATGCACTGGGGAAAAGGCAACCCACTCCAGAGTTCTTGCCTGGAGAATCCCAGGGACGGCACAGCCTGGTGGGCTGCCGTCTATGGGGTCGCACAGAGTCGGGCAAGACTAAAGCGACTTAGCAGCAGCAGCAGCAGCAGCAGGGGGAAAGTTGAAAAGAACTGTGTGTTGTTGAGCCAGAGAGCTGAGGGAAAGAAGCGTCTGAAGGCATCGGGTGTCACGGTGCCAAAAACCATGAAGCGGCGTCAAACACATGGGCGGGGGGCGGACATCGTCAGGCACTGCTTGGTTTCTGTCCCCCATGGCCTCTTCTGGAAACTTCTACTTCCATCTGGAGGACATGGTTTTGTCTTTATGAGAGTGGGGTGTCCTTACCTGCTGCACGACGGGGACTGGGACGTGACATCTGCGGGAGAAACTCAAAGTGGCCCTTTAACTTGAGCTCCGGCCGAGCCAAGAGCCTTTCCGTATGACCGCTCCGGATTACGCCTCAGTTACTTACCGGTGCAACAAATACCGAGCTTCTGTCATCAATCCTCTGGAGCTGGGCCACAACCAGGGGCCTCCTGCCTTGTGCCTGCTCTCGCCAATGGAATGAGATTGAGTTCGGTTCCAAAGGGAAGGAAAGCGTTCTTCTCGATCAAAGAGTGAAGATGTGCGAGCTTCCGCTCCAGAGCAGGTGCTCTCGCCGCCCGCCAGAGGCAGCTGCTTTGTTTATGGCGACCTCTACCGCCCGCAGAGGAGGGGTAGTTTTGCCGAGGCGCGCAGGCGCAGCTGTGCGGCTCACGCTCCTGTCAGGGGGCGGCGCAGCCTCTTTGCACCCCGCCCGCCGCCGCCATCTTGGACCGAGTGCTCTGCGCAGTGTCTGTACAGGAGTCCGAAGCTGAGGCCACCGTGCAGCTGTTTGGCACCAGGAACGCAGGTTAGAAGGGCCAGGGCGTGAGACCTCTACTCGCGGCACTCTATGAGGCAGTGACACCAGACTCAGCATAAAGGAAAAGGAAAAAATGGTTAGACTTTATTTTGTTGTTGCTGTTCAGCCAGTAAGTCGTGTCTGACTTTTTGCGACCCCCATGAACTACAGCACTCAAGGTTCCCAGGCTTCTTGCACTGCCTCCCAGAGTTTGCTCAAACTCGTGTCCATTGAGTCAGTGATGCCTCTAACCATCTCATCCTCAGCCGCCCCCTTCTCCTGCCCTCAGTCTTTCCCAGCATCAGGGTCTTTTCCAATGAGTCGGCTCTTCGCATCAGATGGCCCAAGTGTTGGACCTTTCGCTTCAGCATCAGTCCTTCCAATGAATATTCAGGTTGATTTTCTTTAGGATTGACTAGTTTGATCTCCTTGCAATCCAGAGAACTCTCAAGAGTATTCTCCAACACCACAGTTCAAAAGCATCAATTCTTCACCACTCAGCCTTCTTTATAAACACTTTTATTTTGTTAGCTACATTCTATTTTTACTTCCTGGTAATTGTGAATGGGCTTTGCTGGTGTCATCCGAGCTACATGCCCCCTGCTGATGTTAATTATGTTACTCATGCTCTTTTTAGGCTTGCCCTGTGGGAGAAAGAGAAGTGCTAGTCACTCCTTCAGGAAGAGCCCAGCCTGCAAAGCTAACCGACACCTGTCTGTGGTCCCCAGGACCTTTTTCTGAAGGGCTTCTGGGCATGTTTCCACTCTCCCCTGTGTCTTCAGCCTCCTGCTGTCTGTTTCAAAAGTGCCTTTCCTGCCTTCTTCCACCTCCGGCCCACATCACTCACGCCATTCTGTCCTTCAGAATCAAGCTTCTCCAAAGAGTGGTCCTCACAGTGCATTAGATGCAGTAGCATGGACTGTGTAGTGTTTTTCAGGTGGATGGTGATATACATTTATCATTGTGTTTCATGCTTGAAAAAGATGAATTGTGAAGTGGACTACTGGGTTCATGAGTTACCTAAAATGCTTTTTTAAAATATTTAAATATTTATTTATTTGCTTGTACCTGGTCTTAGTTGCGGCAGGTGGGGTCTTTTTTTTTTTTTCTCAAGTTGTGCCATTTCTGCATGTGGGATTTAGTTCCCTGACCACTGATAGAACTTGGGCCCCCCCTATATTTCCAGCACAGAGTCTTAGCCACTGGACCACCAGGGGAGTCCTCCTGATGTGCTTTTGAAAGTATCAAATAAGGCAAAAGAAACAAAGAGCAGTCCCAAGAGTTGCTGTTGTTTTGTTGTCTGGTCCTTTCTGATCCCCTGGAATGTGGTCCCCTCCCCAGCACTCCACTGAAACTGCTCTGCCAATGTGACCAGTGCCCTTCAGTGTCTGTGCTTGCTTAGCTGGAATTCTCTGTGGTATTCGATGGAATTAAGGCTCCAGGACTCTTGGCACCCTTTCTTATTTCCTGGACAAACTGTCTCCTTCCTAGTTGGCCTCTTCATCTTTACCCCCAGAGTCTCTTTTTTCCTACTTAACCACCTGTCACCGACCTTATGTGCAGCGACTGAAGAAGCTGATCTGCTTGCCTGTGAAGAGATGCAATGGTGGAAAGGATGAGCAGCAGGGCTTGGAAAGGGGACTGGCTGGAGTGGGACTGGAAATTATTCTTCCCGAGGCTGCCACTCCCTCTGTGAGGACAGGAAAGTGGAAGCAGTGAGTACAGCTGAGCCCCCTAACTCAGGGTTACAGGCACCAACCCTCTGGTCAGTGGAACATTCAAGTGTAACTTTACAGTCAGCCCTCTGTTTCCATGGTTCTGCATCCATGGATTCCCCCAGCCCCTATCAAGTAGTACTCTAGTACGTATTTATTGGAGGGTAAATAGTGTATATATGGGCCCTTGCAGTTCATATCTATGTTGTTCAAGGGTCAACTGTATATAAAATGTGTGGTATATGTTCATATCTATGTTGTTCAAGGGTCAACTGTATATAAAATGTGTGGTATATGTTGCTTTTTGATAACTGGATAGAGTCTGAGACTTCTAGATCTCAAAAGATGTAGTCAGGAAGGCATAGAAGGGGAAGAGGCTTTACAAGTATAAACACATGGACCTGGCTTGAGAGGAGGCCTCAGCCTCCCCAGGGGTCTTACCCCCAAAGCAGGCTGGAGTCAGCCTTTTCTGCATCATGACAAAACGACCATGTCTTGGTTTATTAAAAAGTCAACTGAGTGCCTGCAAGGGGCACCCTGACTCTTCTCTCCAGATAAACGACCCAATGTAGAATGGAAGCAAGAGAATGTCTCTTCCTTTCCTCCTGCTCCTACCTTAAGCTCAGAACAATCAGTTTTCAGTTTTTCTTTCCTGCCCAACCCCTCCAATCTCCAGATTGAAATCAGTGGGAGAAGGTGCATGCATCAGGTCATTTCAAAGGGAGAGAAGCAGGCAGGAGAGAACACAGGGGGAAATGCTTCTTTTAACTTAAAATCCTGGTCTAGTCTCTAGCTTTCCTACCAGAGGCCTCTACTCCTGTCTTGTGAGGTCTGAAAAGGACTGAGAACTGAGAGGCAGGGAAGAAGGATAAAGGAATCTATGTTTGCATGGTTCCAGAAGTCCATCCTGAGGGTCCACTCAATCAGTGGCCTGTCTCCAGGGCCTGCTCCTCTCCTTTCACCAGGTAATTCCCACCCTCTCCAGAGGCCACCCCAGGCTGTGCTGTGTTGCTCTGCCTGAGTGTGGTCTTAGGCACACTTGAGGACTCAACTAACGCTTGATGGCAATTCATGGAAGACTTGTGAAATAGCACAGTTTGAAGTGGAAACAAGATGAATGTCTTGGCCCATTTGGGCAGCTATAACAGAACACCACAAACTGAGTGACTTTGAATTTCTCACAGTTCTGGAGTCTGGGAATCCTAGATCAGGGTATCTGGTTAGAGCCCACTGCCTGGTTTGCAGATGGCTGTCAGAGACACACAAACATTCATTCTGTAGCTATGAGTCTTTTTCTCAGTGTCTGCATGTTCCAGACCCTCCAAATGGGTCCTTGTAGTTACATCTTTTCTCTGACCCTGCTGCTGCTGCTGCTGCTGTTACGTCACTTCAGTCGTGTCCGACTCTGTGCGACCCCATAGACAGCAGCCTACCAGGCTCCTCCGTCCATGGGATTTTCCAGGCAAGAATACTGGAGTGGGATGCCAGTGCCTTCTCCTCTCTGACCCTGGCATGATGCTAAATCTTGCCCCTTACATGGGCAGTGGGCATCTCCTTGACAAATGTCCCTCCTGCATAGTGTCTAGTTTCTGACATGCAGAAATGGACAAAGACTTCCTGATAGATATGAGTTGGATAAATAGAGAGAGGTGGTTCTCAGGTGGGAATACTGAATCTTTTAAAGATAATGACCCTGTTATTTTAAAGGGTTAACATAATTACAATTAAAAAATCTCAACAGATTTTCGGAACTTTATAAATTGATTTGATTGCAAATTATTGAAAAAATAGACAGGCAAAAATTGCTTGAAAAAGATGAATTATGAAGTGAACTACTGAGTTTCAAATCTCTTTTAGAGAAAGCAAGTGATGATGAGGATGACAAACTATCATTTGTTGAGAGCTTGTGATGTGCTGGGCATTATGCTAACCACTTTGTGCACATTATTTTTTTCTGTTCTAACTGTAGTGCTGTGAAATAGGCACTGTTATTACCCATATTTTACAGAAGAAGTGACAGAATTAAAGTGGTTGTTCAAGATCAATAACTTGTTCAAGATCAAACAGCTAATCCGGGTCTGCCTGATTCCTAGGCTTATCGCTTCACTCCTCTTCACCGACATGGAACCCACATGCTGCTGATGAAAGAGCAGGTAGATGGAGCAATAGGATAGAACAGAGTGCTCAGGGTAATTTTCTTAAAAATTATGAAGTTAAAAATTTGAAATAACACACAAGGAAAACATCTATGAAAGTAACCATTCAAAAATTTAAGCCTATATTTTTACAAACACATACACATAGCATACATACAAGTGAAGGCTTAAAAAGCAAAAATGGCAGCAAATATAACAAAGAGTTGGAATGGGGTCAGAGTTAGAATTGCAGTCCACAGCTGGAAAAGAAAAGCAAGTGCAAGCAGAAGCGAGTCAAGGGTGAAAGAAAGTCCAGAAACACTTGGAGTCAATTTCTAACTCAGTATCAGCTGCCCCTTTGACCTATGTGGCTGAACGCATCAAAGATAAACCAGAGGATGTGTGAGAAGTCATATTAAAACAGTAGCCACTCATTTTTACCCACTGAACTATCTCCCCTTCTAGGGTTCCACAGCCCCGACCCAGAACAGAGGAGCGACCCCCAAAGGATTGCCATCCTCATGTGTGAATATGCTCGGTCCCTCAGTCATGTCCAACTGTTTGTGACCCTATGGATTATAGCTCGCCAGACTCTTCTGTCCGTGGGATTTCCCAGGCAAAAATTCTGGAGTGGGTTGCCATTTCCTTCTCCAAGAGATCTTCCCAACACAGGGAGCAAACTGGTGTCCCCTGCATTTGGAAAAATTATCCTTTAACTTTGTCACTTATTATTATTATATATAATATATTTATATTATTATTGTCACTTATCCTTTAACAAATTATTGTTTATCCTTTGACAGATTATGGTATATTTATCCAGTGATTTTCCTTTATTCAACTTAAGGAGAAGTTGTGTGTTTGTTCAGTATCAGGATCTGAAGAGGGTTTTGTTTTGTTTTTGAGACTGAAGTGTTGTTCTGCGTGGTGAGGCGTGAGCCCCAGCATGGCTTGGGGATGGAGCAGGCTCTTAGTCTGGTATGCAGGCTCTTAGTCCAGGAGGACAGGTCTGACTTGACCCAGCCATGCTCCGGAGGTATAATGACCTGGGTGGATGGGGAGGGGTGGGAAGCCATCCCTGCTGGGCTCCAGTGGTTGGCTTTTGCTGCTGTCCAGAGTGTGGCTAGGGCAGCCTGACCACTGTCAGCACAACCCCACTATCAGCACCTCTAAGTGGGTATCACCTCTGCACCCCACGGGCTGATTGATGGCCAGCCTTCTCTCTTCTGGTGTCTGAGATTTCCCAGGGCTCATTGGGTACCCTGTGCACCCATTTCCTGGGTGAGGTCTCTCCACTGCTTGTGTTGAAATGGAGGCAGTTTGCTCGCATTACAGCTATACAGTCTAAAAATGACAAAGTATTTTCCACTTGTTCACAGTGACGTCCCTAATTTTTCAGGGCTGATAGAGGAGTTCCTCTTTAAAAAAATAATAATTCTTTGCCAATTTCAGTGAGATTGGGGAAAAAACAAGCCAAATCAGTGAAATCAAATAATTGTCAATCTCATTATTTCTAAGGTTTAACTTGTGTAAATAGCGATGATATCATCTTCGTATTTGTGTGATTTTTTATTTTTTTTTGGCTGCTGTTCCCTGTGTGGCTAATGCTGTGTGACCACTATCAGCAGAAGCCCACTGCTGACCTGTGTCAGTGAATATCAGGGTAAAATTGGAGCAAAATCTCCCTAGTCCCATAGTGGAATTACTGTTCCACGTATATTGTCATATTTGTGTCTCTTAATATGTAATTGCTAAATTGCTTTTTCTAAAAGATCAGTTCCTTTTCCAGTGCCTTCAGTGACAGATGAAGATGTGAAATGTCAAGACTCTAGTTCATTGTGAACATTTTTCCTCCCTAATTTGGTAGCTAAAATAGTACACACTGCTTATTTTAATTTGTCCTTCTTTTATCCTTTTGAGGAAGAGTCTGTTAGCTTCACATTAGCTGCAAGGATGCTAGCAAGCTCCCCTGCTTGCTGATTTCACCTGTTTCATTTTATTTAAATTGAAATAGCTTCAGTTCTCTTGGGTGACGGAAACCTGGTGTCCACTGTGACAGGTCTGAGAGCTGATACTTTTCATCCAGTCGATTCTTATTCATATTTTTCAAATCAATGGAATCCTCTGTTTCTCCATTTCTTACCTCATGTGACTCTTGTCACTCTGTTTACTTTTCTCCATTTCCCTAAAACACTCTTCATACCAGGGAGAGCAAAAGGAGAGGTGGACGTTTTGCAAGTAAACAAAACATCTTAGCATGGCAAACAACCTAAAGATTAAATGTAAGCCATCTCCATCATAAAAGGGCACAGCCATCCCTCCTCCTGGGAACGTGTCTCTGGTCCCTTGCATTCTTGGATCCTGGCTTCCTTCATCTGGCTGGACTGTCTCTTCCTAACCACACCTTGTCAACTTCCCCGTCTAGAGCCCTCAGTCTGGGCTGGGCTCCTTGCCTTGTGTTTCTCTGAGGTTTGTAGTCCTCTTCTCACTTCCACTTGGCCATATATATTATTATTATAATATAATAAAATATTATTATATTTTAATAATTTAGAATGGCCCATTTAGTGCTTACCTAAGCAAAATGCAATTTTCTCTCCCTAGTAACTATGCCAATCACTTTTAACCATTATTTTTTATTCTCCCTTTTCCTCCAGCCATATTTCCTTTTGTCTGTTTTCTGGCCAGGCTCTTCACTTTTTTATCTACTGATGTCTTAATGTTTCTCTTATTGGTTAATACCCTTTTTGTGTTCACTTAAAGTTTCCTGAATTAAGGAAAAAAAATCATAATTAACAGATGTTCTCTCCATAATAAACAGGAGGTACTATTTCTTAGTTTCCAAAGAAAACTACTTTTTCCTAGAAGAATCGATAAGTCTTTCAAAAGATTATTATATATATGGCTTCAAGCTACAAAACAGAAACTCAAATCTCATTTTATATGTACATATATATATCAGATGAAATTTTCCATAGTTGTGTTTATTTATCTCTGGCTGATCTTGGTAATCAATACCACATTGTTACCCATAAAAAATACAATTAATAGTCAACATATGAACTTAAATAGGCAAAACAAACATCTTTGTTTTGATTATTAGACATATTTTATTTTGGACCTTATTCTGAATAATTTGAAAATCATCTAATTTTAGAAATTTCTCTATAAAACTCACATCTTTGTCTGTGTCTTTCCAGAAGTTATCTCATCTTGCTGTTTATTATATCTCAGATGAAAAGAGGTATATTTTTAGAAAATGCAGTTCATTGTTATTGTTGTTGTTCATTCACTAAGTCATGTCCAACTCTTTGCAACCCATGGACTACAGCACACCAGGCTTCCCTGTCCTTCACTATCTCCTGGAGTTTGCTCAAATTCATGTCCATTGTGTCGAGGATGCCATCCAACCATCTCATCCTCTGTCGCCTCCTTCTCATCCTGCCTTCAATCTTTCCCAGCATCAGGGTCTTTACCAGTGAGTCGGCTCTTCACATCAGGTGGTCAAAGTATTGGAGCTTCAGCTTCAACATCAGTCCTTCCAATGAATATTCAGGACTGATTTCCTTTAGGATTGACTGGTTTGATCTCCTTGCTGTCCAAGGGACTCTCGAGAGTCTTCTCCAACACTATAGTTCAAAAGCATCAATTCTTTGGCCCTCAGCCTTCTTTATGGTTCAACTCACACATCCGTACTTGACTACTAGAAAAGCCATGGCTTTTACTTAGACGGACCTTTGTTGGCAAAGTGGTTTCTCTGCTTTTTACAATGGCTAGATTTGTCATAATTTTTCTTTCAAGGAGCAAGCATCTTATAATTTCATGGCTGTAGTCATACAGTCCACAGTGATTTTGGAGCCCAAGAAAAGAAAATATGTCACTGTTTCCACTTTTCATAGCCAGTGCAAATTAATAATAAATGCTCATACCCTTTGTCAGCACTTCTCAAATATACATACAGTGACCCTTTGAGGAAAACAAAAGTGCTCTTTAAGAAAAAAAATTCAAGAATGTTGCACAAAGGCAGACTATAAAGAGTCAATGGGGAATCAAAATAAATAGTATATAAGTGCCATAAATATAAATATTTAAATGTATTTTATAAATAAAAAATCAAAATAAAGGGGTTGTCATGTTAAGAACTTGAAGGTGGAAGTAATTCTCTGCCACCAGATCTCTGTGACTAGCACTGGGCTTCAGTCAGAAGGTTAAGTGCATCTCCTGAGGAATTAGCAGGCTGCAGAAGAATAAGGAGACTTCACATGCTGTCTCCGAATGGGGGTTAATGAATTCCAGCCTTTTCTGGAGAGGTCCCTCACACCATCCTAGGCGGAAGATTCACCAACTGACTACTCTTTATGAGACTCTATCCAGCAGACAGCCTGCCAAAATACAGCAAACCTCTTACCTGTCAAACCTTCCAGCTCCTTGCTTCTGCCGATATGTGCAGAAGTAATTCATAGAAACTGAACAGACCTGCCAGATATCTCCAGTAACTTTGAAGTGCTGGGAAGGAAATGATAGATCTTAAAAATATAGGTGGTATTTTCATGTTTTCTTTACCTTTGGCGGCGAAGTCATTCAAAGTGAAGAGAAGAGCAATAAGATAGAAGTGAAAGCTTGCTTTTACGGCTGCTGTCAGGGAAAGGGATTTGCTAAACATGTGCTCCACCACCACGCACTACACTGAACTGTGTACGAGTTTGCTTTTCTAGATTACAGCTCAAACTTCCCAAACAATGGGTCTTAATAATGAACGGAATGATTATCCTGAAGGCCAGGGAAAAAAGCATTTTTCCCCGCTTTCATCCAAATGTACAAAGACTAATTATGTGATTAGGAATGCTCATGAATCAATTTGGATAAATTATTTTTGTAACCTTTTGTATCTGAAGCCATACTGACTTGTGAGAAGATAAATAGAAGTGTAATTAGTATTCTTATTGTTGGTGAATATATTCTTTGTTTCTGAGCCTGCAACAAAGGATGTTGAGATCCCAGCACCCACTGTATCATCTCCCACATCTTGGTCTTTGCCAGGTCGGTGGGTGGCTTTTCCTCCCTTGCTGAGTATGTGATGTTGTGGTGGGGGTGGGAATGTCAGGTGTGGGGGTGTGAGGCACACAGAAAACAGAACAGGTTTGTCTCCTGCTGTCTTTAGCACCTAGTACAGTTCCAGGATCTACTTTCTATGGATACGGTGAGAATGAGTGGAATAATGGGAGGAATTATATAACATTGTGGAAAACAAAACAAAACAAAACCCTATTTCAGGGGTCAGATGAGATGGTTTCAAATTCCTTCACTTCTAACATTACAACTTGGCAAATCATTTAACCTCTCTGTTCCTCCAGTTCTTCAGCTGCAAAATAAGAATGATCATAATAATCTCTTGTTTTGAAATGTTGCCTCCATACCAAAAAATAGGATAAATCCAAATTCCTTATCAGTACATATAAACTTCATATTTTGGCCTCAGACTAACTACTGCTGGCTCTTAAAACCTCCTAATGCACCTTCTTCTCCTAGCATATGACCTATTCCTGTAGGACCATAGGGTAGAGGAGGATCCCTTAATAACTTGCTCCTGTTAGACAGGGTTGCTTTTTAACTTTCTGCCTTATAAACTCCTTCTCACTCTTACTGTTGTTGTTCAGTTGCTAAGTCATGTCTGACTATTTGCAACCCCTTCACTCATATGTTCTCTCAAAATCTCTTCCCGTTTCTGATGTCTCTACTTCATGGGAATGAGATGGATTCACTCCTCTGAGTGCACAGTGAACTCTGAGTTTCCTGCTCTCTACCAAACAGCTGTTTTACACTCTTTATGCTTTAACTTGTAAACATCTTGAGAGCAAAATATGTTTAATTTATCCATCTCTGGCACTGTAATGGTATATAATGGGCTATCATTTAGTGTTGAGTAAATTAAGTTCTTCCTTATATGTTTTTTAACATGTTTTCTTAAAAGTTAAACAATGTGACAAATAGTCTTATGTAAGAGTTTGTACAGTAGCTCAGTTTGATCAGTGAGTGAAGTGAGTGAATCTTCTTACTATTGAACATCTTCACTGATGTTCAGTTCTGTACCTTGAGGCCGGTTGATTCTAACTTAGCTCATAGAAGAATAGACACAAATAGCCAGTAAACATATGACGGAAAAGGTTCAACTGAACTAATAAAGAAGTTAAAGTATAACAACAAGATACAAAAAGAAAACCCAATAGAATAAGCAAAAAAAAAAAAAATTAAAGATATATATTTCTGGCTAAGGTGCTGTGAAGCAAACTCTAATACATTGCAGGTTGGAATACTGGTCTAACATTTCTGTAAAGCAATCTGATAATATGTATAAAGAGTCTTACAAATCTTATCTGTTCTGCATAGGCAACTTCTAAGAATCTCTCACAAGGAAATAAATAGAAGTGATGACAAAGATCTGTGCCTGTAGGTAAGTTCAGTTCAGTCGCTCAGTCGTGTCTGACTCTTTGCAACCCCATGAATTGCAGCACACCAAGCCTCCCTGTCCATCACCAGCTCCCGGAGTCTACCCAAACCCATGTCCATCGGGTCGGTGATGCCATCCAACCATCTCATCCTCTGTCGTCCCCTTCTCCTCCTGCCCCCAATCCTAACCAGCATTAGGGTCTTTTCCAATGAGTCAACTCTTCGCATGAAGTGGCCAAAGTATCGGAGTTTCAGCTTCAACATCAGTCCTTCCAAAGAACACCCAGGACTGATCTCCTTTAGGATGGATTGATTGGCTCTCCTTGCAGTCCAAGGGACTCTCAAGAGTCTTCTCCAACACCACAGTTCAAAAGCATCAATTCTGCAGCGCTCAGCTTTCTTCACCATCCAACTCTCAACATCCATACATGACCACTGGAAAAACCATAGCCTTGACTAGACGGACCTTTGTTGGCAAAGTAATGTCTCTGCTTTTAAATATGCTATCTAGGTTGGCCATAGCCTTCCTTCCAAGGAGTAAGCGTCTTTTAATTTCATGGCACTCTGCATATAATAACAAAATTTGGAAACAATCCAACTGGGAGGAGTTAAACAAGTTATAATATGTCCGTGTGAGAAATGTTATGTAGCCACTGAAAATTATGAGTATCTAGAGTCAGTAATACTGTTGAGAAATGTTGAGGATTGCTAGGGCATCATGAACTTTAGCACGAGGATGATGGCGCATAAGCGGTCCGTAATGGCAACAGCACTTCTGTTGAGTATCTTTTGTTTTTTCCTGTACTACATTTTTCTTGTCTAGTTTCAGTTGTATTTAATGAACAAATATTTTGTTTAAAAACTAAAGCATTAGTTTAAAATTAAAAAAAAACCAAAAACTGAGCTTATCAGAGAGCTGCAGTCATAGCCTCAAGTGATTTCTTCCATAAATGGATCCTCTAGCCATCTTCCCTTTAAGAGCACCCCTCAGGGAAGGGCTCACTAACATTTAAGCTGAACTTTGAAGAATCAGAAGGAGTTTGTTAGGCAAGAAAGTAAAAAAGCATTCCAGGCAAGGGAATGAATAGCTTTGGCATAGGAGATGGGATATCTTTTGAGATCAGTCTTTAGGTATTGTAGAGTAGAATACGAGAGATGGGTCTGGTATTGACAACAGGTTCATGGAATGTAGGGCACTGGGGGCTGTGCTATGGAGTTTGGACTTAAGCCTGCTGCTCAAGAAGAGCCTGTGGCTGAGGTGTTCTGCTCCTATGTATATACTCAACTAAGTTGCACACATACGCTCACCAAAAGACACAACTGTGGATGTTCATGGAGCCATGTTTGCAGTGGTCACAAACTGGAGCAGTCCAGCTGGTCATATGTGAGGGATGATGGATGAATCTAGATGTAGTCTTTGGTGGTGGAAAACAGCGAGACTGGATGAGGTTTAGTTGCAAAATGTAGTTAAACTTTGCAGTTTTGGTGTTGTGTAAGGAAGGCTACTCACATAGGGGAATAGGTGTGTGATTCCATTTGTGCTGAGAAAAAGAACAGATCAAAGACACATATACTCTTGGAAGTCACCATGGTGATTGCCTTTGTGGCAGAGGGCAGTGATAGGAGGAAGACACTAGGAGGGGCTGTCTCTGGTGCAGTGTGCAGTTTCATAAGCCATGTTTGCAGATCACGAGTGCATCCACTATGTGAAAATATATTCAGCCGTACAGTTAAGATATGCATACTTTTCTGCATGTCACATTTCCACAGTATTTACAAAAATAAAATACGGTAAAACCAACTCTGGAAGAACTTTCCTTTCCTGCTTCTCCACTGCAACATACGTAGTTGGAAGCCCTTGCTTTCTGACTGTCAAGGTCTGGACGAGTTGAACAGCTGTCTTCTGCCTTCCTAGCTCCCTTTGTAGTCAGTCAAAGAGCCCCAACCACTCAGGGCTCCACATGATTGCTCTGGCTTCTACTTAATCAATATATTAGCGAGGGAAGGAAAGCGCTTAAGTTTACCTTAGACCTCAGATAATGACTGGTCTAATCCAGGAGAATCTACAGCTGCTTATCTGGTTTTAGACTTCCTCATTCATACACAGATTTTGACTCTGTCCCTGAGGATTGATACTGTGACGAATCGCACCCCTCATGCAGTCCAGATTACAGTGCCTGGGGTTCATCATCAGGCCTTCTATATATATTGCCAAATAATCCAGATGTTTTTTTCCTATTTCGGTTTAAAAGATGTAATGTTTTCTACATACATATTCATAATGGATTCCATTTCAAGCAAAAATTATGGACCAGCCCCTGCAAGGTGGTTGGAGAATATCTTAGCCATAAAGGAAATACATTAAGGTCATAAAAGCCCTTTGGAGCATCCAAGTCTTGGCTCCATTTTTGGGACTTACTTCCACTTTCCAGAATCCTTCCTTCAGATATTTTCTTTAGATAAGGTGGCCTGTGATGACCTCAGCACACCCTGATGGTTCCTCCAGATAATACACCCTCAACACAGAGGAGCCATGTGGTTTATTGAGAGCACATGTTCCCCACTGTCATCACTCAAGCTGCTGGCCATTCTGTGTGCCAAAGCCACAAGCAATGCCAAAGCTGTTGAGCCAGAGAAATTGCTCCCCAATATCGACATGCCAACTCTCCTCTCAATAATATATAGAGGTCTTCATTTGCTCATGAATTTACTCACTCAGCCCCTCCAGCATTTCTTGAACATCTACTGTAGCCAAGCATGTAGTAGTAGGTACTGGGGATAGATAACGAAGAAAAGGGTCACAAACCTTGGCCTTGAGGAGCTTCCATTCTAAAGAGGGGAGACTGACAACAAAGAGGTAGATACGTGAAAGGATTGTGGGTGGAGAGAGGGCTGGGAAAAGAGAAAGCAGAGAGACGGGAGATGGCAGGCAGACCTGGATATTTTGGGTAACCCAGTCAGCAGGGCCTCTCTGAGCATGGACCTGAGTGAACGGAGCTTTAACTCCACCAAGATTTGGGGAAAGAGCATTCTGTGAAGGGAAACAGCCACACAGATGCACCCCAATAAAAAGAATCAGCTTTGCTCATTCACCATGGAGCCCAGGTAACTGGCTTTAAATATCTGCCAAAGAAGAGTCAAAGCCTGGTTAAACTGGTACAAAGCAAGCAAGTCCTTAGGGACTTCCCAGGTGGCTCAGTGGTAAAGAACCTGCCAATGCAAGAGGTGCAGGTTTGATCCCCTCAAGGAGGAAATGGTAATCCACTCCAGTACTCTTGCCTGAGAAACCCCGTGGACAGAGGAACCTGGCAGGCTGCAGTTCATGGGGTCTCATAAAGTCAGACGGGACTTAGTGACTAAACAATAACAAGCAAGTCCTTTCCTGCTTCTCCTGTTTTTCTGTGGCTTCCACTTATACCTTGGAGGGGTAAGAGGCCATACCAGGGACTAGGTATGTAGAGGTGCAAGGAGAATACATTCTAGACAGTGAAATAGAGGAGAGGTTGGTGGGTGATGTCCTACAAAACATGACCTGGCAGTGTGTGCTTCCTCTCTCTGCTGCTCTTATGGGCTGAATTGTCTGCCCCACCCCACCCCCATTCATGTGTTGAGGCTTTAACTGCCAGCCCCTCAGAATACGACTACTTGGAGACAGGACCCTTAAAGAGGCAATTAAGGTTAAATGAGGTCTTGAGGTGAGCCCTGATCGAATATAGCTGGTGTTTGCATAAAAAGAGGAGATTCGGCTATAGATATGTACAGAGAGAAGACCATATGAACACAGAGGAAGATGGCCAGCTATAAGCTAAGGAAAGGAGCCTGAGAAGAAATCAACCCAGCTTGATCTCGAATTTCTACCCTCCAGAATTGCACGAAAATAAATTTCAGTTTTTTAAGCTGCCCAGTCTGAGGTGTTTTCCTAGGGCAGCCCTAAATACAGTTGCCCATTATTGTTTAGATTTGGGAAATGACTTAAGACATTGAAGAACTACCTTGTAAATCAATCTTAATATCCTACAATGTTGTAGAACTTTATTGGTAAATCAGTCCAATAAGTCTCAGCTGTGTTTATTTTCCAAGATCAGTTGAAAAATCTTTAATTAGAGGGTAAAACAAACAGAGTGCCAAAAATTTCAACTTTTGAAGATTTTAGTGAATTGCATTTGTTGAAAACAACACATTTTCTGGCTTTTCCTCTATTAAAGCCAAGGAGGAATTGAACAGATTAAAATTAAATCCAGTTATGCCCTGGATTTAATTTTGAAAATTTATGAGTTTTGGGACGACTTGTGGGAAGAGCCTTTTGATGAAGCTACTTTGTATTTAATTGGATACATTTATATACTATCAGGATTAAATGGAATAGAGGAGGCCTGCAAATTTTTAGCCTCTAAATTTGGCAAAACAATAATAATTATAAAGGCAACTTATGTAATAAGTTTTAAAATGTGATTTAAAATGAAAATTTGGCGGAGTGGATGGGAAAATATTTACAAATCCTATATCTAATAAAGGGCTAATATCTTAAAGATATAATGAACTCCTACAACTCATTTTGAAAAACATTTAATTGAAAAATGGGCAGAAAATCTGAATAGACATTTTTTTCAAAGAGGACATCCAAATGGCCAACATGTACATGAAAAGATGCTCAGCATCACTAATCCTCAAGGAAATGCAAATCAACAACCACTGTGAAATATCACCTCACACCTGTTAAAATGACTATCACACACACAAAAAAACAAGAAATAGCAAGTGTTAGCAGAATGTGATCCCATGGACGGAGGAGCCTGGTAGGCTACAGTCCATGGGGTCGCTAAGAGTTGGACACGACTGAGCGACTTCACTTTCACTTTTCCCTTTCATGCACTGGAGAAGGACATGGCAACCCACTCCAGTATTCTTGCCTGGAGAATCCAAGGGACGGTGGAGCCTGGTGGGCTGCCTTCTATGGGGTCGCATAGAGTCAGACACTACTGAAGCGACTTAGCAGCAGAATGTGATGAGAAAGGAACTCGCATACACTGTTGTAAAGGCGGTGGCTAAAAGACAAGGAAGGGAAAAGCCCGTGAAAATGGAACAAAGGAAGGTCAAACGAAGGTCCAAGGACCTGAGTGAGAACTTCAGGTAAAACAGCACTCCTGGCTAAGCCCAGTTTGCATAGGGCAGGCTCAGGGGGAGGAAAAAACATATGAAAAGAGGAGCTAAAGCGGTCTCTCTCTCTCCCCTCTGCATCCGTGCGCTTTCGCTCTAGCTCGCGCTCTCGCTTTCTCTCTCTCTCGCTCTCGCTCTCTCCGCCCTCCCCGCCCCTTCCCCCCCTTCCCCCCCCGACCCCGCTTGCGCGCATTCTCTCGCTCGCTCGCTCGCTCTCTCTCGCTCTCGCTCATTCTCTCTCTCTCTCTCTCTCTCTCTCTCTCTCTCTCTCTCTCTCTCTCTCTCTCTCTCTCTCTCTCTCTCTCTCTCTCTCTCTCTCTCCCTCCCTCTCTCTCTCTCTCTCTCTCTCTCGTGCGCTGGTGCGCTCCCCCACTCTCTTCTCTTTGCGTCTTTGGGTCAGCATGCCCTCTCGCTTCGAGGATGGATTCTCCTGCTATTATCTAAATAAAATAGAGCTATAACACTGATTTGTCTAAGAGCTATAACATGGTCTGTCCAAGACCCGAGAGCTGTGATCCGCCGAGGGCTTTAATGTCCGTCGCTCCAAATCTTTGTTGTGACGAGACAGAACTGAGGAGCATACACTCGCCTAACACAACCATTAGGGAAAACAGCATGCTGCTGCTGCTGCTAAGTCGCTTCAGCCGTGTCCGACTCTGTGCGACCCTATGGACGGCAAGAATACTGGAGTGGGTTGCCGTTTCCTTCTCCGGTGCATGAAAGGGAAAAGTGAAAGTGAAGTCGCTCAGTCGTCCGACTCTTAGAGACCCCGTGGACTGCAGCCTACCAGGCTCCTCCATCCACGGGATTTTCCAGGCAAGAGTACTGGAGTGGGGTGCCATTGCCTTCTCCGAAAACAGCATGGAGTTTCCTCAAAAATTAAAAATACAACTACCATGTAAGCCAGCGATTCATATCTGGGCATTTATTCAAAGAAAACAAAAACACTAATTCAAACATATTTAAGTACCCCCACGTTCATTGCAGTTTTACTTAAAACAACCAAGACATGTAAAGACCTTATGTGACCACCTTTGGATGAATGAATACAGGAAATATGATGCATATACACACGCAATGGAATATATTCAGCCATAAAAAGTATTGAAATATTGCCATTATTTCACAACATGGATGGACTTTCACAGTATTACACTAAGTGAAATAAGTCAGATGGAGACAGACAAATACCATATAATCTCACTCATATGTGAAATACAAAAACAAAGAAACTGAGCTCATAGATACAGAAAACAAATCGGCAGTTGCCAGAGGCAGGGAGGGAGTAAGGGCAGAAATGAGTAAAGATGTCAAAAGGTACAAATCTCTAGTTATAAAAAAAATAAGTCATGGAGATGGACACCACACTGACTGTGGTTAATAGTACTGTGTTGTATATTTAAAAGTTGCTGGGAGAATAAATCTTAAAAGTTTTTATCACAGGAAAAAAAAATTTGTAACTGTGCATGGTGAAGTATAACTACACTTAGTGTGGTGGTAATTTCACAATATATGCAAATATCAAATCATTATGTTGTACACCGGAAACTGATATGTTGTGCATCAATTATACCTTGATTTAAAATATATATATGAAAAAAAAGATACTCTTAATGGAGACCAATTATCTATGAGAATATTTGTCTACCCAGGGATCGATCAAACCTGCGTTCTCTTATGTCTCCTGCATTGGCAGGTAAGTTCTTTACCACTAGAACCACCCGGGAAGTCCTATAATATTTATATAGATCAATATTAAAAATAAACTAGGATCAAATATATCCTTCATTTAGCAAAATTTTCTCTCAGCTTGACACTTGGCATGTTTCCTGGGTCCTTGCCTACCGATGGGCTTCCCTGACGGCTCAGTAGTAAAGAATCCACCTGCAATGCAGGAGACACAGTTTTGAACCTTGGGTCAGGAAGATCCCCCAGGAGGAAATGGCAACCCGCTCCAGGATTCTTGCCTGAAAAACCCTATGGACCAAAGGAGCCTGGTGGGCTATATTCCAAAGGATCACAAAGAGTCAGACACGTCTGAGCACGTACTCAGGCACCTACCCCACTCTTACCCCCAGGTGGTTTATAAAAGTTAGCCAATTTTAAAACCTGAAACCAAGTTTGGGATGTTGCTTCTAAATGAACTCTTTGATTTGTGAAAAAAGCACACAAAGGTGTCTCTGAAAAACACACAGTTTTCCTCGATTCACACTCTCATAATACTCCTGATGCCAGATGAGTGGATTTGTTCCCACACCCACCAAGTCCACACCAGCTGGATGGTTTATAATTCAATTCATTTCTGACACTAAACAGATTTATCACAGACCCCACCAGATTGCTCCCTACTCCAGATCAGATGCTGGTCACGAGCAGTGAGTCCCCAGGTTGGCACCACTTATGTCCTTCTTGGCAAAAATTAGAGGTTCCCACCACCTTCTCCATGGGTTAAGTCATTTGCTAAAGCAGCTCATGGAACTCAGGAAAACAGTTGATTTACTATTGCTGATTTATTACAGAGGATATTTTAATGGATACAGATGAACAGAAGAGAAGAGACACAGACAGTGAGATCTGGTAGAGTCCCAAGCAAAGGAGCTTCTGTCCTATAGAGTTGGAGAGCATCAACCTCCCAACTTGCAGACCCGTTCACCAAAATGGAAATTTCTCTGAACCCTACACTTTTAACGATTTTTAAAAATGAGGGTTTGATTATTTATTAACTCAATTGCCAGCCCCTCTCCCCAAAGTGGGAATTGAACCTGAAAGTCCCAAGTTTCTGATCATGGCTTGGTCTTTCTGGTGACCAGCCCCAATTCAGGAATCTATCCAAAGTCACCTCATTAGGGCAAAAGGCACTCTTACCACAAGGAATTTACAAGCAATTTAGGAGCTCTGTGTCAGGAATTAGGAACAGAAGCCAATGGATATTTATTTCCTATTATTTCACAAAATGTTTGTCCTGCTCTCAATGTCAGCAGTGCCTGCCTTACCCATTCACTGTCTTTCCTTTTTGTTTCACAAATTATTTTACAGCTCGTCACAAGGGAAAGTGAAGACATTGGAGGAACAGCAATAATGAATTACAAGAAATTCCACAATACACTTAAAGTTCCCTGCCCTCCTGTGTCCCTCCTCCAGAGCCCTACCAGTGGGTGGTCTTAAGGAAGATATGCATGCAGGACCACTCCCCTCAGGGAGCCTGCCAACAACCCCCTTTCCTGCTATGGAATGAGGAGGGATGGTCATACTTGTTCTGTTGAACTGAATGATGTGCAGTGGATCACCTGAGAACAGGTATTTAAAATTGATGTTACCTCTAAAAACCTCTATTGAGATGCAATAAATTGATATTTGGTTTCCAAAGCAGGTTTCACTACTAGGAGGGAAAATGTATTGATATTTCCTGTCAACATGATCCTGGCAGTCATCTTCCTCATTAAAAATGATTGAGTTGACTTTCACCTCTAACTTGAACTCCTGTGGGATTGGACAGGGTTGCTGTGTTACCAGTGTATTCCTGCTGGGAATACTCAGCAGGAGTTAACTCAGGTTAACTCAGCCACAAAAGAAATTTTTTTTAAAAATTATTTATTTTTTAATTGAAGGATAATTGCTTTACAGAATTTTGTTGTTTTCTGTCAAACCTCAACATGAATCAGCCATACATGTACATATGTCCCCTCCCTCTTGAACCTCCCTTTCATCTCCCTCCCCATCCCGCCTCTCTAGGTTGATACAGAGCCCCTGTTTGGGTTCCCTGAAACATACAGCAAATTCCCATAACTAAAACATGGAAGCAACCTAAATGTCTATCAACAGATGAATGAATAAAGAAGTTATGGTACATTTTTAAGTTTCACTTCTGCCAAGCTGACAGACCAAATGGAAGTTGTGCATCCTTTCCCACCACAGCTGGAGAATAATCGTAAACATGAATCTTTATAATGGGGCCAGTGCATTAGAACAAGGAGCTGAGATGCTTGGGCAGTGCTGAAGTGACCTTGAGGAGGCCATCTGAACTCTGTCAGGCTGAATTTGTCACCTAATAAAAAAATGGGGTGAACAATATTAACCCTGCCTATTTCAGGGTTGTTATGAAGATTAAACAAGGTCTGTAAAAACACTTGGCAAAGTATAAAGTGGATGACAGAAGTGAAATACTATCAGTTATTTATTATTATATAACTGAATTACTAAATAGAAAATAAATTGAGTTGAAAATAAATCAAAAAGGTGTTTCTCATATCATAAAAGACAATGTTTAGGGAGATCATAAAATAACAGTACTAATAAACCATGGATTAAATATATTATCTCATTTACTGCTTATAAAACAAAGCTCCCAAGATTAGGGGAAAATCTCCCACTTTTATTCTTCAAACTTGAGATCAAACATATCTTTAATATTACAATGAGCAAGTAATTATGGAAGAATGACTATAGCCGGGTCACTTTAACCCACCTTGGACATCAAGGTGTCTGCCTTTGAACAGTTTAGAACTTAAATGAGGAAGGAGAACATATACCCAAGAGAGCAATTAATGTATATGGTGGTGGTGGTGGTGGTGGTGGTGGTTTAGTTGCTAAGTCATGACCCCATGAACTGTAACCTGCCAGGCTCCTCTGTCCATGGGATTTCCCAGGCAAGAATACTGGAGTGGGTTGCCACTTCCTTCTCCAGGGAATCTTCCTGACCCAGGGGTTGAATCAGCATCTTGAACCCATGTCTCATGTATTGCAGGCAGATTCCTTACTGCTGTGCCCCCAGGGGACCCCAGTTAATGTATATAGGCAGCAATAAATTATTTACTGTGAACAAAAATCACCTCAGAAATTGAGAGGAGGGAGAAATCTCTGTGAGCTGGGAAATTTGAAAGAGTTTTGATAAGAAGGCAGTGAGACTTTTATCAGATCTTGAAGCATACATCATACGTACTTGGACATACGTAGATTCCTAGGCAACCATTGCTGGCAAGGAGAACAGTATGTGAGCAAAGGTAATGGGTGAAAAATCATGGGTGCTTTTGAAAAATGCATCCGTGAATTTAGAGTGAGTGGCTGGAGTCAAGGAAGCATGAAGTGGCCAAAGGAAAACAGGGTTGGCTTACAGGTGTTCCCAGATGTGCTTTGTCTCCATCCATAACTCCCTTCAGGGATCCTCCATTTCCAATTTCAGCCCCAGCCCAGTCATTACTCCTGCCTCATTTGCAATGACACCCCAAGGGAGTCCCAGTTTGCACATATACCATCTCAAGTTAGGAAATGACCTCTAGGGAAGACACCTCAAAAGAGGAATATTCTAAGATAATACTTGTGTCAAAGCACTTTTTCCAATCATAATTAAATATCTTTTGGTTTAGGACATGCCTGTTCTTGACTTATATAACACTATTACGCTTAGAATCAGAATGCTATTTTCTTAGAGTGTTCCTCTCTCTTCGAAGGTTAAAAATAAAAATAATGACCCTTAGTATTTAAAATAAAACTTTTAGAGCCCAGTAACACTGAGTAAAGAAGCAAAGCAAAAGTTTTGCTTACTTCAATGCTGCTATCTTAAAATCTGTTTTGGTGAATTTGTAATAGTGATGTTTAGTTAATTCATCAAGCAGTTATGGGCAATACAATAATATTTTTCTATGAAGAACTTACAATGTCAAAGAGAGAAATCAACCAAGGTTTTAAAATAATCTCTTTTTGTTTTCTGAGAACTATAAAACAGTCAATTTACTCATGGATTTATCAGTTTACTCATGGATTACATAAATCTTAAGATTCTTTTTAGCCAATAAACTTAAATTCTTTTATGGAACTAAATTGGAACTAAAACTATTGGAATCTAAATGTATTTGAGCTCCATGTTGTATTAATTTAAATGAGGGAAACGGCAAAAGAGAAAAGGAAAAAGGACAAGACAATGAGAGGCGAAGAGAAACAGAGTAAAGAGAAAGATCGATGGAGGAAACATCCCCTGTTTACACAATCAGTAAGTGTTTTCTGAGAGTCTCCTCTACAACTGGACCAATGCGAAAAAGGAAGAAGGAATGAATAAAACAAAACAAATTGTTTTTAATAAAATGAATACAGAAAAGGAGAAGCCTTGTGGTTTCTGGACCAGAGGGAGTCAGAATGAACTGCTGTTCTCTAAGGCTGTGGTGTCTGAGGTCCTTCTGTCCTTCAACATTTTGATGAGTTAAAACATGCGGTCCATTGCTCTCCCAAAGCGTCGTTAAACCTTCACCATCATTAAACCTTCACAGACTCCTCTCAAAATGGAATAATCCCAGCAAATAAAAGTGCCCTGAAGGTTGTAGCAGCTCTTGTCAGGCCCACACTCACATGGGGGATATTTGCCAAGATTCAGATGAATGAGAGCTGGGGCCACATTTGGCCCATGGGCTGGAGACTTGCCAGATCCAAAGTAATCCAGTATGTTTCTCCAGCAAATATTATGCAATATGTGATCATGTCCTGAGTTCAGAGTTCCATGTAGTGAAAAATGATCATAATCAAAAGTTACATATTCATGGATGCCAACCTGTTTATATTCCTAAAAGATACATTAAATGAAAAGTATTCAATTATTCAATATAATTGAAATATATAATTATTCAAATACATAATTGGTGCCTGTTATAATATCCAACAGACTCAATTTACTAAAATTAGTACTTAAATGATTTTTAAACTACAGAACTAGTTCAACATATGCTAAGGACAGACTCTGAAGACTTATTGGATTTTCAGTGTTTCTTTCAGCTAAAGAGGTTTTCTGGTTTATTCTATGGCCAGACTTTCTGGATTGTTAACACTATTTTGCTCTTTCAGTTTCTTCAGACTCAGAGGATTTTTTTTCCCTCTCTCCCTTCCCCCGCCATCTTCTCCTTCTGTCTTGCACGCTCTCACTCCATTTTTCTCATACATGCATGCACATATTCTCCTCTGTTTCTGTAGTTTTCTGTTAGCAGTGGCTTCTGAAAGGTAAAGAAAATGTGTCTGAGAATGCAAACCAAAGAAAGATGAAATATATTCTCCTTTGAAATATTGGAGAAAAATTTTACAAAGCTGAAACCTTCTGATTTAGCAATAGTATAAATTTCACATTATTTATCATTTAGACCTTTAAGCTAAAACAAGAAAAAGGATTGTGTAGATTTTAAAAATGTATTTTCTTAGAGCTTATTTGATTTATTTGTTTATTTTACTGGAACTACAAAATCTTTCTTTATATAAATTATTCTCAAGAATATGCTGTATCATGAAACATGGTTTTCCTGTTATTTTAGGATCAAATGTTTTCTAGAGAAAAGTATTTTTGGTTTCATACTGAAAATCAATCTCTTATTGACTCAATGGAAAGAAATGTATTCTACAGATACTATTGTTGGGACTGTAGCTATTTCACTTTTCTGTTATACATTAAGAATCTCAAGTTTTGGGAAAATTTTTTGACAAGACAAATTCCCATAGGAATTCTATAATGTGGGATCTCTGTAATAAAATAGAACTCAACTAGTGGCCCCTGGTTTGTCTCCTGCCAATCTGTCTTAAGGGCTTCCCTGATGGCTCAGCAGGTAAGGAATCTGCCTGCAATGCAGGAGACACAGGAGACTCAGGTTCGATCCCTGGGTCGGTAAGATCCCCTGGAGGAGAGCATGGCAACCCACTCAAGTATTCTGGCCTAAAAAATCCCATGGACAGAGGAGCCTGGTGGCCAAAGTCCATGGGGTTGCAAAAGAGCCAGACATGACGGAGCGACTAAACACATATCCTGTCTTTAAAATAGTCATGAAAACAAGAACTAGGTATAAAGTTCCTGCCCCAATAGAAGCTAGAAACGTGGATCACCGTCTACAGGAAGAATTCACCTACTGAAAGTGCAGATGGTAGAAGGGCGGGAGTGAGATGAAACAATATGGCGCCTCACACGTCTCCTGTGAAGTCCCCCCCGCACCATTACGGGGACTTTGCTGGGCAAGAGTGGACCATCAGTCTTTTTGGATCTCTTTTTTTAGGTAGATGAGCTCTTTAACAAACGTAGTAAACCCATCCCTTCTTAGAACAGCTCTTTCTGTTTATTTAGAGACTATAATTTCCAATGATACAATAGAGCCATGGATAGAAGTGCCAGGAGTTGCTCAATATAATTCATCATATTATACACACACACACACACACACACACACACACACACACGACAAGGACTGTGTTAAGAATTCAGGATAATATGATGATGAAGTCATAGTCTTTGCTATTGAATATAGTGGTTAAATGAACATACATAAATTACAATATAAAAAGCATCCTATAAGAGGCTCCCAAAGGCCTGCAAGCTAAGGAAGGGTCTTCAGATATTGCAAGTTGACCACTGCAACATCCCTTCTCTCTTTCCTTCTTAGTAACTTTTTGTTGTTGTTTTTCAGTCACTAAGTCATGTCTGAACTCGTTCCCACCCCATGAACTGCAGCATGTCAGGCTCCTCTGTCCTCTTCTATCTCCCAGTTTCCTCAAATTCATGTCCATTGAGTCAGTGATGCTATCTAACCATCTCACCCTCTGCTGCTCCCTTCTCCTTTTACCTTCAGTCTTTCTCAGCATCACAGTCTTTTCCAATGAGTTGGTTCTTCACATCAGGTGGCCAAAGTATTGGAGCTTCAGCATCAGTCCTTTCAATGAATATTCAGGACTGATTTCCTTTAGGATTGACTGAGTTGATCTTGCAGTCCAAGGGACTCTCAAGAGTCTTCTCCAGCACCACAGTTCAAAAGCATCAATTGTTTGGTGCCTAGCCTTCTTTATGGTCCAACTCTCACATCTGAACATGACTATTGGAAAAAACATAGCTTTGACTATATGGTCCTTTATTGGTAAAGTGATGTTTAGCTTCATTAAGTTTAGTAACGTAGCCCTGCTTTTTAATAGTTCGCATGTTTCCACATGGAATGAAAGACTACATCTCCTATATTCTCTGTGTGGCTTGAGTCCTGGTTGACACAGCAAATCTACCTGGCCAGTCTGGAAAATCAAATTTCCAGAATTCTTTTATGTGAGAAAGAGTTAAACTTTTCTTTTTCACCCTTACATGGGAGTTTAGCAGGTAAACCTAAATATGATACAAGGGCTAGTCAGAGGTGGAGAAAAGGAAGAAAGTGCTACTTTAAAGATAGAAGCAAGAGAAAAACAAATACTGAAAGACATTCAGTTCAGTCGCTCATTCATGTCCAACTCTTTGTGACCCCATGAACCGCCACACGCCAGGCCTCCCTGTCCATCACCAACTCCCGGAGTCTATTATTTATTATTTATTTATTATTATTACATTTTTTCTTTCATTACCTTTGCATTTTGATTCATAGTTAGAAAGTCTTTCCTTACATTAAAGAAAAAATCATCCATACTGTCTTGCAGTGCTTCTGGCTTTCAGCTTTTACTTTTTGATCTCTAATCCATTTGAAGTTTATTCTTACATTCAGTGTGAGATATAGACCTGAGTTTATCTTATTTTCAAGTTGCTCTCCTATTCTCTGGTCTCTCCCTCTTAACTCGGTTTTATCAATTCACACCACTGCTTGATCTGTCTCCCTAAAGCCTGACTTCCCTCACATGCCTCTCTTGCTCAATGGCCACAGATAACTTCTTGCCACCTACTGCATCAAGTCCAAAGGCGTCATGCCAAAAAATTAAAGCACTCTGTAATACGTACCATTGGACATATCCAGTCCATCTCCATAATCCTAGCATGTCATGACTTTCCAGTCTTTTAAACTTTAGTTCAGTTCAATTCAGTCACTCAGGCATGTCCAACTCTTTGTGACCCCAGGGACTGCAGCACGCCAGGCCTCCCTGTCCATCACCAACTCCCGGAGTTTACCCAAACTCATGTCCATTGAGTCGGTGATGCCATCCAACCATCTCATCCTCTGTCATCCCCTTCTCCTCCTGCCCTCAATCTTTCTCAGCATCAGGGTCTTTTCCAATGAGTCAGCTCTTTGCATCAGGTGGCCAAAGGATTGGAGTTTCAGCTTCAACGTCAGTCCTTCCAATGAACACCCAGGACTGATCTCCTTTAGGATGGACTGGTTTGATCTCCTTGCAGTCCAAGGGACTCTCAAGAGTCTTCTCCAACACCACAGTTCAAAAGCATCAATTCTTTGGTGCTCAGCTTTCTTTATAGTCCAAATCTCACATCCATACATGACTACTGGAAAAACCATAGCTTGACTAGGTAGACCTTTGCTGGCAAAGTAATGTCTCTGCTTTTTAATATGCTGTCTAGATTGGTCATAACTTTCCTTCCAAGGAGCAAGCGTCTTTTAATTTCATGGCTGCAGTCACCATCAGCAGTGATTTTGGAGCCTCAAAAAACAAAAGTCTGCCACTGTCTCCACTTTCCCCATCTATTTGCCATGAAGTGATGGGATCAGATGCCATCATCTTAGTTTTCTGAATATT
The DNA here is from genome assembly GCA_024291935.2 of Okapia johnstoni. Lineage (NCBI taxonomy): Eukaryota > Metazoa > Chordata > Mammalia > Artiodactyla > Giraffidae > Okapia > Okapia johnstoni. The sequence goes on along the minus strand of CM044321.1, from coordinate 67,538,642 downwards.
GAGCTTTAAGCCAACTTTTTAACTCTCCTCTTCCACTTTCATCAAGAGGGTCCTTAGTTCTTCACTTTCTGCCATAAGGGTGGTGTCATCTGCATATCTGAGGTTATTGATATTTCCCCTGGCAAACTTGATTCCAGCTTGTGCTTCATCCAGCCCAGCGTTTCTCATGATATACTCTGCATATAAGTTAAATAAGCTGGGTGACAGTATATAGCCTTGACGTACTCCTTTCCCAACTTGGAACCAGTCTGTTGTTCCATGTCCAGTTCTAACTGTTGCCTCCTGACCTGCATACAGATTTCTCAAGAGGCAAGTCAGGTGGTCTGGTATTCCCATCTCTTTCAGAATTTTCCACAGTTTATCGTGATCCACACAGTCAAAGGCTTTGGCGTAGTCAATAAAGCAGAAATAGATGTTTTTCTGGAACTCTGTTGCCTTTTCGATGATCCAGCGGATGTTGGAAATTTGATCTCTGGTTCCTCTGCCTTTTAAACTTTAAGAGCTAAAATTTATGTAAATAGATACATGGAATTGCTATATGAACTATATATTTTTAAATTTTATTGTATAAACTATTAGTAACATTTTTAAAATATGTAAATATATACCATTATTGTACCTAACATATTTTTGTTTACATTGAGTATAATAAAAGAATGAGTTATAAGTTCTTTTCTCCTAGAAAGATGGTATTTTACAAAGTACTCTGTTCAAACCATGATCCATTTAGGATCCAGAGGGTCCATCCTGGGAAAGTTGTACAAACCACATGCCTCTAGTTTATAAGAAAAGAGAGTTGCATTTAATTTTTTAATTTGGGGGAGGGGTTCTTCTATGTATCTGTTTGATTTACCAGAGACTTCACTGTTACATTTGGCAATAGTTATAAAATTATAATTCTGGACAATCCTTAACATAATTCCCTGGTGACTCAGATTTCAAATTTGTTTCTGAAAAACTTCAACAGCAAAAAACTTAAGGTAAAATTGCACAGCTTAAAAATAAGGAAATGACAAAAGAACTCTGCTATAGGGAAGTCGGCATGGTCCCTTACTAAGTATTTCTTGAGCTCCAGCTCATGTAAATGTCTCAGTCGTCCATAATGATGTAAGCTTTGATCTTCCTCAAAAACAAGCAACCAAGCTACTCCTGGGAAAACTGCTGTGTATCATTTGAGCCGTGTCATGTTGTTCTGTTGACAAATTTCTGTATATGTTCCTGCCCAGTATGATCATGTGACTTCCTGAGGAACTGGTTATTAACCATATCAAACAGAAAAATAACACTGGTAGATGTGAGATGAACAAAACGTGTAATTAGCATATTTTTGGATGAGAAGCTTTTTCACTCTCTGAGCTTTCCAGAACAGAAATTAAAAAAAAAAATACTATATACAATTCTGGAGTTTCCCTTTTCTTCCGTGGGCTTACTCTTAAGTGTGGCTGTGTGTGACTTAGTCACGACTTAGTCACTCAGTCGTGTCCAGCTCTTTGCAACCCCATGTATTGCAGCCCACCAGGCTCCTCTGTGCGTGGGGATTCTCCAGGCAAGAATTCTGGAGTGGGTTGCCATGCCCTTCTCCGGGGGATCTTCTGAACCCAGGGATCGAACCCAGGTCTCCCGCGTTGCAGGCGGATCCTTTACCGTCTGAGCCACCGGGGAAGTGGAAACATCTCATTATTTTAGCCTATTTTTCTTCATTGTTCTCCAGTGTACATGTTCACTTCATAAGTTTCTGTAAGCAGTCGTTCTGCTACTTAGTTCCTTTCTCTTGAAGTATTTGCTTTTCAAATACCTCCCTCTGTCATCCTGCTAGGTCATATTAAGTGGCGCTAGTAGTAAAGAATCCGCCTGCCAATGTAGGAGACACAAGAGATGCAGGTTCGATCCCTGGGTCTGGAAGATCCCCTGGAGGAGGGCATGGCAACCCGCTCCAGTATTCTTGCCTGAAAAATCCTATGGATAGAGGAGCCTGGAGGGCTACAGTCCATGAGGCTGCAAAGAGTTGGACACGACTGAGTGAGTCTATACAAAACATACTTTATCTAGCCCTGTGCTTGGCCCTACATATTTGAATTCATCAGCTTGATTCTGGAGTTACCTGTTGTATCAGATCCCACAAAATAAAACTTTTCAATATTTTCATGGAGTTTAGTGTTTACTCACATTCGTTTGCTAGGTTTATGTGCTTTAGGTATAGATTCTAAAATCTAGTACCATTATATTGACAGGCTCTAGCTAATTTCCTGCATATGTACTTGGGAATATGCACAGGTGCGTATAATTACTTACCTAGTTTCAGCTAATATCATTAGTATTGTTATTGTTATTGTGGTATTGTCATTTTTCTTTTCTTAGATCTTTCACTTTGGTTTACCCAAATGGAGACAGAGTATGCTGACCCCATAATGAACATTCATTAGATAGTAATCTGAAATTAGCTGTATGTAGCCCTAAGGCCTTAGAGTTTTAATGACTTTTAAATAAAGCTTCTAATGAATATCTTCTCATATATGTAGCAACTAAATGATTACAATTTTCTAACTGGTGCTTTTCAATTTCTTTAAAGTATTGTAGGTAATTATTCTACGAATGAGACAGTTTCAAATACCATACCTCTTTCCTGAATTCTAGCTTCCCTACCTGTTGGCTAGACACTGCTTTCTGGATGTTCTTCAGGTCCCTTAGGGCTTCCCTGGTGGCTCAGATGGTAAAGAATCTGCCTACAATGCGAGAGACCTGGGTTGGACCGCTGGGTCAGGAATATCCTCTGCAGAAGGGAATAACAACCCACTCCAGTATTCTTGCCTGGAGAATCCCATAGACAGAAGAGCCTGGTGGGCTACAGTCCATGGGGTCACAAACAGCTGGATACGACCGAGTGACTGACACTTTCACTTAAAGTTTTGGGCTTCCCTGGTGACTCAGATGGTAAGGAATCCACCTACAATGTGGGAGACTGGGGTTCAATCACTGGGTTGGGAAGATCCCCTGGAGAAGAGAACAGCTACCCACTCCAGTGTTCTGACCTGGAGAATTCCATGGACAGAGGAGCCTGGCAGGCTACAGTCCTTGGGGTCGCAAAGAGTCAGACACAACTGAGTGACTTTCACTTTCACTTTCAGGCCCCTTAAATTCACCACATGGAAATACTCACTCAGTATTGTCCCTGATAACATTCTCCTCCTGGGTCTTTTACCCAGTGGCTCAGTTTAGAGATCTGAGAATCCCCTGAAGTCTCTCTCTCCCATCCTTCCATTGCTCACTATATCCCTTCAACTTTATCTCCTAAGTGTATCTTAGATTTGTTTCCTCTTTATCCAGAAATTAACTGATTTATTGCTTTGTGGGATCTTGCTTCTACTCTCTCTCCTGTCTAATACCAACAGTTTAGGCACTCTTCTGGATACTGCATCCAACTGTCACAATGTAAAGTTATAGAATGAAGAAACAGTGCACAGATCAGTGTTTATATGCAAGCAAAAGGCAAAATAAGAGAACAGGATGAGGATAATAGCTGTTAGGAGCATTCAGGCTGGTTTGAGGGCATTGGTAGGCTGTGCCAGGTTTGTGTTTTTATGATCCTATAAAATGAAGGGCTGGTATAATGAAACTGAGAAGAATTTAGATAAAAACGATTTGTGGATTTTCACTTTACATCAAAGATCATTACCCAGCAGTAGATATGATTGTATTTTGTAAATAAAGGTCCATTCACTCAGAGTAAACTCAATATACAGACTTGAAAGTTAAAACATTCACCAAATAGTGTTCAAATTTATTTTATGTTACCAGAAGTTTTAAAATGGAAGGCAGTTAGAGACCATGGTACACAAGCACTAGAAAATAGCATCTACTAACTTATTTAAGCTCAGTCATATTTTACAGAATTTCAGAAAGCAAAAGAACTTAGTAAATATTCAGGAACCATTTTGTGAATACTGAAGGGGTTGTCACCTCAGCAAATAATATCTGCATAATTTACTCTAAGAAACATGAGAATCATGTATAATGTAGAAGACATTCCGAAAGAAGAAAATTACTTCAAATAAAAATGGAATTTGTGCACTAATTGATTCAATATATATAGCACATGCCGCTAACCCAGTATCCTTAGTTTTTGTCCTGAAAACCTAAGGTCAGGATGAGTGACTTCCAGATCCATCTCTCTGAGTCAGGTTTTGTTGTTTTGCAACAACAAAAAAAATAAATAAAAAATCTCAGCGGCTTACAACCACAAACATGGATGCCTTGCTCACGAGTCTGTGGGTCATGTGTGGGTCTTCTGGGCTCAGCCGGGCTCAGGTTCAAGCCTGCGGCACATGGCTCTCACTCTGGCTAAGGAGTGGGGAAGCCAAGCCACACCACACAAGACATTTAAAGCCTCTCCTGGAATGCGGCACATGCTACTTCTGGTCATATTTTATTGGTCAAAATCGGTCTCACAACCGAGACAAAAATCAGTGTAGCAGAGAAATACACACTCACTATGAGAGGTTCTGCCAAGTCACATGGCAAAATGTGGAACTGAGTGCATAATCCTTTTGCAGGAAGTGGAATAATTGGGAATGCTAATCTAACATACCATGATATTTCTCATATGCGTCTTTTTGGTCTGGCCATGTATGCGTGGCCAGGATTCTCTCCGTTTCACTCAGGTACAAGAATCCGGTTTACTTTCTTCTGCCATCAGCCTGACTCGGGACTTAGTTGCTCCGTACCGTGATGTGGCTTCTTAATTTCTCAGTTTGTTCTACTCAAGATGTGCAGGGCACAGAATTCATCTCGTGGTCTTTGCAGTTCAGACAGACTGCTCCCTTCCCTGAAAAGCCACTGAACTTATCTGCACCTTTCATTTGGACTCTTCCCTAACTTTTCAATATATCTGGTGCTCCCTTTAAAATACAATTTTCCTAGGAATACAGTTTTTAGTTGCCAGTCATTTTCTCTAAGACTTTGAATGCTATTGCATCTATTCTGGCTTCCATCATGGTTGTTGAGAAGTCCGTTAGCATTCTAGTTTTGCCTGTGTAGGTCATCTGCTTTTTCTCTCTGCTTTAGTTTAAAGCTTTCTCTGTATATTCGATATTACCCAATTTTAATGCCAAATGTCCAGATGTGGATTTATTTTTATTTGCACTGCCTACTAGACATTGTTCTTCCTATATCTATAAATTTTATATTTTATCATTTCTAGAATATTCTCAGTCATCACCTCTCTAAATGTTCTCCTTTATTCTCATGACTTGTTCTTTCTGGGACTCTAGCTGCATGTTGAAACTTTTCATGTTTTCCTCTGAAGCTTTTAATTTCTTTAGCTTTGTTCATTCTCTGCTTATCTGTACTAAATTCTGGATAATTTCTTTACCTCTTTATTCCAGTTTACAACTTTTTTTCTCACCTATGTCTTAATGACTACCTTTACCCGTACACTGAGTTCTTAAGTTCCACAAATATATTGTTTCTAAAAATTCTGTTTCTTTTGAATGGTTTCTTATTTCTTACTTATTTTTGTGATTCTCTGTGTTCCTTTCTTTAAACATTTTATATTCCATAGCTGATAATTTTAATATATGAAGCTCTTGGGGTTCTGAATCTGTTGCTTTTGTTTGTGCTAAGGGTCACCTGAGTGTGCTTGGTTCATGGTTGATAGTGAGCCAGTATTTGGTTGACATTAATCTGGGTAAACCCCGAGGAACTAAACTGAGGATGTTTTCTACAGAGTTCGTGTTTCTATTGCACGGTGCTGGAGGGTGACTCTTTGACGGTGCGTGGCTTAGTCCTCTGGGGAGGCTGAGGCTGACCTCTGAGACCTTGCTACTCCCCCAGTTTAAAAGCTGATCTTTTAGTTGGCATCTGCATTTGTTCCTAGGCATATCTTGCCTTTTATGTTTGTTCACTGTTCTGCATTGCCGTTTCAGCATTTTTGCTTTTGTCTTGTGTTTTTCCTTTAGACTTGATTCTTCTCATTTTTAACACTGCAGAAATGCAATGAAAATTGTTTTCGTGCAAGAGCTCTTATTTTCAAGCAAGAAGGCTTTTCAGAGACTATCTAATCTACCCTCCTGCTGGGAGTGGTTGTCTCTGTGATATTTTTTTACTCTGGGTTTATGGCTGTGCTCCTATTCACTGAGCTTGCCAAGAGTTGAAATTCCCAGATAAATGGAGCATGACTTAAATTATTTTAAATGTAAAGTATTAGAGTGAGACTACATAACTGAGACTTCCCTTCTCAAAATGGACCCTATATGAGACTGGTTTGCTTAACTGACTGACATTCTGTGCTAATGAGGTTGTGTGATTCAGTTAGGTTTGTTCTGCCTGCAGAGTAACAAGTAGGTCTGTTACCACTGCTGAAAGGTTACTCAAAATATCAATCTTACTGAATGACGAGTTAATAATGTATCTCATGAAGAAAGGCTAATGTAATTATAATCCTAATCATAATCATGATTATAGCTGAATATCTAAGGTTTTGGAACTTCCCCAGTAGCTCAGTGGTAAACAATCTGCCTGCAGCACAGGAACCGCAGGAGACCTGGGTTTGATCCCTGGGTTGGGAAGATTACCTGAAGGACAGCATGGCAACCCACTCCAGTATTCTTGTCCTGTTTGACTCTTTTGTGACCCCATGGACATAGTCAGCCAGGCTCCCCTGTCCATGGGATTTCTCAGATAAGAATACTGGAGTGGATTACCATTTCCTTCTCCAGGGAATCTTCTCAACAGGGGTCGAACCCACATCTCCTGAATTGGCAGGTGAATTCTTTACCACTGACCCACCTGGAAAGCCCAGGTAATTATCCTGTTAGTGAATTCCCTTGAATTAGCCAGAATTACATTGAATTGTGCTATTTATTAAATACTATATTTATATGAGCTTTTATACTATCATTGCCAAAAATGTGAGTGCTACCCACAGGAGACTTTCATGAAGGAATAAGTTGATTCAGGCAAGGATCAATAAGATACACTTGTGCAAGTTTGACGTTAACACCCAGGGATGAATCAGTTTGTACAAGTCTTCCTCTCTGCATGAAGCACTATCTGGAGATTCCATACCAACTGTGTCTCCAAGGAAAGAGTCAGTACGTTCACCCTTATTTAAACCCATATACTATATCCTTATGTACATTTCAACTGTTTGGGTTTTGGTTCAAGATACTGAATGCTCATACTAGGTAAATCAAAGTTAAAACTTATTAAATGAAATATCTTTCAATATTTGCACTTTCAGCCTTTAGAAACCAATAATGAGCCTAAGACATTCTGAACTATTATTTATAATTATGGAGTTCTGAATTATTTATGTTAATATTATAAAGATTAACTTTGAAAAGCTTAACACAAAAGGATGATGATTCAATGTTTTAACAATTTAAATCTATTTCTAAAGCTTAATATTCAAGAAGAAGTCAAAAGTAAGTGCTTTGAAATCTTGACATTTCTTCTTTCTCCAAAAATTGTGTTTTCATGAAATATGTATTTAAAACCTCAAATAAACTTGTGATGGACAATTCATGGTATTTAACTGCACTTAAAAATTTATGCTTAACGTTTCAATACCAGACACTAGCATCCCTCATTTTGACAGTAGAACACAAAATATAGGAAAAATTCATCACTCTGAATTTTTTTATGAGAACTAAGGCAAATTTTATGTAAAAAGACCTCAAAATTAGTGAAGAAAAAAGGTGCTTGAAATGTAAGAAAAAACCTTGAACTATTTCTTTTCATCGTTTCCTTTATTCTTGCTGCTCTCTCTTTTGGTTTGAAAAATAAGATGAGAATACCTCTAAATGTATCTGGAAGGAGTCTTGGAGAATTTAGCTTACTTCTTAAAAGAGAAAAGAACTAACTGCATTATGTGATATATAAAATATTTTCTAGTTGAAATTCCCTTTGAATTTTTATTCTTTCAAAGGCTGGAATGAAAGAAAGAACAATGAAAACTCCATTTGTTATGATTTGTGATGATGTAGCCAGCCATCACAAGATAGTTTTTCAGTGTTGTTATGACATAATTCATAGCAACATATAAGAGCATCATTCCCTTAGAAAATCCTGTGTCCAAATCAGAGCTACAAAATGTTTAGTATGTCTACATAGACATTTCTCAGAATTTCTTAGACAACGAAAGTCTACAATGTCCCTTTGTAGACTCTTTATCATTAGACTAGGATCAACTGAATTCTATGACCAAAGTCCCTTTCTCTAACTTACACTGACTATGCTGCTTTAAAAGCTGCTTTCAGGCTGTAAGAACTGAATTATAATTAATATTTTCTAATAGATGTGAAAACACAGAATTGAAAGCAAGAATAAAAGTATGCATTTTAAAAAAGGAACATAATTATAGAGAAAGTAAATGAAGTTTAAAATATTGTGTGAATGTCTTACAGTGAGTAACTATTAAACACAGGGCCATATATCTTAGTTATTACTATCTTTCTGTATGCCATTTGAAAACATTTAAGTGCATTTGAATGGAAGCAGGTATTCTTCATATATTTGCCAGTGAGTAGTTTTTTGTTAGTTGTTTATTGAATGAAAAATATGCTTGCAAAGAGTTTCATCACCTATTCAGTGTAATCTATTTCCCTCCCTATTGGAGAACTTCTATATATGGTTGGATTTAAATTAAGAGCAAATCTGTGTTCGCTTTGGCAGCGCATGTACGAAATTAGGAGCAAATTGTGCTACATGCTTTAATGGGAAACTTTTTTAGAGTGATTTTAAAAAAATGTTTTTTATAATACCAGAGTTTTATGTATGTCTCTGTACGTACTATAATGAATTAATGATCAAGAATACAACTGTAGATTTGAAATAAAATGAAACCAAAAAAAAAAAAAAGGAATGAAAAAGATAGGCTGCATAGTGACAAAGACCGTCTCCTCTCATGCCAGTAAAGTTCTAGCTGTGAGCATGCTCAGACACAGGGGAGGCACTGAAGTTAGTATATCAGAACTCCTTCTGAGGTATAAGGAGCATACGTCTAATAACTCAGTTGCTGTGAACCCATTGTTACGTTTCTGGTATTAAGTGTCTCTTCAGCCGCAGATTGATTGCAATGTTCCTTCTACTTCATTTCGTCGTTCTGATGGATGTCAAAGGTAAGGCTGCTGCTTTCTCGCTTAAATGAGCGCAGTTCCAAAAGAACAGAATATTTCTACTTAGTTCTATCATTTTTATAACACACTCATTGCAGCGTTTGATGAGCAGACCTCCAGTTTGCATTGTCGTTGTCACTAGTTGCTTGTCGTCTCATCCTAGCAGTTTCTAGAGGCAACTGATTTTTCGTAGAAACTTGCCTTTTAAATGTGGTTAAAATTGTAGACAATATAGCTTTAAAAAAACAATGGTGAAGAAATCAATGATAATGGAAAAAATTTTTTAGTATTTGAAAAAAATGTACAACACATTAATAAATTAAAATTTTGCCTTATGAAATTTCAACCTGTTGAACTCTATTCATAAATTTTATGTAATTGTTAGTTGCTATATTTCATTATTAACATAATTAAACTGGAAACTGCAAAACCAAAGACAAATCTAAAATCAGTATTTCTCCCTAAGAGCAAATCTAGATAAAAGAAAATAATTAAAATGAACCCAAGCTGCCTATTTAGATAATTCTCTTTTCTGTTTTTAATTTTTAAACATTTTCATTTTAGCCAGATGCTCACTTTCAAGTTGGTGGCATTTTTATTGTATAGCTGAGAAAAAAACAAAACTTAATCTTTACCTGGTTTAAAAAATATATATATACTTGTTTTGCTGTGAGCTTGTACACTTCTAAGTAAATAATCTATTCATCATACCCAAGGCATGTGGGTTTATTATTAATCTTATTAAGGATGTTTTTACGTTCATAGGCTTTCTTAAAAACTTTTAATAAACCTCTGAGAATGAAGTTAAAATTCAAAATTATATTTCTTTTCTGAGAAATTTGTTTTAGGTTTTTAAAAATTTTTATTTTATTAAATGAATTCAACTGCATATTTTAAATATTGAAATAAAATACAGTGTTTATGAGCTGTTATTTAGAATGTCTAACAGATAAAAGATTTTTAATATTTAAATTTTAGCTTGAATTTGGAATACTAGAAGTTTTTTTCAAATTATTTTAAAATATTTTAATACATATAGCATGAGTTTTGTCATATTTTAATCTTTCTTACATGAAAACTTAAATGTTATCTAAGGAGAAACATTATATGAACTCATTATGCATGAAATACAGTTTTAGAAACCAGTCTACTTCTTGATTTAAGGTCTTCTTCCTTCAGAAGTTAATGCTCTATGCACATTTGTAATTTCAAATTTTTATGATCTTTAAGAATAGTTTAAAATAGGTTCTTGTATTCAACACATGTCATAAAGGTTATCTATGCCCTTAAAAATTTAATGTATAGGAATGTAACTATGGTTAACCAATTTTACTAAAGTACTTGCTTATGATAATGCATCTAAATTGATTTGCCTTAAAAAAACAAAATCTTTATCTATTACCAAAGTAATGTTTTAAGATTTACCACAATGTAATGCTGTTCTTTAAAATAGAAGGAAAAATTTAAACAGATGATTTTTTTATTTCTAAGTAAATGCATATTTAAAATCCACTGTACCAATCTAATAAATATTTATTAATTATAATTCTCTGGAAATTTATATTTTCTAATTTTATATAACTTTTAAACCCTTTATATTTAAAATCATTTACTTTCAAAGTTAGATATGTTAATGCTTTGATATCTTACTCCTGCTTATAAAAATAATTTGTTATATATATTAGCAAAATCTTTTTCTTTTTCACAATAAAATTATAGTTGTTAGTTAAAGCAGTTAAAATTACACAGTTAAAGCAATAATATTGTTTATAATAAACAAAGGAAATTCATTTAGAATTATATGAGTAAAAATTGCTTTTTAAATTTAAATGAATATTTGTGATTGATTCTAAGACCAGATCTAAATAAAAGGGAAAGTTAATAATTATATGATTTGTCTTTTCTCTTCTGGCCATAATCACCCTTTTGTGCCTAGAGAATGAATGAAATGGCTATTTTAAACTACCAACATTAGTTAATAAATCAAGATAACAGATCTTAAATCATCACTTTCTTCATGTATTTTATCATCAGTATATTTACTTGTATTGTTAACCAGCTTCAAACTCCCTTCCAATAAAAATTTTATGGGCTAATTATGACCAATATTACAAACTAAAAACATGGACTGGGAAATTGAAAGCATGAAGTACTGAGAATGCTACTTGATAACTACCAATTGCTACTTATTCAAATAATTTGTAACCTTGAAAAACGTAGTCGTCAAAAGCAGAGCTAGAGCTACACTTTGACGTGAACAGCATTTGACTGCCCCCTAATGGACCAATTCAAATCTCAACCCTGTCCTTTCTAAGTCCTGTCAGTTCAGCCCTTGAGAAAAGAGCTGAGACTGTGTCTTGAGAAAAGGTTTATGAACTAAATCTTAATTTCACACAATTACATCCATGCTGCCAATAGCTGTGAAAATCAATTATACTGTGGGCCAGTCATACTGAGAGGCTGAAGCAGCACTGCTAATGAAAACTCACCTGCTTCAGGGCTGAATGGAGTCCACTGTGAGGGAAGAGGAAAAATAGCAGAAACCCAGAAGCAAAGGTCATTGGAGATAAGCTATCTCCAAAGGCACTACCTAAAATACATCTCACAACAGATGTTTATTCCTTTGTTCATCTTACTGTGAATGAATATGACCCAATGTGATAAAAGAGTTTTAAGGACTGTCACTTGAAGTGACAAAATTGGCTGTCACCTGAATTTTAAAGACAAAAATTGGGATGTTGCTTTCCAGTAAGCTGATATTGAAAAATGGCACATTTCATCCTAAGATATTGTGACTTGAATAAAATTCAGTTAACTAAAGATAGTTTTTGTGCACACAGTTATATGATGATAAATAAGAAATCATAAGAGATAATAGTGGAAAATAAGAAATCAGAAAAAATAGTGGAAAATTTACACAAGAAATCATAGTGGAAAAAAAAGAATTCATAGTGGAATTAGCAGAAAATTTTTAAAGGCTTCATTCACATGCATCCATCCCTCATCCCTATAATTCTAGATGTTCAGTAAGCATAGGAAAAAAAAGTTTGCAATAAATGTTCTCATCAGTGGCATATCACTTTAATTTTTTTCCCTCCTCAGGGAAGTTCTGTGTGAATAGAATGTGTGTTTGATAAGGGGAAGATATTTTATCTCCCAATTCCCCAGGCATGAATTTTCTCTTTTTTGAAGGCCTGGAATTTTCATGAAGTTGGAGGGATTTTCCTCCTGCTCATTTCTCCCTATGAGCGGTCTCAGAATTGCATCAACATAGTTCATTGGAGTGTTCAGTTCTGAGCCGTAGTTCATATGAGAATCTCAGGGACTTTGCCTTGTGGGTGATCAAGTTACGGATCTCATGCCCAGTTTGCAGAGATATCACCGCTGCTATCCTTCCTGGCCATTATTAAAATCACAGCCGTGTGTGGTCGGCAGAGGTACCTTATCCCCCACGCACTGTCAGGGGCTCTACCCCAGCAGGTGGCTTCATGCAGGTCCCAGCCTCTGCAGACCGGCTGTGTCCCGCCGCTTCCTCAAGCCAGCCTGGAAGCCGGATCTAACTGCTCTTAGAGAGCTTAGCTCCTCTCACAGCAGCAGCCTTTTCTCTGGTCACCTTCTGTGGAGAATCTCTCTTCGATAAGCTAAATGTTTCAGTGAAAAAACAGAGTTATCAGTCGGCCCTTGTGTCTTCGGAAAAGCGAATGTGGTGGGGAGCACAGACGGGATTTGCTCACAATAGATCATCTTGACCCAAAGCTCAGAAAAGAAGATAGTTTTTAATTCTTCCGGTGTTGCTTAATCAGAGACTGGACACGGAGGGCATATACAAGAGAGATTTGGAATTATGAAGTGCTACACCAATGGCAGGGATTGGGCCAGGAGAGGCGGCAGAGTGGCGAGGATGCTAGATTTATTGGTGAGCCGACCTGTGTTGAAGTTACAGCCCTCATCCTCTGCAGTCTTAGACCTTCCGAGTGCCAGACAACCTCTGAGCCTTGGTCAGACGTTGGTGCAATTATTAAACTCTCAGAATTATTGTGTCATTATTATAAGTCCTGATATACAGGTAACCAGTTCTCTCACCTCATCTTCCTTCTTCAAGACACAGCTGGCTCCTCCTGTCCTATATTGTCCCCACGTGGGTTGCAGAAACAGCTTATCCATTTCTACACACACATACATACCCATGCACACTCCTGGATTCTTACTGAAATTGCTTTGAACCTATACATCAATTTGAGAGAAGAATTAACTCCATTTATTTAGGTCCTTAATATCTATCAATAACTTTACATACTTTGCACAAATGTCTTGCAAATTTTTCTTAGATTTGATGCTATAGTAAGCACTGTTAGTGCTATAGTAAAAGGCATTTTTTAAAATACTCCATTTTCCAATTGTTTGTAATTGATATAGAGATATTAAATTGACTTTACAAAAACCTTGATAAACTCTATAATGCTGATAATATATTAGTTTGAATTTTTTAATGTTCACACTGATATCATTCGTGAATAGTAACAATTTTATTTCTTCCAGCATGTATATCATTGATTTGCTCACCTTGCCTCACTACATTGCTAAGTCCTCCAATGCAGTACCCACCGACCCCAAAGTGTTTATTTATTTGGCTATACCAGGTCTTAGTTGTGACTTGAGGGATTTTTAGTTGTGGTATGAGAACTCTTAGCATGTGGGATTGAGTTCCTGGACCAGGGATTGAACCTGGGCCCCCTACGTTGGGAGCTCGGAGTGTTAACCACTGGACCACCAGGAAAGTCCCCGGAGTAATCTTGAAAAGATGCAGTAGTAATGGACATTACTGCCCTGTTCTCAACCTCAAAGTGAACATCTCCAAAAATTTCCCATTAAGTATATTATATGCTATGGATTTTTATAAATATCCTTAATAAATCAAGTAAGTTGCCTTCTATTTTTATCTTGCATAGTTATTTTAAAGTCAGGATCTAATCATTTCCTCTCTGGAGCCTCTGTTGTAAGCAAAGTTAGAGACAAGTGACACACTGGCAGAAAACATTTGTGAGTTATAGAACAGAGGGGCTAACCTCACTAAAGAATTCTGCTTGCATTGCCAGATTCAGTTTTCTCACACATAGTTCCAAACACTGTGTTCCAGGCCACTGCTGTCAAGAATGAAAGTTTCACCCATCCATGAGCAAAAATAAGTTAGTCTTTTGTAAAGCTAAATGTATTCCTTTCAAGGGACTGTCTTTTCTTCTGTGCATATATTCTCTCATATTTTTAACAATAAAATAAACTGTTTTTCTTATAATAACTATTCTAATAATCATAATTTGGGGTTTTTTAATGTTCTTGTTTGACAAGCTAAAATATTAGTAACTCTTCACAGGTCTCTCTAAATTCTTTAACTGACTTGATTCTGACCTAATACATATCGGTGACATTCAGGGTATTGATGAAGAAAAAGGAGCCAACGCATTAAGGAGATTGGGTGGGACTAGAGGAGGGCCATGAGGGAGTGTGGAGAAGAAGGAAGTAAACCAGGACAGTGAGACATCACAAAGCCAAGGAAGAAAAGGTTTCAACCTGGTGACTATGGCTGGCTGGGTCAAATGCTGGCGAGAATTAAGCAAAATGAAGACTATAAAATATCTATGGTGTTTAGAAATAAAGAGGACGTTAGTGATTCCAGTGGGAAAAATTTCAGTGGAGCAGCACAGCCAAGACTGAATGCTGTGAACTGAGGAAAGAAAGGGTGGTAAGGAACTGGAAACATTGGCTAGTATGATTTTTCTGAGAAATTTAACTTTGAAGGGAGAAGAGTGTCTCAGCTCCAGTAGGACTGGGAGTTGTTTAGCTGATTGGTTGGTTGCTTGCTTGCTCAATTAGTTAGTTGGTTGGTTGATCTGTTTGTTTTGAAGGTTAAGAGATGATTGAGTAAGATTAGTGTTAATGGAAAAGCCAGTGGAGAGACAGGGATATTGAAAATACAGGAGAGAAAGGGGATAATTGCAAGAGATGCTGAGAAGAGGAGATGAAGTGGAATGTAGGACACAGATGGGAGGTTTGTCTGTGGGCAGGAAGGGAGCCCATCAACCTTTGTGCATAATAAAGGATGCATCATCCAGGGCCTCAGCCTTGGACCGTGTAGCTTCTACACAGCTCAGCACTAGCAGCGGTGTGAATGGTGCCCCGCACTTGTGTGAGATTCATCCTGCCCAGTCATATGCAGCAGTCTAGGATACAGGTCAATATGTAAGTTGGAGTGACACAATTTGAGAGAGTTACCACCAAGAAAAATAGCCAGTGAAAGTCCCTCAAGCCAGAGCAGTCAACAAATCAGAGGATTAAAAGAGAGAGGTGAAAGGAAAAAGGTATCATCTTTTCTCCCCTCCACATCTCCCATGCCAATTTTCTATCAGGTTTCACCCCATCTCCTTCATAATAACCCTTTCCATGTTCTTCTTACATTCACCCCTCACAGTGTTCATTCTCCTGAGTTCATTTTACATGGACAGGTTTTAGGAAGAAGTCAGTCTCTTACAGAACAAGATATGGATTTAAATACTAAAAGACCAGATATGAACCTAAAAGGATGCATCCCTCAAAATGAAGTTTAAGCAGTGAACTGGTCAGTAGGAGAGATCTTTTGAAAAGAAGTCTTTCTTGTGCCTTTATATACCTTGGAACCCATCAAGAGCCATGGTATTCAGTGTGTCACCCACATAAAAGCACCTAGCCCAGGGGGACATGGGGTGGAAATCCATCCCTTGTAAGGATAATGTTGACAATTTAGAATTCTTTTTTTTTCCCAATTTAGATAGCATATATTGAACCAATACTCTATTCCATATAGTTAGTTAGACATTGTTTCCCCAAATTTGTCCAAACGTCAGACAATAACCTGAGGGAGGGAACTGGGGTGATAGTTTCTGCAGAAAATCTGTGAGTAAGATCATGAAGAACATTCACCAGTTGAAGGTGGTCAGTTTGTCTCGAGAAAAGAACAGACTCTTGGGACTTAGAGAAACTCAGTTAAGGCCAGAGTCTTTGAAATGGGAAGAATGTGGAGTCAGTGTGTGCAAAAAACTGGATCCGAATTCTGCACACACTCACTGATGTGTGCGTACTAAGTTTTCCTTCTGTCATGTCCAACTTTGCGACCCCACGGACTGTAGCTCACCAGGCTTCTCCTTCCATAGGATTCTCCAGGCAAGAATGCTGGAGTGGGTTGCCATCCTCTCCTCCAGGGGATCTTCCTGACCCAGGGAGTGAACCCACACATCTTATGTCTCTTGTGTCTGCCGTATTGGCAGGCAGGTTCTTTACCACTAGTACCACCTGGGAAGCCCATATTCACTGATAGGGCCTCACAATATTGTCAGGGAAGGGAGGACCCAACAGTAGAGTAAAAGGATAAGATTTCTAAGTTAAGTAAACCACAAGGAGGCCAGTTTCTCTCCACTCACCTTCACATGGGCTTCCCTTGTGGCTCAGCGGGTAAAGAATCTGCCTGCAGTGTGGGAAACCTGGATTTGATCCTTGGATCTGGAAGATCCCCTGGAGAAGAGAAAGGCCACCCACTCCAGTGTCCTGGCCTGGAGAATTCCATGGTCTGTATAGTCCATGTCCAGAGAGTTGGACATGACTGAGTGAGTTTCACTTTCACCTTAACATAACAGCTTCTTTTTTTTTTTTTTTTTTTAAAAAAAGAAGACTTTACTAGTTTCCTTCAAACAAATAATAAATCCTGTGCCCTGAAAAGGTGGGGTTTTAGTGGAGCTCAGACTCTTCACAGAGGTCGGGGAGGCCTCCTGCAGGTGATCTCAGTGACTGGGCTGGATTCACCTTTGCTTCGCTGAGTGGCATTGCTGCTCCTCTTGGAGATCCTGCCACCTGAGCTCCAGGTGGGGACAGGCAGTGTCTTGTCTGCCTTGTTGACAGAGCACATTGTAGGCGCTCAGCTGATGTTTTCTAGATGTTAAATGAATGCTCCTCCCCATGATACAGTAACTGTCTGGAGTGAACAGCAGAGGCCTCATCTCCATCTGAATTCCACAGAGCAGAGCACTCTAGGAAAGGGCCTCATATGCCAAGATCCCTTGGGCTTCCTGTGGGTGGCGGGTCCCCCCGTTCCTGGCCGGGACATGGAAAGAGCCTCAGCCACAACACCAGGCTGAGAGGATAAAGACTTCCTTCCACAGCATGCAGGACAAGCGTTGGCAGAGAATCCAGGAAAGCAGAGAGGGACTCGCTCATCCCCATCAAGTCAAACTGAGCACCTCAAAGATCATTCTCGTCTGTTTTCTCCCGCTCAAGGAAGGGGTGAGCAAGCAGCAAAGTATGTCCTTGGGCAGCAGTCCAGTTGGCTTCAAAAAGCTATCAAGGAGTCATTTCAGAATCCCTTTGCACAGACATGTCCAGAATATTGACCAAAAGAGAGGAGAGGAAGACTATTACTGAGAGATTCTCTGTCACATGTTCAAACCTCCCCTCAGCTGCACGTTTGGCAGGGGTCCCATAGACATTGCTGCAGAAGCTATTGACACAGCTTTTATGTAGGCATCCTCCATCTTTATAATCCCCAAGTTTCAATAAAAACTATCTCCACTTGCACAGACGGCAGGAAGAATAGACAGCATGATATGCTGTCTATAGACCGGTATTGGCTCTTTTTCAGTACATGCCAACTATAGCAAGGACTCTTAATCATTTTCTAAATTGTATAATGACAGAATGATAAATGATAAGCACTTTGAAGACTAAACAATATTTTGTCATCAGAATCAAAACATTAGCCTACAACTTTGGGAATTTTACATTTTAAAGGGGCTCTTCCTTCAATCCTTCTTTTATTCCTAAATGACCCATTAATTCATTTAAAAAATTAATGAGCACCAATTAAGTACCAGGCACTAGGTTAGATAATAGAGATTCATGATACAGAGGGCAAGGGGGTAGGTAGGGAATAGATTTTATTTCCCTTCCACATACAATTTATACCTTGAGTTGTTTTCAGGAAGATTCCATTTGGGGGTGAAAAATGGGAATTTTTAGAAATAGAGTTGGTAAGGTTCTGTTTGTACGTGGTCAGTCTTTCCCCTCCCCTTCCTTCACCCATACTTGGTGAATGAAGCCTATTTTTTTCCCCAAGGAAAAGGAAACAACCATGATCCTTCCTGTCTTTGATCTTGGATTGTTTGTCTCACTCAGAATGAGTCTGCATCTGTGAGATGGACATTTAATGGGGCCAGCCCTCAGGGAACTCAAAGTTATCTTCATAATAAAACCCATGAGAGAAGACAATGTTCTGCCTTCAGGATATCCTACACAGCCTCAGCTGTCTATTTCAAAACTGTCTTTAAAACCAAGTGCTTAATCACCTCTTCTAGATCAATAAAAAGATATTATTAGAAAGTTGCAAGGATATTTCTGTTGCCTAATCACTTACAATCCCCCTTCAGCTTTCAAGAGTTTGAGGTTACTTAAAACAGAAACCATGTATGTCATATGACTCTGAAAATAATAACATAAAGAAGTAGGAGAAGCTTTGTTATAGTCCTGTTATTTCTCTCATAGCAGTTGTGTAAAAAGATCATGCAATGCTAAGGCCCGGCAAGGTTCCATCAAAGTTCTATTTTTTTCACCTTAAATTGCAATTGCCAGTATGCCAACATTAACCAAGGGTCTTCCATGGGCCAGGCATTCTCCAGTGCTTCATAAGCACTAGCTGGTCTGGTTCCTGGGATATTATCATTAACCCAGTTTTAAATATGAGAAAACTAAAGTTTAAGGCTTGCTTGAAGTCACATAGCTAGGGAGTGGCAGAGAGAGTTGTAATGTGGGTCTGATGGTCTCCAGAGTACTTCATTACTAATAAATATTTAAAAATAGTGGTTAACATCCCATTGGCAGCTCATGAGATCAACTTAGTGACTTGTGATGCCTTTTTAAGTGAATAAGATAGAATGGTAATGATCAGAGTTCATCCACTGTAGTAAAAGGTAAGTAATATTTGAAGAAATTTTGTTTTCTGTTTGTGTATGTGTATGTATGCCAAATTGTGATGTGATGCAAAATTTATTTCTAACTGTGAGTTACTATCCTAACCTTAAAGCTACTTCACTAAGAAATATTGACCCTTACTCATTCATGTTCCAGGGCTTCCCAGGTGGCACAGTGGTAAAGAAACCGCCTGTCAATGCAGGAGACCCAGGTTCGATCCCTGGGTTGGGAAGAACCCCTGGAGGAGGACATGGCAACCCATTCTAGTATTCTTGCCTGGAGAATTCCATGGACAGAGGAACTTGGCGGGCTACAGTTCATGGGGTCCCAGAGTCAGACATGACTGAAGCAACTAACACTTTCACTTTCATGCATGTTCCAAACACAGGAGGACTAGTTTTTATAAACCTGCCCTCTGTAGAAATCTTTACAAGAAAGAAGTTAAGAGATTTAAAAATCTATGACTTCATTGATTTTTTTTAATCTATGAAATCCTTTCCATGCATGAATAGGCTTAACAAGCCAACCCGCAGAGCCTCACAGCAGAGAGCTTTCCTAAAATAGTCAGACCTGACTGGTCTTATGCCCACTTGCTCACAGTAACTCATTCATTGATCACTGCAGAAAAGGCAGAGAAAATATGTTCTGCTTTTGTAAAAACAAAAACCCAATGGGGAGAAAAGAATCCAAGGGCCACGCTCCCCACTGAGGGAAGGCCTCGTGGATGCAGCAGGTTCCATAGGAGAGTGAGCATCGCCACATCTCAGTGTCCCCAGGAAAGGCCAGATGCTGCTCCTTTATGTGTTTGCAGGATCTTGAGGGTCGTCAGGACTAAAGCTCAAACAATCCAATAATCTACTCATGCTCTCTAACGATGTCACTAAAAGCTTGATGTGTAGTATAACTCAAACCTAGCTTTAGTGTCTGTATCAAACTCCTGCCCTTTTACAAATGGCGAGATTCGTTAAACAAGGAGGGTCAGCAGGCATCACTGGCTTTAGGAGACCGAACACTCTGGCAGGAGAACACTTCATCACAATGCAGCATGGGCTGAGAGGACCCAGAGCTCACAGGGCATTTTCCCAAGAACCGGAGTAGAAGTGCCCTTCATATTCTCAACAGTCATTCATTATCTTTGTTGTTGTTGTTCAGTCGCTAAGTCCTGTTTGACTCTGCAAGCCCATCAGGCTCCTTTATCCATGGGATTCCCCAGGCAAGAATAGTGGAGTGGGTTGCCATTTACTTCTCCATGGGATCTTCCTGACCCAGGGATCGAACCCACATCTCCTGCATTGGCAGGCAGATTCTTTAATGCTGGGCCACCTGGCAAGTCCACATTCCTCATCTTCACATGGAGACAGTAGTAACAACAACACAAACGTGTTAGGATTAAGTGAAATAATTAGGAGACAGCCAGCATGCAGTAGATGACACTCCCCAAAGGTTAGGTTGTCTAGTCCTCTGCTGTATTAAAAGGCACCATGAAGTGTGAAAGTTAAAGTCTCTCAGTTGTATCTGATTCTTTCCAACACCATGGACTGTAGCCTGCCAGGCTCCTCTGTCCATGGAATTCTCCAGGCAAGAATATTGGAGTGGGTAGCCATTCCCTTCTTCAGAGGATCTTCCTGACTCGGGGATCAAACCCTGGTCTTCTGGTTTGTAGGCAGATTTTTTACTATCTGAGCCACCAGGGAAGCAAAAATCACTGTACCCCCAACCCAAGGAAATTCCTAGCCATGATGCCAACCCTCATGGGCATGATTAGGAAAACTTTGCCAACATCCCTTGTTCCCTTTAATTAGTCATAATGAACTGTAGCCCTGCCTGAGAATGCACTCTCCTTAAATCAACTTATTTGAAGTTTCATCTTGCACTTTCCCCCCCCACATTGTCTGTTTCATACCTTTGACTCGTTTGTTTTGCAACTGGAAGTTTGTACCTCTTAATCCCCCTCGCCTGTTTCCATCTAATCTCTGGTCTCTTTTTTCAAAAAAATATATGACTCCTAAATTTTTATTAGATATTTACAAAAAACCCCACATATCTTTATTTTCTGGAAAATATTCTTTAAAACTTGAGAGAATGGCTCTTACGTCTATGTTTCTGGAATCTTTTTAGTTATCCTATCTACAGATATATTAACTTTGCAAATATTAATTATGTTTCCTTTCTGCATTTTTCTCATTCAATTCAGCAGTTATTCAGCTCTCTTTCATTTTCTTTTACATTGCCTGCACAAGGAGAAGACTTTTAGGTCATCCTCATAGAGGGCTTATGCTCCTTGAAATGCAGGTTCCTGACTCTCCCTAACATGATGGTTAAAAATGGGCCTCTGGGGTCAGAGAGATGATTCAGATCTATCTGTGTGATTTTGCATTTCACTTCCCTAACCCTGAAACAGGAAGGATATTATCACCCGTGCATTCATTGAAGGTATCAGTTCAGTTCAGTTGCTCAGTCATGTCTGACTCTTTGCAACCCCATAGACTGCAGCATGCCAGGCTTCCCTGTCCATCACCAATTCCCAGAGCCTACTCAAACTCATGTCCATTGCATTGGTGATGCCATCCAACCATCTCATTCTCTGTTGTCCCCTTCTTCTCCCACCTTCAATCTTTCCCAGCATCAGGGTCTTTTCCAGTGAGTCAGTTCTTCGCATCAGGTGGCCAAAGGATTGGAGTTTCAGCTTCAGCATCGGTCCTTCCAATGAATATACAGGACTGATTTCCTTTAGGATGGACTGGTTGGATCTCCTTGCAGTCCAAGGGACTCTCAAAAGTCTTCTCCAGCACCACAGTTCAAAAGCATCAATTCTTTGGCACTCAGCTTTCTTTATAGTCCAACTCTCACACCTATACATGACTATTGGAAAATCCATAGCTTTGACTAGCCAGACCTTTGTTGGTAAAGTAATGTCTCTACTTTTTAATATGCTGTCTAGGTTGGTCATAGCTTATAGCTGAGGTTAACCACTGTGCAAACTACCCAGTACACAGTAAGCCCAATGAGTGTTACCTGTTATTACGTAGTATTATCTCTCCTTATTCCAATGTGGTCCTGGATTTCTCTTTCATTCACACTTCATCTTTCCTTCTGCATGTGTACTTTCATCATGTCACCTCAAATCCTTATTATAAAAGATTAATGAGTAAATAAATCCATCTGTTTGATCCTGTTAGCTCATGGTTTTGCTTTCCTGTTTCCAGGGGTGAACAAGTCTTTGATTCCATACACAAGTAGGACAATTGCTTTGGCTTTGTTTACCGTTGCTTTCCTGAAGCAGATTCATAATGACCCTTGATTCCATTCTTGGTAGAGTTGATGTTTGGTATGACAGTGATTATTTTAAATATTATAACTAAGAACATTACTCAGAGAAATTGTAAACTAACAGTAACGCCAGAAAACTTAACTCATAGAGCTTTGTGAAAATTTAACAGGGTAATATGAAAAGAGTTTGGCCATATCAATAATTTCTTCTCATTACTTAAGATTCCTGTCCCCTCTTTCACATAGATTATGCACTGACTGAAGGCAGTACAATCACTCCTTTGTGTCCAAAAGGATATTTTCCCTGTGGGAATCTCTCCCAGTGTCTGCCTCGTGCTTTTCACTGTGATGGCGTCGAGGACTGTGGGAACGGAGCTGACGAGGAGAACTGTGGTGAGTCCACTTGCTCAGCTCCATACGGACACGGCCCCTCATGAACTCCCCAGAACTGTGCGTGGATCGAATGCTAACATTGATGAACTGGAAGAGGTGATTTGGTATTCTGTGGGGAATGCTATTGTAACACGACTAAATAACTTCTCTCCAGTGGATTTGTGATAATTACCTGCATCTTCCTATTTAGAGGTGGCTTATATCAGAAACACAGTATGATAAAATGTGTGTGATAAAAAACAAAATAAAACTATTTTAAATACTACTCAGATACCCATATTTTAGTTTTAAATGGCTTAAACAATGACCACTTCCTTATGGCTTGGAAATTGGGTTCAGCTGCAAGAATATCTATAAAGTGTGAATAGATATTCCTAGAGAATTAAATTATTCAGTAGACCTATATTGTGTCCACTGTGTCCTCCCCGAGTCAGCAGGACATGACAGGCTCAGGGGGAGACAGGCACATCACCCTTGCGGGGTTCACAGGGACCGAGTGAATAAGGAGGCGAACAAACTTGTACCTAAATGAATAATTTCAGAGAGTAGTGAGCCCCATGAGGTATGCAGATCAGAATAGTGGGATTGGAAGTGACTTGGGGGAAAGGCTACTTTAAAGACATAGCCACAAACCTCTCTGAGATGATGACATTTGACTTGAGAATGAAATGAAAGATGAGGAAAACCATGAAATATTCTGGAGGAACAGAGTTACAGGCGAAGGAAACAGCAAATGAAAGACCCAGAGGCTGAATGAAATAAGATAGCTGTGTTTGTGGGAAGTAAAAGCCAGACTGAAATGGGCAAAGTGAGCAGGATAAAGAGGGTAAAGAGGTAAGAGAGGCCAGACCAGAAAGGTCTCACAGGCCACTTTAGGTCTGTGTGTCAGGACTGTATATGTCTTCTCATCTAACTTGTGCATTTTGCCCATGGAGAAACTGATGCCCCGAGAGGTTGACATGGTAACATGTCTACATGTTAGTCGTAGAGTAGACCCTAGGACCCAGGTGTCCTGAATCTGGAAGAATCGTGTGTGTTTTCTACCACACCGAACTGCCCCTCCTTGGCACGGCCCAGTTAGCAATCAGGGGTGACAGCAGAGTCCAGGAGTGCCTGATGTCTGGCTCTAGCATCTGCTCTCATGCCCCTGGGGACTCGTGCACGCTCCCGGCACCTCTGCCTTCACCACCTGCGCGTCACTCCTCCTCAGCCTGTAGGATACAGTTCAGGTGTCCCGTCCTCACCTGAGAAGCTTGGCTTCCCACCATGCCTCCCGCCCTGAGGCTGTACCACTGTCTAGGACAAGCACCCTTTCTCTCTGCTGCCATCGCATCCTGGTGTGCCTGGATGACAGTGCTAAAGACGGCCTTGTCTTCCCACCATACTTCTCTCATTAGACAGGAACACCTTGAGAAGGGTTCTTATGGGCATCTTACTTGCTTTGGTGTTACCAAAGACTAGAACAGACAAGGACAGTCAGTGCTTAGGGGTGGAGCAGCTCTCTGGGTGCCAAGGGCAAGTCCCTCACGTTTTTGCCCTCTCCTCTTCACTGCGTGGGAATCTCAGACCATGCATGTTGTCTGCCTCATGGGAGTTTTCCAAATGCAAATTAAGTAATTCATATAAAGACACCAATAGAATAATTTAAAAAAACTATTGAGAATATTAATAAGAAATAAAAATAAACTAAAATTTGCAAGGATCTGCAAAAAGGTACCTATGGAGGGAGTTGCCTGGTGGTCAAGGGGTTAGAATTTCAGGCTTTCACTGCTGTGACTTGGGTTAAGTCCCTGGTCAGGGAACTGAGGTCCCACAAGCCACACAGCGAAGCCAGAAAAAAAAAGCAGAACAGAAAAGGGAACTGTGGGCAACTATTTAAATTTAGTTTTCTATTTATATAAACTTTAGGATCCTGCATCATATTGTATGTTTTATTGCCTCTGATAGCTTATGCTAATGCAAAGATAATCATATTTCAAAAATCAAGCCTTCTTTTTTTTTAAAGAATATGTTTTCATTGCTAAAAAAAAGAGAAGGAAATCTGGCAAATAAGCAGATCATATCATCTGACAAATTGAGAAAATATTTTTCTCATCAGGACTAGACAAACTTTATTAAAAGGAAGTTTGTTTATGCCTCTTTAAAAAAGGACATGAATTTTATCAGAATTCATTACATGTATCAAGGGTATCTACATATACATATACAGATTATATTTTCTTCTGAGGATATCAAAATTAAGATCAAACATTTAAAATGTCAGCATCAGAAATTGATGATATTTTTCAAGGTGGATACACATATGGAAAATAATCATCATATATTTAAAATATTTGTAACTGCAGAAACAGACAAAACTCGAGATATTTGCCTGCTTTTTCTTCCTTGCCATTGTCGTTATCTTTCTATTACTTAAAACTTTAAGTTGATTTCATAATCAAATTTTTATATTTTTGTTTTGTAATTTGATATTTTATTTATAGAATAACTGACACATGTTCATCACCGTGTGTTTCACAGGAGACACTAGTGGATGGGCGACTATATTTGGCACAGTCCATGGAAATGCTAATAATGTGGCATTAACACAGGAGTGCTGTAAGTGGTATTGGTTCGAAGACTCAGTATCAGCTTTGCGAGCGACATGATTTGTGGTGCATGGATTTACCTGGGTAGTGTCATTCATTCCCTTAAGAATCCCAATTTCAGTTCAATGTGTTTCAGTGGTCAACTGGTCTATTATCTGTTCGTGGGACTGAAAAGAGAGAAAAAGGAAAACAACATGCTCTGTTCATGCTTACTCTTGTGTATTAGCCTGTGACTGACTGCAAGAATACATAGGTACTGAATACTTGTGACAAGTAATGAAGATCTTACTCCCTTCAATCTTTCCAGCCCCTCTGTTGGGCACTGAGAGGGCAAGGATAACTAAGATGTGGCCCCAATCTTCAAATACCTCACATGGTTGCAGGAGAGACAATTCCTTACAGAAGCAGGAGTGATACAATATTAGTGCTGAACTGAAGGAAGAATATTTGCACAAGGGGATGTGGAAGCCCTTTGGGAAAAATGACGTCTGTGCCAGGGAAGGTGAAAGATCCATAGAAAAAGTGACACTGAGATGGACTCAGAGGTCCTTGCATGGAGGGACAGCGGAGCATGACCTACAAAGCAGTGGGGTAGGAAGTTCAGAGCCCGCTTCCCCATGCCTTTCACATCAGTTCACAGAGCGTAAGATGGAGGAGTAGGAGTTGGACCCAGAAGGGAGGGACCAGCCCACAGGAGGCTTTGGGTGCACAGTTCAGAGTTTGGCCTCTATCCTATGGTAGAATTCTCTCTCTCTGTATACACAGATTATATTATATACTATATATTACACATAATATATAAATGAATAGATAATTATATAGTGTGTATATATAGTTACATACACACATTAGTATATATACATAACATACGTATATAAAGTACATACATTAAGTTCTATACTAGCAACATGTTATGTACTTTATAATATTAGGTCATAGCTACCACTAAGTATATAGTTTACTATATTCAAATATATCATACATAAAATTAGAAATCAAAAAAGAGTAAATTACAAAAAAATGAAAAATAAATGTATGAAAACTCTAGCGTCTTCTTCCTGAGCCACAGTGGGTCATCTTGTACACACGCCATTGTGGAGGCCATTGCTGTGCACAGTGGTCAACCACCAAAGTCGTGAGCTTATTTCTGTTTAATGAAGAGGAGGAACCACATGACAGAAGTGTATGGACCAATGATTCTTGCACCAGAATTACAAAGAATGAGTTAGAACAGCGTTCTCAGCTTGAGACACATATGCCCCTGGAGAACATTTGGCAACGTCTGGTACATTCTGGGTTGTCACTTTGGAGAGGGGTGGGTGACTGCTGGCTTCTGGTGAGTGGAGGCCAAAGATGCTGCTGAACCTTCTACAATGTGCAGGACAGCACCCGCGACAGAATGACCTGACCCAAATGTCAATCTTGCCAGGGTTGAGGAGAAAGCTTGGTGAAGGAGACACTGAACATTACGTTTCTTGCAGTGCTCCAAACTAACACTAAGAATCCGAGCCCAGAAAACACCTCTGGGAGGAGTGAGGTAGAGAGGGCAGCAAGAGGCATTTCATAAGAATAATCCAGAGGTTGAGGTGTGACTGACCTGCAGGTCAGGGAGTTATGCTCACATTTCTGGTTTAGTCAATTGGCCCAGCTTGGACTACATGCAGTTCTTCTATTGGAAAATAAAGAGTTTCCAACCCTAGCAACGTAATCTAGTAATGTAACTACTTCAATGTCAGTTAAACATTGAAGTAAACATTCTGAAGTCATCTTTAGGAAGTTGAGATCGTTAGCATCAGCCTATGAGCAACACAGAATATTTTCTAAAAGTTTGTACACTAGAATGTGTCTTTTGAATTAGGCAGGTACTCAATAAAAGTTTGTCGGGTTTATTAAGAGTCAGTGAAATTGATTTTAAAAATAAAGTTTGAATAAAAGTGATCTAGAGGAAGCAGAGCAATCAGAAAGGACTTATAGTCAGATTTAAATCAATAATAAATATAAAAATTTGAAAATAACTCACTTTTTTTAGCTCCATCACAGCCAAGTACCATCATATGCTCCATAAATCTCATCCCCCAAGACTCTCTGCTCTGTCTCTCTCTCTCACACACACACACACAAACACATACATATGGTGATTGTTCTGTTGACCCACTTGGCCAGGTTTCTCCATAGATTTCTCACATGCCATTATTTTAATAATTTACATAATTAGTAACTATATATAATAATAAGTAGAATTACATAATGATGGTTATGTATTATTAATATATTATTACAAATCTTAATAATTATAATATGCCATTATATTAATAACTTACTCCTTTGGAGTCAGTCCTAAAGCATTTTTATTCCCTCTGAATGCTTCAGATAGATGGATCTTTGGTTTTCTTTGCTTTATAGCTTCTCTACCACTTTTACCTACCACTTTAACTTCATGGTAATGAAAAACTAAGAAGCAAAATAATAGGGTATCTGAGTTGGTTGGTTTTAGTAACATACAATGGTGGCTATGGCAGAACCTGCATCTAACTCTCATCACAGCTCTAAGGGAAGTTTGAAAGGAGGGAAATAGTTGAATTTAGCTTTAACCAACAAGCATTTATTGAGCAGCCTTTTTGTGCCATTCAATTAAGTGAAATTGACTAGTTATACCCATCAAATATTTACTCAGTCACACTCACGGTTTTCATTGAGGACAACTTAATCTTGCTTCACTATCTACTTTTTAAAACACTATTTAAACATGTTTGTGGTTTCTTTCTAATCTCTTGTTAAATGCCTCTATAATGACCACTGGAAGCTAGAACTGAAATGAATACCACATGAGTCTATATTCAACTAGAAGAGATTTCTTGTTTGCTTTTATTTGGGGCCTGAATAAGTTCTGTTAACAAAATGTGACTGTTATATATTCAATGGAAAAAGAACAATGTCAGTTACCAGAGATAAAGTCATAACTAAAGAAAAGTACTTTTTCTTATTGAATCATTGCTCTTTTTGCCCCCTAGTTTTAGATCAGTACCCACAACGCTGTGTGTGCAAAGGAACTGAGTTGGAATGTGTAAATGCTGGCTTGAAGTCTGTGCCAACGATTTCTAGCAATGTGACGTTATTGTGAGTAGCATTCAAATCTTGATATTTGCTCTGTAACTCATATGAAAACCATACAATCTAATCTTCGTTCTGTTTTATGCTAGTTGTGTATTAGCAAAATAATAGAAAACCATCAGCCATCAGAGAATCTGCATGCTTCTTCTCCAGGGGAAAAGTGTTTTAAACACTGTATGTTGGATTGTCCAGGTTATCCTTTAACTCACAAACTTCTGGAATTCTTATTTCCAATTACTTTCCAATTTATGTATTATTACTAATATGCCAGTACTATTCAAGTGAAAATAAAAATTTGGGGAAAAAAAGGAAGAGCACCTTAAATGTTCTATCTTGTTTTAAATAGTAGTAATTTGTCCCAGACTTTAAAGGTGTAGAAGATGCATGAAGATGACTATGGCATAATCAATCATGGAGGTTTTTTTGAACTCTGCATAGATATTTGGAGAGCCTCAGGAAGTTGCTTGCAAATGTATCATAATTTGGGCACACGTGAATGGGTTAGGATTTTTTTTGTTTTTTGGATTGCTTGCTGTGTTTTGTTAAATTGTCTACAGAAGAAAAAATTAAATCACCATAGATGTTCCAGTCTATTATACTAGCTGGCTAACATGGTCAAATATTTGCAAGCTGCTTTAATTTTGCTTTATGGACTTTTCATTCTCATGTGAAAGTTTTCATTTATTATGGGCATTTTCAAATGTGTGTGAAGTAGTATGGAGCATGATCAAATATTCTCAAGCATGTAACTTCTAGAAAAGAGATTGGTTAGTCATAAATTCCATAATAAAGTCTTCTTTACATGTTGTTTTAGGTCTCTTAAGAAAAACAATATTCACAGTCTTTCAGATAAAGTTTTCATCAAATACCCAGAACTTAAAAAGATGTAAGTAGCTTTTAATAGTGTTTTTATGGGAAAATGTATGAGATGTTTTGTTTAATATGTTTTTAATCTGAGAATAAAATGAAATATAAAGTTGATTACCTTTATCATTAAGGTTATTTTTCTAAATGTAATTAAGGTTAGACATTAAAACATTGAAAAGTATGTTTTCTTTCCATTTTGTAATTTAAACTAACAACTGGTTTTATTTAACCTCTCTTTTAGAGAGTTAAATTGGAGTTGCAATCGAGTATCTCAGTAAGAATATACGTAACTCCGTGCTCTTACTTCAGAGCATTTAGAAAATGACGTTGTAGATTCAGAGATACTAGATGCACTTTTTAACCTGGAAGAGTGGTGGCAGAGACAGGAGCTATCAGATCATTTACAATGCATCACGATGGAGTCTGGACTGTCTCCCAGGATAAAACAGAGCAAAAACATGATCTTGGTCAGATCAGTGAAATTAACATATTTGAGGAAGTGAGTGAAAGTTGCTTAGTCGTGTCCTACTCTTTGCAACGCCATGGACCATACAGTGCATGGAATTCTCCAGACTAGAATACTGGAGTGGGTAGCCTTTCCCTTCTCCAGGGGATCTTCCCAACACAGGGATCGAACCCAGGTCTCCCGCATTGCAGGCGGATTCTTTACCAGCTGAGCCACCAGGGAAGCCCATATTTGAGGAAAGAAAACAATAAATAGGACACAGTCAAACACAGAAACAAAGCATCGAGATGCTTCCAGCATCATCAAAGAAAGAAAACCGGGACCTGAGAGATAAAGTCCCTAAACACAATCTCCACTTAGGAGCAAGGAGGGGCTGTCCTTGAATGCCCATGAATTTTATTGTGACACTGTCCATATCAGGATGGAAAATCTCTTTGCTTTGATTCCCTGCTTTTCAATCAACCTTATGATGATTACATTAACTTCCTAAATTATTTACACTAAAGTATTTGGGAAATTCACCTTGGGTGGGGAATAAGACCATTCCAATTAGTGGAATGGGATACATCCGATTTAAATAAAGGGATTAAATATTCAACCTCTTGAGAGTTCGGTTACTGTGTGTCAGTCCCTCTGAGCCTGAGTCACTCACTCATTGATAATGGAGAGGTCAAATTTCTACAGTAGCCAAGATGATCGTCAGGATAGATTAGAAAATTAGCAAGACAATGTTGTAAAGTCATATCATCGTCTTACAATTTTTGTCCTTTAACATTCAGAATAGAAGAGAAGGTTTCTAGAAATGTGATATATGTTAAATTCCAGGACTAAAAAGAATCTGATTCTTTGCTGATACTGGACAAATGAACTTGGTTTGAAGTGGCATCAATAGTTCTATGTTCTCATGAGTCTTTAGGTATAGACTCACTCATACAAGAAAGGAAGTCCCTGAAGGAAGTTAATTAGTGAGAAGAACCTTGTGTGAGCATGAAGAATCACGCCTGGGTTTGATGGTAGCCTCTGTGATTCCCATCTGCCGTGAGCTCCTTCTGTTCCATCCTATACCATGTGGTCACATTGTTGTTGTCCCACTGGAGTAGCTGTGCATTGACTCTGGGGTTCCAGATTCCTCTAGAGAAGAAATCTTAACTACACTGCTTCTGGTCTTACTGGAAATGCTTAGAATCACAACCTGTTCATTCTATGAATCAGTATTGCCTTTGGGCTCCCTGAATAATGCTAAAGGGAAGAAAAATAAAATAGCACTAGCACAAAAGAAGGAAAAATATTCATGCTTTAGAGTAGCTGTTTAAATCTATTATCCAGAGTCATAAAAGTCATGAATTTCTAATTAAATCTTATCATCATTTATAAGGTAACTGAAGTTTGCAGCAATTAAATGACTTACCTAAGATCTACTTAGTAGAAGAACCAGAATTACAGTCTGTATCTTCTGATGCCCAATGCAATGTTCATTTTACAGCACAATAACCAGAAACCTAGAGGTGGAAAGAAATTGTTCTAGCACCTAATTGAATCTTCTACCAACACATACTGTTCTGTCCCACACAGATCTCCATTCTATACTTTTGGTCCCCAATTTAGGGGAAGCTGACCTCTGGGGAGGCTCACTGGAAGATCAAGCAAAGAGGTTTAAGATAGGACTTCTCAGGGCAAGTCTTTTCCTGAACCACTGATCCGTGCTTTGTTCTGTGTCAGTACTTCTTCCTTGGTAGCTGGTAGCCCACAGAAGGGAAGAACATGGAAGCACTAACTTTGCACATACAAGTCCCAATTTTTCCTGGTGAAAAAAAGTTGAGATTTTTTTTTTCTGCCAGATTGCCCAGATCAGCTGAAGATTTCTCCAATTAAATGTTTAATTCTGCTTTTTCTGAGAAAACGTAGGTACCACGTCATAACCTGAGTATCACCCAGCAGGAGTTCCCTTAATGCAAGCTGCTTTTTGATGCTTTCTAGGTGAATTTGATTCTCCCAGAGAACCAGAGAGAAAAGAATTATTAGAGTCTTATCAATAAACATTCACCAAGTGTCTTTTACATGCAGGATACAGCACGGGAGACAAAACACAATTCCTTACATTTAAATATCATTTTTTAAAGTTGACAAAAGACTTCCAGGATTTGGAATTCTCATTTGGACTTTGTCTCCGAAGTCTATGGGGTG
Source organism: Okapia johnstoni (assembly GCA_024291935.2). NCBI lineage: Eukaryota > Metazoa > Chordata > Mammalia > Artiodactyla > Giraffidae > Okapia > Okapia johnstoni. Next base: position 67,506,663 of record CM044321.1, on the reverse strand, counting down.
AGATAAACAGCATTAGATCCCTTTCAGGAATGAGGACACCATCCTTGGAAAAGAAAGATTATTTACCTGATGGCTCAGATGGAAAAGAATCTGCCTGCAATGCAGGAGACCCGAGTTCGATCCCTGGGTCACAAAGATCCCCTGGAGAAGGGAATGGCTACCCACTCCAGTATTCTTGCCTGGGAAATCCCATGGACAGAGGAGCCTTGCGGGCTACAGTCCATGGGGTTGCAAAGAGTTGGACTGATGATGAAGAGTTGGACTGAGTGACTAACACTTCCACTTTCTTTCAACCAGCTGACAAGTATTAGAATTTGCCTCTAAAGCCAAACCTTTGACTATGGTCCCCTGGAAATCCACCCACATGGGCCAATCTCAGTATATTGTTACTGTCAGTGAAAACGCCCAGAAACCAAACTTCGGTTGCACAATTACAGAAGTTCTTCATAAGTGAAAGTGAAAGTGAAAGTGAAGTTGCTCAGTCATGTCCGACTCTTTGCAACCCCATGGATTATAGTCTACCAGGCTCCTCCATCCATAGGATTTTCCAGGCAAGAGTACTGGAGTGGGTTGCCATTTCCTTCTCCAGGGGATCTTCCAGACCCAGGGATTGAACCCGGCTCTCCTGCATTGTAGGCAGACGCTTTACCATCTGAGCCAACTTCAAATATTCTAAAGCCGTTCATAAGCTCAGCAACTCCTTTAAATACTTTCCTCCCATCTCCTTTTTTCTACTTCTCGGCTCCTCCTGCCACTCTTCCCCCAAACTCCCAGGAAAACCTCTACAGTCTCAGACAGTCCCCTGTCTTGTCCAGTCCCTTTTCCTACCAATCCCGCATTTCAACAGTCCAAAACAACCAGTGAGGCTAAACACAAACCATCCCCAGGAAAAGGTGTCCAGGGAAGGAAGAAATTAGATGGACACGCCCAGAACTGTCAGTAGAGACAGTAAGAGGGGAAATGCACATTTTAGTGCATTCTTTCAATGAATAGTTGCTGATACCCATCAGGTGTCAAGGATATAGTGGTAAACAACACATCTGAAAAGTTCTTCCCTCAAGGAACTCAACTTACAATGGAGAAAAATAAAAGTGCAGTGTGTGTTAGATACACAGTGATTATGGAGGAAAAAATAAACCAAAAAAAGACTTAGGAGGTGCTGAAGGAAAGGAATGGTATTAAATTGTCCTGCCGTGTAACTATTGTTGTTCAGTTAAGTCCTGTCTGACTCTTTACGACCCCATGGACTGCAGCATCCCGGGCTTCCCTGTCCTTCACTATCTCCTGGAGTTTGCTCAAGCTCATGTCCATTGATTCAGTGATGCCATCCAACATTTAATTCTCTGTCAACCCCTTCTTTTCCAGCCCTCATTCTTTCCCAGCTTCAGGATCTTTTCCAATGAGTCACCTCTTCACATCAGGTGGCCAAATATTGGAGCTTCAGATTCAGCATCATTCCTTCCAATGAACACCTGGAGTTGATTTCCTTTAGGATTGACTTGTTTGACCTCCTTGCTGTCCAAGGAACTCTCAAGAGTCTTATCCAGCACCACAATTCAAAGGCATCAATTCCTCAGCGCTCAGCCTTCTTTATGGTCCAACTCTCACATCTGTACATGACTACTGGGAAAACCATAGTTTTGAGTCTATAGATCTTTGTCGGCAAAGTGATGTCTTTGCCATTTAATATGCTTTCTAGGTTTGTCATAGCTTTTCTTCCAAAGATACTTGCTCTCCATAGTGGCTGCTGTCACTGTCTGCAGTGATTCTGGATTCCAAGAAAATAAAATCTGTCACTGTTTGCACTTTTCTCCATCTATTTGCCATGAAGTGATGGAACTGGATGCCATGATCTTAGTTTTTTGAATGCTGAGTTTTAAGCCAGCTTTTTCACTCTCCTGTTGCACCCTCATTAAGAGGCTGTTTAGTTCCTCTTCACTTTCTGCCATTAGGGTGCTATCATCTGCATATTTGAAGTTGTTGTTGATATTTCTCCCAGGAATATTGATTCCAACTTGTAATTCATCCAGCCCAGCATTTCATATGATATACTATGCAGAGAAGTTAACTCTACTACTCCCCAAAGTACCTGTAAATCTTTTTGTGATAATGAGAGTTACCCCATGAGATGGATTAGAATACACAGTCCCCTACCTAATTCCTCTGATATTCAAAGCTAGCCATTATAACCATGCCCCCCACCAAAGGTCTCTCCCACAAGCAGCCTCGAATCCTTAACTTCTTCCCCTAAGGATCTGATTTCAAATCTGTTCATCACTCTGTATATGATCACTTACACATTCCTTACATATAGAATCTAGAATAAATGAAATATTATCACCTGTATGACACCTATAAGGGCAGAACAGGGAAAGCTAGCAACCCTTCTTTTCTAAACTGCATATGTCCTAAGGTTACATTTGTTCTTTTTGTGGGTGCTTCATACTCTTTAACTCCTACTGATTGTGTTCATAAAATTCCTAATCCCATGCCACATGTGTTAACTGAACAAGTGACAGCTCCTCCATCCTGTACTGGTGCGCTTAGCATCTGAGAGCTAGTTGTGGGCCTTCAAATTTATCCCAGTTCAGTTTCATCCTGTCAAATTCAACTTTTCTTACCAGACTGTGAAGATCTTTTTTGGTTCATCCCAACAGATTTACTATTCGTCCCAGCATTCTGTCATCTGAAAATAAGATGAGCCATCTTCACCTAAGTCATGGAGTAGAATACTGAACAGGATGCTGCAAGATCTTCTTTCCAGATCCATTCATCATCATCATCATCATCCATCAGACAACGTGTCTTGTTCTTTATTTTGTCTATAAAACCGCTTGGTCACTGCCTGGTATACATATAAGCAAAGTCAACCACATTTTTATCTGGTCAGTCTTTCAAAGAAGAAAATCAAGTTGATCTGATGTGTCCTGTTTCTTGTGAACTGCCCTGTTCCTGTTCTCTCTGAGGTGACCACAAGCCCCCATCACAAGATCTTGTCCTGTGATCTCACCTAGAATCAACTTCAAGCTCATCCAGCTGTAGCTTGTGAAATCTACTTCTCTTTTTGAAAAATCAAAATGGCATCTGCCATCTTTAATTTTCTAGCTGCTCTCCTCTTTTCCCAGATTCCTGAGTCATTGATCATGACTGAGTGTTCACATTTTCAGTGTTTTCTCAGTTTCTAGGAGAAACTGTCCAAACCAGCAGGTTTTAACTCATTTTGGTTAACATATTCTATCCTCTTGAGCTTTCACAGCCACAACCCCATATCCTATTTATTCACTTCAGTTCTGAGATCATCTTTTTTGACCAAGAAGACAAGAACAATGTAAGAGTTGAGAATTTATATTTTCTTAGTATTTCACCATATTGTAAAACAGGTCCCATACAGCAGGCTTGGGCTTCTCTGTAAACATTTTTCTTGTTTCCACAATATAACTAGAAATTCATCCTTATTTCTCACAGTAGTCTTCACCATCTGAGTTTTGAACAAGCTTTAGGTCATTCTTTCCATTATGATTCCATTTTTATGAACCCCTAACATTCATCCTTGGATTTTGAAGGAAGCCCTCACTGACCATCACACCCTCCTCCTGAACTGGATGGTCCTTCTGGTTCCCTCACAGTACCGTGTACCACCACTGCTACCACTCCTCATTGTCAACTGTGTTGAAATAGACAGAAGGGTCGATGAGTATTTGTTGAAGGAATGATGTGTAGGACTAACACAGAGGGCGAAAGAGAAGGTAGAGAGCATCTTCAGCAAGGAGGACCCAAGAAACATGAGCAGAAAAATTCAAAGGCTATTAGGAAGAGAGTGACCAGGCAAGTTTGTCTAAAGGAGGAGTTACCATAAGAAATGGTGGAGTATGTGCTGAAAAGGTCATTGAATCATGATGCTAGGGCCTTTGAATGCCAGACTAAAGAATCAAGGCTTTATTCTGTTTGACCCAGGGAAAGACATTCATGGATACACATTTTCAGCTGTATTGAGCTAATAAATCTGATATGCATTTTTAAGTTGTATTGGGATATATCCTAGGGAGTCACCCAATTTAATGTCAAGTGGGTCTCTGGTCTTGCATGCTCTAAATATTCACAGTGAAACTGAGATCACTGAGGCACACAGAAAAATAAATTTCTAAGTCAAAATAAAAAAAAATTAATTGCTAGATGAACAGATGTCACTCAACTTACCTAAATCCTTTTATTAGTGATCAGTTTATTCATTTTAATAATTTGTTAAACGTTCTAACACTGGGTGATAAGAAGCAATTTAAGATGAACCTTCAGAGAAACAAAATACAATGTATGAGCTTGACCATAATACTTTATGACTGCTACCACGGAAACCAACAGCAGCTCCTCTCCTCACTGGGACATAAATTTTACATAAATTGGACTTCCTTCTTAAACTGGGCTCTTGTTCAGTGCAATCATTGACAACACAGTGTAATTCAAGGAGTCTGCCTGGCTCATGAATACAAAATGTGACATTTGAAAAATAGCCTGTAAACATGCATGTCATTAAAGCATTTATTTGCTTTAGTTTCAGGTACATAAATTCCTGGCGTTTCTGCTTGAAAAGTCCTGACAGCTGAAACAGCAGGAATTCATGAACCAGTAAGTTATTCTTAGAAAAGCCACTCAGTATAAAGTATATCAGACAGGCTCATATCTCAGCTCTGAATAAAAAGAGGACATCACTTGCCAAATTGTCACATTTCCAAATTTCCTGCTCATATTCACCAAGTTACTATTCTGTAAAGAAGAAAGCAGATACTGAAGGATCAAGTTAAAATTCAGCAGCCTAAGTCTGAGACAAGGGACCTGGGATCAAGTTAAAATTCAGCAGCCTAAGTCTGAGACAAGGGACCTGGGATGCTAGTTCTCCACGGGGTGCCAGCAAACCGACTAAATCAAAGATTAGAGGCTGTTTATTATTTAAGAAATTGGGAATCTTAACTCAGTGAAGGCAGATGGACTGAACACATCAGGTGAGTCATGCAGATCAAAAGCACAAGGTCAAATTCACAATGTATGACTGCCCCCATCTCTTCAAGATTAACGATGTGTAGGTAAAATGTACAGTAGTGCACTTTTGACTTAATTATCTTGAATGAAATGTCACAGAAATAGCACTAGGTAGGTAGTAAATTTTATATTTAAGAGAAACTTCAAATACACATATTACTGTATACTTTCTCCATTTTCATTTGCTATTGTAATATAATTCACCATATTAACTTTAATGACATCACTCCAGGGGCTCTGAAAATGCTAAAATAGATATTGATCTCTTCTGTTTTAGAACTCTAAAGCAAAAGCAGAATTTATGCTACAACGTGAAGCATCTCCTCATAGACACGTTGCTTCAGAGAGGGAGGAATGGAATGGCACAAGTTCTTACTGGGCTTCAAGTTCCCTTTGTAGCACTGAAATTGATGCTTTGCAGGCCACTGTAGCTGTAATGCTTGTGCTCTGTAACACCCACATTTTCCACATGGTGGTACACAGAGAAAATAACAATATTTGTTTGATTCTGAGGGTAAAAGATGGGCTTGCTAATAACTGAAAGCTAATATTGGCTTTACTTTGCCACCTTGAGGGCTGAGGGCTACACACCTGTAACATTCATGACCCAAAGGCTGGGAAGCACTGATGAGGAATAATCATGGCATAACAAAACTCAGAGTAGAGCCAAATGCCGAATGAATGAGGCCACGATCTACCCATAGTTTTGCAGTGAAGTAGCATAACAATAAGAAAGTGGTGTAAAATATTTTAGGAACCAGGAATTCCCTGGCCATCCAGTGGATAGGACTCTTAAGCTTCCATTGCCGGGGGCACAGGTTCAATCCTGCAAGCCATGTGGCAAAACAAACGAAACAAAACTTCAGGAACCAAAGCAAATCAAGACAAGAGATGGGGAAGCTACTCAGAAGATTATACAGACATTGTACTATTAATAGAGTTACTATTAATAGAGTGATTATTTCCTGCATAAAGATCTTTAGAAAATATGAATTCAAGGTTAACCTCCCATTGTATAATGAGCTCAGAAAATAGAAATCATTTACTTAGATACTCCTGAAAGAGGGCTTCCCAGGTGGCTCAGCAGGAAAGAATCCACCTGCCAAGACAGAAGAAGAGAGTTCAGTCCCTGGGTTGGGAAGATCCCCTGGAGAAGGAAATGGCAACCCACTCCAGTATTCTTGCCTGGGAAATCCCATGGACAGAGGAGCCTGGTGGTCTACCATCTATGGGGTCATAAAAGAGTTGGACATGACTTAGAAACTAAAACAAGCAACAAGCTTCTGAAAGTGCTATTATCAAATCCATACGCTCTTGCTAGATTGAGGTTAAGTAGATCATGACCCTGTGAACTAACCTTGGTGCACTGGCCCCAGTTCAGCCACTTGTGATCTTGAACACCTCTCTAATTTTCTGTGTGCTTCTCACTCTGCATCTTGAAACAGATTAAACTAAGACTTGCCCTGACCTTTTTTCATGTGAGTAGAATGAAGAGAAATGAGGAGTTGAAGGTGAAACTCTGGTACTGAAAGAGTGAGGAAGCTCAGCAGTGAGAACCTGGCTAATCTCACATGATGGGCAACTCCTGCAAGTCAGAGAAGGAAGGTCACCAGGGTGCCAGCTTGCAGAAACAAGACTGGCTCCTTGCTCACACACAATGCACGGACTTTGGTGGGTTCAAGTCAGAGATGCCAGCATCTCACTGCACGGCTGCTCTCAGAACATCAGGCACTGGCTAGATCCACAGCCTTCTTTCACGGGCCGTGCTCCTACCTCCCAACATGAGATTAGGATTTAGGACTTTATGAGCTGGTTTCACAAGTCATCTTTAGGTGAACAAAGTGGACAGCACATTCAACAACCTAACAAAGTACGAGCACCCTAATCACATGACTCTCCTATCTCATTCCTACCAGATTTCTCCAGCATAACTGTATTACATATATATCCAGGAAAGCATTCTTTGGATTACATAATCTGCAAATACTGTGAGTAACTTTTTTCATAATTATATCTTGAGTACAACTTTAAGTAAAGATTAAAAGATAGAATGGTATTTTGTTAAAGGCTCAGCTGTGGATGTAGAGAAGAGGGAGCAATAGTTTTCAGAAAGTACCTAGAATAGTTATTACACTGAAAGAATTACTAAAAGAAAATTTCTAGTTTTACCAGAAGATAGATACGAAGGCTCTCTTTAATCTTGTCTCCTCAAGTTTGGGTCATTTCTATAATATTTTCATATTTTTTCTAACCCTTGCTAACTTCACCTTTATGGGGCTTCCCTGGTAGCTCAGCGGTAAAGAATCCTGCTGCAATGCAGGAGATGCAGGTTCGATCCCTGGGTTGGGAAGATCCCCTGGAGGAGGAAAAGACAACCCACTCCAGTATTCTTGCTATTAATATTTCCCAGTATTCAGTATTCTGGGAAATCCCATGGACAGAGGTGTCTGGTGGGCTACAGTCCATGGGGGTCACAAAGAGTCAGACACAACTTAGTGCATACTTTCTTAAAACAATAGTCCACAAAGGAAGTGAGCTAAAGCAAAAATCACCTCACATGTTTATTCTACTCTTATACGCTAAGGTCATATAATACCCCAGTGCATTATTTTCAGCCACTTTCCTGGTGCTGGCCCTGGTGCTTGTCACACTGGGCTTGGGGTCATCTGTATCTCCTGGTTGTCCTTGGTTTTCTCTCCTTGCCCATCCAGTTGAGTGCTGTCGGAAACAGATGTCCATACTTCATAATCGTCAACAGAGGCTCGTATTGTAATTATATGTGACTAAAGTGGAGTATTAAGTTTGCCCTATTGACTCACCCATGCTATTTGCAGATATCTCAACCACAACTGCATTACAACTCTCAGACCTGGAGTCTTCAAAGACTTACATCAGCTGACTTGGCTGTAAGTATTCTAGCTTTTCCTTCTCTGGGATCACAGTCCTAATGATACTCATCAAGGCTCATAGTTTCTGTCTATTTATCTACCTTGCTTATCATACCAATTTTTCTATTTGTCACATAATCTGGAGCACGTTGCTCCGGCAATTCAGATCATGGCACGCCAAATGGTAGTGGTGTGATTTCTCAGGTGGGATTCTGCACCCAGCGGTAGGCTTGCTAAGTCATCCATCCATCCAGTGTTTACCTGTAACAGGATTCTCAACCCAGCGCTCTGTTGGCCTTCTGCTCAGATAATTCTTTGATTGGGCTGGGGTGGGGTGGGAGGTGGGCAGTGGGGAGTGGGGTGGAGGAGGGATACAGGGGTGGGGGTAGTCCTGTGTGTTTTAGGATGTTTAGCACCCTCTGTGCTCTCTACCCCACTAGATGTCAATAGTACTGGCTCCCAGAGTTGTGCCAAACACAAATGTTTCCAGACCATGCCAAATGTCCCTTGGGGGAAAGAGTGCCCTCTGTTCAAAACCACTGACCTAGAAAGTAAGCAAGCTGAGGACTTTTTTGATTTCTAGAAAATGTATGGAAACAACTGAAAACATGAGAGCTTATAGTATTTCATCACTTACCTGGTGAGCCACCAGCTCCATCTCAGGGAGTCTTTTATCAGAGGTCCACGTTTTCATCAGGGAAGATGAACAAAGGGCAGTTAGAAGGCTGTGTCAGTTTTCCTGTTTTCTCTAGGTCAGCCTGGTCCAGAGGAAAAGCCAGGACTTCAGCTTTATCCAGATCCTTGTGTATGCCATAGCCCTGTGCTTTATGTTCCAGGCGATTTTCTTAATCTCCTAGGCCTCTTTTTCCTCATCTTTATTTTTTCTCCTAATGCCATTTTTTTTTATTAAGCTTTTTATTTTGTATTAGAGTATAGCTAATTAACAATGTTGTGATGGTTTCAGGTGAACAGAGAAGGGACTCAGCCATACATATACATGTATCCATTCTCCCCTAAACTTCCTTTCCATCCAGGCTGATTCATAACATTGAGCAGAGTTCCCTGTGCTATACAGTAGGTCCTTGTTGGTTATCCATTTTAAGTATGGTGACTGTATTGACTATAGCCCCCCAGGCTCCTCTGTCCATGGGATTCTCCAGGCAAGAATACTGGAGTGGGCTGCCATGCCCTCCTCCAGGGGATCTTCCTGGCCCAGGGATTGAACCCGCATCTCTTACATCTCCCACACTGGCAGGCAGGTTCTCTACCACTAGCAACTTGTGGGAAGCCCCTTAAATATAGCAGTGTAAACAATAATCATAATTCCTTTTTTTCTAATAGGGATGTTGTGAGAATTATATATGTAAAGTGCCATATACAGAATGTTTGGCATATAGTAGGTGTTCAGTGAGCTTCCTTCTCAGAATCCTACCCTCAGATTCCTCTGAGAGTAAGGGAGAATGGTACCTGGCTTCGAAGGCAACAAGAGGAAAGAAGTCATATTTCCCCTTACAGTAATTTTTTCCTAGGAAAATACCATATAGAGCTTAAAACAGTGATTTGAATTTGTAAATCTTTTCACTCTTTCACCCTCAAAGCTCCCAATAAGTTTGTTTGCATTCATTTAAATTCCATGAGACTAAGGAATCACTTACTAAGAATTTTTTTTTCATTCATTCTTCTTTCAGTCAATCAGTAGGTCAAAGCATTTATGGAGCCCATAATCAGCCAATAAATAAGTATAGCTTGTCCGGACACATGTATCTAGAGGGGGAGGGTCTTAAGTCCAATGGGAGGTGGATGAAGGGAATGAAGACCACCAGGATGGGCTTGATAAGTGCTGGGGGAGGTGAGGGCTTGGAGGAAAGGGCTTCTCAAATCACAGTGGGGAGGAAAAGCTCTCCAGGAAGAGACATGGGCCAAGTGCGGACAGACAGGAAGGAGGAGAGCAGATGTTGGGGGAGGCAGGATTGACATGACCTGTTATTTCTTCCTGGTTGTATTTCACAAACGTCTCTAACATTGGAAATGTTTGTGATGTGTTTTGTCAGAATTCTAGATGACAATCCCATAAGCAGAATTTCACAGCGGTTGTTTGCTGGATTAAATTCCTTGTTTTTCCTGTAAGTATTCATCTACCTTTCAATCCATCTGTCTATGAATTGCAATGACATCTAAAACTAGCTTACAAAAAAGAGCTTTGAGAAAATCAAGCCTCTAAGATTTCTATTTGTCAAAACATTTCCTGTATTTCAAGCCACAATTACTGTTGCTACTTCCTGGCCATGGTTCATGGCATATTTTAAGCCTACCAGTTCATTTCCTTTTGATCTCCTTTCATTCCTTTTAGTTTTAAGGCATGTTTTTATTTGCCATGGTTGACCAAAGATAGTATTCATTTTTATCTTCTTACTACATTTAAATCTGTCAGAATCTCCCCAGAGTTCAGCTTCAACCACATTTTTTAACAAAGGAAAATGTGCCTTTGCCCAGCAAGAGTCACTGAAAATTCCAAAATCTTTGTCTTAGCAACTAAACTTTTCTCATCATCACATTTTTGGTGTTTATTAATAGACTGGGATGGTTTATCAGCAAGGGATTATTATGCTCCTTTGCAGCTGATCATATAGCATCGTTAATTTTCCATTTGTGAAGGGATATCATAAATTTCCATTTGTGAAATGGGATATCACAATATCATATATTAATCGTGCAACTTAATGTTCTGATGAGTTGTCTTCTTCCCCAAATGTTCCCCCTCTACACTGTCATCACTTCTTAGATTTAATTCAGTTTCCAATGTGACCTTTTAATGTCATAAATGATTAGCGTTTCTCTTAAGGCGAAACTTTGGATGTATGATGTTGGAAATGATTGTAACTTTGAAGTTTATAAGGAAAATTAGCATGAACTTCAAAACTATTACCCGATATACTTTTGTTTCATCTCACAAAGTCATACTGTTTCAAATGTATTCCTAGGTTATGTATCACACTTATGCTTTCATAGTTTCTCTGACATCTGCTCCCTTATCCATGCCACGTGTATCTAGAGACCATTTTGAAGGGGTAGTTATGTTTATGGTTTTCATCCTAATATATCAGTTTTAACATGCAAGTTTCCCAGTTGTGGAAATAGTGAAAACATTGTCCCTAAAGTGGCATGTCATTTTGTTTCTAATCAACCTCTTCTGCGTGTAAAGGTCCATGATGAACAACCACTTACAAGTCCTTCCCAAGCAGATGTGCGCCCAAATGCCTCAGCTCAACTGGATGTGAGTACAAGCTTAGTGGCTGATTTATTAATTGTCTGGATTCAGAAAGTTAGCCCTGAAATTAATTCACAATTGCACAGAGAGCTCATCTGTGCTTTTCTTTCTAAAACCAAAATCTGATCATGTCCCTTCCTGGCTTAAATCCATTTTATATATAATTTTATTTATTTGGTTGTGCTGGATGTTTGACACTGCACTCAGACTTTCTCCAGTTGCAGCACGCAGGGGGCTTCTCTCATGACAGTGGCCTCTCTCACGTGGAGCCCAGGCTCCAGAGGACAGGCTCACCGGTTGCGGTGCATGGGCTTAGTTGTTACACAGCATGTGGAATCTTCTCGGATCAGGGATTGAACCCATGTCTCCTGCATTGGCTGGAGGATTCTTATCCACTGTGCCACCAGGGAAGTTGTATTTGGACTTTCAAGGGACCACAGTGTTTATTTGTAATCGCTGTATTTTAAGAGTGAAAAAACAGTTGCATTCCCGCAAGTCCTCCAAGATGGTTTCAAATAGGAATTTATAGTAAGGGTAAATTAATTAAAGACAATGTAGACATTTGAAACATTAAACATCAGATGTTCTAAGATGCAAAAAGTAAAATAGGATTTTAAAGGCAATACAAAGGAGTTGGTAATTTTAGTGTGAGTGTGAGGAAGGTCCAGAGGCAGCAATATAGCTACTGTCTTGACCTGGAAGACTGTAGGACGCTGATCATAAAAAGAATTAGGAGACTTGGCATAACAGCCGACCCTCTCATTTCTTGGCGCTGCTGGGAGCGGTCATGTCAGAGTGTTCCCAAGGTTGTTCCCTGACGACGTGGGTGCTGCTGTCGTAAGTTTCACCTGGCAGGGCATAATCTCTCCCCCAGTGCTACTCCAGCGTCAGCAGGCATCACAAATAGCTCAGGGACTTCAGACAGACGGCTGGACCTCAGGCCTAGGGTTTCTGATTTAGTAGGTCTGGGTAGAGCCTGGGAATCTGAACTTTTAACAAGCTCCCAGGTGATGCTGAGGTTTGGTCCCGGGCACTCTTGGAGCAGCACTGCTTTCAGCGTCAGTACCACGGAGGGAGGTAGAAAGAACAGACATTTTCTATCACATGGCTTGGAGTTTGCATCGTGACTCTGGCATCCAGTATTTGGAAGGCAAACTAGCCTGACTTTCTCCTTCAGCAAAACAGAGACACAAATATCCACCTGATGTTGGGAGGACATGAGAATTTAACCATCTGTGATGCCATGGCTAAGTGTCTAAGAATCTGATTCAGGCAGATCCGAGTTAGAGGGTCAGTTCTACCGCTCAGTAGCTGTGCGAACACAAGAAAAGTAAATTTCCAAAGTCCTCAGATTCCTCAAATTATTACCTCAAATGGGAGGTAATAATGCCAGCTTCTCAGGAGGGTGTGTTATGCATTCGGAACAGCACCTGACACTGTGAAAGCCCAATAAATGGAGTTGCTACTATTATGGTGGCAGCATTATGAGAATGCTAATAGCATGATATCCAGCACAGAGAAACATTCACTAAATAGTGGGCTGCCCTTTTGCTCATTTTTTTTTAAGTTCTAACATTAATTGGAAGAGGAAAAGAAGCAGAATATTAATTATATTGATCATGCAATAATGAGGAGGAAAGCCTAAAAAATTGGAATGAAGTAAAAATAAAGTTTGAAACTGTTATATCACCGACAAATGGCTTTAAATGTATGATTTGTGCAGAAACATTAAAAAAAAAATTTTCCCTCCATACCTTCTAGGGATTTGGAAGGCAACAGGATAAAATTCCTCATGAATTCCACCTTTCTGTCGTGCAGTTCTCTCACAGTGCTGTAAGTATACGACAGTGAATGAGGGGAAATCTAGCAGCTTTGAAAATCAAAAGAAAACATTGACAAGGAATTTCAAAGTACGTTTTGTTTACAGCCTTGGTCTGAAACTACAGTACTGGAAAATGCACGCATGGATGGTGGGGCCAAGCCTTATGATTAGCTACCAACCATTTAAGCTTCCTTCTTTCTGAGGGCAGTCGTTATTTCTGTGCACTCTCCCAGCTGACCTGGTACCGTGATCACCAAGGAAATGAGATAATGTGTGTGAAAGTGGTTAGTGTTGCTGCCAGTGACACACCACTTACTATCTCTCTCTTTAAAGAAAAAAAGTTTATTCTAAAGAGAAGAATTTCTAACATATTCTCGATGGCCAAAGATTCTGATTGCTGTTTTGTGTTTTTTATGAGGGCAGGAAGGCAGATGGATCAGTTAATTGGCACATTTGCGTGGTGAGCTTAAAAACACAAAAATGTGCTTTTGTTTTCATCACAGTTCTCCATATATAGTTAGTGCTTAGTAATGTTTGTTGCTTGGATGGGTAGTTGGAAAAGAAAAATCATTGTATATCCATTTGTGGTAGTCCAATCACTTTTCTCCAACAGACTAAGAGACAAAGCTATTGCCAAGTTGCAAATTAATCAATCAGATTGAAGGTTAGCATACTCAGTAAGGAAAGAGGGTGTCCTACATAGGAGATAGGTAATGAGAGAGAGCGCTGGAAAACTAAATGAATGACACCCATGCCTTCTATTTCATAGCTCCTTGTAGCTTTTGAGTCACCTTCATACTCATTTGGTGACTTCCCTGGCGGCTCAGATGGTAAAGCATCTGCCTACCATGTGGGAGACCCAGGTTTGATCCCTGGGTTGGGAAGATCCTCTGGAGAAGGAAATGGCAACCCACTCCAGTACTCTTGCCATGGACGGAGAGCGTGGTAGGCTACAGTCCATGGGGTCGCAGAGAGTCGGACACAACGGAGAGACTTCACTTTCACACTCATTATCTCATTTGTTAACCCTTCTGTAAGGCGGTCAGTCGCCAACCCCCTCTTTTTTGCCCTTTGTCCTGGAGGATTCCATTTCAAACAGAGGAAATGTAAAACCACTGTTCCCCCACCCCCAATTTAAAATCCGTTCGTGGGCCAAATGGGGTTGGTTCACGCTTTGCTTTTTCTGGCCTTCTTCTTGTAAGGAAGGTGCCTTGCTCAAAGATCCTCTTGAAGCCTTCTCTGAGAATCATTAACAGGGCCCAAATTTGACATTCCATGTGTGTATGTTGGGAAAAGAAAAGCTTTCTAAGATAATCAGAATCCAAAGTGCAGCTCTGTAGCCCACGCTTGGTGCCTCAAGTTCCTTGCGGCAGCATGTCCTGGAGCCAGCGAGCATATGGAGACACTGTCAGTGAGAAACTGCCCCCTGTGTCCCACTCCAGAACATGCCTTGCCTTGAGGTTTATTAAATTACAGCCAGATCAATGGCATCTCCCAATGAGAACTGATTACTACAGCAGACTCAGACCAACAGTGCTGACTCTCACCATGTCTTACAGGTTTCTGCCTAGAAATCAAATTGGTTTTGTTCCAGAGAAGACATTTTCTTCATTAAAAAATTTAGGAGAACTGTAAGTAGCATTGTCTACTAGGAAAAATATGATTGCTTCTTCAAGATTACAAATCGAAATGACTAGTGAGACTGCTTTTTCACTAGTAGCAATCAAAATCCTGTAGACTGATATTCAAAATCAATTAAGAAAACCAGCACTATCCTGAAAACAAATTAAAATCAGACAGTGGGCTTGATATGGATTTAGCCTACTCTGATTTCCCTGCCTCTTTTCTTTGGGTGATTTCATATATGTGTGTGTTTGGGAGTAAATGAGTTTTCCATGGCCCCTTAAACTCATAGATCATATCTCTGATGGCTGGAGTACAATTAATTCTCAGTTGAAGTTTGCTGAATGAATAATGGACTGACTGAAATAATATTAATTAGCTATAACTAAACAAAGGAATGAACATACTTATTATTCCTTAAGAATTTATACTTCTAGAAAAAATGAAGCAAACAGAAATGTCTAGAAAGATGAAATAGTATTAATTAGTTATAACAAAACAAAGAAATGAACATGCTTATTATCCCTTAAGAATTTACGACTTCTAGAACAAGTGAAGCAAACAGAAATGTCTAGAAAGAGGATTAGGCTCATTGAAAAATATTCAGAGAGCTCATGTACATTTTTCTGTTCAAATATATATTTTGTAGATCTAAGCCTTTTAAAAATCATCTGTCTTGCTATTAATTCATTGCTGCCCACAAAGTAGGGCATCACTGGAGTTTAAAATTGTCTGTGACATTATAAATAGGGTAGAGATCTCCTCCTCCTGATCTGAAGTCTGAAAAATGGAAATCCATTTCTTAATCATCTTCTCCCCGATTCTTTATACCATGTTTTGAAATCCAGAAAGGACTGAGAAAAATAGTTCAGTAAGAGTAATTTGAAAAATGCTTATGAATAACATAATTTAATCTAATAATGAGCATCATAAACCAAACCCACAAATATTTATTAAGTGCCTACAAAGTACAAAGCACTGTATTAGAACTAAAATGCTATCATTTTATGGCAAAAAACAAAAGACAGCTCACTCCTTTCTCACAGAGGAATTCCTAATCAGACCTTGGAGGATGGATGTGGATTTGGGTTATAGGGATGAGGTGGAGGAGTAGCCCAGGACAAACAAAAATGTGTTTTTATACAAACTTAAGAAAACAGTGGTATGAAGTCGACATTCAGAAGATTTTCCTAACCCTCCTCTTATCCTACATTTAGGCAAAGCCCTCCCTCAAAGAAAGAGCCTAATTAAGAGATGCTAGTCTTCCTTTTTTTAGTACCACCAATAATTCATTCCAATCCAGACAGCATCAGCATGATGGAAGAAATTCAGAATTCAATAGAATGAACTTGAACAGGGCATTTATATTTCTTAAGCTGACAAAAATGTTAGATAATTTTACTGTGCCTTCATGACCACAAACCCCTCCTGGAGAGGAATAAGTCCACTTAGGTGAGGTCACTTAGATCCTTTTCACACAGAAGACAACTTTATTTTTCAAGGTAGCCCTTTGCAGGACGTTTTCTAGGTGTATGTGATCATCGTCCTCTTGCTCTGTTGTCAGACTCCCTCTGATCTGTGCACACCTGTGGCTTTCCTCTGAGCCAGGATCCATATGTGTTCCTTGCACCTGGAGCACCAGACCAGAACACCAGCTGGCAGGCTGTCTACACTTGGATGTCATGACAGCACCGCAAAAGCCATCTTTTGAAGTTAATTTACAGATGAACCTTACCGCACAACTTGCTTCTTCCCCTAGACTGTCCCGTCTTAGTCAAATGATCATTCTTCCTGGCAGCCTGGCTGGAAGACTGCTCCCTTCCTTCTACCTCTCTTGACACTTGATATCCTATTAACAAGTAAGTCCTGCCAGTGCCTCCTTAAACCCTCAGCAGTTCTCACGTGATCCAGAGTCAGAGGTCCCCCTCCTCTCAAACTCTGCCTTTTCGTTTTATCTTTCAGTCGTCTAACAGAATTACCATCCCATAACCCAGAGCATATTTTGCTACTGTCCTGTTTAACATTCTCCCTGCCTGTTGCCTGCAATAAGGCAAAGTCTTTAATGTGGTTCTCAAACATTAATGTTCAGAGGAATCACAGGGGATGCTGGCTTTAAATGCATATTACCAGGCTCCTTCCAGAGATTCAGGTGTGATGGTTATGGAATGGCCCCAGGAAGGTGTTCTTTTTACAAGCATCCTTGATTCAGATGCTTGAATTATACTCAGAGAAATGCTGCCTTGGGATATGTTCTCAGCCTTCCCATTTTGTCTCAATGCTCTTTTATGGGCTCACCCCCTCTGTTTCTCCCCATCCTTTCTATCCCCCATCCATGCTAGACCACTTACTGACTCCTGACGGTGTCACTGACTTTTAGCATCTGTCCTCTGGCCCTGCTTCATCCTTACCTGAAAACCTGTCTCCTTTGACTCCACCTATACACATCATCATTTCAGTAGCTCAGTCGTATCCGACTTTTTGCAACGCCATGGACTGCAGCACGCCAGGCTTCCCTGTCCATCACCAACTCCTGGAGCTTTCTCAAACTCATGTTTACAGAGTCGGTGATGCCATCCAACCATCTCGTCCTCTATAGTCCCCTTCTTCTCCCGCCTTCAATCTTTCCCAGCATCAGGGTCTTTTCCAATGACTCAGTTCTTCTCATCAGGTGGCCAAATGTTGGAGTTTCAGCTTTGGCATCAGTCCTTCCAATGAATATTCAGGACTGATTTCCTTTAGGATGGACTGGTTGGATCTCTTTGCAGTCCAAGAGACTCTCAAGAGTCTTCTCCAACACCACAGTTCAAAAGCATCAATTCTTCAGTGCTCATCTTTCTTTATAGTCCAACTCTTACATCCATACATGACTACTGGAAAAACCATAGCTTTGACTAGATGGACCTTTGTTAGCAAAGTAATGTCTCTGCTTTTTAATATGCTGTCTAGGTTGGTCATAGCTTTTCTTCCAAGGAGCAAGCGTCTTTTAATTTCATGGCTATAGTCACCATCTGCAGTGATTTTAGAGCCAAAAAAATAAAAGTGTGCCCCTGTTTCTACTGTTTCCCCATCTGTGGGACCGGATGCCATGATCTTAGTTTTCTGAATGTTGAATTTTAAGCCAACTTTTTCACTCTCCTCTTCTACTTTCATCAAGAGGCTCTTTAGTTCTTCTTTGCTTTCTGCCATGAGAGTGGTATTATCTGCATATCTGAGGTTATTGATATTTCTCCCAGTAATCTTGATTCCAGCTTGTGCTTCATCCAGTCCAGAGTTTCTCATGATTTAATTTGCATATAAGTTAAATAAGCAGGGTGACAATATACAGCCTTGATGTACTCCTTTCCCTATTTGGAACCAGTCTGTTGTTCCACGTCCAGTTCTAACTGTTGCTTCTTGACCTGCATACAGGTTTCTCAGGAGGCAGGTCAGGTGGTCTGGTATTCCCATCTCTTGAAGAATTTTCCATAGTTTGTGGTGATCCACACAGTCAAAGGCTTTGGCATAGTCAATAAATCAGACGTAGATGTTTTTATGGAACTCTCTTGCTTTTTCGATGATCCAATGGGTGTTGGCAATTTCATCTCTGGTTCCTCTGCCTTTTCTAAATCCAGCTTGAACATCTGGAATGTCACGGTTCACATACTGTTGAAGCCTGACTTGGAGAATTTTGAGCATTACTTTGCTAGCGTGTGAGATGAGTGCAATTGTGTGGTAGTTTGAGCATTCTTTGGCATTGCCTTTCTTTGGGATTGGAGTGAAAACCAACATTTTCCAGTCCTGTGGCCACTGCTGAGTTTTCCAAATTTGCTGGCATATTGAGTGCAGCACTTTCACAGCCTCATCTTTTAGGATTTGAAATAGCTCAACCGGAATTCCATCACCTCCACTAGCTTTGTTCACAGTGATGCTTCCTAAGGACCTCTTGACTTTGTGTTCCAGGATGTCTGGTGAGTGATCACACCATTGTGGTTATCTGGGTCATGAAGATCTTTTTTGTTAGTTCTTCTCCGTATTCTTGCGACCTCTTCTTAATATCTTCTGCTTCTTTTAGGTCCATACCATTTCTGTTCTTTATTGTGCCCATCTTTGCATGAAATGTTCCCTTGGTATCTCTGATTTTCTTGAAGAGATCTCTAGTCTTTCCCATTCTATTGTTTTCCTCTATTTCTTTGCATTGATCACTGAGGAAGGCTTTCTTATCTCTCCTTGCTATTCTTTGGCACTCTGCATTCAAATGGGGATATCTTTCCTTTTCTCCTTTGCCTTTTGTGTCTTTTCTTTTCTCAGCTATTGTAAGTCCTCCTCAGACAACCATTTTGCCTTTTTGTCTTTCTTTTTCTTGGGGATGGTCTTGATCCCTGCCTCCTGTACAATGTCATGAACCTCCATCCGTAGTTCTTCAGGCACTCTGTCTATCAGATCTAATCCCTTGAATCTATTTGTTACTTGCACTGTATACTTGCAAGGGACTTGTTTTAGGTCATACCTGTGTTGACCATCTGATGATGTCCATGATGGTTTCCCCTACTTTCTTTTTTCGAGATTTTAAGTCTGAATTTGGCAATGGAGCAAGTCTGCTCCCCATCTTATTTTTGCTGACTGTATAGCTTGCTTTTGGCCAAAGAATACAATCAATCTTTTCGTGTTGACTTCAATGGCATGTGTAGAGTCAAATTTGCCCAGTGTTCTCAAAATTCTGTTAGCCTGGTATGCTCGTTTTGTACTTCAAGGCTGCTTTTACACCTGGTATTCTCTTGACTTCCTACTTTTGTTCCCCCCTATAATGAAAAGGACATCTTTTTTGGGTGTTAGTTCTAGAAGGTCTTGTAGGTCTTCATAGAACAATTCAACTTCAGCTTCTTCAGCATTACTGGTTGGGGCATAGACTTGGATTACTGTGATATTGAATGATTTGCCTTGGAAACAAAGAGAGATCATTCTGTCGTTTTTGAGATTGCATCCAAGTACTTCATTTTGAACTCTTTTGTTGACCATGATGGCTATTCCATTTCTTCTAAGGGCTTCTACAAATCATTAAGCTTTGCTCAAACACTTCATAATTTCCCAGGCTAAGTTTGATGAGTCCTTCCTCTGTTTTTCATCTGTACTTCCGTAATAGCCCTTGCTTCTTTCTTTTCTTATTTTATAATCTAGTTTTTAAATTCTAAGCTTTTTTAGAGAAAGAATTTTCACAGTTATTTGTAACTCCCATATATCCATCAGGAGCACCATAGCATCAGAAACAGATCTTTTGTTTGACTCCTAGGCAATTTCACATCTGTTTCATTTTTAATGCCTTCTCTGGATCAGAAGGATATCTTGGAAACTTAAAGATTCCCGATTCCTTCTTTACCCTGACAAATCTTATTTTCACATTCTCTAGAAACACTTCCTTGTAATTCTTTCTGGAATGGACAGCCCTATTAGAGTCAGATCTAAATTCTCAATTTATTCTAAAAATAAAAGCACCATTTAAAAATAGACGGAAAATATGTGAACTTATCCATTCAGGATCATCTGGGTGGATAGTACATGGTCAAAACTCTTAATTGGAATGCAAAATAAGTAGAAGACACTGGTCTTGACCTCAGAAAGCTTCTAATGTAGTTGTGTAAACAGGATATCACGTATGTGAACCAAATAGGAATCGTAGAAACAATGAATGGTTAAATGTACAAAAAATACCTAAAACAGAGGAAACTAATGAAAGTAGACCTTGGAGCTAGGTTGGGAATGTGTTGGAGAGGAGCTGAGAGGAAATTCCAGACTGGAACTGGATAAGCAAAATGTCACATGTCTGAAAGTGGTGGAAAACATACCCATTTGGCTGAATCACATGGCTTAGTTGTGTAACAAGCTCTCAGGTTGGTTAAAGTAGATTGTATTTTCTGTTATGTCAAAGGGGATGATGACAGTTGTGAGGAGGAACAACTATGGCATTTATTTTCAGTGTAATTTCTTTGGGTTTTTCACTGTCACCAACAGGGACCTGTCTAGCAATATGATATCGGAGCTACCACCCCACCTTTTCAAAGACCTGAAGAATCTACAGAAACTGTAAGTTCTTCTTCCCACCCCCGTCATCAGAGTTAAAAGGCAACATCTTGAGTTTCCAAAATAATAACATCCTGATGCTTCTTTCCTCCTCCCTTCTAATGGTACAAAAGGAATCTGTCGTCCAATCCTATTTTGTATCTCCACAAGAACCAGTTTGGAAGTCTTAAACAACTTCAGTCTTTGTAAGTGAAATGTAACAGTATGTTGATTGTGATGTTAGTGGGTTGCTTTACTCAGAAACACATTTATTTATAAATGAGTATTTGGCACACAGGAGGGCTTTTACTGTGAGCATGCATTCTCAGACAGCTGTGAATATCATGGTTACCATCACGTATTGAATGACAACAGAATCTCATTTTTTACCATTCAATGTATAAAGACCGTTTCTGGGTTTGAAGCTACACATAGCTCCTTCCTGAAAACAGGATTCTCATGGAAAAATCTCATCTTACAGTTCTCACAAAGATTTAAATTTGCAATAGTTTCATCACTAAGTAGTTGGTTAAAAAAAAATAAATTTTTGAAGACTTCTCTATTTTTTCCCTTTCTTCTTTCCTTCAACAATCTACTTGATATCAATCTGCAGACCATGATTTTTACTTTTCAATCAGTAAATAAAAAATTACTCAACAAATATGAACATTCTGACAATACTGTTTACTGTCTTACAATTTCAAATGTACTAGATTTCAAATGGTGCCAAGAACCCTGCCAGTTACTCTTAGAACCTCATCAGTTCCTTTCCCATAAACAGCCATTGTTGATCAAAGCTTTTCTTTTTGTCCCCCACAAAGCACATACTACCTTACCTGATCTCAGCCAAAAGCTTTTCTTCATTTAATTCCAAAAACCAATCCTTAATACCACTTTTTATTCTTGGTAAATAGCTTTCTATTGGAAATTAATACAAGATTTAGATTCTCTCTCAATAGGTTTTAGTGAACATCCAGTGATGAAAAAGTCTTGGTTCCTGCTCTCAAGAAGCTAGAATATTAAACATATATATGTATATATATATATATAGGAAGCATATGCTCATATGTATATATATATATATATGCATATGTATATATGTATGTGTATATATATATATACATGTATGTATGCTCCCTTGGTGGCTCAGACAGTAAAGAATCCTCCTGCAATGGACCTGAGTTCAATCCTTGGGTTGGGAACGTTCCCTGGAGAAGGGAATGACTACCCACTCCAGTATTCTTACCTAGAGAATTCCACAGACAGAGGAGCCTGGCGGGCTATAGTCCATGAGGTCGCAAAGAGTCAGACACAACCGAGCGACTAACATGATGATGATAGTATATATGTATTACATATATGTAATATGTATATAATATATATATATATATATATATATATATACACACATATATATATATATATATAATACATTGTTCTTAAGTATAAGAACAGACCTGAGAATGTGGACCAAATGATCTTCCCTTCACTCACCACATACTGAATTCTAAAAGCCAAAATATCATTACACATCCTGCCTTTCTGAAAGGTAATTCAAAGTAGTAACTATTTACTCCATACTTCTCTTTCTTCTTTTCTTTTCTTTTTTTATTGCTTCATTTCCTATTCTCTAAAGATTCATTTACACATTTATTTTACAAACATTTATTGGCCAACTTAATCATAGCACTGTCTTGGGCACTCAGTATACGGTAGCCTCTGTTCTTTTGAAAACTACAGACCATTCACCAAATAATCGCATAACCCATGTAATGGCGAAGCTATGATAAGTCCAAAAGAAAGCTAGAGATCAAAAGAAAGAAAAGAGAGAAAAATTCTTTAAAAAGGACTCCAGAGTTTTCTGTAGGAGGGGCCCTGTTCAGTAGTAATAGTTGTTCCCTAAGTCTCATTTCTGACCATCAGAATCCTCTATAAAAGACTCAATGAGCAATGGACAACTTGGAACCTTGTCAAGAAATCCTTATTGTGATTTGCCCAAAAGAAACTGAATGAGAATCACGCATTTTTCAAAATAAGCCTTAAAAGTAATAGGTTTCTGTCTTCCTAGATTATCCTCTTTCTACCTACATTTCCTGAGAACATGAAGATTCCTCTAAATCATGTCACCGTAAAGAACCTTCAAAGAATCCACATTTAAAGAAGCTTCTGGATAAATGAGGAGTGTTGGGGGTTACCATTGGAGCCCCCTGAGGACGTTTTATGGGGCTGGAGGAGTAAAAGGAATTATGCTTTCCACTGTGGTCTGAGAAAGCAATTGCCCTGAATCAGAGTTCCTCTTACCACTCTCATGGTTTTCCACCCTGAAGACACATAGGCCAGGAAGAAATGACTCTATTTAAATCTGGGTTCTTACAAAACTCACTTTGGTAATGTTCTCAGGCTGAAAATATCAGCCCCTATCTGAAACCCTGTAACTCATATTGTTTGGTTTATGAGATCAAGCTACAGAGCCAATTTCACAGTCACACAAATCACAGCTGCCATTTTTACATCAAAAAAATGAATGAAAGTGTTTTGTTAGAAGGTAGTTCTGCATGTGAAAGTGACAAAATCAACTCCAAGTTATGAGAGGCATAAATAGAAATGGTAATTTTCTAAGATGGTTTATTGTAAAATTTTCATCCTAATTTGAATTGATAACAGAAGATTTTGAAGCATGGTTTTTAAGATCGACAAAGAAAACAATGATTAAAAAGTTAAACCCTAAAATCATGAAACCTATTGTGCCTATTTTCCAGAGACCTGGAAAGAATAGAGATTCCGAATATAAACACATGGATGTTTCAACCCATGAAGAATCTTTCCTACATGTATGTATGTATGAAAGAACAGAGAAGAAAATATGGTGAAATGTTACAGATGCTCTAGCGTAAACTGTCTAATGTATCACTGCAATGTGTTTTTATGCAAGAAAAAGTCTTTTTTATTGAGAACTTTTTAATTTTGTCACCTTTGGTCCCTGTTCAAATAGAGTTCAATATTATGATGTGCCGACATGAATGACACTTCTCTCTGGAAACACGCTGTTTATCCAATTGAGGCCCAATAAGAGATCAGGGTACCAGAATGCCACATATTACACAAGATGAAGTCACTGGCTAATGGTACTCAAGAGACCTGGAAACATTAATTCACCTCACATGAGTGAGCAGTCGGCCACTCTAAGATTTGAGCCCTTAGGAAGAAAGGTGCTATATAAATTCCAGGTGTTGTTTCTGTTACTGAGTGCACTGCAAAATGGAGGTAATTCATCTTTATAGTAGTTTTTGATAAGTCACGTTAATATATTTGGCTAAAGTGCACTGTGTAAGTTGTGTTAATATATGTGTATATGACATGATCATTTCTTTATCAACTGTGTAACCTTTATGTTCTGATTTAAAAAATTAACCATTGTCATCCACAACAATAGGGAGGATTCGATGTAAGATATCAAGTTGGGTGCAGCAAGTGGCTGAAATGGTTAGTGTGAAGGTGCACTTTGGGGAGAATATCTTGTTTATGTCTGTGCAGCAGGACTGATTACCCAAAGACAAGTATTTGATGTACATCCAAATGGTTTTCATAACTTCTCCTTCTGTGGTTCCAGTAGATAAATATTTAATGAGGTTAGTGTTTCCTTGTTGCAGGCAGAATGTGAGGTCTTCTTAGAACAGAGAAATTCAACCTTTGTAGAACTTGATGGAGAAGCAGCTGCTTTAAATGTGAACCTCCGGTTGAGGTCAAGAAGGACCCAACGATTAACACAAAGTGTGTGAACATGGTTCCTTCCCTACTAAGCGACCTAGTGATTCTCCTTTCATCTTCCTTGTCCATCATTTATTGAAATACCTCCACCTGCCCACCTGCCCTGGCCACAACGGGCAGAGAGGCTGGACCACTATAAGCTGTTTGAGGACGGGGGTGCCTGACACAGCCAGCACTAAACCATTCCTCCGCTTGTCTAACAAGCATGTGTGTCTAGTGCCTCCCTCAGGCCAGGGGGAACACAGGGATCAGCGAAAGAGAGAAGAATCTGCCCCATGGAGCTTCTGTGGAGCTTCAGGAGCCAGAAAGTAAACTAGGAAACAAATAAATGATGAAGAAATGCTGGGAAGGAAAGTATAGCGAGTTCAAGGGATGAAGGAAGGGGAGGTAGATGGTTCACCCAGAAGTCAGAGATGTGACAGTCAAGCAGCCCTTGATGGAGGGAGGCAATTCTGGGAGGAGGTTCTTGCAGGCAGAGGGAAAAGCAAAATCAGCACACTGAGAAGAAGGTGAACTGGCTTGTTTGAGGATCAGAAGAAAGCCCACGTGTCTGGGTGGAGTGAGCATGGTTGGGAAGCGGTGAAATGATTAGAGTAGCCAGGGGTCCAATCAAGGGAGGCCTGGAAGCCGGGCAAAGTAAAGCTTTCTTTAATGTGCTAGTTTAGCAAAACTGAATGGACAGATGAAAAAAACATGATTAGATGAGAAAGGAACTGAAAGAGATGGTAAATGAATACGAAAGTAGAACGAGTTTTATGGGAGAAAATCCTAAACATAACAGGTTTGGAGAATGACCTTAAATCCAAATGACCTCCCCAGTTTAAACCCTTCAAGATTGCACACACTTAGATCATAAATACACCAATCACAGACAAGCCTGTATTTTCCTCTAGAAATGGTTTAAGTCCTTCCAGGCCCTGACCAGGAATCTGTGTAGCTGCTTCTACTCGCTGCCATGAGCCTGAATTTTCTAAGTCTCATGGACCCTCCTTTCCTGCCCCTACCAGGGAAAAGAAGGCTAGTTTAAGGGAATAGACTTAAAAGTAAGTACAAGACAGGAATGTTTTTAGTGAGACTCTTAACATCCCAAAACCAATCCCCTGAAAGTTTGTTAAAGATCAGTTTCACAATGACCATCAACTTCTTATAACACCCCAGAGAACCACCCAATGTAACAGGGAAAATTAGAGCCCTGGAGACTTCCCATTCTCATGTCCTCGCCACAGATCCCCGTGTTCTTTAGGTTCTTCACCTTTAAAGGAAGAAGACTGCCTAGAGTAAAGTAATACTGAACGAACTCTATCCTTCCATAATCACTACTAAACAAAAATAACCAAGCCTAGTGAAGCCGCACACCTACCACAGCTGCAGCCGCAAATAGGACTGCACCTGTCGTCTCTGTGTCATTGCTGTCGAGTGACTCTTTTTTCCCTTTAACTTTAGTTATTTCAAAAACTTTCGATACTGCTCCTATGCTCCCCATGTCCGAATATGCATGCCCTTGACTGACGGCATTTCTTCATTTGAGGACCTCTTGGCTAACAATATCCTCAGAGTATTTGTCTGGGTTATAGCTTTCATAACCTGCTTTGGAAATCTTTTTGTCATTGGCATGAGATCTTTCATTAAAGCTGAAAATGCGACTCACGCTACGTCCATCAAAATCCTTTGCTGTAAGTATGTTTCCCGTGTAAATGGATTAAGGGTATATTCAGTGTGCTGTGCTCTAGATTATATCGGCCTTCAGCAAATGGCATTTAATATGAATTAAATATTCTGGGAAATTTTTTTAAAGTATGAAAGTCCTATTGTTCTCTTTGGTTACTCTGTTCTGGATTTCCTGAGTCTGCAGTGATTTATGTCTTAGAAATGAAGTAACAGGGAGTCAGTGAGTCAAGGGATGGATTATAGAAGGACAGGTTGTAGGTTACAAAATTATGCTTTGTTTAATCTTTAATTGCAGTAACATCCATGTTTCTCAAGCCCAGAAAATTACTCCCTTTATTAAATATGTAAGTTATATTTTTTTACTGTTTAAAACCTCGATTCCCTACATGACCCTATTGGACTGTAGCCCATCAGCCTCCTCTGTCCATAGGATTCTCAATGCAAGAATACTGGAGTGGATTTCCATACCCTCCTCCAGGGAATCTTCCTGACCCAGGGATCAAACCCTGTGTCTCTTATGTCTCCTGCATTGGCAGGCAGGTTCTTTACCACTAGCGCCACCTGGGAAGCCCAGGCTCCCCACAACCCTAATTATCTCTCTGCCGCCGCTGCCGCTGATGCTGCTGCTAAGTCACTTCAGTTGTGTCTGACTCCGTGCGACCCCATAGACGGCAGCCCACCAGGCTCTGCCATCCCTGGGATTCTCCAGGCAAGAATACTGGAGTGAGTTGCCATTTCCTTCTCCAGTGCGTGAAAGGGAAAAGTGAAAGTGAAGTCGCTCAGTCGTGTCCAACTCTTAGCGACCCCATGGACTGTAGCCTACCAGGCTCCTCCATCCATGGGATTTTCTAGGCAAGAGTACTGGAGTAATTATCTCTCTACCACTACTTTTTCAAAATTATACAGATGCAGTGTAGTACTTTAGAAATAGTACACCTTTTAAAGTCTGTTGACTCCTAAGTACTATTGTGGGTGTTTACGTTAATTCATTTAGTACAGTAAAGAGGAAGCAGATCTAATCAGAAAACGAAGACAGAGACACTGGAACTACCAACACACATTCTATGATTCTTCAACAGGTGCGGACTGCCTGATGGGTGTGTATTTGTTCTTCATTGGCCTTTGTGATCTAAAGTACCGTGGGCAGTATCAGAAATACGCGCTGCTGTGGATGGAGAGCTTGCAGTGCCGCCTCCTGGGCTTCCTGGCCATGCTGTCCACTGAGGTCTCTGTCCTCTTGCTCACGTACTTGACCCTGGAGAAGTTCCTGGCCGTTGTCTTTCCCTTCAGTAACATTCGTCCTGGAAAATGGCAGACCCTGGCCATTCTCATCTGCATCTGGATTGTGGGGTTCTTAATAGCTGTGACTCCATTGTGGAAGGAGGATTATTTTGGAAACTTTTATGGAAAAAATGGAGTATGTTTTCCACTTTATTATGACCAAACAGAAGATATTGGAAGCAAAGGGTATTCTCTTGGAATTTTCCTAGGTAACTTATTTCTCATTTCCTGGACAAACGTCATTTTGATAGAAATACCACAAATTTCAGTAAAGCCATATTTGTCCATTTCAGAAAGTAAGCAAATATAGTTAAGACTGTCTCCTTTTTTTAAAGAAAAGTTCTTGCTGCATATTTATTAAATTTTTTATTAAGAGATTTAGTATGGAAAACAAAAACATACTGTCAGGATCTCCAAATGATCTTTTTTATTATCTGTGAGACCCTTTGATTTTATGTTCATACATAGTGACAATGATCTGGAAGAATTCCAGTTCACTGCCATGTCCTGTGACCCTTCCAAGTTATTTGAACTCATTTTTTCACAGTCTAGATATGAGCTAAATAAATAATAATAACAAAATTCTTGAAATTCACTAGCAGGAGATTATTTGAGTGGAAATGCCAGAAGGGTTTATTGCCTTTCATAAGTGCAGCTCTAGAATCAGCAACGGAAGAGTGCTTTCCCATTTCCATAATTCTCCATAATTTGTTATGAAAGAAAACCCAACCTTCTCTATTACAAGTGAATGAGAAGTTTAGCCCTTAAAGATTAAAAAATGTTTTATATTGTCTAATAGGTGTCTCTCTTGCTTAACACTAAGGCCATCTCCGTGTTCTCTCTTTAACCAGGGCTGTATCATCAGTTCAGTTCCCCCTTCGCGTCTGGTCCCCTCATCTAAGGAGGCAATAAGCTCTGTCATTCTCTTTTTCATCAAATGTTTTTTCTTCAAAATATGCCTCTGACTTCTCTTTCTTTCAGTCTCTACCTACTGCTGTCGCCTTTGTGTAAAGCCTTATGACCTTCACCCTGAATTATTACATTAGTCCTTACTGGTATTTTGGCCTCTGGGGTCTTTGCTCTCCTGTTTATCTGTTCACCACCTGAGTATCCAAAGGACTGAGTATCCTCTGCTTGGAGACCTTCAGGAACCCCCTACAACCAAGGTCAAGTTTAAATTAGTCACTTAAAAGCCCATCACAAAATGGCCCTAAGCACCATTCCCAGCTATTCTAGTCCTATTCCTTCTCCCTCTGAAAAAAAAAAAACAACACACTTTATTTGCACCATTTTAATAATGCTCCTCACATACAACCCTATTTGTTAGCAGTTTTTTCATGGCTATATCCTGTCTACAGTGTTGTAAGCCATTCCCAGTAGAGGTGAACTTCATGGAAAACTTCCCTCCCTGACACATGCATAGACACACACACACACACACACTACCTTATATTCATTGATTCAAAAAGGATTTATTGAGCATCTACTATAGGCCAGGCACTATTTTGGGTACTGGAGATCAGATAGATTGGTCCCCACAGACCTGCAGCCAGAAAGGAGGATGAAGACAAGTAAACACGTCCTCATGTCACCGGCTGACAGAAGTCAGGAAGGAGGAGTGCAGAATGTCTTAGGAACCCCAGATCTGAGGACCAGGGAAGGCATCCCAGTAAAAATTAGCCCAAACTGAGCCCCAAAGCATGAGGATACATTGGCCGAGTGAAGGCAGACATTGTGTTCCAGGAGTTAGAGACCCACAGCCAGGGAACAGGCCCAGATAAAGGGCAAAAGAAGTTTGTGTGGCTGGATCTTGTGGTGGAGGTGTGGGGGTGGTTGACAGGGTTTAGCACACGTGTACACACACACACACATACACACACACACATAAATATCATCTGCATTTACACAGCTTATTTGTGAGACATGGAGTCTTAAAGGCTCATATTTTTGCTTAAAAATAAGAATATATAGTTTTTAAATAATTTTTGAATTTTAGAATATGTTTAGATTTAGAGAAAAGTTGCAAAGACAGTACAGTTTCCTGTATTCCAGACATACCTCACCCAGATTCCACATTGTTAATATCTCACATTCCTATGGTGTTTCCAGAACATACACTTCTGAACCTTTCTATAGGTCTGTTTTCAGGATTTGTACCAGAGAAACATCTTTAACAGTCATTTTTTTTTTTATTCTTAACTTTCTGACTGTAGGCCTAAGATCAACCAATTTTGTGAAATCCAATTGTATGGCTTTGTAGCGAGATTCCATGGGAAATGTTTTGGATAAAAACAATGAAACACCATGAATTTATATTAGTTTTCCCTAGACTTTACTAGTCTTATATAGAATCTACTCAGATGGACATTTTAAAGCAACTTTGAAATTATATGGATATTTTACATTCACTATAAGGAATAAGATGAGCACTCAGGATTTTTATGGTAGCAAGGATATAAAAAAGTGGCCAAAAAGTCACTATTATGGGATAAGTGACTCTAAAGCAGTAATTCATATAGTTGAATTTTTAGTTTTTCTCTTACTCTTCTTTTTTCTAAAACAGTCTAAAGAGTTCTGAATTTCGGTTTAGATTACTATGGGCAATCTGAAGGAAAATAAAGATGTATTTTTTTGTCCTAAGTATTATTTTTATTTAAGACCAATAAACATGAGAAATAATGTTTCTGATGCTAGTATCTTCTTGATATCCCAAGGTTATCTTAATCATATTTATAAGATAAAGGAATAGGGCATATTGATTTTTTGATATGTACATGTGATTACAGTAATTCCTTAAGGTTTGAATTTGCAGAGAGCTAAAAAATTAAATAGCCTTTTTCCTGCTTTAAAAAAGCTACAGATCACCTCATGATATACCTAGATCTGAACTTCAAAGTCTATAATTCTTGGTAATGTGCTTGTGTATTTGAAATATCTTTTTGATCTGGCGAATCCAATG
Source organism: Okapia johnstoni (assembly GCA_024291935.2). Taxonomy (NCBI): domain Eukaryota; kingdom Metazoa; phylum Chordata; class Mammalia; order Artiodactyla; family Giraffidae; genus Okapia; species Okapia johnstoni. Next base: position 67,476,319 of record CM044321.1, on the reverse strand, counting down.
CTTTTATTCCAGTTTATAACCATGGGTTCGGGGTTTTAGCTGATTACCACTGGGCTAATACAAAGAATGGTTCTTGGAAAAGGCACCATACCAAACATCTAAGAATACAATATTTCTACTGTTGATTTATACACCCGAGATGTTAAGAGGTGTGCTTTTCCCTACAGGTGTGAATTTGCTGGCTTTCCTCATCATTGTGTTTTCCTATACTGTCATGTTCTGTTCCATTCAAAAAACTGCCCTGCAGACTTCAGAAGTGAGGAGTCACATGGGAAGAGAGGTGGCGGTTGCAAACCGTTTCTTTTTTATAGTGTTCTCTGACGCCATCTGCTGGATTCCTGTATTTGTAATTAAAATTCTTTCCCTCTCCCGGGTGGAAATACCAGGTCAGTCCCTTCTATGATTCCCAAGCACGTTGTGTCTTCTTTCGTTCTCTGTTTGATGAGGCCAGAATACAGGGTCTTACATGTAGTAAATTCTCCACAAATACCTACAGCCTGAGTTACGATTTCCTCAGTGTTTATATATATATGTATATATAAATAAAATAAATATATATGTGTGTGTATATATATATATATATATATATATATAATTTTATTTATTTTTTTACTGTTCTGGGCCTTCCTTGCTGTGTAGGCTTTTCTCTAGATGTGGCGAGTGGGGGGTTACTCTCTAGTTGTGGTGCACGGGCTTCTCATTGCAGTGGCTTCTCTTGTTGCAGAGCACGGACTCTAGGGCATGTGGGCTCAGTAGTTGCAGTTCGTGGGCTCCAGAGCACAGGCTCAATAGTTTTGGTGCATGGACCTAGCTGCTCTGCAACATGTGGGATCTTTCCAGACCAGAAATTGAACCCATGTCTCCTGCACTGGCAGGCGGACTCTTTAGCACTGAGCCACCAGGGAAGCCCTCCTCAGTGTTTCATAGTCAGTATTTTATGATAGGAATTGGGTAATGGTGTAACCCTAACTAGAATAATAAATACACAGGAGATAGAGAAAAACTAAATCTTAGTGTCTCACTTCCACCTGAGCTAGATAGTGGTGCTTCACCAAGGGTACATAAAACAGAACAAAATATTTATGCCCAGGTTCCAGACTGGGCCTCTGAATTCAGTCTATAGGGACCAAGGCCTAGATATGGGTATTTTAGAAAAGATCCCCCTGTGATTCTGAGGCGCACCCCCCTGGTTAAGAACCACTAGTCTGTTTCATGGCCCTGACCATGTGGTTGTCACACTGGGCCCTGTGGATGGCTAAGTAACAAATGTGTGTGTGTGTGCTTAGTCGCTGTCATGTCTAACTCTTGCGACCCCATAGACTATAGCCTCCCAGGCTCTTCTGTCCATGGGATTCTCCAGCAAGAATACTGGAGGGGGTTGCCATTTCCTTCTCCAGGGGATCTTCCTGACCCAGGAATCAAATCCAGGTCTCCTACATTGCAGGCAGACTCTTTAAGTAACAAATTCCTGCAATTATTTATGTCCCTCTGCCTTGTCAGATGTCTCACAAATGCCACACAACACCCACCACATCCCTTTAACCCATCAGTTTAGTCTCACGACAAGGTTTTCTGATAGTAGGGGTTGTGGTATTTGGTTAGTCACTAAGTCGTATCTGAGTCTTTCGGGACCCTATGGTAGGGTAAGTAGCCCGCCAGGCTCCTCTCTCCATGGGATTTCCCAGACAAGAATACTGGAGTGGGTTGCCTTTTCCTTCTCCAGGGGAGCTTCCCAACCCAGGGAAGCTGCATCTCCTGCTTTGCAGGCAGGTTCTTTACCACTGAGCCGCCAGGGAAACCTGGTAGCAGGGGTAGTAATCATCATTCTTGGAGAAAGTCTAAGACATTTCAGACCATGATAGGGAACCAGATCAGGAAGAAATTACCATGAAACATTATTGGGCCACACGTTAGTCTTTCTCTACACTTATAGTTCAGCAGTTTGAGGTTTGTCTTAAACACCGCAGTGGAACTAGGAGAGAAGTCTTTATCACACTTGACTAAGCCTCTCCTTCCTTGCCCAACTTCCCATGGTGTTGTACAAACTGCTACATTTATGGACCTAAACCCACCCCATCCCCACCCTCCAAGAACTGTGGGGTCTTCTCCACCATGGCAGGTGGCCAATAGTTCCTGGGCTCAGCCACAAAGGTAAGCCGGCTTGAGCCCTCCCATCTCAGGACTCACCTGCTAACCTTACACCACCAAGTGACCCTGAGACTAACGGGACATCTCATCCCTGATCACAGCCTCCTTTAAGGACTCAATAGACAAAAAAAACTTTTTCTTCCATCACATACTGTTTGTATCTGATTTTTTTAAAAATTAAGGACAAGTAATATATAGTAATATAAAACTTCATTGAGTCAATCTAAGATATGCTAAATACAAATGTTTTTCTTTCATATTCTTTCCAGTTAAAAAGAAATAAGGAAAAGAAAGAGAAGACGAGATGAAAAGAGGAGAGGCAAACATAGAAAAAGGAGAAGGGAGAGGTCAAAGGGAAGGAGGAAGGGGCAGATAAGTAGTCAGAGAAGAGATGGAAAGCAAACCAGAAGAAGAACAGAAAGGATGTAGGGGAAGAGCGGGACTAAGTGAAGAGCAAGCAACAGTGTGTGAAGGATAAGAAAACTGCAGGATGGGGAAGCAAGAGGTTGTGGTCACAAAGGAGGGGGAAAGGGGAAAGAAGGACGCTGGTCTGACCGACCAGCTCCTCCCCCGAGATGACAGTTCTCTGACTTTGAAGATAGGGGAGGAGGCGGCAGAGCGTGGTGGGTCTGGAGAACCACAGGGCTTAGCGCTGAAAAGGGACGTCCGCAGAGCCGGCCCAGCTCCCGGACATCAGTCATGTAAGTTATCATCAGCCCCTTTCACAGATAAGGCAGTTGAGTTCTGGGGAGCTTAGTCGATTTGCCCACAGTCTCAGAGCTAAGAAGTGTGCAAGCCTAGGATCAGGCTCTATTTGAGGAGGAAAACATATTTCATCCTAACCAAGTAAATGATGTACAGTCGGCCCATCGTACCTCTGCATTCCAAATCCATGTATTCAACCAACCGCACACCAAAAGTATTGGGGGAAAATTTTCCAGAAATTTCCAAAGAACAAAACTTGAATTTTCCTTGGGCTAGCAAATATTTGCATAGTATTTACATTGTATTTATAACTCTTTACATGCAAGTACATTGTATTAGGTATTATAAGTAATATAGAGATGATTTAAAGGATATGGGAGGATGTGCATAAGTTATATGCAAATACTATGCTATTTTTTATAAGGGACTTAAGAATCTGCTGATTTTGGTATCTGTCCCACCGTGGATATCAAGGGACAACTGAATTCAGAAAAAAGCTCTGTCATCCAAAATATCTCCTCCCTTTTTGTGAAACATTTCCCTTATATTCTATTAGCCTTTGAAAGGCTTCACACAGAAGGAATTCACTGAGTTTGGAGATATATTCTTTTTTGCTCCTCAGATCTTCTGACTCCATTCTGAATATAATAGTGTGGGGCAGGAAGATCTTCAGGACTGAAATTTAGACCAAGGTCAGATGTGACTCTAAACCAGAAGATTCCTGGACAATGTCCAATTAATTGCTCATTTTCCTATAAGGAAAGGCAGTAAAAACTAGAAAAGTACATATCAATTTATAGTTTATAAAGTGTTTTCACATGATGTTTCCTCCCATATTGATTCACAACAAACTACAGAGTAGTTACTGAAACTCAGAAAAGTTCATGTAGGACCTTGAATCCATAGCTCCTATGCTCTTCTGGCAAAGAGATTTTCCATAAGGTGAGAGAAGACATAGATGGAACAGGTAGCCCTCTCAAAAACAGCATTAACTATAGCATGTAACGTGTTTTGTGTGTATTAAATCCTCACCTTTCTTTCATGTTTCATTTCCTTCTCCAGGCACAATCACCTCCTGGGTCGTCATTTTTTTCCTTCCGGTAAACAGTGCCTTGAACCCAATCCTCTACACTCTCACAACCAGCTTTTTCAAGGACAAGTTGAAACAGCTGCTGCACAAACATCGGAGAAAATCGATTTTCAAAACTAAAAAAAAAAGTGTGTCTACTTCCATCGTGTGGGTGGATGACTCCTCTGCACTTAAACCTGGGGCTTTGAACAAAATAAACCTCGAGGACAATATAGTGAAACCAATTTCCTAGTCATGGTTTTGGAGCACTGGACTTCAAACGGACTACCTGAAAAAGCACAGCGTTTGGAAGATGACGCCTGCAACGCTTTTCATCTTTACTGAGAGCGAGATTTGACCGCACTGGGAGCATAATAGGAGGATGTCAGGCATGACATTCAGATGGCAGCCGTGGTGTTTATCAGCTGAGGACTGTACCTGAGGCTCTCCTCACCCTGACATGCCTGCGATGCACTAATGGACCCATAAATAGCAGGCTGATGGGCAGTGGATCTCTATCTCAGCAGCACGGCCAACCTACCAGTGGATGCCCACCCGTTGGCCCAGCACGGTATGCTCTCAAATTGAGTTCTGCTGTCCATTAAATAAAAACATTCATGACATCTAATTCTAGCATGGCCATAATCGCATTAAGCCTAAATCTCTTTCCTTGCTTTTTCAACATCAAATGAAACCATCAGCATCCTGCTGAAGTGATAGCAAAAGGACTTCTGAGATGTCCACTCATCTCAAGTTCTCCCTAAGGAGGCCAGTGGAGCGGCAGCTTTGAAAGCAGAACTTTGCTCAAGGTTCGAAGTCTAATGTATGACCAGAGGGGCGCGCTGACTATTCACCTGGTACCATTCACCTTTTTGGCTTGTATGTGATGTCAGAAGAGCTGCGCTCTCAAAATATTTTTCTTAAGGTTGCCCACGCCACAGAGGAAAATTGGGCATTACAACTGCCAAAAACTACATTTCCATATGTTTTAAAATATAATTTCTCTAGAGCATCATCCCTATTGCTGGCAAGTTCTGCCTTCACAGAACACACAGATAAGTGTTAAGGGGGATTTAAGAATATTGGACTCAGATAAATTCCCATTGTTTTTAACAAAAAAGCTAGTAAGTTTGTTCTTAATTTTGGAAAATGAAAAGCACTTGTGAAGTCCTGGACATGTTTTTATACTGAAAGATTATATGTGAAAAAAGAATCAGGTAAATAAAATTTTATTTTGCAATTGTCTGTGTATTATTTTAAGTTCAACAAAGACCACATTCATGTGCTCAGTAGCTTCAGTCATGTACGACACTATGGACTGTAGCCTGCCAGGCTCCTCTGTCCATGAGATTTTCCTGGCAAGAATACTGGAGTGGGTTGCCGTGCCCTCCTCCAGGGGATCTTGTGGACCCAGGGATCAAATTTGTGTCTCTATGTCTTCTGCACTGGCAGACAAATTCTTTTCTGCTGAGCTACCAGGGAAGACCAGCAAAGACCACCGATAGGGCTTATTGACTTATTAACCATTATTTTCTGGTGGTAGAGAATATAACTCAGGAATAAACACAAAACCTCAGTTAACAAGACACTTCTTACATTTTTTTTCTCTTCCCCCTTCTTCCAAACCACAAAGCAGTAACTTAATTTCTTTATTTTTCACTTCCTTTGGAGTTCCCTTAACGAGATGAAATGTAAGCAGGTGAGAACCCCAGACCATCTCCTACTGCATATTTATCTAGTAGCATCCAAGATGAATCTCAGAATTGATGCATCACAGCTGTTTTGTTAACGTACTGTTATTATCTAATATTGACTAAAACCATCACATGAGTTCCCTTATTTTGATCACGTGAGATATTTCTTACATCAGTGAAATCTTTCCACATTTATTCTAGAAATAATTTCCCTACCCATCAACTAAGCTGCACTTTTTTCTTACAGTTTCAAATTTTCCTCCTCTTGTCTCCTCACTATGATTAGTCGCTTCCCCATGTGCCTATTTTATTAAATGTCCTTTCCAGTCCTTGAACATCATATGATTCATTTCCTAATACATTTTCCAACATCAGAAGCATAAATAAGGAATAGACCCCGAGCCTTGGGTATTTCAATCTTAGCACAAATGTGTATCTCCCAATTTCCCATTCTTGAAAGGTATCAGGCATGGGCCAGGAAACAAGGCTCTGGGAACTGCGTTTGTGAATGTCTGTTGAGCTTTGGGCATGAGAAGCACAAGGGCAGATAGACCAGGGAAACTAGCAGCATATGTCAGAAAAATGGAAGTTATTGATGCATATTGGTCAGCAGCATGCAAACAGATAGTATAAAATTGAATTCTAATAGCTTAGTGATTTACAATCTTATTCTGTACTGCTATATAAACAGAAAACCATCAGAAACCATCAGAAAATCATCAGCTTTATTTGTGCTAGACATAGCCTGGCTTTATTATATTGTTTTATTCTTGCTTTATATCTGATTAAACTAGCCCATACCCATCAGGAAAAGACCCTGATGCTGAGAAAGATTGAAGGCAGGAGGAAAAGGGGGTGGCAGAGGATGAGATTGGAGAAGGCAATGGCAACCCACTCCAGTACTCTTGCCTGGAAAATCCCATGGACAGAGGAGCCTGGTAGGCTGCCATCTATGGGGTCGCACAGAGTCGGACACGACTGAAGCGACTTAGCAGCAGCAGCAGAGGATGAGATAATTAGAGAGCATCACCGACTCAATAGACATGAATCTAAGGCAACCCTGAGAGACAGGAAAGGACGAGGAGCCTGGTGTGTTGCAGTTCATGGGATCGCAAAGAGTCAGACATGACTTAATGACTGAACAACAATGCCCATCACAGTTGCTGAAATAGCTTAAATTAGGCATATCAGAGCTTTTGTGTAAGTAGCAGTATCGCCTCCCCCCAACCCGACCTTGCACCCCAATTCTGTAGCTTCATCTACTGGTCTCTGTAGTATCAAAGAGCCACAAAAGCAGACCCATCTCTCCAGCGTTTGTCTCCTAAGGATGACTTTGTTGCCAGATCAAGTAAGTATTTGGTCATTTGCTACCTATCTACTCATGACATGTTTTTAAGATTGTGTCTCATGCCCCAGGTAAATCTCTCTGCTTTAGCATCCTCAGGTTCATCTGCAGAGATCCAAAGAGTGAACATGTTAGAGGTGAAAAATAGTAAAGATTTCATATCCATCATATCCACCCTATCATGTGATAAATACCCCAAGGGAGTCTGAAGGAAATGTATCTTCCGAAACTAACAAGGAATACGTGTAAGACATTATTTCTTTTTTATTTTTGCAGTGTAACATAAACAGGTATACAGTTCTATTTAATAAATAGCCTTAGGCAACTTTACTCAAGAAACAGAACATTGAAGATAAGAATTTGTGTTTTTACTTATTTCCTTATCCTGGTGAGTAACAGTGATTACAAAGCTCTCTCTTTATATGTATGTGTTTATTTGTTTATGTATGTATCTGTATATCAGTTGTCTGACATCTTATTTATGAAAGACAGAAGATGCATATTTAATAATGATAGTGTTTATTTCTGAACCAGGAAAATGAAATGAGAGGGTTCTCCTTTTGAATGGCTTTTCAGTGGGAGATCTCAGAGTCCTTGAGAAATACTTCCCAAAGCCCTGTAAGCTAACTGAAACCTATTACTCAGTGTATTTCATCACACTCATCTTCAGGATATTTCTCCGCATAACACAGACAGAAGAAATAAGTTGAATAAATGAAGAAATAGAGAACAAAAAGACCAAGTGACAAAACTGCAGATCCGGGAGGGGAGACCTTCTGCTGTCTGAACAGCCTGGTCCTAGCCCGTGGTGGCACTCCCACCTCCAGGACCTAAGCAAACTCATAATGAACTTGAGTTATAAACTCGCAACTACTTTGCAAAACAGAAGAAATTATTCCTGGTCTGTATAGTACCTATTAAAGCAATCACTCATTTAGTGATTCTCTAAATTCATGGTTCAAGGGTGTTTGATTCAGTATAGGTTTCATAATGAAAGCCATATACTTTCTAGATAAAGATAACACACATTTAATACAAGGAAAAACAGTATCACAAGTGAGGGGACTGGCACCATAATTCCAGGTTAGCCATCAATTACTTACAGGACCTCAGACAAATATTTTTAAATCTCTTTCATTCTGTGTAACCAACTTTCCTTAAGATTGTATCACATAAACTGATGTCTTGTCCTGTTTCTGGAGAGATCTATTGTGTAGATTAAAACACACGCTGAAGGTTGATGTAGATTAAAAATCTCAAAGTTTACATAAAGTTCAAGGATTATTCCATTCTCAATTTCCCTTTTCTCAGGAAGAATCAATGCACAGAGCACTTGTGTTCTGAAATCCACCCCTTCCAGTGGATTTCCTTCCAGGAAGCTTCTCTTCTGGAAAAAAAGACTGAAGCAAAGCCTCAGACATTGAAGCTGTTCTAAGATACAGGCACTTCCAACAACACAGCGGTAAGTACAACCTACAAATTAGGTGGCCAATTGCTAGCAGAGTCCAAGAATGCAGCTCAGTTCAGTTCAGTCAACCAGTCATGTCCGACTCTTTGCAACTGCAGCATGCCCTGTCCCTCATCAACTCCCGGAGCTTACTCAAACTCATGTCCATTGAGTCAGTGATGCCATCCACCATCTCATCCTCTGTCATCCCCTTTTCCTCCCACTTTCAATCTTTCCCAGCATCAGGGTCCTTTCAAATAAGTCCTTTCTTCACATCAGGTGGCCAAAGTATTGGAGTTTCAGCTTCAGCATCAGTCCTTCCAATGAATATTCAGGACTTATTTCCTTTAGGATGGACTGGTTTGATCTCCTTGCTGTCCAAGGGACGCTCAAGAGTCTCCTCCAACACCACAGTTCAAAAGCATTAATTCTTTGGACTCAGCTTTCTTTATAGTCCAACTCTCACATCCATACGTGACCACTGGAAAAACCATAGCCGTGACTAGACAGACCTTTGTTGGCAAAGTGATGTCTCTGCTTTCTAATATGCTGTCTAGGTTGGTCATAACTTCTCTTCCAGGGAACAAGCGTCTTTTAATTTCATGGCTTCAGTCACCATCTGCAGTGATTTTGGAGCCCCCCAAAATAAAGTCTCCCACTGTTTCCATTGTTTCCCCATCTATTAGCCATGAAGTGATGGGACCAGATGCCATGATCTTAGTTTTCTGAATGTTGAGTTTTTTGGGTTTCTGAATGCCAACATTTTCAATCTCCTCTTTCACTTTCATCGAGAGGCTCTTTAGTTCTTCTTCGCTTTCTGCCATAAGGGTGGTGTCATCTGCATATCTGAGGTTTTTGATATTTCTCCAAGCAATCTTGATTCCAGCTTGTGCTTCATCCAACCCAGTGTTTCTCATGATGTACTCTGCATAGATTAAATAATCAGGGTGACAATATACAGCCTTGACGTACTCCTTTCCCGATTTGGAACCAGTCTGTTGTTCCATGTCCAGTTCTAATTGTTGCTTCTAGACTTGCATACAGATTTCTCAGGAGACAGGTCAGGTGGTCTGATATTCCCATCTCTTTCAGAATTTTCCACAGTTTGTTGTGGTCCACATAGTCAAAGGCTTTGGCATAGTCAATAAAGCAGAAGTAGATGTTTTTCTGGAACTCTCTCGCTTTTTCTATGATCCAATGGATGTTGGCAATTTGATCTCTGGTTCCTCTGCCTTTTCTAAATCCATCTTGAACATCTGGAAATTCACAATTCATGTACTATTGAAGCCTGGCTTGGAGAATTTTGAGCATTACTTTGCTAGCGTGTGAGATGAGTTCAATTCTGCGGTAGTTTGAGCATTCTTCAGCATTGCTTTTCTTTGAGATTGGAATGAAAACTGACCTTTTCCAGTCCTGTGGCCACTGCTGAGTTTTCCAAATTTGCTGGCATATTGAGTGCAGCACTTTTACAGCATCATCTTTTAGGATTTGAAATAGCTCAACTGGAATTCCATCACCTCCACTAGCTTTGTTCGTAGTGATGCTTCCTAAGGCCCACTTGACTTCACATTCCAAGATGTCTGGTTCTGGGTGAGTGATCACACCATTGTGATTATGTGGGCCATGAAGATCTTTTTTGTATAGTTCTTCTGTGTATTCTTGCCACCTCTTGTTAATATCTTCTGCTTCTGTTAGGTCCATACCATTTCTATCCTTTATTGTGCCCATGTTTGCATGAAATGTTCCCTTGGTATCTCTGATTTTCTTGAAGAGATCTCTAGTCTTTCCCATTCTATTGTTTTCCTCTATTTTTTTGCATTGGTCACTGAGGATAGCTTTCTTATCTCTCCTTGCTATTCTTTGGAACTCTGCATTCAAATAGGTCCATCTTTCCTTTTCTCCTTTGCCTTTTGCTTCTCTTCTTTTCGCAGCTATTTTTAAGGCCTCATCAGACAACCATTTTTTCTTTTTGCATTTCTTTTTCCTGAGAATGGTCTTGACCGCTGCCTCCTGTACAGTGTCACAAACCTCTGTCCATATTTCTTCCAGGCACTCTATCAGATCTAATCCCTTGAATCTATTTGTCACTTCCACTGTATAATCATAAGGGATTTGATTTAGGTCTTACCTGAATGTTCTAGTGGTTTTCCCTACTTTCTTCAATTTAAGTCTGAATTTGGCAATAAGGAATTCATGATCTGAGCTACAGTCCGCTCCTGGTTTTTTTTGCTGATTGTATCTTTGGCTCCATCTTTGGCTGCAAAGAATATAATCAATCTGATTTCGGTATTGACCATCTGGTGATGTACACGTGTGGAGTCTTCTCTTGTGTTGTTGGAAGAGGGTGTTGGCTATGACCAGTGGCAAAACTCTATTAGCCTTTGCCCTGCTTCATTCTGTACTCCAAGGCCAAATTTTCCTGTTACTCCAAGTGTTTCTTGACTTCCTACTTTTGCATTCCAGTCCCCTATAATGAAAAGGACATCTTTTTTGGGTGTTAGTTCTAGAAGGTCTTGTAGTCTTCATAGAACTGTTCAACTTCAACTTCTTCAGCATTACTGGTCGGGGCATAGACTTGGATTACTGTTATATTGAATGATTTGCCTTGGAAACAAACAGAGATCATTTGGTCATTTTTGAGATTGTATCCAACTACTGCATTTCAGACTCTTATGTTGACTATTATGGCTACTCCATTTCTTCTAAGGGATTCTTGCCACAGTATTATGGAGTTAAAATTCTTCCAGTCCATTTTAGTTTGCTTTCTAAAATGGATGTTCATTCTTGTAGTAGTATAATGGTTCATCTGAGTTAAACTTCACCCATTCAGTCCATTTTTAGTTTCAAAACCTATCTCCATTACACCTACCGATGGGGAGTTACTGTCCAGTGCGGAGATCAGGGTAATTAACAAGCAAACCTAATTACAAATCATAGACTGGTCTCTTCACATAAGTGTAAAAGTGGGTCTACTGTCACCTGTATTATCCTCTAAGACATAGATGCAGTGGGATGACCAGCCCTTAGGACTTGGTATATTCCTGGGGAAAGCATTGTTAGGATAAAGAGATTATGACATCTAAATCCCCCATGGAACCAGCTTAGAACATGTGGTTCTTGACCCAGGATTGATCTCCACCTCAAACTTTGCACCATCAGCCATAAACTGACTCCTGGCTGGTCAACAATCTCTCCCTCCTTCTGCTGGCTCTTCCTCCTCAGCTGGTGCTGCTCATAATTCTCAGCAATAAGAAAACAGTCCTCCCATCCTGTACCTTCCTTTAGCATTTGTCTTCTATTTATGGCTAAACATTTTGAAAGAATGGTGCATTCTTGGTCATCAGCATCTCACCTCCTATGACTTCTCAACAACTGACCTCCACCCTCACCACTCCACTGAGCTGCCCTCCTGAAGATCGAATCACCATGTTGTCACATGAAACCCATATGAGGTTATGTCAGTTATGCTTCGGGGTTTCCCTGGTGGCTCAGACAGTAGAGTCTTACTGCAATGTGGAAGACCTGGGTTTGATCCCTGGGTCAGGAAGATCCCCTGGGAGAAGGAAATGGCAACCCCACTCCAGTATTCTTGCCTGGAGAATTCCATGGACAGAGGACCCTGGCAGGCTACAGTCTGTGGGGTTGCAAAGAGTCGGACATGACTGAGTGACTTCACTTTCCTTTTTCCTTTTCAATTATGCTTCAATGAAAATGTCAATAAGTTACTTTGTTTTCACTGAAGTGTAGTTGATTTCCAATGTTTCAGGTGTCCAGGGGTCTCTGGCTCTTCCACCACTTCCTGTGCAGGACACAGGAGGGTGAGAGTGGAGAAGGGTTTCTGTAGCAGCCCTGGGTGACGATGTCTCAAAACGCAGGGTGACTGACTCCTCCCCAGACGGACTTTGTCCACAGGAGAGAGAAGAGAAAGGCGGGCCAGCAGATCAGTTGTCACTTGTCCTCCTCCAGTTCACTGCTCCTAGGAATACGTCCCCCTGTGGCCTACATCCAGAGACACCCCATTTGGCCAAGCGGGCCACCTGCCCAGCCACTCTTCTTGGCTTGTTCTGAAGCCATGGCATTTGCACAAACCTTGCACTTGTCCTCATCCTTCTCTGCCTTGCATCCTGCTACCCTCAGCCCCACCGTCCTAGGGTTGGCTTCCTAGCAAAGCATCAGCTCTTAAGCCTTGATTCAGGCTCTGGCTTTTCTAGGGGATCCAGGCTAAGACATCCCACAAACCAGCAATTCAACTTGCAGGTGTTCACCCTAGAGAAACTGCAGCACATGGGCACAGAGAGATGAATACAAAGATGTTCAATGCTATCATGTGTGTTTAATATTTGTATTTGCGTGAAAGCAGAGGCTATCTAACTGTCCTGCAGTAGGAGAATGCATAAACAATGATAATTAAAACAATTCTTATACGCAGTTAAAGTAATCTCATGCATCAAAATAGAGAAATGTCAAGAGCATAATACTGATTAAAAGCAAAATTATAAAAGATGAACAGTGTAAGTTATGAAAGATGAATAGTATAACATTTACCCAAAATTTTAAAACACAAAACAATGTATCCCCTTACATATTTAAGCCGTGGGAATGATATTCTGCATTTTTAAGAAAGGATTTACCTCTGGGAAAGAGAGAAAAAAATTAATCTGTCTTTAACAGTTGTTCTTAAAAAAGACCTAAAGCAAGTATCACTAATGTGATTATCTGTTTAACTCTGCCATTGTATACATTGTTATCAGTTATATTAGCTCATATACCTTTCTGTGGTTCCACCATCTTTTTTAAAATTTTATTTATTTACTTATGGTTGCTCTGGGTCTTTGTTGCTGCTTGCGGGCTTTCTCTAGTTGCGTTGAATTGGGTCTACTCTTCATTTCAGTGCAGGGGCTTCTCATTGTAGTCAGTGGCTTCTCTAGTTGGGCAGCCTGTGCTCTAGGTGCTTGGGCTTCAGTAGTTGCAGTGCCTGGGTTCAGTAGCTGGGGCATACAGGCTTTACTTGCTCCACAGCAGGTGAACTCTTCCCAGACCAGGGATCGAACCTGTGTCCCCTGCATTGGCAGGCAGATTCTTATCCACTGTACCACCAGGGAAGTCCCCACCATCATTTAGAATTAAAATGTAAATGTCTCAAGCCCTCATGCTGTATATCATAGCATTAGCATGTTCAGAGTTCTCTTCAATCAAGGTTTCTTTACATTCTCAGGGGATTTATAATTGGCGAAGTCAGTTCATCTTCTGTGAGCCCTTTCCTTCCCCCCGACCCCCTGCTCTGAGCTTCCTCTAGCCTCATCTGTCTGGACCACAGGCCTCAGTCCTCCTATCAACACAGCTGCAGAGCAGAGGGATGTTGTAGGCAGGACTGGGTTACCTCTCAACTCTGTGCATCATCGCTAACACAGAGCTACTTGTTTGCAGACTTAGAGCTGAGGATAATGAAGACAGATTGCAGTTCAGTCAAAAAAGAACTTGAATAAAATGTGTTCTAAAACTGCATTCAGCCATTTCCATCTCTACATTTAGGTCCACATTGTCTCCATCTTTGGGGGCTTTTCTGTTATACACACACACATGCATGCACATATACCTTCTTCCTATCTTCATCTACCTTAGCTGACACCAAAGAAATGTCTGTAACATTATGGCCCACTGTTAGAATGACTGTCCATAAGGATGCTGCCTTAGATGTGCATAGCCTTCCACAGTTTATGAAGAACTTTTATATAGAAAACAATCTGTAGAGAAATATATGTGTGTGTTAGTCATACAGTTGTGTCCGACTCTTTGTAACCTCATGGCTCAGATGGTAAAGAATCTGCCTGCAATCCAAGAGACCCAGAGTCGATCCCTGGGTTGGGAAAATCCCCTGAAGAAGGGGATAGCAACCCACTCCAGTATTCTTGCCTGGAGAATTTCACAGACAGAGGAGCCTGGCAGGCTACAGTCCATGGGGTTTCAGTTCTACTAAAAATTGTTTGTGATCCCTTATATATTTCTCTGGGCTTCCCTAGTAGCTCAGACGGTAAAGCATCTTCCTGCAATGCAGGAGACCTGGGTTTGACCCCTGGGTCAGGAAGATCCCCTGGAGAAGGAAATGGAAACCCGCTAAAGTTCAGTTCTCTCAACACTCAATATAATTCCTTCCACCCTACCAAACTGTATCTAATCTTCTGTCACCAAGAAAAGATTAGATTAGTATAAGAGTACTATAGAAATGATGTTTTTGAACGGTGGTGTTGGAGAAGACTCTTGTGAGTTCCTTGGGCTGCAGGGACATCAAACCAGTCAATCTAAAGGAAATCAGTCCTGAATATTCAATGGAAGGACTGATGCTGAAACTGAAGCTCCAATACTTTGGCCACCTGATGTGGAGAACTGACTTATTGGAAAAGACCCTGTTTCTGAGCAAGACTGAAGGCAGGGGGAGAAGGGGACAACAAAGGATGAGATGATTGGATGGCATCACCGACTCAATGGACATGAGTTTGAGCAAGCTCTGGGAGTTGGTGATGGACAGGGAAGCCTGGCATGCTGTGGTCCATGGGGTCGCAGAGTCAGACATGACTGAGTGACTGAACTGAACTGAACTGACTATAGAAAGGATCAAGTGAAAAGAAATATAAATGATTTCAGAAGGAATTCATTCCAAAGTTTAAGCTTTAATGGATAAATAGTTACCTAGAATAAGTGCTTAATGCATAGTAGGTGCTCAAGAATTTGTTGAATAAATGAATGAAATGTGTATACCCTTGGCTGCCTGAAATCACTATTTAGTTATCCAGAATGACCCAAGGGTTTTAGATGGCTACAATGGTGTTATCCAGGATGCTGGGATGTATGAACACATCTCTCAGCATCCTGGATAAATGAAATTTTCTGGCCCTTATTTTATATGTTATATATATATAGCAGCTGAGCCACCAAGGAAGCCCTATACATATATATATTTATATATAATTTCTAAATATACAATTATATATAATTTCTAAATATATACATATTTCTAAATTTCTAATATATATATATATAAATTTCTATCTCTATTACTCTCTTCCTTGCCTACATCCTTGGTCTCAAAGCCACATTAGAAGGTAAAGATTGTCAATATACAAGAAAACATACACAGGGGTATGTCTACCCAGAGGAAGACACTGAGATTCCGGTAAGATTTTTTCACAACTTTGTTACCTACTGAACAGAGTACCTTTTGTGTAATCTTCGGTGACATCAGACTTTCTTAAAGGAGAGAGCTTATGTGACAACCTTCTTCCTGGTGCTAAAGATAAATGTGGCTGTGCAGAACACAGAGATAATAGAAGGTGAGTAAAGCCCTTGCCTTTGATTCATGAGATGGGGAAAATTTGCTCAGAGAATGGAACACATCAGAGAACAGACCTTGGAGTCCCAGGCTCGGAAGAGACTGCCCAGTGGCTGAGCAAACAGCAGAGTTTTATTTGGCAGAATTTGCTTCACAGAGTAAGAGAAGAGAGAAGGGATTCAAAGAGAAAGAATGAAATCAGGTTTTAAACTTTTATACAAATCCTGTGTCAGGCTTGAAGCACACAGTGGAGAGTTTAGAACACTAAACCAAAATAGAAGCAATATCTATCAAATGAAAAAGCAAGAATGTTCTTAAGTCACCTGCAAAGCACATTCAAGAGAGGAGAGAGGTCTTTGCAAGAAAAGACAGCAATCCCTGAATGGGTTCCTGGTCTATGACCATGCGAAGCTTAGAAAACACACCAAATATTGAACTTGCATGGTTGTGTTGAATTAAAAACTTGTTAAAGGATTCACACATCTTATGACAAGTGAACACAAACCAAAAGAAACAAAACTCGATTAACTCAATGCAATTTTGAATCAGCAGATATTAAGATTCAATTTAAGAATTAAAGATTTTGGTATAGCCTCTAGCAAGAAGGGCTTTCCTGGGGGTGGATTCATCCTTTCCCGATGTCCACAGAGGCTGAATAGCTTCCTCGGCCAGGTCTATTCCCATCTCTCTAAAACTCCATCTCACAGCTGAGACCCAACAGGCTCACTCCCAGATTGACAGTGATGCTGGCAAAGCCACAACTGGTGGTTTGTCTTCTTCTCAACAATGTAAGTCAATATCGCATAAACTAAACTATGGCAACATTGAAAGAACAAACAAAAAAATGAAAACCACCCACAATCCCACAACTTTAATATATGACTTTCATTTATTTATTTTCTGGCCCTTATTATGTTAATAGATACATTTCCATCATTGCAAACCCAGCATATGTATGTATGATTACATTGTGCTGTTTTTCAAGAGGGAAAAATTTTTTCATGTTCCCTAGTTTTCATAATTGCTGTTTTTTCTATATTGAGATGCATGATTTTCCACTGAAGTATTAATCCTAATTGATTTAACCACTTCCCTACTGTGAAACATTTTGGTTCTTTCCAACTCTGTTCATTCATTCGGAAAGCATGAAGTGTCTTTTATGTGGTAAACACTGCACTAAATGTTAGAGACATAAATAGTCCCTGCTCTTGACAAATTCAGGAGGAAAGAAATACGGTCACTGAAGGGGAGACCTGGAATCACACTGCCTGGATCCAGAGCTCCGGTGGCATTGATCCTGCGTCCCAGCTCACTTCTGCCTCTACCTAATCTGCCTCCTCCTCTCCCTTCCACAGGTGTCAACCCCGAGTACACCCTAATGAACCCCTTCAACACTAAACTCTGTCTCAGAGTCTGCTTTCTGAATATACCAACCGGTGAAACATCATAAGAGAGGGATGAAGTTGCCAGAACCTTGGGTAGAAATGGAACGTGAATCTCACATCAGGCGTCAAAAGACCTGGTTCAAGTCCCAGATCAGCCACAGAGAGGCAGTGTGATCTTTTCTTTTTTTTTAATTTAATTTTTTTATTTTTTAAATTATTTATTTTAATTGGAGGCTAATTACTTTACAATATTCTAGTGGTATTTGCCATACATTGACATGAATCAGCCATAGGTGTACATGTGTTCCCCATCCTGAATCCCCCTCCCACCTCCCTCCCCATCCGATCCCACTGGGTCGTCCCAATGCTCTGGCCCTGAGCACCCTGTCTCATGCATCAAACCTGGGCTGGCGATCTATATGTTTCAATGCTATTCTCTCAAATCATCCCACCCTCGCCTTCTCCCACAGAGTCCAAAAGTCTGTTCTTTATATCTGTGTCTCTTTTGCTGTCTCACATACAGAGTCATTGTTACCATCTTTCTAAATTCCATATATATGCGTTAATATACCATATTGGTGTTTTTCTTTCTGACTTACTTCACTCTGTATAATAGGCTCCAGTTTCAACCACCTCATTAGAACTGATTCAAATGCATTCTTTTTAATAGCTGAGTAATCTTCCATTGTGTACATGTACCACAACTTTCTTATCCTTTCGTCTGCCAATGGACATCTAGGTTGCTTCCATGTCCTGGCTATTGTAAACAGTGCTGCAATGAACATTGGGGTACACATGTCTCTTTCAATTCTGGTTTCCTCGGTGGGTATGCCCAGCAGTGGAATTGCTGGGTCATATGGCAGTTCTGTTTCCAGTTTTTTAAGGAATCTCCACACTGTTCTCCATAGTGGCTGTACTAGTTTGCATTCCCACCCTTTTCTCCACACCCTCTCCAGGATTTATTGTTTGTAGACTTTTTGATAGCAGTCATTCTGACTGGCATGAGATGGAACCTCATTGTGGTTTTGATTTGCATTTCTCTGATAATGAGTGATGTTGAGCATCTTTTCATGTGTTTGCTAGCCATCTGTATGTCTTCTTTGGAGAAATGTCTGTTTAGTTCTTTGGCCCACTTTTTAATTGGGTCGTTTATTTTTCTGGAATTGAGCTGCATGAGCTGCTTGTGTATTGTTGAGATTAATTCTTTGCCAGTTGCTTCATTTGCTATTATTTTCTCCCACTCTGAAGGCTGTCTTTTCACCTTCCTTATAGTTTCCTTCGTTGTACAAAAGCTTTTTAGTTTAATTAGGTCCCATTTGTTTATTTTTGCTTTTATTTCCGTTACTCTGGAAGGTGGATCATAGAGTATTCTGCTGTGATTTATGTCAGAGAGTGTTTTGACTATGTTTTCCTCTAGGAGTTTTATAGTTTCTGGTCTTACATTTAGATCTTTAATCCATTTTGAGTTTATTTTTATTTTTTATTTTTTTTTTGAGTTTATTTTTGTGTATGGTGTTAGAGTGTTCTAGTTTCATTCTTTTACAAGTGGTTGACCAGTTTCCCCAGCACCACTTGTTAAAGAGATTGTCTTTTCTCCACTGTGTATTCTTGCCTCCTTTGTCAAAAATAAGATGTCCATAGGTGCATGGATTTATCTCTGGGCTTTCTATTTTGTTCCATTGATCTATATTTCTGTCTTTGTGCCAGTACCATACTGTCTTGATGACTGTGCCTTTGTAGTAGAGCCTGAAGTCAGGCAGGTTGATTCCTCCAGTTCCGTTCTTCTTTCTCAAGATTGCTTTGGCTATTTGAGGGGTTTTGTATTTCCATACAAATTGTGAAATTATTTGTTCTAGTTCTCTGAAAAATACTGTTGGTAGCTTGATAGGGATTACATTGAATCTATAGATTGCTTTGGGTAATACACTCATTTTCACCATATTGATTCTTCCAATCCATGAACATGGTATATTTCTCCATCTATTTGTGTCCTCTTTGATTTCTTTCATCAGTTTTTTATGGTTTTCTATATATAGGTCTTTTGTTTCTTTAGGTAGATTTATTCCAAAGTATTTTATTCTTTTCATTGCAATGGTGAATGGAATTGTTTCCTTAATTTCTCTTTCTGTTTTCTTATTGTGAGTGTATAGATATAAGTGCAAGATATAAAATTAACACACAGAAATCCCTTGCATTCCTATACACTAACAATGAGAAAACAGAAAGAGAAATTAAGGCAATGTGATCTTGAACAAGCCTCTTACTCTTTTGAACCTCAAGTGTCGGTTAAGACAAAAGTAATTCCTCCCCATCTATCTTACACGGTTATCGTCCTGAGGACTTAACAGTAAGATAATATGTGTCTTGGGAAAACACTCTATGGAATGTAAGAGGTTCAATAATTTGTTATTCAATAGATTCTGTGGTTGTTCTTTTCTTTGCTTATTATTTAAGTTCATCCTTCTCAGCATTAAACCATTCAGATTGCTCTAGAAAAATATTCCCCTGGATTATTCTCATAGGTGGTTAGAACTAACTCTTCAAGGCTTATGTGCACATGCATACTCAGTTGCTCAGTTATGTCCAACTTTTTCTGACCCCAATGACTGTAGCCCCAGGCTCCACTGTCCATTGGATTCTCTAGACAAGAATACTTGAGTGGGCTCCCATTTCCTTCTCCAGGGGATCTCCCTGACCCAGGGATCAAATCTGCATCTCCTGTGTCTTCTGCATTGGCAGGTGGATTCTTTACCACTGTGCCAAGTGGGAAGCCCCTTTAAGGCTCATAAAGATATGTAAAAACTCAAGAATTCTGAGTGACTGTCAAAGGACTCTGAAAATTTCACACAAACATTTCTATGTAAGGGAATTCCCTGGCCATCCAGTGGTTAAGACTCAGCACTTCATTGCTCTGGGCCTGGGTTCAATCTCTAGTCAGGGAACTAAGATCCTGCATGATGCAGCCAAGAAATTTTTTCTACACAATATATTTTATGACTACACACTCATATCCTAGGCTACACTAACACCTGTAGTCTTGGATATAAATGAACTACATGAGACATAATAGAGCTCGCAGTAGACAGGAACAGATATAAAGGAGATAATGGCCCCAAGTCCTGTCAATGTATAGGAAGTTATCAGTTCAGTTCAGTCACTCAGTTGTCTCCAACTCTTTGTGACCCCATGGACTGCAGCATGCCAGGCTTCCCTGTCCATCACCAACTCCCAAAGCTTGCTCAAACTCATGTCCATTGAGTCAGTGGTGCCAACCAATCATCTCATCCTCTGTCATCCCTTTCTCCTCCTGCCTTCAATCTTGCCCAGCATCAGGGTCTTTTCCAATGAGTCAGTTCTTCGCATCAGGGGGCCAAAGTATTGGAGCTTCATCATCAGTCCTTCTAATGAATATTCAGAACTGATTTCTTTTAGGATTGACTGGTTTGATCTCCTTGCAGTCCAAAGGACTCTCAAGAGTCTTCTCCAATACCACAGTTAAAAGCATCAATTCTTTGGTGCTCAGCTTTCTTGATAGTCCAACTCTACTGGAAAAGTCATAGCTTTGACTAGACAGACCTTTGTCGGCAAAGTAATGCCTGTGCTTTTTAATATGTTGTCTAGGTTGGTCATAACCTTAATTTCATGGCTGCAGTCACCATCTGCTGTCATTTGGGAGCCCAAGAAAATAAAGTCTGTCACTGTTTGCATTGTTTCCCCATACAGTAAGTTATAGTACAATGATTTTATGGGGAGGGGGTTATATTGCTAATGTGTCAGCCCATCCTGGGCTTCCCAGGTGATGCAGTGGTAAAAATCTGCCTGTTCTGGGTCAGGAAGATCCCCTGGAGGAGAGCTTGGCAGCCCACTACAGTAGTCTTGCCTGAGAAATACCATGGACAGAGGAGCCTGGCAGGCTACAGGCCATGGGGTCGCAAAGAGTCAGACATGACTGAATGAGCACACACACACAGCTCATCCTGGTTAGAGAACTTTGTAAGTATGACTTGGTTCACTTTTCTTCCTGTCATTGAAGCTTCTTCATAACTAGGAGTCTCATCAGAGAGATAGTAACTCAATTGGAAATCAGGACAATGATGGACTTTTGTATTTACAGTGGAGGGAGAGACTGATGATGCAGAGACTGGATGTAGTGGGGTCGGCAGCTCTCCAGTGGAAAGTGTCAGTTGGAGCCTCTTGCACTGAAAAGGTGTGCCTGTCACCTCTCACTGTTACCAAAAGGTATGCATGGCTCATCCGACTGCTCACTGCTCAAAAGCCAATAAGCAGGCCAGGATGGTGGAAAGGAAAGTTTGCTTTATGCTGGCAACTGAGGGGGGTGGGGGGTGGCAGACATCTGTCCAAAGGCCGACTGCCCCCACCCCCTGACAAGCAGAGGATGAGAGCATTTAAAGACAGGAGTCTGGTGGGGGGGAACTACATGCAGAAACGGCACAGTCATCTCTAACAGTCATTTCAAATTGATCATCTGTGGTCTGACTAATATCATCTTGAATGTTTTAGGTGCAGTTAATCATCAATTCCAGGGTCCATTTATTCCCATTTCTTTGCAGTCATTTCTCAGAATTGTGGCAGCTGAAGTCCTGGATACAGTCCGGCCATCATGTAGTTAACTTCTCCACCTGGGGTTTTGGTATCTATAAGGCAGCTTACAGGATATGGCTCAGAATACTATCTACAGCTCTTGAGAAAGAACTAAAAGTCCTTGACTATGCTTAATGACCACATTAAAATTATTTAGTCCCTTAGACTGTTTTCCTTTGTTTCAATATTTCTCACTTCTTTGATTAAACTTATTCTTTGATTAAAGTTTTCCACAGGCAAAAGGCAGGCAGAGGACATGGTGGAGGGCCAAGGATCATATGGTCCTGCTCCATTTCATCACCACCGGCCCTATGACAGGTCAGTAAGTCATAGCATCCAGTGAACTGTAGCCACTGCAAACATTCCATCTATCATCTATCTATCTATCTGTCTATCTATCTATCATCTCTATCTTTTTGAGAAAGTCTCAGATTAGTGTAACAATTCGCTTACCAGTAACTGGCTATAAAAAAAAAAATTAGGAGCTATGACAAGGCTAGTATTAGCCTGTCTATGCTTCCAGCAAGTTTCAGAGGTCTTTGAGTTCCTCATTTTGATTCACTAAAAAACAGATTATTAATTAAAAGTTAAAGTATTTTCCCTTTGGTAAGGACAGTGATCTTTCTCTTAGCCCTTTTCCAGTGTTGATAAAGACACAGCAGATCCTATTCAGAAAGCCTACTGTCACAGTTTACAATAGCCAGGACACAGAAGCAACCTAAATGTCCATCAACAGAGGAATGGATAGAGAAGAGGTGGAATATTACTCAGCCATTAAAAGGAATGAAATTGTGCCATTTGCAAAGATGTGGATGGACCTAGAGACTGTCATACAGAGTGAAGTAAATCAGAAAGAGAAAAACAAATATCGTATATTAATGCACATAAGAGGAATCTAGAAAAATGGTATAGATGATCTTATTTGCAAAGCAGAAGTGGAAACCCAGTTGTAGAGGACAAATATATGGATACCAAGGGGGAAAGGAGGGGAGGGAGGAATTGGGACTGATATATCTATAGTATTGATACAATGCATAAAATAGACAGCTAGTGAGAACCTCCTGCACAGCACAGGGAACTCTGCTCGATGCTCTGAGGTGACCTGAATGGGAAGGAAATTCAAAAAAGAGGGGAGATGTGTTTACATATAGCTGATCCACTTTGCTGTATGATAGAAATTAACACAACATTGTAAAGCAACTATACTTCAATAAAAATAATTAAAAAAAACCCAAAGCAAAACAAAAGCCTACTCTTGGAAATGGAACTCCTCTGTCAACATCAGCAAACAAAAGTGAACAAATTATCCTTGATTTCCCCCCAAAATATTAACAAATAATTAACAGAGAAAGTGGAGTCCATTCAATAGTAAATAGAATAAGATCTAGGCTAACCAAAGAACATGCAAAAAAGCAAAGTGGTTTAAGTATCTCTTCTCTACCCCTCTCTGTTTCTCTCTTTTCTCTGACTCTTTAGATCTACGAAACTTTGCACAGATTTATTCTCTTGCAGTCCCTTGGCCTCCCAAGCTCCTCACCCTAATTTAGCTCTCCATGACTCAGAATCTTTATTTTACCTCCAACGACCAATCCAAGGCATGTCCTATTTCTCCACTCATAACCCCAATAGTCAGTGGGTTCTTAGGCCCTTGGGTTTTAAAGGCTGACTAGCTAATTCAGAGGCTACCTAGGAGGCACGCTGGTAAAGAATCTGCCTGCCAGTGCAGGAGAGGCAGGTTTGATCCCTGGGTCGGGAAGATCCCTTGCAGGAAGAGATGGCAACCTACTCCAGTATTTTTGCCTGGAGAATCCCATGGACAGAGGAGGTTGGCAGGCTACACAGTCCGTGGGGTCACAAAGAATTGGACATGACTGAGCGACTGAGCACACAGCTAATCCAGAGGCTAACGTAATATTACAGAAAGAGTCTTGTAGGGATGGGCTACTCCCAGATAACATGTAACAGATGCATGTTACTAATAACCTCCTAAAGACAGTTGGTCCGTGGGAACCATTTTTCCCATGAGAGATTCTAATGATGGACACTCACACTTGACAGCTGAGGAGGGCCAGGCTCCATCTGCCTGGGGGTGCACAGATAACTGCAGCCGGAATGACCACCCTCACCCCAATCAGAGGAGGTTCCTCCCAGCCCTGATCTCTTGATGTCGAGGCCCTCTACCTCTAGTTTCCTTCCTTCAGAGTTCTGGGAACATTGATACTATCTCAACAAAAGCCTTTCTGATTCCCTTAATTCCCTCAGTCTGGTAGTACACTTGGCTTCAGAACAGAGAGGACTGAAATGTCTGTCAATGATGATCTCCTCTGATCTGGCAATCCTGAAGGCTAAATGTGCCAAAATGAGACAATTAAAGGAGAGAGTGTCCTGTGCATAAGAACTATGATGTATTAAAGTACTGAGTGCCATTCAAATGATAAGGAGTAGGTACCCAGACATGTTCTCAGTATTTTCACTTTAATATTTAAAAAGAAAAAAAAATCATGAAGCTTTAAAACTCTTCCAGTGAGAAGAATCTAAAGAAAGAAAAAAACCAGACTGGATATATACAGGGGCTTCAAAAGTGGCTCAATAGTAAAGAATCCGCCTGCCAATGCAGGAGACACAGGCTTGATTCCTGGGTCAGGAAGATCCCCTGGAAGAGGAAATGGCAACCCACCCCAGTATTCTTGCCTGGAGAATCCCATGGACAGAGGAGACTGGTGGGCTACAGTCCATGGGGTCACAAAGAGTTGGACAAGATTGGGCATGCCCGAATATATAACTGATTCACTGAGCTGCACTCTTGAAACTAACACAGCATTGTAAATCAGCTATACTCTAATAAAATGTTTAAAAGAAAAAAAAAATTCTCCCAGCAGAATCATTCTGCATTTCCTGAGGTAGAGGCTGTGAAAACAGTGAGATTGCCAAGAGTATTGTGGGAGGCTGATCAGCAGTGACATTAAACAGTAGTTTCCTGTGAGAAGCACAGCTGGCATTTAGACAGGGCGGGAAGAGCAGAAACCGAGCAAAGGGGATTCGAGAGATGGCGGGAAGTGAAGCAGGACGAATGGAGAAGCCAAGCCATGACAGTAAGCAGTAAAGTACTTATGAAGACCTCCGCAAATGCCACTGCTCACAACACACACCTGCCACCATCTCCTGATCTCAGGACACCTGAAGCATAAACTCTCACACAGCAACCCTTCCCTTTGTTCTTATGAATTGGCAACAGGCTCACATCATTGATGTTGCCCCAAAGTCCTGACTATACAAAATAACTAGAGACAAATCATTCACTCATTCAGTGAAATGAATGGAGTGGACAGTGGGGGATAGGAACAAGGGAGACAGATTTCATCAACTTCCACACATTCCAGAATGACCTTTATGCTTGCCGGACTTCCCAGGTGGCCCAGTGGTAAAGAATCCACCTGCCAATGCAGGGGATGCAAGAGACATGAGTTTGATCCCTGGGTTGGGAGGATACCCTGGAGTAGGAAATGGCAACCCACTCCAGTATTGTGGCTGGAAAAACCCCATGGATAGAGGAGCCTGGAGGGTTATAGTCCATGGGGTCGCAAAGAGTCAGACACAACTGAACAACTAAACACATTGTATGTCTGCCTTTCACTTGGATGTTAACACACGTATGTGGTTGAAACAGACTTTTATTCCTCTTGTTAACATATTCGGGTAGCTGTGCTTCACACAATTAATATATAGGTATATGATTTAAATTTGGTCAATTTTACGTATTTTTGTTTGTTTGTGCCTTTTTATCAACCTCTCTCTATTTTTTCCCCTCCCTCCCCACCCCAGGGCAGCCACTTTTCTACACTTTGTTTGACATTTCCAAACTTTTATTTTATTTAGTCATTTATTTATTTCAGATTCCACATATAAACAATATCATGTGGCATTTTTCTTTCTCTTTCTGGCATATTTCACTTAACATCTTGTCCTCAAGGTCCACTCGTTTGTCACAAATAAGAGCATAGCCTTCTCTGTTATATTATTCTGTCTGAATCATACTCGATTGTATATACAGATCTTCCTTGACTTATGATAGGGTTATGCCCCATAAACCCATTGTATGCCGAAAATATCATAAGTTGAAAATGCATATGATACCCCTAACCTACTGAACAACGTAGCTTAGCCCAGTCTACCTTCTATGTGCTCAGGACACTTAACATTAGCATACAGTTGGGCAAAACCATCTAACACAAAGCCTATTTCATAAAAAAAAGAAAAGTGTTGAATATTTCATGTCATGTATTGAATTCTGTACTGAAAGCGAAAAACAGAATGGTTGTTATGGGTATGGAATGGCAACAAGTGTGTCAGCTGTGCACTCACGTGTTCCTCTGGCTGACTGGGAGCCGGGCTCCCAGAACCACACGAGAGAATAGTATAGCATGTTATCACTAACCAAGGAAAAGATCAAAATTCAAAGTACAGTTTCTACTGAATACGTACCACTCTTGCACCAACATAAAGTCAGAAGTCAGAAGTCAAACTATCATAAGTTGGAGATCGTCCATGAATACATCACACCTTCTTTATTCATTCTTCTGTGGATGGACACTCGGGTTGACTCAATGTCTTGGCTATTGTAAATAGTGCTCCTGTGAATGTCAAAGTGCAACCATCTCTCTGAAAGTCTATTTTCATTTACTTTGGATGTATACCCAGATGTGAGGTTGCTGGATCAAATGGTAATTCTATTTGTAAATTTTTGAGGAACCTCCAAACTGTTTTTCTTAGAGGCTAAAACAATTTACGTTCCCACCAACACTGCACGAGGGTCCCCTTTCCTCCCTGCATCCTTGCCAACGCTTGTTATCTCTTGTCTTTTTTATTTTTATTGGAGTATAGTTGCTTTACAATGCTGTGTTAGTTGCTACTGTACAGCAAAGTTAATCAGCTACATGTGTACATACATCTCCTCTGTTTTGGATTTCCTTTCCATTTAGGTCACCGCAGAGTATTGCGTAGAGTTCCCTGTGCTATTCAGTAGGTTCTCATCAGTTATCTGTTTTATATAGTAGTGTATGCATGTGAGTCCCAATCTCCCAATTCATCTCACCCCCTCTTCCCCTCTTTGTGTCCATACATTTATTCTCTACATCTATGCATCTATTTCTGCATTGCAAATACATTCATCGGTCTTGTCTTTTTGATGATAGCTATTCCAACATGTGTGAGGTGACGTGTCAATGTAGTTTTGATGTGCATTTCCCTGATGATTAAGAAAGTGAAAACCTTTCTATGTACCTTCTGATCATTTATATGTCTTCTCTGCTGCTGCTGCTGCTGCTGCTAAGTCACTTCAGTCGTGTTCGACTCTGTGTGACCCCCATAGACAGCAGCCCACCAGGCTCCCCCGTCCCTGGGATTCTCCAGGCAAGAACACTGGAGTGGGTTGCCATTTCCTTCTCTAGAAGAATGCTTATTCAGTTCCTCTGCCCATTTTTATGTTGAACTTTTTGGGTTTTTTGCTTTGAGTTGTATATGTTTTATTTATATATTTTAAATATTAACCCCTTAGCAGATGTATGAGTCACAAATATTTTCTCCCATTCTATAGGTTGCATGTTCTTTCATTTGTTGATGTGAAGATGCTTTTTAGTTTGATGTATTCCCACTTTTTAATTTTTGCTTTTGGTGTCAAATATAAAGAAAAAGTCACTGCCAAGACCAAAGTCAAGGAGCTTACCCTCTACGTTTTCATGTAGATCAGTTCTGTCAACTTTGGTCAGTTATAAAGAAACTTTATTCCTGAATGACTTGTTCATTGAGTTGTCACTGTGAAAAGAAAACATTAAAATACAGACTTAGAAACACGAAAACTATAACAAGTTTTTGCAGGGTCAGAGAGCTACCCACTTTTGCTTAATATCAGATTGTCAAAATTAATAATCATCACTGCAAGAAAGAAATCATTTATTTTTTCATAGCCTTGACTAAAGATTCAATTTTTACAAGGTGGAGAACAAATTGTATGATTTTTTTTGAGATGAAGAGTTTATTCAATTTGCTTCAAGGCCATTACATAACTGTTTATTTTGGTTAGCATAATATTTTGTTGCACAATTAGTGCTATTAATTTATACCATCAAATTGTATTATTTTTAGCAATTTTCCCTTAGTATCTGAATAATCTTTTTCTAATTAAGGAACAAAACTTTAAAAAAAGAAACAACATTTAAAGGAAAAATTCAATTGTGTCAATGTACCTAATGGATATTTTAAAATAAACCAGATTATTGGATTGGGCTTCCTTTCCTAATAACTGACCCAGAAAAGAAGTTAATTTCTTGAAATGTAAAGTAGGACTATTTCCTTGTATTTGTCTGTTAGTCAAATATCTTAAATCCAAACTTATAATGGGTATATATAATACATCTGGCATTAAATTGTTTTAAAAATTAAGTACATTATTTCTCTGATCCAACAGCTATTACTGAATACTACAGAAATGTCTGTAATTGTGTTTGTATGCACAGCTATAATGGTTTCTGAAATATGATTTAAAAATCAATACCTAAAAGTATTTTAAATGCATACTTGGGCATTATTCATCCTAGAGGCAAGCACATTTTATTTTCTAGAAAAATCAAAGACATACTTTGTCAAACCAAAAACTGCATTTTCAATATTGTCTATATGATTTGATTGTGCAGGGACAATACTTAGATTTAACCAATTTAGGGGATGAACCTAAAAGATGAAAGAATATTAAACTTGAATATTATTTCCCTGATTACTCGGCTGGCAAAGAACCCACCTGCTGATGCAGGAGACACAAGAGACATGAGTTTGATCCCTGATTCAGGAAGATCCCCTGGAGAAGGAAATGGCAACCCAGTTCAGTATTCTTGCCTGGAAAATTCCATGGACAGAGGAGCCTGGTGGGTTGCAGTTTATAGGGTTGCAAAGAGTTGGACAAGACTGAGTGTGTGTGTGTGTGCATGCGCACACACAGACACACACAGGGGATGAACTAAAGGATGAAAGAATATTAAACTTGAACAGCATAGGCATAGATTTTCTGCAGCTAAAATTCTGTGTTTTAGTAATATGTGGCTACCACAACCACTGACTAATGATTAAAGTAAAAATTAACTGTAAGTTTCTTTTATCTTAACATTTCTTTTAAAGTATAGGAAAAAGAGCATTTATATTATTTATGAGCTTAATATTATTATCCATTGATTATGTAATGCTTATTTCATTTTTCTAATATATGCTTGGAAAAACAAGATAACAATATTGTAGGGAGTACATTAATGAAGAGCAATCACTAAATAACAAATAAACAACATTTACAAATATAAAGCAATTGTTAGGGTTTTTAAGTCCTCAGGAATTTTTGAAAGAGCAAACAGATATAAATATATTTTGCTTTAGTTCAGGTTTGCAATTTTTCTTTCCATGGTTACTTTTAGGGAAATTAAGACACATTTTTATGGAAAAAAATTTACTCTATAATTATATATTACTTCAAGATTTTAAAATTCATCCTCTATAAATAGACTGTAATCAAACTAATTAATAATACTACATTAGCCTGGTTCATACAAATCAGGCTACAGTTGATTCAACACTCATTACTGTTCATCTTTAGTTTATAAATGAATTTAAAGTTGATTTCTTTCCAAACAAAAATGTGTTAAGAACATAATTTTTATTTATGATAATTAAGTGTTCAAATCCATCAAAATTATATATTTTGCTAATTCTTTGGCACTTGAGAATCTATAATTTGGGTAACTTTTCAGCACATGCCTGAAAATTATAAATTTACAATGTATTGTAGTTTTAGTTGCCATTGAATTGTGACCTCAAATTGCAAGCTTTAACTGTTAAACACTCAGAGCTTCTTACTTCAGACCTTGGTAGGTGTTGGTTTGAAAAGACTGTGAGAGAAATACGTTACTTAGAAACATATAGTCTAGGGTGGTAATGGAATACATAAAGATTTCACAAGAAATTCTGATGTCTGCAGGCAGACCCAAGGACACGTCCGCTGAAACACACCTGGCCCACAGAGTGGCAGAGGACAAACTACGTGCAAGATGGAAGCTGAGAATAATGCTGCAAATGTTGCTGAAAACAATCCAGATCCTCTTACATACAGTCTCTCAATCTCCACATTCCAACTCAGGTGGGAATCTCCCTCCCCTTGTCCGTTCCCATCCCTCAAGCTATAATTTACACTTCTGTCTTCAAGGTGGCTGCTGAGTTTAGTTTCACCTGATTTCGTTTCAATAAGGCAGACACTCTCTCAAGTAAGGGAGAAGCTTGCTGTCGGGGATTTCCAGACTCTGCACAGGGGTAGAGGTGGATCTGCCCTGATCATCCCCTCTCCAGGCCGTCGCAGGTGGGCAGTCTCCACGGGATCCCTCCACGTGCCTAGTTAATATGCATCCATCTGATTTTTTTTAATTTATTATTTATTTATTTGTGGCTGCACTGGGTCTTTGTTGGGCTTCCCAGGTGGTGCTAGCGGTAAAGAAAGCCCATGCAAGTAGACATAAGTGACTCAGGTTCGATCTCTGGGCTGGGAAGATCCCCTGGAGGAGGGCATGGCAACCCACTCCAGTATTCTTGTCTGGAGAATCCCATGGACAGAGGAGTCTGGCGGGCTACAGTTAATAGGGTTGCAAAGAGTCAGACGTGATTGAGCAGCACAGCAGCAGCAGCAGCGTCTTTTTTGCTGTGCAGCCTTTCTCTAGTTGCAGTGAGCAGGAGTTACTCTCTAGTTGTGGTGCATAGGGCTTCTCATTTCAGTGGCTTCTGTTGTTGCAGAGCACGGGCTCTACGTTCTCAGGCTTCAGTGGCTGCAGTGCTCGAGCTCAGTAGTTGTGACATAATGGCTTAGTTAAGTGGAGCTTAGTTGTTCCGTTGCATGTGGGATCTTCCTGGACCAGGAATTGAACCTGTGTCTTATGTACTGGCAGGTGGATTCTCAACCACTGGACCACCAGGGAGGTCCCAGCATCCATCTGATTTTTAAATCACACTGAGGGTTGCAGAACACAAGGCCTCAGGAACCAACCTAAAACTGAAAACATTGCGGTTGTTGTTGCTGCTGCTGCTGCTAAGTCGCGTCAGTCGTGTCCGACTCAGTGCGACCCCATAGATGGCAGCCCACCAGGCTCCTCCATCCCTGGGATTCTCCAGGCAAGAATACTGGAGTGGGTTGCCATTTCCTCCTCCAGTGCATGAAAGTAAAAAGTGAAAGTGAAGTCGCTCAGTCGTGTCCGACTCTTCGAGACCCCATGGGCTGCAGCCTACCAGGCTCCTCCATCCATGGGGTTTCCCAGGCAAGAGTACTGGAGTGGGGTGCTATTGCCTTTTCCATTGCAGTTGTTCGAATATAACATATACATGGTTCCTCCAGTAGTCAGGTGTCTTTTAACCTGACAAAAGCAGTGAAGTGCTAGCTGGAAATGAGAACCAAATCTGCAGAACTAGCTTAGATGATTCAAATCTTCCAGAAAACACTTACCCTGAACCAGTCCTGAGACAGCCCTCCATCTATTGCAGTCACCACCAATGTCAGAGCTCCTCTAGTTCATTTCATAACTAGACCAACATCCTTTGAAAGAAGTAACATGATTGTTTCCATGTTAAGTGGTCAAAGACAACCCGGCTATAGTAGTTTTTAAAAGAAATCAAAAAGAGAGAGTTAAGAAGTAAAAACGATGAGTTCATTTTTTGAGACAAGTTTAGCTACATCAAAAAATGCTTCAAGTCAATTTAAAAAGGAACGATTTCACTGTCAATCTTCTCCATATGCCTCCTTTGGGTTTTGTTTTATTATCATTTGAAGGTAACTAGAATTGCAAACATCAGCTTCTCTGAATAATCACTAAGATGTCTTTGAAAAGAAAGTCAAGGGTTGTAATCCTAGTGTAAATTTTTGGATGGCTTCCAAAATGTTAAATGTTAACATTAAATGTTAAATGTCAAAACAGTAGCTTCCTTTGGGATAGCTATTCCTTTTTGTTGTACTGACGAGCCCTTTTAGTGTCTTGTTCTGAATAATTACATATCATGCTTGACTTTCCTTTTACATAACATGAAAATTTTTTATTTCCTTATTCTCTATGGTAACAGCCAAGTTGCTTCAAGCCTGTGTCTTTTCTCCCAAGCTCAAAGCTATTTTCCTGGAAGTGGAGGTGGGGGATCTGTCATACGTGCAGGCAGAGAACGTCGAAGCAGTTCAGACGAACAGAAACACGTGCCCGGTCCACACTTCATCTGCGTCAAGTCGGCTTGCTTTCTTCTGAAGCCATGTACATGTCCTCACCCCGACTTCCCAGATGCTGTTTACTCAGCATAGAATGCTCTTCCCTCCTTCCCATCCTCAGACTCCTGTCCATCACTCATCTTTCACTGTCAGCTCAGAATCTGTCCCTATCATGATGACTTTCCCCCTGATCATCCAGACAGGATCCTGTGCTCTTTTCTCAGCTAGGGAAAGGGTGTGCTTAGTCATTCAGTCGTGTCCGACTCTGTGACCCCCATGGACTGTAGCCCACAAGGTTCCTCAGTCCATGGGATTTCCCAGGCAAGAATACCGGAGTGGGTTGCCATTCCGTTCTGCAGGGGATCTTGATGACCCAGGGATCGAATCTGCGTCTCCTGCATTGGCAGGTGGATTCTTTTACCATTGTGCCACCTGGGAAGCCCAAGGAATGGGTCCCCACTGTGAAATTTTTAAAGTATGCCATAAAAGGTAGCATTAATTTTGATTTTTTTTTAAAAAATTTCACAATTTTCACAATACCTACAAAATTGTTCTTTTTCATGGGGTTACCAACGTTTATAGTCACCATCTGCATGTATCCTTTCCTGAAATATTGTCACAAGATATATTGATTTTCCTGGAACAGAAAGGGGGACCCCTGGCTAGCTGATTGGACACACCAGCATTGAGTAGACCACTCAGCAGGGGAACATGCTGGCTTCCTCTGTCTTTTGTTGTTGTTGTATTTTGTATTTATTTTTAATCGGAGGAAAATTGGTTTACAACGTTGTATCAGTTTCTGTCGTACAGCAACATGAATCAGTCATATATATGTTCCCTCCCTCTTTGATTGGCTTTTCTCCCATAGAAGCAGGTTGCATCAATATCCCAAGGGCAGAGGCAGTCACTGTCCCAGTGGCTCTCTGCCAAGTGACCTGGAAAGAAGGAAGGCTGCTTAGAAGGCTGCTGAGCCATGGCTGGGGGGCAGATGACAGCTGACAACCCCCTGAACCCCTCCAATGGCACTTCTTCCCTCCTCTCAAGGACTGCTCCCACACTCTGTTTGTTACTTGTGGTCCAGTTAAGTCGGTTGTGTTAGTGTTAGCTGCTACGTCATGTCTGACTCTTTGAGACGCTATGGACTGTAACCCACCAGGCTCCTCTGTCCACAGGATTTCTCAGGCAAGAATCCTGGAGCGGGTTGCCATTCCCTTCTCCAGGGTATCTTCCCCACCCAGGGATCGAACCCACATCGCCTGTATTTGCAGGTGAGTTCTTTACTACTGAGGCCACCCGGGAAGCTCTCTGATTAAGCCAATCCTTTTGTGCAAAGCACTTTTTTTCCTAAATATATTAGGGAAACTGTCAGGTTCATTAGCTTTTTACTTTTATCAGTAAAGGACACTTATTTAGGGAGCTATCTGTCTGATGATATTTGATAACATTCACAAAGCAGTTTGCTTATTTTCATTGTCTCATTTCTTGCAGTGCATCCTAACTCCTCGGGGAGGGACAACATCTGTTCCTGCAGGGGGAATGTCTCCAGCCTTCTTGTTGGTTCTCCCTCCAGCTTTAGACTCCAGGGAAACCAGCTCTCCCTCATTCTTGTGGATTCCCTAGATTTTTGCACTGAGATTTATGAAAAAGAGACTTGTAATGCTTCGGTGTTAATTAGATATCACAGTCTTGTGAACGAGAAAAATGAGACTAAAAGGATGATCTGAAAAAAGAAAAAGAAAAGCAAAGGAGATTTAGAAAAGATTTCAAAGATTCTTTAAAACCACTAGGAAATTCTCTCTTCAGAAGGGAAAAAAAAATTATACAACAAATATGAAAATTATTCTGCTGTCAAATACTTAGCTTATTTACTGTTAAAATATTAATATTGTGCCTTCCTAGACTGATGCTAACTTTTAAATTTCAGGCATTTAGATTTAGAGTTCAACTCACAGCTTATTAAAGTGTGGAATGTGATTCTCTAATATTCTTACAACTAGGCCCCGGAACTCCAGAGCGTACATACTACATGGACCAATTAATTTGCAAATTTCATAAAGTATGTCAGTGCTATAAACAATTAGTAGTGAGAAAAAAATATGATACCCTTTTTGATGGTAGAATGACATGGAGCACTTAACAAACATTCATTGAGGGCCTGTTGGGCTCCAATGGTAGGGATAGGGGTCGAGGAAGGGAACAAGGTAAGGATGAATGGAGATGCGAGTAGGGGGAGGGGAAATCAGGAAATTCACAAAGAACAGTACCTGCTTTCAAAAGGTATCCACAGTCCCATGAGGGGGAAAGAAATGGTGGAGGAAAAGAAAATGCTGTTGGTATGCTGACAGTTGTATCATGACAAAACAGGTAGGTAGCCTCTAGTTTTCAAATTGTTGAGCCACTTTTTTAATGAAGCCTGGAATCCAGGATTTTCCAGCACAGGCCCAACTAAGGAGCTAAGGAGATCAGTAGCTGTTTTTGTTTTTTTTTTCTCTTTGTCCCCCTAGGGCCTGTAATAGTCCTACTTCCTGATCAAAAAGTAGATCAACTCCAAGTGTAAAAACAGTTTCATTAGCTGCAGCTTAAAAGGCTTTCTTAGCTCAAGAGTTCAGCGATGGAGTTCTGTCCCAGTTCCATTATTCAGAATCCACAAGGCCTTGAGTGCATCATACCCTCACTGCTCCACCTTCAGGAGAAACTGCAGGAAAGCCCTTTGTGTGCTTAAAAAGGTAGAAGCAAAGGCCAGCTAATGGTACTATGATGCTCCAACAAGATGATGAAACTGGGTTTAGAGTAACACCATTCACCAAAATCGCACACGATACCAGGGATAAGAAAGACCCAGAGGAATTCAAATTTTCACTTCCTGATTAAGCTATCCCTCTTGAACTGAGCTCTGATCCACTGGGATATTTTGTCCTGGGAGTAACTGTCCAGCTTCACTTTCTGCCACATCTCCCACCCTGGGCCACATCAGCTGTCACTAAGACACCCAACTCCAGTCTCTCTATGACTGTGCTGCAAAGGTCCTTTCTTAGGTCTTAGGACCCAAACCTGTGAGAACTGGACCATAAAGAAGGCTGAGCATTGAAGAATTGATCCTTTTGAACTGTAATGCTGGAGAAGACACTTGAGAGTCCCTTGGACAGCAAGGAGATCAAACCAGTCAATCCTAAAGGAAATCAACCCTGAATTTTCATAAGAGGGACTGATGCTGAAGCTCCAATACTTTGGCCACCTGAGTCAGGAAGAGCTGACTCATTGGAAAAGACCCTAATGCTAGGAAAGATTGAGGGCAGGAGGAGAAGGGGATAACAGAGGATGAGATGGTTGGATGGCATTACCGACTCAATGGACGTGAGTTTGAGCAAACTCTGGGAGATGGTGAAGGACAGGGAAGCCTGGTGTGCTGCAGTCCGTGGGGTCAAAAAGAGTGGGACACAACTTAGGGACTGAACAACAACAACAGCCCTAAACCTGGCACTGTTTTACCTCCTTGGAGTGACAACTTATTGTATTATAACAATTGCCCCCTAACAGTGTGGGCACCCATTAAAGACAGAGATCATGTATTATTAATCTTTGTACCCTTGTCAGTATACCTGGCAAAGATACATGGCTTAGTGAATGAATGGGTGCATGTATACAAATCATAATTTCTGCCCATAAAGAACAGGATTGTGACATACTCCAACTACATGTTTCTGTGTGTTTCCCTAAAGCACTATTACTGTCTATATAGTTTTATAACAGCTTTACTGAGATGTAACTCACAGGTAACCTCAGCTTTTCAAAAGTTTACTGGGTATCACTTGTTACGAAAAAACTACGTTAGTTAGCATTTTCGATCACCAAAAGAAATCCAGAGGGTTTTTGCTTTTATGTAAAAGGCAAAAAGCAAAAATAGCACTCAGCACTTGATTTGCAGCAAGCCTACACAGAGGCAGCGTCAAGCTCCATCTCCCCACCCCGCTCCTGCCCCCAACTATACTGGGCATCTCAGTATCAGTCTGCCATAGATTTGAACTAAGTCTGTGAGCATCTGTGCTTTATCTTGATTGATTTTGTGTGTTCATTAGCAAGATGTGCCCCAAGGTAATTCTTTTGTGCTTTCTGCCCTTTTGGCTTATGAAATGTTTCACAGAAACACTCTACTTCAGGTAGGGGAGAAGCTTGTACAAGTTCACTCCAAGTGTATTAATACAATGCAGTGGTTTTTAGTGGATTCAGAACTGTGCATCCATCACCACTAACAAACTGAGGGAACAGTCTCATCACATTCAAGAAACCCCAACTCATTAGCAGTCACTCCCCAACCCCTCTCGCGCCCCTAGCAACCATTAATCTACCTTCTGTCTCTATGGATTCTTAATTTCTTGTTACACTGTGTACACAGCATCAATTATTTGAACGCATCGCTGTGCCTGACTGAGACATAAGAGCTGAAGCAGTTTTGATTCAGCGTAGAAGTACAAAATCAATCTCCTTGCTTTGTGACCTTGGATAAGTTGTTGAACTGGATTTAATTTCCTCCTAAAAATGAATAGGTTTGGACTGTGTAAGAGGTTAAAAGAAAAAAAAAAAGCAAAATCTCTCTGGGTATAATTCCAATAGGCTTCCTAATAAATGTCTTCCTGTAATTAAGATTTCACACCAGAACTGCTGCAGCCGCTGCCTTCCGCGCGAAGGGCCCTAGAGAAAACGTTTTCTCTTTTTCTGCCCTTTGTGGGTGTCTATTCCTGGGCGGGCCAAGGAGAAACTGCAGAGCCCAGAAGCGGAGTCTATCGCACGCGCGGCGCCCGCAGGAAGCCTCGCCCAGCTCGGGACCGCACCCTCCGCGGCGCCCCCCTGGGAGAGAGCCGGCCGCCGCGCTCGCCACGGGCGCGGGGAGGGGCGCGGCCATGGGGGGGCGGAGCCAGAGGCCCGGTAGCCAATCCGGGCGGCCGCGCGTCCCGAGGGCCGCGGCTCGCCGGGCGCGCAGGGGGCGGGGCTCCGCTTGACAGTGGCGGTCGCCGGGCAGCAGAGCCCGGGCGAAGCGAGCGCGGCGCGGCGCGGGGAGCACGGGCGGCGGCGGCGGCGGCGGCGGCGGCGGGCGGCGGCAGCGGCAGCGGCAGCGCAAGGACCCCGCCCGCTCAGGGTCTCGGCGCAGCGGAACAGCCTCCCGCGGCGGCGGCGGCGGCGGCGGCGGCGTCCGGGCGATGCGGCGGGTCTCCTCAGGCGCTGGTGTCCCGACCTCTTCCTGAAGGTACCGCGCGGGGCTCGCCCCCTCGCCCCGGTTCGTCGCAGCGCCGGCCCCGCGGCTTTGTGAAGCCCCGGCTGGGGAGCGGGGTGGGTGGGGCCGGGCGAGGCGGCGGTGTCTGGGCCTCTTTCCCCTCGAGGAAGAGGGTGGCGGCGGAGGGAAGCGGGCTGAGGGAGGAGGGCTGTCTCCCGGGCGCAGCTGGCGGCCCTGCCGCCCTCCATCCTCCTGCCATCCCCCACCCTCCCCACCCCACGTGGCTCGAAAGAGGTTTCGTTCCAGGAGAAAAGTTTGGTGCTGAGACGCGCGGAGCCGGACTCGGGGGTTCCTGAAGCGCGCCCCGGTAGAGGGTAGGCAGGTCGTCCTTGCCTGGGACACCCGTGACCTGAATATGGGCAAGCGGGAACCCAGGCCACTTTCTACCCTCTCCCCGCACCCAGTCTCCCCCCAGCAGCATTCCCGACGCAGGCTCTTCCTCGAGGGAATTCCTCGATGGGGATTCCCCCCCCGCCCCGATTCGGAGCAGGGGACAGGCACCCAGAGCCCCCCACACCCCCGCTGTGGCTGCTGCCGAAGGTAGTAGTTAAGTCTCCCGCACCTTCTAATTAAAGGTCCCTGAACAGTGTATCGGAGCTGCCGGTGATTCCTTCTGTGTCACATCTTGAATATTTTCTTCATGCCACTGGGCTTGCAGTTGGCTTCTCCAGTGTGCTGGAGTGTGCAGCACAGGAAGGGGAGTAGAAGCTGTTGGCCCATCTTTCAGGGTGCAGGGTGGGGAAAAAAAAGAATACAGAACGCACTGATCCACTTGAAGATGGGAGA
Source organism: Okapia johnstoni (assembly GCA_024291935.2). Lineage (NCBI taxonomy): Eukaryota > Metazoa > Chordata > Mammalia > Artiodactyla > Giraffidae > Okapia > Okapia johnstoni. The sequence continues at coordinate 67,438,278 of CM044321.1, read as the reverse complement.
AAGTTTCAGCCTTCAGAAAAAAGATGGGTTTCCATGTGGATTATTTGCTTTGAGGAAACTTCCTCAAATACAGAGAAACAGAGTTAGTATTGAGTTTTACACAAGGTTGTAGGAACAAAGTCTGTCATCACTGTAGCTGGGAGTAGAGGTGGTCATGTGTTTATCATACAGACTTGAAATGAGCAGATGTTGACAAGTGTGTGTTGAATTCTGTTTCATTCTCATCAGCCAGATACCTTTCTGATCATACGTGTGGGTGTTCACAGGTACTTTATTTGTTACCAAGAATATTCCTACCATAGGACAACTTCATAATACCTTCAGTACCCTGCAGACAGCCTTAGCCAAGGACATCGACCTCTTGTTCTGGTCCACACAGTTTCTCCCTTCACCAGTTCACATCATTTCCATAAGAACGTTTACATATGAAGGAGCAGGAAACCTCCTTCGTCCATGGTGACAGCATTGTACAGCATATACATAGTGCATACAGGTGTCCTAGATATTTTGTATGTAACTTTGATTCTCACAGTCACCCAGATGTGTTCTTATCACTTCCCCTATTTTAGGATTTAAAGAGTTTTACAGTCTTCCCAAGATTGGAATTTGAACCTGGATGTCTTTGACTTCCTGCCTGGTGCTCGTTTCCACTAATCTATGCTATCTCTTGGCCTCTCTGGAGAGAGAGTTACCCATGTGATGATACAGTAGGAAATCCCAGCATGGCAACGTACCCTGCGTCTCCCGACCTCCTGGGTCAGAGCCCTTTATGGAGTGTCTTCTTCTGGGAGCCCACGACTGTGTGCCCAGCCAGTGTGACATCAGGGACTGACATCATGGGCTCTGCACACTACCTCCACTCCCCTACGCCCAGGATGTAAGTCAGATGGCAATCTCCAAACATATAAACACCTTCCCCTTCCTAATACCTTGGTTCCAGAAGACAGGTGACCGAGTGTTTTCCCTTTCTGCCGCTTAAGGAGCAGTTTCTCCCCTCTCAGCCATTCAGGTCTATTTTAAGTCTGCACAGATAAGTACACCCCACCAGCTGGCAGCCACGCGTCCCCTGCAGTGTTCACAGGGACACACTCACCCTCCTGTACCAACTGTCAGAGAATTCCTGACACAGCCCTGCCTACTTACAGTGGAAGACTGAAACAAGGTCTCTGGGGAAGATGGTGTTCGTCCAGGGAACCCCTGGGTTCTCCTCTACTGAACAGAAAGGAGACTCACCCAAGGACCCTAGGGGCAGGAAGCAGGCCTTCTCAATAGTACCAAATGCCGTGGGTGTGGTGGCCTGTTGTCAACACTGTTAAAGATAATGTATTCACCGTATAGAAATGCTTTTACTGGTCATCTTCATGATGGATGGAGGTGATCACCTATTTCTGATTTGATTACTCACTTTTACACTGAGGCAGCTGTCACCTGGCTGAAGGGTCTGGAAACCTGTTATCACAGTTGTGATAGTGAGTTTGAAGCTGTGTCTAAAAAAAAGTGTCTTTTATTATAATCTACAGCTACTCTTTTATCACTTCTCTTCCCTAGGCTGGTTGTGTGTATGTCTGTTCTCTCCCTTGCTATAGTCTTCAACTCTTCTCTGGTTCTGAGATGGTTTGCAGTACTAAGGCTAAAAAGAGATAAATACATTTTTGAGCTGTGACCATATGCTGCCTGGAAGCCTATCCTCGTAGTTGGCATTTTACTCATGTTACTCTAGTTAGTGTTCAGCGTCTCAAAATCCCATGTGCATGCTTTGGGATTTCACATGGGCTCTCCTGTCTAATCATTTCACTCCATCCCCCGCAGAGTGGTGAGGTTCAGTCTAGAAGACAGCCCTGGCACCTCCCCTCTGATAGCTCCAAACTGTGGAAAACTGGAGCAGCACTAATTAAAGTTGGGAGAGTGGAACATGAGGTGTGCTCATTGTCACTCTCACACCAGAATGGGAAATGTACCAAAACCATTTGAGGGGAGAAAGAGTGAAGCTGACTTCTTTAAATGACTGGGGATCTGCAAAACTGTACCAGATGATTGACACGGTACAGTCAACCTGAAGTTGGGAGCATGCAGATACCTCACTAACCTAAAAAGTGTCCACATTCAACAAACTTCTACTCTGCATTCTACAGGTTTTAAAACCTCTTATTTACTGGCAACCCATCTTTATTTCTGTATTTCATCAAATCAGGAATGTCATCAGAATGTAAGACATAGCATGATTTTTCTTATACAGGGAGGAAAAGAAGATACTGCCAATTATGTTATGACTTGCCACTGTAACAGTGGTCTTCCAGGACACGGCATGAAATTGTCATGCTAGCATCTCACAGCTTTCAGGGTTCATCTCGTCCATCAGTTGTGGTACTTTTTACTGCTGGTACCTTAGTAGCATTGCTTATGGTGTGATAGGCAATCAGTTTGTATATGTCTCAGTTATGAACTGTAACACAGATTCCTCTTCTGTGTTTTCCTTCAGTCTAGTTAAGCATTTGGATTTTGCTTTGCAAGGTAATGTGGAAACGCTAAACAAAGACAAATATTTCCTTTAGTAACAGAACATTTAGACCCCACTACTCTGTTTGCCTTGGTGCACACACAGACAGTAACATCTTTAAGTGCCAGATCATAGTGTAATCTTTTTGAAAGCCATTTAAATGGCAATTTAACAGAATACGTGCAATGCCAATGACACCCCTTAGTGGAAGCAATGACAAAATGAACAGAGGTGACCAAGTTGATGCAAATACAGGGAAATGATGATTGTGCTGTGACTACTGCCAATTTATCAGTCATTTTAAGATACTGTCCTTATTAAGACCCATCCTGATTTCAGAGATATTAAAGTGTGGGGGAAAAAATGAACCTTATCAATGAAATATGTTAATCTGTGCCCACTTAGTTTGGGGAACTTGACCTGCCTACCATCTTGCGTGTTTTCATTCATTCATTCATTCACAGAGTCATTCATTTTGTTAAACTCCAAGCTTCAAAGGCTGATGATTAGGGCTGGTGGAGAGTGGCCCGAGTGAGAGAGCCAATAAGGAGGTGGTTAGAAGGGTGGTTTCAGGATCAGTTGGTTTGCATATGAAAGGCTTGTGGGAAGGCCAGTCTTTTTATCTTTAGGAATTGGCTCAGCCTGGGAGGGGCACTGCCTCCAGGGTCCTCAAGGCCCCCCAAGATGTCAAAACATCAGGATACAGAAAATAAAAGGCTTGGTTAATTACCCAGAGATTTTTTTAAATAGTCAACTAATGGATTCGGCTCAGGTGCAGCCAAGCGTGGGGAGGTGCCTAGCTCAGGATGTGACACATGGTCTCATCCAGTCAACATTCATTAAATCCGAATTGTGGTGCCAGATGGTCCAACTGTGCTCACAGTCAGCCTGTGCTGGATACTGTATCAGGTGTGCACTGTTCATCTTGAGAGAGAGCAAAAAATGAGAGACTGTACACTGCCCAGAGGACCCCCAGATGAAAGATGAACCACCCAGGACAAAGACAAAAACAAGTCTCTGAAAACATAAATGAACCCTTAAGCAGATACATCTTCAGCTTTATGATCTGAAAATCTGTAAGGTAATTATATATTGGGGGCTTATTCACTGTGGATTTGGAAGATCCATAAGAGTCAGGAAGCATGAAAAATTTAGTATTAGTCGTTCAGTCATGTCTGACTCTTTGTGACCCCATGGACTGAGGGTCAGGTTCCTCTGTCCATGGGATTCTCCAGGCAAGAATACTGGAGTGGGTAGCCTTTCTCTTCTCCAGAGAATCTTCCCAACCCAGGGATTGAACCTGGGTCTCTGGCATTGCATGCGAATTCTTTACCATCTGAGCCACCAAGTTGTTTCTCATAGTGAAATGGGAGTTGGGAAGTGAATTTAGTGTTGGTGAGTGGTGTGCTCAGGAGTCAGTCGCTAAAGGTAAGTTACTCAAAATAGCGTGAAGCATCCTTTTCTTCTCAGTTGCAGGCAGTATCGATCAGATGAGCAGATGATTTAAATAGACAGAAAAGAATGTCACTGGAGAGAGTTATTTGAAGGCAATTAATAGGTTGTGTGGTGGCGACAAGTCTAGGCGTAGAATGTTTCACATGTACCTAGTTGACAAGTGTCTGCTTTGAGGACACTGATGGAGAAGGCAATGAGTGGGGTGGACCTGGGTTTAGATTCAAGACATTGCTCTTGATAATGAAGGCAGGGGTGTTTGAGGGTGTGCATGTCTGGACTCACAGTAAAGTAAAGGAGTCCTTCCTCTAGGCAGCCTCTTGATTTTTCTTTATGTGGCTGGTTAATGGTTATAACATCTTCAGAATCCTATGACTTTTTCCTAGAATCTTGACCATGCATGTTAAGAAATAATCATGAAAATGTAAGCAGGAGGTCAGTCTCTTCATGTAAGAAGGGTAATTCCTTTGAAATGAAAGCTGTGCAATAGCCCTCCGCGTGCAATTCTTCCTAGTCTGTGACTTTGCACACATCATTCTTGTGTTTGTGTAAGAGCTTATCTGTGTTGATGGAAGTTGCAGAAGTGTGTTCCCTGGAACACACAGCCGCTCTGCCTTTGTGTTTCCACACTGATGTCATAACTTTAGTTAAAGTAGTGATGGTAGCCGAAACTGGCCAGCAAAAGCATTTCTGCCTGGCTTACGTTGCTGACCTGGATTTGACGTTGGTCAGGATGGTCTTTGGGTTTATCCACTCCAGTGATGCATTACCTCTCAACCTCACATACATTTCATAATCCAGGCTTTTATGGCCTTTTAACCTGATTCCCTACATGAATTAGCTCCACGTGAAAATGGAATATTCAGTCGAATGAGATAATATGCAGAAACATGAATCGGCCAAGAAATGTAACGGACAATTACATCAAGCTGAATATTGCTTTCAGGTGTTACTCAACGCCAGCGATCCTTGGGGTCCTTGGCTTTCTGGAGCTCTTTCTTTGTGTTGATTCTGAAGTGAGACCCCCTATGGAAGGCAGGGGGGAGAAGGGACAGTCTTCCTGGAGCTATTCTTGGTAATTTTGTTTTAACTTTAACTTTTGTGAATTTGAATTGCTCTCTTCTGGGAGTGGCTGGAAAGAGGCATCTCCCTGCTGATCTCTTCACCCCTGAAGCCTAGAAAAGTGCCTGCAAATGGCAGGGGCTTAATGATTATTTGCTGAATTAAAAAATATCCTTTGACTGGTTGACACAGGAATTCCCATCCTTCTTTGGTCCAAAGATTCTTATTACTTATGAATAGAAATCCTCACAAAATACCTTATGATTTCATATCTAAATCATTTAATATAAAGAATCAAGGATGTCAAACCTGAAATTTTAAAGAATGGAAGTCATGAAGATAAATTCTCCTTAGCAAATTAAAAAATCTATTGCGAGTGATCATTATTAAAATTCTATAATATTGGATTGTAAAATAGGAAGACTAAAAATAATGGTATAGAAATTACAGATTTTGGCTCAGATTATTTAGTGAGCTTAACACATACAAATAAGAAATACAGCTTTTGAAAAAAGACTCAGTTACCTAATGAAGTGTGCTAGGACAATAGAATGAAAGCTTGAAGAGAAAACAGTAAGAAAGAGAATAATTTACATTTTGGTCTTAAGCAAATACTGCATGAATTTCTGATAAGTTAAGTGTTAAATGTTGGAGAAAAAAAAGGAAATACCATAATGATGGATACATGTCATTATGCAGGTGTCTAAACCCATAGAATGGACAGCACAGAGAGTGAACCATAATGTTAACAGTTAACCATAATGGACTTTGGGTGATTATGATGTGTCAGTGTGGGTTTATCAGTTGTAACAAACGTCCCCACTCTGGTGGTGGTGTTGACAATGAAGGAGGCCGTGTATGTGTGGGGACAAAGAATATATGGGAAATCTCTGTACCTTCCCCTCAGTTTTGCTGTGAACCTAAAACTGCTCTGAAAGAATAAAGTCTTATTAATAAAAAAGGAAAAGAGAGGAAGAGAGGGAGGAATGGATAGACAGAAAACAAAGTCATTTTTCTATCCCAAGTCTGACGGCAGTGAAGACTTTTCTGAATATTCATGTCATCTTATAAGACAAATACATTGGAATATAGAAACCTGATAATCATTTAAATAATGAACTGTAATAAAACCATCCTAAAAGGCAGCATGACAGAACATGGCTAATGGAAACATATCTAAAATATGTAGGGGGTTGATATGAATATGGGATGTGTGGCCAGGTCACACATCCCAGGGGTTGAGGGAGGGAAGCAGATGTTTTGGTCCTTGATGTACAAATGTTAGATCATTCCACGATAGGCCCAGAGTGTAAAACATATACATTAATCACTACCACTTAGAGGTGTAGTTTGTGTTTTGACAAGGATCAAAGATCAGAAGTAATTGGAAAGTTGGAATTCTGTATCCACTGACTGCTTGTTCATTTGTTGCACTACTGGAAAAAAAAAAAAAAAACCCTGCTATAAAGCACAGGAAGCTCAGCTCAGCTCTCTGTGATGACCTAGATGGGTGGGAGGGAGGTCCAAGAGGGAGGGAATATATGTATACATATAGCTGATTCATTTGGTTGAATCACAAAACATTGTAAAATAATTGCACTCCAATAAAAAAAAAAAAACCTAAAACCCAGAAAACAACAGAAACCATCCTTGAAACACCACTTGATAGTAAGGGCTTTATTCAGAAACCACTTGAGACAGAATTACATATCAGAATTTTCTTCTCTTGTTTTTCCAGACAATAGAAACAAATTCCACAAAAGGCTACAGTTTGGACACTTGGAGATATTAGTAGCACATTAGACAGTGTCTCTGCCTTAGTTTTATGCCTTAAAAGCACACTTATCTGCAACAGTAGTTCAGGGTTTGAAATCTGCCCTCAATTCTCATCACATGTCCACTCCAGCATTGTTTTTCTTATCTCTGTGGGATGTGGAGGTAGAAGCTCTGTCTCTGTGAGTATTGCATGTGGCTGGACGGTGACCTTCCAGCCCATCGAAAGGATCAGAACAGAGGTTGGGAGGTCCCTTGAGCAGTGGCTATGTTATATCAGGTGTGTCTGGAGGATGGAAGGAGCTTCGACTCAGACTGACGTGGGCTTGCCATCCCCTTGTCACGGAGTGAGAAGTGCATCGTTGCCCAGGGAGGGGGCTGTGTGGCTGGTACCCAGCCAAAGGCTCTCTGTCGTTGCCTTATGCCATTTAATCCTCATACAGCCCCTGGGCGGTCAACCTGTTACTGTCTCTGTTTTGCAGATGAGGAAACCGAACAACAAAGAGGTTAGCTATTTTGCTTTGGGTGCCCTTGATAGCAAGTGAAGAGGCTGAGAGAAGAACCTGGAGCATCTGACCGGAATGCAGCACCGACTTTATGCTCCTATGGGGTGTGCTTAACACCCATCAGACTTAGCTTCCTGTCTGTAAATTGGGGCCATTCATTTCTATACTCAGCCAGTTGGTGGTGAGTTTGCAAGAGAATATGAATAAAGTATCAAGCACCCTATGGCCCGATGCACAGTGGTTGCCTGTTATTATTGCTGTCTTTTTCCCTGGTGGTCCAGTGGCCAGAACTTCACGCTCCCAATGCAGGGTCCCAGGTTCAGTGCATGGTCAGGGAACTAGATCCCATGTGCTGCAACTAGTTCACATGCCACAGCTCAAAGATTCCGGTGCTGCAGTGAAGACTGAGGACTCCGCGTGCTGCAACTAAGACGTGGTGCAGCCAAATAAAAATTGTAAACAATAAAGTTTAAAAAGAAAATTTAGCCCATTGCCATAGCAGCCACTCTATCCTAGCTGTTCACTGTTACAGGCCTACAGGAGCTTCTTTACTGATGTCCGTTAAGTCCAGTCTAGAACCCTCTCTTCTCCACCTGGTCAGATATTTTCTTCCTTCTGTAGAGTGACTGGATGTGAGGGAAGCAGAAGTGGAAGAGGAAGCACTTTAAAAGGGAGGGAGGCAGAGCGGCCTTAATCCTTGTGGGAACCTCCATCCCCTCAGCAAAACAGTAGAATTAAATCCACCGAAGTAGCACAGAAGACATGTTTCCACTCAACACTCCAGTGCCAAGAACTGGGGAATCTTCATCTTCATTTGTTATCCTTTGAGTCCTGTATCTGTTGTCTTCTCAAGTAATAAGAAGACTATAGACAACCTCTAGTGTACTCTTGAAGCAGTTGACTATATGGAAAGAGTACATTTAATTACAAGGTCTTAAGTAGTTAGTGACCTTCAACATTCTTGTAAATATATTGTAGCCAGTGAAACCTACAGTGTATTCCTCTAGACCTTAAAGAGATTCTGGGATATCCACTTTGAAGTATTTAGGAATCAATTAAGAAATAACTTTTTTTTTTCTCACAAGTCCAATGTCATGTTTATATAACACCTCATTTATACATTTTTAATACATTTTAACTTATTTAAAATATGTTGTGGCTTCCCAAGTGGTGCTAGTGGTAAAGAATGTGCCTGCCAGTCCAGGAGATACAAGAGACTCGGGTTCGATCCCTGAGTCAGGAAGATCCCCTGGAGAAGGAAATGGCAATCCACTCCAGTACTCTTGCCTGGAAAATTCCATGGGCAGAGGAGCCTGGCTGGCTACAGTCCATAGGGCCGCAAAGAGTCAGACACAGCTGAGAAACTGAGCACAGAATACATTAGATATATTTTTAATGTTAGTATGTTTTATTGTGCAAGTAATACATTCAATGGGCTTCCCTGGTGGCTTGAATGGTAAAGAATCTACCTGCAATGCCGGAGACTCTGGTTTGATCCCTGGGTCAGGATGATCCCCTGGAGAAGGGAATGGCTACCCACTCCCGTATTCTTGCCTGGAGTATTCCCTGGATAATGTTGAAATTTTTAAAGATTTAGTTAAGCAAATAGAAGACTATAAAAACCATCCATAATTCCACCTCCTAAATATCATCACTGTTTGCATTTTTGTGTATTTTCTCTCAGCTTTCTTTTTTTCATGTATAGATGTATAGAAGATCGAATCATTTAGTATACCATTTTATAAGCTGCTTTTTTCAAATAGCACAGTTTATCCCAACTCTCTTCACCATGACAGTAAACCATTACGTAGACTTAGACAAATGTCAACAGACCTTGGCCCTTGTATTTTAGGATGCTAGAAAGGCCTCCACTTAGCCCTGAGGCTGAAGAGGTCCAACTCTATACAAAACATGCTCTCTGCCTGGTGGAGATTTTAAGGCCCCAAGCTGGGTCTCACTTGCAAAGTGTGAGGTCTACATCTGCACTCCTACCTCTGCCCAGTACCCTTGTCATCCTGAGGCTCCTGCTGTTTATCTACTGAAGGTTCTCGGTGTCACCCTGGCGTTTCCGACACGGAACTGCAAATGAGCTTTTTCTGCCTCCCATCCTCTGATGGGTGAAGGTCAGGAGATACACAGCCCTGCCAACTGGCCTCTTAAAACCAGGACCATCTGCCGATAAAAACCTGCCATTCAGAATGCTGACTCCTCCCCATTTCTACAGCTGGCTCTCAATTACTGCTTCCCCTGGGAGCCAAGATCCCCAAGATCATGAAAACCCACAGTGGAAAACCAAACTTCACGAGAGTTTAAAATCTCCTCGTCCATCTTTCAACTAGAGCTGCTCACAAATGCACTGATTTGAGATTCTTCTCCTTTTATCCCCCTGATTCAGAGCCTAATGAGCAATGAGGTAGCCAAAATGTGGTTACCAGACAGATGAGCAAGCAGCCTGTCTTTATGATCCTACAGTTTGAGTATATGTCTATGAAACCTCTCCTGCCTTCACTGTGAAGGGTACTAAGCAAGTGTTTTATAAATTGCTTTTTGCTACCTAGGTTTTCCAAAAACCCATCAGAGCTCTTCACATTAAGTTCTAAGTAATTGATATTCTTTTCTTTTTTGAACACTGTTTCCTCCGTTTCAGTCTGCCATCTAATTTCCACCCTCTGCAAAAAAAAAAAAAAACACAACTATATACACACACAAGTCTATGTGTATTTCTGTGTATGTATATTCATACAAATACACTTTTAAAAAAATGAATCATCTGTACCATCTTTCTAGATTCCACATACATGTGCTCATATACAATGTTTGTTTTTCCCTTTCTGACTTACTTCACTGTATATGACAGACTCCATGTCTCTACAAACGACCCAGTTTCATTCCTTTTTATGGCTAATATTCCATTGTATATTGTATATATGTACCACATCTTCTTTATCTGTTCATCTGTCAATGGACACTTAGGTTGCTTCCATGTTCTGGGCTATTGTAAATAGTGCTGCAGTGAACACTGGGATGCAAGTATCTTTTGGAATTGTGGTTTTCTCAGGGTATATGGCCAGAAGGAATAGAGATGCAGAGGTGGGGAACAGACATGTGGACAGGGGGGTGGGGGGCAGAGAGGGGAGGATGAGCGGGGAGATTGGGATTGACGTGTGTGCACTGCCGCATGTCAAACAGATAGCAGTGGGGACCTGCCCGTGTAGCATAGGGAGCTCAGCTTGTGCTCTGTGGTGACCTAGAGGGGTGGGGTGGGGAGGGGATTGGGAGGGAGGTCCAGGAGGGAGGGGATATAGGTGTACATACAGCTGATTCACTTCGTTGTACTGCAGGAACTAACTCAACATTGTAAAGAAGCTATACAATGGCAACCCACTCCAGTACTCTTGCTTGGAAAATCCCATGGACAGAGGAGCCTGGTAGGCTGCGGTCCATGGGGTCGCTAAGAGTTCGACACGACTGAGCGACTTCACTTTCCCTTTTCACTTTCATGCACTGGAGAAGGAAATGGCGACCCACTCCAATGTTCTTGCCTGGAGAATCCCAGGGATGGGGGAGCCTGGTGGGCTGCTGTCTATGGGGTCGCACAGAGTTGGACACGACTGAAGCGACTTAGCAGCAGCATACCCCAATTAAAAAAAAAAAAAAAGAATCAGTGTCACCATTCTCTAGCCATGCATGTTTTTGTTCTTACACCTTCACCGAGGAGCCCTGAGCCTTGACATCGCCGGGCATCCAACACGCCTGCGTGGACATCCTTCCCTCCTCGGCCAGCGTGGGGCAGCTGTTTGTCCTGTCTGCTCCTCTCTCCCCGGGCTTCAAGCCTGCCTTCAGCCCTGATGTACCTCTTCTCCTCCTCCTTTCCTGCTGGTCAATGCTCTGACATGCTCGTTCTCTCAGGGAAGACAGACGATACATCCAAAAGAACAAACTTTAGGACCACGGTATTCTCTGCAACCATCACCGTCATTAACGTTTCCTGAAACAGCACTCCCCGTTTAAAAGATTTTGGGGTTTTGGACTCTGTTTTTTCTTAAAGGAAGCCTTTCCGTGCATTGGCTTTCGTGGCACTTTTGTGGCTGGAAAGGGCTGCTGCCCTCCGGTTACATCATAGATGCCGAGAAGGGCCATTTTGACTAAGTCACAGGCAGCACTTAGTTCTGAGCATTCTAACCATCTTGCTGTGTAAGTGGCTTATTCCTCAGCAACAGTAGTGATTCAGGCCCCATGGGACCACTCTGGCTTATTTGAATAAGCTATCAATAACATTAAAAGCCTTCCCAGACATCGACATTTGCCAGCACTTAAGGCCAATGCAAATGGGACCAGTGGCTTTTGGACGTTTTCAGTTTCTCCCCACTGTTTGTTAAACAGTCAAGGTATTTATCAGAAATGGCCATGGGACACGAACACCTTCTAGTATGTGCTTTTAACTGTATTTTTGCTGAAACTGTCAGACTCGATTTCTTGTTGGATCATGTCCTTAGCCCCGGAGAAGAATCCTGGAAGTGCTGAAAAGAATTCTATGTGAATTACCCCTATTTAGAAGAAGACCAGTCAGAGCTGGCATAGCGGCCTAAGGTTTCAGCCAGGGCTGAGTGAGAGGACTGCTAATTAGGAGACGGGAGGGGGGCCCAGATATGTGTCCCCTCCTCTCCTCTCCCACTCAACAGAGCGCCCCAGGCCCACTGACCCAGCCAGGCGCCAAGTCCGCTGTACCCCAGACTAGAATCTGAGCAACACAATCCAAAGCTAGCCAGGAGCCTGGGGAGGTGGCTATGGCATGACTGATTTCATTTGCGTCCTGGATGGGTTTCAAGACGAGGATGACTTCTCTCTTGAAAGTATGTGTTTCACACAAATCCTTTTTTTCTTTTTTTTGGAAAGAGCCCACTGCTTCAGTCAAGTTCTTCGATCTTAGAGGAATCCATGGCTACAAAGTGCTTAAGATCCATGGTTCTAGCTTTTCTCTCCAGTTTAAAATAGCCTCCCCTTTGCTGACTCCTAAGTTTTATTCAAGTTGTTCTGAAAGGAAAGAAGTTTGAGGTGTTCTAAACCTCTGAGTTCAGCTACAGGGGTTTAGGGGGTGTTTCAAACCCAAACCCTTACCTTCCTGAGCCCAAGAAATCACAGAATCAGAGGAAAGCTGCTCTGATGAGGTTTAACAGTGTGTGTGAGAGGGGTGACACTGTCCACTCCCAACATGAGCTGAGGACTGTGGGGAGATGCTGGACCACATCGCAGAACTGGGCAAAGTAGTTGCCAATCTGGCTTTGTGAAAGAACCTTTATTATTTTGGCTAAAATGGGCATAAAGTCCTACAACTTTGTGTGTAGCCGCCAACAGCTAAGGTCCAAATACACTTTTCAGAATTCTGAATTCTAAAATACACCCTACTGATAGTAACTTATATGACCTTTTGGATCAGAGGTATAGTGAGAATTGATTATATTCATTTGGTTTTCCACCTAGGATATAATTTCCTCAGGAGTATTCATAATATTGGTCAATATGGAAAGAATGGGTGCCTGGATGACATGTGTACATTAAAGAGCCTCCTTTTTAAAACATGACTGATCTGAAATAACACAAACAAGAATGCCACCAAGTCATAACCAAGTCCTTTTCATACGGGATTAGGTTTTGAGAATTTAAGGGCTGTCCTTTATTGTCACACAGGGTGATGAACTGACCATGTATACATACAGGAGAAAAGAAGATATTAAATTTTTATTTTTAAAAGTTTGCTATTTATATCTGGGCTTCACTGGTGGCTCAGTGGTAGAGAATCCAACTGCTGGTGCAGGAGAGCATGGGTTCAATCCTTGACCCCGTAAGATCCCATGTGCCACAGAGCAGCTAAGCCCATGTGCCACAACTACTGAGCCTGCACTCTAGAGCCTGGGAGCCGCAACTGTGGAGCCCAAGTGCTGCAGCTATGGAAATCCGCGAGCCCTAGAGCCTGTGCACCGCGACAAGAGAAGCCACCACAATGAGACGCTCAAGCTCTCCCCAAGCAGCAACGACAACCCAGCACAGCCAAAACTGCGTAAATAAATAAAATTATTTTTAAAAGCTTGCTAATAATATCTTCAGATCAACATTATTATCAGTATGGTACAAAAGGCTAAAGCTTATTTTCGAGGGGAGAGTCTAAGTAACTTTTATTTGGCCTATGTGACTAGCTAAATTCCCTTCTGGTAATCTTTTTAAATACTGGATCTATTTATGAGTTTTATCTGTGAACTTAAGTGGAGTTTCTGGATTTTCCTGGATAGATTTACTTATTTGCAATACTTTGCAAGGTGGTCTCTATTTTACTTGAAAGCCCATTAAATAAGAGGATATGCTTGACTAAAAGGAGATTTTGAGGATAAACGAGCCAAAGCAGAAGAAAGCAACGACTGAGTGAAGTTAATCTGATTGTCCTAGAGTTGATCCTAAACTATTACTGCCTAAGCCTTGGTGGATCCCTCTGTTTACAAGGAGGATGCTGCCTGTGGCATCAGCAGGAGCTTAGTGTGCTGTTTGGAGGGTTTATGCAAAGTCGGTCACTCAAGATTTCACAAGCACAACAAAGCCTCACTTATCTGCCATTACAGGGCTTTGCTGACAAAGGTCCGTATAGTTAAAGCTACAGTTTTTCCAGTAGTCTTGTACAGATGTGAGAGTTGAATCTTAAAGAAGGCTGAGCGCCGACTGATGCTTTCCAACGGTGATGCTGGAGAAGACTCTTAAGAGTCCCTTGGACAGCATGGAGATCAGGCCAGTCAATCCTAAAGGAATTAACTCTGGATATTCATTGGAAGGACTGAAGCTGAAGCTCTAATACTTTGGCCACATGATGGGAAGAGCCAACTCATTGGAGAAAACCCTGACGCTGGGGAAGATTGAGGGCAAGAGGAGAAGGGGATGACATAGGACGACAGAGGATGACAGTTGGATGGCATTGTCAACTCAAAGGACATGAGTCTGAGCAAACTCCAGGAAATAGTGAAGGACAGGGAAGCCTGGTGTGCTGCAGTCCATGGGGTCCCTAACAGTAGGACATGACTGAGCTACTAAACAGCAGTAACAACAGGACTTCCCAGGTGGCTCAGTGGTAAAGAGTCTGCCTGCCAATGCAAGAGATGTGGGTTCTATCCCTGGGTCTGGAATATCCGCTGGAGGAGGAAATGGTTACCCACTCATGTATTCTTGCTTGGAGAATCCATCCCATGGACAGAGGAGCCTGGCAGGCTGCAGTCCATGGAGTCAAAAAGAGTCGGACGCACCTGAGCACACACACGCAGGGCAATGCATTCCAAATGTTAGTTTTTCACATAACATAAGCTAACTTTTTTGTGAATCTATTAATTAAAGGAAGACACTGTCTTCTGAAACGGTGTTGAAGTTAACTTTCCCTTTTCTGGATGTCTTGGGCATGGATGTACCTCATGCAGCTGTAAAACTAGAAATGTGAGGTCATTTGTCCGTTAAGCCAAGTTAATCTGGATGGCTGTGCTTTCTTCCCTGCCCTGATTTTGTGGACCCGTTTCCTCCACAGATCCTTAGGGAGGAAATGATCTTCCCATTCCTGTTGGAGTATTTAATGTACAACTATTACCTGGATGGCTCCACACCTTTCTTATGCTAGAGAGAGCACTGCGCAAGTTCTGTTCTTTTAAAAATAGAGAGGGACTTTGCTGTCAGCCCAGTGATAAGACTCCCAGCTCCCAATGCAGGGGACCTGGGTTTGATCCCTGGTCAGGGAACTAGGTCCCGTATGCCTCAACGAAGATCTCATGTGTGGCAACTAAGAGCCTGAGCGGCCAAATAAATAGATAAAAGACTAAGAGAGTTAGTGTTGACAGCATGTAGTTCAGGGTAATGACACTCATTGGCTTTAATCATTCTCAAAATGGATTTGGGTTAAAGAATAGCTTCTAGTTCATTATTGTGACATTGGTAAAATTCTAAAATGGACCTTTCAATTTTAAAATTTTGAGCTCTTTAGAAACTATAAGTGCAAAGCCCCATATCTAGCTTCATCTGAAGTCAGTCTCCTAATTCTACCTTGACCAGAAATTTTGGCTTAATTTATGTTGCATGTGTTGTAAGGGCTTCCCAGGTGGCGCTAGTGGTAAAGAACCCGTCGCCAATGCAGGAGATTTAAGAGATGCGAGTTTGATCCCTGAATCGGGAAGATCCCCTGGAGAAGGAAATGGCAACCCACCCCAGTATTCTTGCCTGGTGAATCCCATGGACAGAGGAGCCCTGGCAGGCTACGGTTCGCAGGGTCACAAGGAGTCAGACTCGGCTGACGTGACCTCGCACGCACGTGTTTACATGTTGTAGGGTAAATAACAGAAATGATAAAATAATGCAAATAATAAGGGCCTCAGGGGAAAGTAAATGGGAGTTTTGAAGAGCTCACGTCATCACTATGCGTGACTGTGTAACTTTTGAGTAAGTGAGAAGTGAAGTGAGTGAGAGTCGCTCAGTCATGTCCAGCTCTTTGCAACCCCGTGGAATATACAGTCCATGGAATTCTCCAGGCCAGAATACTGGAGTGGATAGACTTTCCCTTCTCCAGGGGATCTTCCCAACCCAGGGATCGGACACAGGTCTCACGAATTCAGGCGGATTCTCTACCAGCTGAGCCACAAGGGAAGCCCAAGAATACTGGAGTGGGTAGCCTATCCCTTCTCCAGGGGATCTTCCTGACCCAGGAATCGAACTGGGGTCTCCTGCATTGCAGGTGGATTCTTTACCAACTGAGCTATTAGGGAAACCTTTAGTAAGTATAGAGAGATTTGAATATATTTAGAGTTGTGTTTCTCTCAGATTTAAGTTATTGGCTACACACTAAATGGCTTGATGATTTGGTTTCTATGTATGTAGCCCTACAAAAGAATCTTTTCCAGTACATGCTTAACAATCAAAAAGAGTAATTTTTATTTATTTTAAGTGAATTAATTGTTTCGTGGAATGGAGACAGTATCTCCATATTTCATACACCTCTTCCAATATGTATTTATTTCACAGTGCTTTTTTCAGCATTGCGAGTAGATACATCAAGACGGTAGATGTAAACATGTACAGTTTTCTTTAAACGTCTATATAGTCGTGGTGGCAGTGGCTGTTCATAGCATATCTAGATGCTATGGAATTATGCAGAAACAATCTTGTTATATAGAAAAGTCTGGTTACCACAGCAGCTTCTCCTTTTGTCCTGGAGCAGCATTTAATTTTTTTTTTTCCCTTGAAGTTCCAGACTAGAGTTGTTTACAGTCATTTTTTTTCCTTCATAAATGCCAGTCATCTGGAGATATGGCGGCTGATCAACACAACTGATTACTCTGCAGGTGTAAACCAGATAATTTAGGCCCCCAAGCCATCCAGGACCAGAAGAGCTTAATTGCTTTTCTTCATTAGTGAAATTCACAGGATGGTTCTATCAATAAATCCTCCCTTTTTATCTTAGGTTTGAAAATCAGACCCTTATCACAATGCCATTGGCTTCCCTGGTGGCTCAGCAGGAAAGAACCCACGTGCCAATGTAGGAGACACAGGGTTTGATCCCTGGGTTGGGAAGATCCCCTGGAGAAGGAAATGGCAACCTACTCCAGTATTCTTGCCTGGGAAATCCCAGGGACAGGGGAGCCTGGGGGACTACAGTCCATGGGGTCGCAAAGGGTCAGACACGACTTAGCGACTCAACAACAGCAACACAATGCCATTTAACTGGTCTGGGTGGGAGCCTGCGTATCTAGTTGAGCCATTTAGATGAAGTGAGCAGTCAACAGGCCAGAGCGAGAACGTGAATTATGTGACCACTCCAGCAGCATCATTATTATTGGTCAGGGAAAGGCACTAAGTTCACTTTATCTGCTGAAGTGGTAGGGGATGGTGATTTCATGGCATATAGCTTTTGATTAAAATGTCTTAATGAGATTGGCAGTAATGGGGAGATGAATCTCGGAGGACAATTTTGGAGTGTGTGTAGGTATGTTTAAGTAGCATCCTAATGACTCTGAGAAATTACCTGAGGAAGATGTAACCAGCTAGACCATACTGGTTTATCAACATCGGGCCATGTTCTGCATTTCTAATTTGATTAGCTGGAAACTAGTATCATTAAACTAAAAGACATCTATGTTGTATGTCTTGATGGGGGTCGGGGGGAAGAACCAAAGAAAGATTAATGATACTTTAGGAAATGCTCTGACTCTGTGCCGGAAATGATCTCTTCTCACGAATTTTGTATTCCAGCCTAAAACAGCCCTGTCCATGCTCTATAATTAGAAATATAATAAACAGTCAAACCCAGGCACTAGGAAAAATGTCAGATTTATTTTCTCCACCCCTACTTGTCCTATATTTGTTTGGTTTACTGTTCTCTTGGTCAGTGAAGAAATTTTATTTATATGTGAGTGGCAGAGAGCATAAAAGTAAATGATTCAACAAATTTACCGTTTGGAAGATATTCTATTTTTATAGTAATTAACCATATTTTGGGACATAAAGTAGAGTAAGGTTTCCCTATAGTATTTGTATGATAACTATTTTGTCCACAGAGATGTGTTGCATTTTAAACCCATGTGACAAGCAAATACTTCTATCCTAAATGTCTGAAAGAAAGATATCTAGTGTGATTTCCTGTGCACAAAGATGTGGATTACAAGGCTTTCAACAGCTGTAAAGTTGGTTTTCTGTTTAGACCTACCTCATATCTAAGGTATTTAGAAATTAACTGGTGCAAAATAATATACTATTTACTAGAAACAATTTTAAAGGACCATAGCCCATCATCTCTTTCAAATAATCTTTACTGGGGACATTCACACGAGCATACTATGGCCTGGTGCATGAACTTGCTGTTACAGTGTTGGGGACCACTGCTTTCTCAGATTTTACACTGGATCAAAGACAATCTTTACGCTGATAGATGATACTAGAGGAGTGTCAGTTTCCCTGGACACTCTCAGAAGCTACTCCCATCCTAGAGTCCACTCACCTTTCCACTTGCACCCACCAGGTAGGCCCAAAAATCATCTGCTCAGACCAGAGACGTGAGGTGGGTGTCCTTGCCTGAGGGAGGCGAAGACTGCAAGAAAAATGCAAGACAGAATTCCAGTCTATAAATAACTCAAAGGCCATTGAAAAGAGGAGATGGACATAAGAGAAACAAGGAACCAACTAAACTATGGAAAATTCAGTGTGAGGTTCAAAGTTCTTTTCTTAGAGAACCAATCAGGAAAGAAAAGAAGCCCTGAAGCAGGGCTGATTTTGTTGGACATACAAAAGGTCAAAGCTTTCCTGGTGGTTTTGATATGATATAGGACCAGAGCTTGAGGCTCAGGAGTTAAAAGAATAGAACTGCCAATGCAGGAGATGCAGGAGACTAGAGTTTGACCCCTGAGTTGGAAAGAGCCCCTGGAGGAGGGCGTGGCAACACACTCCAGTATTCTTGCCTGGAGAATCCCACGGACAGAGGAGCCTGGTGGGCTCCGTAGGATCGCAGAGTTGGACGCAGTTAAAGTGACTGAACACACGTGCATAGGACCAGAGCTTGGTACCTCTTAGTACTGACTCTTGGTTTTCATGGCTGATGCTAGGGCGAACATCCTAATCCTGAACCACCCTCGTGTACTTGCCCCTGTCGTCGTTTAGAAAAGGCTGTCTGGCATCAGCGGAGAAGCTGTGCTTCATCTGAGGTGGAGATGAGTCTCCTGTGTACCACGGGGGGCCGCTTGACAGCAAACTACATGACAGGCAGAGAGCCTGTCCATAATCTCCTAGGGTGTGGTGGGAAGGAAGAGAGAAAACTAGCTCATTTGCATCTCATCCTGCCCAAGAAAAGTTTTGCTAATAGTAGTTCTACTTGTTTTTGTAAACTGTGGGTAGAGCACTTATCATGAGAGCCAGTCTTTTTTAAAAAAGAATGTTTTAATTTTATTATTTTTAGCTTCTCTCTAGTTGCCACGCACAGGCTTCTCATTGCAATGGCTTCTTCACAAGTTGTGGTGCATGGGCTTAGTTGCCACTTGGCATGTGGAATCTTCCTAGACCAGTGATAGAACCTGTGTCCCCTGCATTGGCAGGTGGATTCTTAACCAGCAGACAACCAGGGAAGCCAGGAAAGCTACTCTTTTGACAAAACTCTTAAGTGTACGTTCCAGTGTTGTTGAGTATAGGTACGGTGTTTTACAGAAGATCTTTAGAACTTATTTATCTTTCTTAACTGTTAATGTCAGTTGACTAGTAACTTCCCATTTTTTCCAATCTTTGATTCTAGGAATTTGCTTTATTAGATATCTCATGTCTGTGGAGTCATGCAGTATTTATTCTTCTGTGATTGGCTTATTTCATTTAGCATAATACCCTCAAGGTTCATCCATGTTGTCACATGTTGCAAAATTCCCTTCTTTTTAAAAGGTAAATAGTATTCCATTGTCTGTATCTACCACATGTTCTTCATTCATTCATCTGTCAAGGGACGCTTAGGTTGTTTCCACATTTGGCTACTGTGAGTAGTGATACAATGAACAAGGGAGTGCTAATATCTCTTTAAGATTCTGATTTCAATTATTTTGGGTAAATACCCAGAAATGGGATTGCTGAATCTTATGGTAGTTTTATGTTTAATTTTTTGAGAAAGCTCCATACTGTTCTCTGTAGCAGTTGTACCATTTTGCATCCCCACCAACAGAATGCAAGCATTCCAGTTTCTCTACATCATTGCCAACACTTCTTGTTTCTTGTTCGTTTGTTTTTTTCCATATATAATAAGCATTCTGACAGGTGTAACGTGATGTCTCATTGTGATTTTGATTTGCCTTTCCCTGATGATTAGTAACATTGAATATTTTTTATCTATGGCTCCACCATCAGTATGTATTCTTTGGAAAAATGTCTATTTAAGTCCTTAGCCCATTTTTTTTCAGAGTTATAGGAGTTCCTTACATATTTTGGAGATGAGCTCCTTGTCAGATGTATGGTTTGCAAATATTTTTTCCTATTCCATAAGTTGCCCTTTTATTCTGTTGATTGTTTCCTTTGCTTGAAGATGTTTGGTTTGATCTTAGAGGAAAAGCTTTCAGTTTTTCACCATTAAGTATAATGTTTCCTGTGGGTTTTTCATAATTAGACTTTATTATGTTGAAGTAATTTCCTTCTGTTTTTAGTTTGTTTTGAATTTTTATTATGAAAACTGTTAGATTTTGTCAGATGCTTTTTCTGTATGTATTGAGGTGATTGTGTGATTTTTATCCTTTATTCCGATAATATGGAATATCACATTAATTGATTTTCATATGTGAAACATTCTTCCATCCTAATGATAAATCTCACTTGGTTGTGGTATATAATTCTTCTCATGTGCTGTTGGCTTCAGTTTGCTAGTATTTTGATGGGGAATTTTGCATCTGTATTCATCAGATACATTGGCTCTAGTTTTTTTTTTTTTGATGTGGATCATTTTTTTAAAAAATCTTTATTGAATTTGTTATATTACAGCTTCTGTTTTATGTGTTGGTATTTTGGCTGTGGGGCCAATGGGATCTCAGCTCCCCAACCAGGGATTGAACCCATATGCCCTGTATTGGTTAGTCTTAACTCTGGACCACCAAGGAAGTCCCCTGACTATAGTTTTCTTTACTTGTGGTGTCTTTTTCTGGTTTTGGTATCAGGCTAATGCTAGCCTCATGAAATGTTTGAAAGTGTTCACTCTTCTTCCATGTTTTGAAAGAATTTGAGAAGGATTGGCACTAATTTTTCTTTATTTGGTAGGATTCACCATGAAGCCACGTATTTTTGTGCTTTCCTTGTTTGGGAGATTTTGATTATTGATTCACCTCTACACTTATAGATCTGCTCATACTTTCTATTTTTTCATGATTTAGTCTTTGTAGGCTGTATGTTTCTAGGAATTTATCCATTTGTTCTAGGTTATCCAGTTTGTTGGTGTATTGTTGTTCATAGTAGTCACTTATGATCCTTTTAATTTCTGTAGTGTCAGTTGTAATGATTCCTCTTTCATTTCTGATTTACTTGAGTCTTTTTATCTTAGTAGGAGTTTGTCAGTATTGCTTATCTTTTCAAAAACTAACTGAAAAATTCACAAGTATGTGGAAATTAAACAGCCTGCTCTTGAATAACCATTAGGTCAAAGAAGAAATAAAAAAGGACATTAGAAGATACCTCTAGGCAAATGAAAATGAAAACAAAAACTACCAAAACTTCCGGGATGAGACAACAATAGAAGAGGGAAGTTCATTGTAATAAATGTTTAGATGAAAAATCAGAAAGATCTCAAAGATTACACCTCAAGGAGCTAGAAAAATAAGAATAAACTAAGCCCAAATTTAGCAAATGGAAGGAAGTAACAAATATTAGAGCAGAACTAAATGAGATATAAATAGAAAAACAATAGGGAAATGTCAAAACTAAGAATTGGCTTTTTGATTGACACTTTCCTCAACTCTGAAATCAAGAAAATAAGTGAGTCTGCAGTAGCCACTTTAATTGAAGCAGGTATCTGTATGCACATGATTTGGGGCAGAAATATGATTCAGTTCAATTCAGTTCACTTGCTAAGTCCTATCTGACTCTTTGAGACCCCATGGACTGCAGCACGCCAGACCTCCCTGTCCATCACCAACTCCCAGAGTTTACTCAGTCCATTGAGTCGGTGATGCCATCCAACCATCTCATCCTCTGTCGTCCCCTTGTCCTCCTGCCTTCAATCTTTTCCAGCATCAGTTCAGTTCAGTCGCTCAGTTGTGTCCGACTCTTTGCGACCCCATGAATTGCAGCACACCAGGCCTCCCTGTCCATCACCAACTCCCGGAGTTTACCCAAACCCATGTCCATCGAGTCGGTGATGCCATCCAACCATCTCATCCTCTGTCATCCCCTTCTCCTCCTGCCCCCAATCCTTCCCAGCATTAGGGTCTTTTCCAATGAGTCAACTCTTCACATGAGGTGGCCATAGTATTGGAGTTTCAGCTTCAACATCAGTCCTTCCAATATCAGGGTCTTTTCAAATGAGTCAGATCTTCCCATCAGGTGGCCAAAGTACTAGAGTTTCAGCTTCAGTGTCAGTCCTTCCAATGACTATTCAGGACTGATTTCCTTTAGGATGGATTGGTTTGATCTCCTTGCTGTCCAAGGGACTCTCAAAAGTCTTCTCCAACACCACAGTTCAAAAGCATCAATTCTTCAGTGCTCAGCTTTCTCTACAGTCCTACTCTCACGTCCATACACGACAACTGGGAAAACCATAACTAACTAGACAGACCTTTGTTGGCAGAGTAATGTCTCTGCGTTTTAATAAACTGTCTAGGTTGGTCATAACTTTTCTTCCAAGGAGCAATGGTCTTTAATTTTCATGGCTGCAGTCACCATCTGCAGTGATTTTCGAGCCACAAAAATAAAGTCTGTCACTGTTTTCACTGTTTCCCCATCTATTTGCCATGAAGTGATGGGACCAGACGCCATGATCTTAGTTTTCTGAATGTTGAGTTTTAAGCCAACTTTTTCACTCTCCTCTTTCACTTTCATCAAGAAGCTCTTTAGTTCTTCTTCACTTTCTGCCATAAGGGTGGTGTCATCTGCATATATGAGGTTATTGATATTTCTCCTGGCAATCTTGATTCCAGCTTGTGCTTCCTCCAGCCCAGAGTTCTCATGATGTACTCTGCATATAAGTTAAGTAAGCAGGGTGACAATATGCAGCCTTAACATACTCCTTTTCCTATTTGGAGCCAGTCTGTTGTTCCATATCCATTTCTAACTGTTGCTTCCTGACCTGCATACAGATTTCTCAAGAGACAGGTCAGATGGACTGGTATTCCCAACTGTTGAAGAATTTCCCACAGTTTGTTGTGATCCACACAATCAAAGGCTTTGGCATAGTCAATAAAGCAGAAGTAGATATTTTTCTGGAACTCCCTTGCTTTTTCTATGACCAGCGAATGTTGGCAATTTGATCTCTGGTCCCCCTGCCTTTTCTAAAACCAGCTTGAACATCTGGAAGTTACAGTTCATGCACTGTTGAACCCTGGCTTGGAGAATTTTGAGCATTACTTTACTAGTATGTTAGATAAGTGCAGTTGTGTGGTAAGTTTGAGCATTCTTTGGCATTTCCTTTCTTTGGGATTGTCTTTCTTCCAGTCCTGTGGCCACTGCTGAGTTTTCCAAATTAGCTGCCACATTGAGTGCAGCACTTTCACAGCATCACCTTTTAGAATGTGAAATAGCTCAACAGGAATTCCATCACCTCCACTAGCTTTGTGCATGATGATGCTTCCTAAGACCCACTTGACTTCACATTCCAGGATGTCTGACTCTAGGTGAGTGATCACACCATCTTGATTATCTGGGTCATGAAGATCTTTTTTTGTATAGTTCTTTTGTGTATTCTTGCCACCTCTTCTTAATATCTTCTGCTTCTGTTAGGTCCATACCATTTCTGTCTTTTATTGTGCCCATGTTTGCATGAAATGTTCCCTTGGTAGTTCTAATTTTCTTGAAGAGATCTCTAGTCTTTCCCATTCTATTGTTTTCCTCTATTTCTTTGCATTGGTCACTGAGGAAGGCTTTCTTATCTCTCCTTGTTATTCTTTGGAACTCTACATTCAAATGGGGATATCTTTCCTTTTCTCCTTTGCTTTTCACTTCCCGTCTTTTCACAGCTATTTGTACGGCCTTCTCAGCCAGCCATTTTGCTTTTTTGCATTTCTTTTTCTTGGGGATGGTCTTGATTCCTATCTGCTGTACAATGTCACAAACCTCTATCCATAGTTCATCAGGCATTCTGTCTATCAATCTAGTCCTTTAGATCTATTTCTCACTTCCACTGTATAGTCATAAGGGATTTGATTTAGGTCATACCTGAATGGTCTAGTGGTTTTCTCCACTTTCTTCAATTTAAGTCTGAATTTGGCAATAAGCAGTTCATGATCTGAGCCACAGTCAGCTCCTGGTCTTGTTTTTGCTGACTGTATAGAGCTTGTCCATCTTTGGCTGCAAAGAATACAATCAATCTGATTTCAGTATTGACAATCTGGTGATGTCCATGTGTAGAGTCTTCTCTTGTGTTGTTGGAAGAGGGTGTTTGCTATGACCAGTGATTACACCAGGACAAAATGTGTATCAGCTTACTCACAAGAAGGTTTTACCATGCCTCTTAGTTTAGGGGTATAGGAAATTAGAAAATACAGAAAATCATGAAACCTCTTTAGGTCATAGTTGAAGTTACTGGTGGGCTCTGCTGTCAGTGACTGCCAGGAGAAAGGAGTGCAGATTCATCACACTCTATCAAACTTTTTGGACCATTTGCTATAGAAATATCTCAGTCAGCTCATGTCTGCAGCAGTCTTCAAGACTTCCCTACAGTTCTTTATTGTTCACTCATTCTTTGTCAGGGTGTGCCATGAAATGATGCTAGGGCCTGGTTTCTTGCTTTGATTCACTCTTTTTCCTTGTCTAAAGCACTTCCCAGTGGGGACAATAACCTAATACACTGAGCTCAGTGTAAACAGGAAATCTGGCAGCAATAACTGGACCAAGGGCTAACTTTGCAAAGCCAAGTTTTAATGAGTAATTTGCAAAGTAATTAATCAGGAGGCCACTGTCCTTAGAAAATGGGGTAAGTGCACACCACACTGACTTGGTGCCTTTCCTGGCTGCCTGAGGTGACAGCATCTTATGGACTCGTGCCCTCCTTATGACCAGGAAGCTTCTCTTAAGTCACCTGCTGTACCAGGATCGAAGGGAGAAAGTTAGTGAACTCCAGAATCCGCTTCTTTAGTCTCAAAAAACTGCAGGTCATGAGCTTTTAATGACCAATCAGTGGATCAGAAAATCGACTTAGTGATTCAAAGTCTTAGTCCCTCAGTCGTGTCGACTCTTTGTGACCCCATGGACTGTAGCCTGCCAGGCTCCTCTGTCCATGGGATTTCCCAGACAAGAGTACTGGAGTGAGTTGCCATTTCCTTCTCCAGGGGATCTTCCTGACCCAGGAATCAAACCCGGGTCTCCTGCATTATAGGCAGATTCCTTACTGTCTGAGCCACCAGAGAAGCCCAAAATCAACTATCAAAAAAAAGTAAGTGGAATAAACTAGAAACATCAGTGTGTCATATGCTATGAGGTTAAATATTTTGCAAAACAAAATTTTTATACACATATAGATGTGTACACCTATGTTGGTACTGGATTATAATATATATATTTCACTGTAGATCTTGGTCAGAAAAGCTTGAGCATCATCACACTATTTAAAACTTTTTTGAAATATGGAAATATTTTTTTCAATTACATTTTAGATGGTGATCAAGAGATAGTTTATTTCTTTATGCTTAGGAAGAATAAATTTTCTAGGAAAATAATGAATGTACTTAAAGTTTCTGTAATTAGACAAAAAAAGTGAATATGTTTGTATGATTCTCACCAAAATATGACATTAAATGTAAACTATTTGATAGCTCATGCTATTAATTTAAGTATCCTAAATATTTCAAAGCTATATTTATGATATATTTTGTATGCAAGTTAATGATAAGGCAAATAATACAAATATTTAAACATTTTAAATAGCGTTTCAAAATGTAGAGTCTTGACACTAAAAAGAAAAAAGTAAAATGGAATTTAAAAAAAGTACAAACAGCAAGTCTACATGTTCTTCCAAGGAGCAGAGAAGATAATTGAGCTATTTCAAGGTTGTCATCAATATATTTTTCAGATATTATCATAGAAATTCTATAAAGCCCTATTACTTTTATTTAGTATTTGAGTAGTTTTCTTCATCATCCACAGTGACACATTTATTTGGTGCGGGGGAGTAAGGGAATCATTTTGTTTTAAAGAATCATCAATTTTTATGTAAAATATGTAGAACAAGAAGCAACATAGGAACATAGACTCCGGAACCAGATTGCTTGGGTTATGTGACCACGAGCTGGTGCTTTAACCTGTCTGTGCTTCACTTCTTCATCCATAAATAGAGGAAAAGAGCAGTGTCTGTATTAAGGAGGATTAAATGAGTTAATATTTGTGAATCTGGCAAGTTAGGAAGTGCTCTTGAGGTGTTTGCTGTTTCTCATGGCACCTAGTTAACCTTTGTTTATTCAGCAAACATTCACATCACATCTAGAAGATCGAATGCTGACCTGGGGATGAAAGAGTAGCCTCCAGCATCTAAAGAGTGCAGCTGGGTAGGTCAAGTTCCTGGAAGGGTAGAGGGGAGACAGGATGCAAAATGCCACTTTGGTGGGGGAGCTGGGGCAGACAGTGAGTGTGAAAATTCACTTTTCTTAAACAAATACTAGTTGTCCACAGTCTAAACAAAGTCCAGATGTTGACATTTGTTTTGGATTTTCCCCTTGACCAAGCAGCCTAATTCCTGGCTTTTCCCTTCCTTACCACCTCACCTAAGCTTTTTGTTGCCATTTGTCTAGTCTGGCTTTTCTCTAAGTGTTCAGTCTCAATGGAGCGGTTGAAGGGTTACAGTTGGATTCAGGAGCGATGGATCACACAGGACTCCAGGCACAGGTGTGGATCTCTCAGTGCTGATTTATATGCCTGCGGTTGGTTGGCCCGTTTACCAGAGGTAGAGAGAGGGATTACTGCTTTAGGTTACAGGCCTTCTTACCTCCCCTTCCCAAACCAACTGCTCAACTTGCAAAATGCTTCTGCTGCTGCTGCTGCTGCTGCTGCTAAGTCGCTTCAGTCCTGTCTGACTCTGTGCAACCCCATAGACGGCAGCCCACCAGGCTCCGCCGTCCTTAGGATTCTCCAGGCAAGAATACTGGAGTGGGTTGCCATTTCCTTCTCCAGTGCATGAAAGGGAAAAGTGAAAGTGAAGTCACTCAGTCATATCCGACTTTTAGTGACCCCACGGACTGTAGCCTACCAGGCTCCTCCGTCCACGGGATTTTCCAGGCAAGAGTACTGGAGTGGGGTGCCATTGCCTTCTCCACAAAATGCTTCAAATATCCTCTAATCATACTTGGTATATAGCGTAAATTTTCTAAAGTACATTTCATCTGTGAAAAATGTAATCCCTGCCTGGTTCTGATTTCCCTAATAGTTTGTCATGCTGTGTATTTACTCATAAAGTCAATATTACAGAAGGGAAATTGGGCATTTGGGTCCATGGTTGAGAATTAGGGAGCCATTCCAATAATGTAGAAGTCTTATTTGTTAAGCACTTGGTAAGTCCCAGCTGTGAGGATCCAAATATGAATCAGACACTCACAGGGCTTGAACGTGGATGGAGAAACAGATGCAATAACAAGTGTTAGAAATACTCTAGTAGAAACACAGACATGTTTCAGTGGTGGCTCAAAGCGGGGCATGATCAGTTAATGCTTTGGTGCTGCTAGGGACCTCAGGTTAGCATGTTACTACCTGGAGCACCAGCACTTGTTAACCAAGGACCTTCTGCAGGTGGAACACCACACCCAGGAGCTGGGCTGTCTACCGAGATAGGACAGTGAGAAGGTAGACCAGGAAGCCACCCAACTCACCACATCTAGCCCAGCCCTGTATATACATGGCCACATCTGAACTGAGGTCATGTCCCAGCCCCCAGCATATCTATACACCATTCCTGTTCCTACAGGGATGGCTTAGAATCTATGTGCCTGTCTGTGGAGGTTGAGAATATGTTTATCTTATATAAAATATTCAGGAGGTGGTGAAGCAAGCAAATGAAAGATAAACCCCTACCCAAATGGTCAACATCACCAGCAAAGCAAAAACTTGATGCAGATGTAACCACAGAAAGTTAACAATGGTAAAGAATAGGAAGAGAAGCTTTGGGAAGGAGGATGACTTTGAATAGATGATTCACAAGCAAAAAATAAATGCTTCGTTCACCTTGACACTAAAAATGAGAAGGTCAATTGAATGCAAAAGGAGAAACACTGTGGTAAAGAATTCGAGTGACTGAATGAAATGAAAAATGATTTATTAGGTGATGTAGATTCAGCGGGAAGCTCAACCTCCCATCTGGGGGAAAAAAAGGGACATTAACCTTCTATGTGACCCTCCTGGGCTCAGTAATAATAATGTTGAAGGAGAAGTAAGATAAAGACTGAGAGCAGGAGGAGAATTGGGCATTGACAGAGGATGAGATGGTTGGATGGCATCATTGCCTCAATGGACAGGAGTTTGAACAAACTCTGGGAGACAGTGAAGGTCAGGAAAGCCTGGCGTGCTGCAGTCCATGGGGTCGCAAACAGCTGGACATGACTGAGTGACTGAACAACAACAAAAGATTCAACTATGCGAGCTTGATGATTTCAAACTTGAATTGGAAAGAGCAACAATGTCATAAGTGAGAGAGGAAAAGGAGGTGGTTATCAGGACAGGGACAGATCTTAAGAAGGAGACAGATTTCCCGAATTCTGATCTCATTGCTGTTCCCACCTGGCTTTGTGGTTCTGGTGTGGGGGTTTCCCAGTGTGTTTGTTTGTTTGTTTGTTTTTCCCTTGCCTGTAAAACAAGAGTCTTGGAATAAATGAATTCTAAGATCCTGACTGCACTTAAAGATTTCCATAAGGATATAGAGAATATAAAATGAATTCAGTTCTTGTGACAAGTTCAAAGTGAATTCACTACTCAGGATGTAAGAATGGGTTTCTATCAGTTGGTCATTTACTTATTTTCCTTCTTTTTTAGTTTGCCAACCCACTCTTGATCTATCTAGGTTCACACTCAGAAAAACCTGTTCCATCTGCTTCCTCAGAACCTTCCTAGAATATCACAATGTCTTCAAAGGACTTTTCTCCCAATTTCAGTAAAAACGGCATGTTTTGCACCATTAAAGGCCATAATGTACAAAGTTTGTCCATATCCTGCCTATTTTGGTCCTGCCGAGCTACTTCTAGAGATCTCAGGGCCGTTGCCTTACTTGGTTTTGTGGGTGGGTGCTACCTTTGGGAGAATATAGTAGCCAAGGGATTTAAACCATGTCTGTTTAAAGTTGCATTGTAGGGACCTCCCTGGTGGTCCAGTGGCTAAGACTCCTTGCTCCCACTGCAGGAGGCCTGGGCTCCGTCCTGGTCAGAGAACTAGATCCCACATGCCTCAACTAAGAGTTTGCATGCTGCAGTGGAGATCGAAGATCCTATGTGCTGCAATGAAGACTCGGTGCAGCCAGATAAATAAATAAAAAATTAACAGAAAATAAGTTCCATTGTGTGGGTTAGGGGGAATGGGGGAAGGTGGCCCAAAGGTACAAAGCTCCAATTATAAGATAAACAAGTGCTAGGAGTGTAATGGACAGCATGGTGACTAGAGTTAACAATAGTATATTATATCCTTACTAAGAGAGTAGATCTTAAATTCTCATCACAAAGGAAAAGACTGTGTAACTATATGAAGTGACAGACATTAACCAAACCAGTTGTGGTGATCATTTTGTAATACATACTTATATCAAATCATTCCACTACACATGTAACCTTGCCTAGTGTTATATGTCAGTTATGTCTCAGTAAAGCTGAGGGGAAGTCAAGTTGCATTGTGCAGTAGGATATTGCTTGGTAGCTTCAGTTATAGTGCCTGCGTGGATGCTAAGTCACTTCAGCCGTGTCTGACTCTTTGCAACTATAACGATCATAGCCCACCAGGCTCCACTCTCCATGGGATTCTCCAGGGAAGAATACTGGAGTGGGTTGCCTTGCCCTCCTCCAGGGAATCTTCCCAACCCAGGGGTGAAACCTGCATCTTTTATGACTCCTCCATCTCCTGCACTGGCAGGCGGGTTCTTTACCACTAGTGCCACTTGGGGAGCCCCATCAGTTGCAGTGGTAGACGTCAGAGGAAGAGTGTGAGGCACATGCTGTCTCATGCCTTCTGCAGAGTCCAGTGCCTTTTCTCTTCAGTGTAAATGGGCAGTAACACATCTAATAAAGCCAAAGGATAAAATGGTCATTTCAGTCTGCCAATTTAATGGGGCATTGCTCTGACTTTTATCCCTTGGGTGCTAATGTGATGCTAAACACTCAGGAAAGTGGGACCCCTCTCTTTTCTGTAGGTTCAAAAAGAAAGACAAGTTACTTAAGAATGTGTCCATGTCTTCCATGAAAATGCACCTTCAATAGGATTGAACCAGAGGCTCTGCAGGGACTTCCCTGGTAGTCCAGTGGTTAAGACTCCACACTCCCAATGGAGGGGGCTCTGGGTTCGATCCCTGGCCAGGGAGCTAGATCCCATATGCTGCAACTCGGAGTTTGCACGCTGCAGCTAAAGATCCCATGTGCCACAACTAAGACCTGGTGCAGCCAAATAAATATTTTTTAAAAAAGAAAAAGAGGCTTGCAGCCAGAAGGGGCAAGTCAATGAGAGTGGAGTTAGAGAAAGATACTGGAAGGCAGGGGTCAGATGACAAGACTAAGACACCCAGGGGAAAGTCCTGCTAAGTTTTAGACAACAATCTTGGTCAAGTTACACTTGAATTACCGATGAGCTGCCACATAGAAGATGCTACAGAGATAACCGACAGTTGAGAATCCACAGGATGAAGAGATCTGGGCTGGGCAGTCGGATCAGGGACCTGCAAACATAGGGCAGATAATAGAATTTGAGGACAGGTGATCGATAAAAAGGGTGGGCAGTCGACCAACAGTAGAATCTATTTTTTAAAAAAATAACACGAGCAAGAAAAAGCAGAGTCTTCAAGGCTATGTCTACACTAAACTTGCAAGTGAGGTTGAAGGGTCCAGAGCATCTCTTACTGTTCACCACCACCCTGCAACCTGGAGCTCCCCAAGAAGTTTTTGAAACGGATGCTCCATCTGCATTCCAGGTAGGATATTGCATGGGGTGAGGGTAGGGGCTCCTTTTACTCTGTTTTGATTCTTTTATGGAATATCTGCTGTTGTCAATTCAGGTACTCTGTTTGATCTTTGGGTTCAGAAATACGA
Organism: Okapia johnstoni; assembly: GCA_024291935.2. NCBI lineage: Eukaryota > Metazoa > Chordata > Mammalia > Artiodactyla > Giraffidae > Okapia > Okapia johnstoni. The sequence goes on along the minus strand of CM044321.1, from coordinate 67,407,058 downwards.
ACTCTCTAAAGAGCTGAAGCTTGGACATGACCTGCTTTGAAAGCGCACTTGGAAAGATTATCAGGAAATCCTGAGAAGGGCAGTGTCATTAAGAAAATTCCAGGAGATGGACTTAAGGGCAAGGAAAGTCTCAGCTAGAAAAATCTACCCCTAGTTGGATGAGGATAAAGGGATTCTAGAAGTGGTTAGCATTGTTCACAAGAAGCCAAATACTGATTTTAATTGAGACCAAAAAAAGACAAAGAAAAAAATTAAAAATTCAGTAAAGCACCAGGGAAGAAAATAATGATTATCACAGAGTATATAACAAAGGTTTCTGTTAAAGGGGAGGGAAAGAAAAGAGCATGTTAGACAGGAATAGCCATTTGGTTCAAAAGAGGCTTTTATGAAAATTAGCTTGAGAAAATGACATTCATAATTAATGACCCAGAGGCAGGAAAATGTTTCCTGCACACTCTTGTCTTTTTAATTTAATTACTCCACATCCTCTGAGATACGCCAGGGCAGTGGTGATTTTGCAACATTAGTTATCTGTTCAAGTTGAATGTTATAGATATAAATGTGTGTGCCTTACATAGTAGGGCAAGAATGTGAGTCTGTAACTTCTAGTTCAGATTTGAGAGTCTTACCCCGGGTTTAAGCTTAGCTTAAATTCATTAATAGAATTTAATTAAACGACAGCCAACTGATTCTGTTTGAATGAAGATATGTTTTCTTTTTTCTTCTTACTCCACAACTAAGTCGTTATGTAAGTTTTCAAAATTTATACTTCGGTGGCATACTAGAAAAAATTAGAATGGAGGCAGAATGAAAACTCACTTGCAATTTTAACCCCAAGATAGGCTCATTTCTCCCTTGCCAATAGAGGAAATCTACAGGGACCTTTTTGTTTCCAGACAGATGGAAAATTCCCATATTAATCTGAGGCCTGGCTTTTGATCTACTGCTCAGAGGATGAAGTAATGTGATGCTGTTAGCCTATGGAGAGACCTGTTCAGTGTGTATCTGTTTAAAGAGGACCATCTATGATATATATGTATATAAATATATGTGTACACATATATATCATAGATAATAAATATATGTTAGATAATCCCTTCAAATATATATGTATGTGTGTATGTGTGTGTGTATATATATATATAGGGGCTGGGGGGTGAGGAGGGGCTTCCTTGGTGGTCCAGTGGTTAAGACTCTGTGCTTTCACTGCAGGGATGCAAGAACTAAGATCCCACATGCCATTCTGTGTGGCCAAACAAATAAAAGTAAAATAAATGAATAAATCTCAATTTTTAAAAAAAGAGAGAGATGGAGACAGTGCACCCAAGCGTGTGTACGAGTGCGTATGTGTGTGTGTGTTCCTTGGACAGATGTATGCATGCACGCGGATGTATGTACACTTATATTTAAGGATATATCACAGATGGCTAGAAATCTTTCTCAGGTTGTTTCCCTGCTTTTTAAGTACCTTCCTGAGAAACAGGACAGTTGTAAATGCCTCTTAGGTTCATAAAACATTATCTGTCATTTGTAAGTATGATAGATAGTTAATTCAATTTGATTCAATTCTGGGTAGATAATGTCTAAACTTCTTGATTATAATACATTGTTGTTTTCTCTGTAACAGTTTTTCTTTCTTAAAAAATAAAGGCAATGGGAAGCTTTTCCAGTGATTTTCTTTTTTTTGTATGTGAAATTAATTGTTGGCCTCAGTCCCAGGCCTTCATGGGTAGACATTATAGAACCCAGGTGCCAGCTGCTGTCCTGACATTAGGACTAACTTTGAAATGTAATTTCCATAGGAGCCCATGGTTCAAATGTGAGGTGTCCCTAACTAAATCCGGAATTTTCAGATTACCATGGAATCAAAATTTATTTGTTGAGAAAAAAACCCTGTGCCTAGTGGGAACATAAACTCTGAGATGCCAATATTCAGGTGCATGTGAGTTTTATCTTTGAGATTGTGATGGCTGTTTCTGAAAATGTACCTGCTCACCAGGAAAGCCTAGAGATTTGCTTCCAACTTAAAGATATATATGATATAATATTTATTCTGTACCATCATAATATGGCTTTCCCAGGTGGCGCATTGGTAAAGAACCCGCCTGCCAGTGCAGGAGATGCAAGAGATACGGGTTCGATCTCCTGGAGTAAGAAATGGCAACCTGCTCCAATATTCTCACCTGGAATATTCCATGGGCAGAAGACCCCAGCAGACTTGTTTTCTGAGCAGCACCATGAGCTTAACGGTATGCTAAGCATTATTCTTGCAGGCAATCTGCTGATTATCAGAGTCAGCACCTTCTCATCCAGGCACTCCAGCGGTGCTGTAGGGCTTCAGTGTGCTGGTGCTCTCCTAGACTGACAGAGACTCCTTTGCATACGTTCCAAACACTTGTATCCTAGTCATTTATATTCTTCCAGACCTCAAATGTATCCCCAACCAGTCTTGTGAGTACTATTTCTCTCCACTTAATTTTGTGTGTTTACGGACTTCTTACTACTCAAAGCCAGGACTCATTCAGCTAGCCTAAGTTGACAGTAGCCTCTGCCTGATAGCTTTGTGGGTGAAGACTCTTACTGAACCTACGCTCTGAAAATGTTCTCACACGGCAAGCTGACAATGGCATGAATGAAAACTCCAAGGTAGGAAACCTTATAATCTATTCTGAGTGTCCGGTGGGAGGAGGCAGCTGTGAATAGGTCTTATTTTTAAAACCAAGAGCAAAGGATCACTTGTGTTTGTGCTGCCAGCTTCATGTTTCAAAAAATAGTTGACTCTTCTGATGGTTGAGTTCATAAAGAAATGGAATGCTTCCTTCTCAGCTTCAAATTCGGTGAGCTTTTGGGTCTTAGCCGTGTCTACAGTATTTCTCCTGTTTGGCAAGACATAAACATTGTTCTTCTTAAAATGCATGGGAAGACCCAGCATAGTTTCTTCCATGTGCAAGGCACTTGTCTTGCTATTTTCATCACTACTAATGTTAAATGTGATTTCTTTAAAGCCTTCCTTTCATCTGTGCTAAGGCGCTTTCAGTCGTGTCCAACTCTTTGGGATCCCATGGACTGTAGCCCACCAGGCTCCTCTGTCATCTGAGATACACTGAATTCTTAGTGCCCCTGTGAAATGTCAGTGAATGGAATTAAGCAGGCAGTGAAGCAGAGACAGAAGCTACATTGGCATAACTACATTTTAGCATATATATTTTAGGGAAAAAATAACCCAAGAGATGGGAAAAGTATTTTTAAAGGCATCAAGGGACTTGTTAGCAATGAGTGCTCTGACACACCATTTTTATTACACATTTTGAGCTTGGTGTTCTCCAGTATTCTTGCCTGGAGAATCCCATGGACAGAGGAGCCTGGAAGGCTACAGTTCATGGGGTCACAAAGAGTCAGACATGCCTGAGCAACTAACACTCTGGGCTTCCCTGGTGGCTCAAACAGTAAAGAATCTGCCTGTAATGCAGGAGACCTGGGTTTGATCCCTGGGTTGGGAAAATTCCCTGGAGAAGGGAATGGCTACCCACTCCAGTATTCTGGCCTGGAGAATTCCATGGACAGAGGAGCCTGGTGGGCTACAAATAAATGTGTTTGAAAGTGATAGAAGAGCCATGATTTCAGGTTTTTGCGACTCCTATAGACAGAGGAATCTATGGGATCGCAAACAGTTGGACACTGCTAAGTGTCTAACACTTTCACTTCACTAATTTTAATACATCTCTTTGCTAAGGAAAAGAGTAGTAATTTAAGTGGTATCTTTGCCAAAAAAAAGAAAAAGACCAGTTAGAATGATTCTTATGGGCTTGGCTTGCAGTCTTTTTGTCCCATACCTGCTGGAAATTAATTGTAACAGTCCACTTGTTTAACTTAATTAAAAGTTTCTTAAAAAGCAATTTATCCAGTAAGATCATAAATTAATGGCTCTTTGGAAATGCTTAGTAGGCCAGCAGTCTTTAGCCTTTACAGCAAGAATTGTGGAAAGGATTTAGATGAATGGATTAGGTTTCATTTTAAAGTCATCTATTTTGTCATCATCAATATCAATACTTCCTTGAGAGTCAGACCTATGTAGGATGACCCTTCTGTAGAAATAATTTATGAGATAAAGGAAAGAGAACAAAAAATGAGGGATTTCCCTAGTGGACCAGTGTCTAAGACTCCACATTCCCAGTGCAGGGGGCCCAGGTTCCATCCCTGGTCAGGGAACTGATCCCACATGCTGCAACTAAAGATCCTGGGTGCTATAACGAAGATTGAAGATCCTACATGCCACAGCTAAGACCCAGCACAGCCAAATAAATAAACTTTTTTTAAAAATAATTAAATGACATAAACAAATATGAACAATTTACCTTGTAAGTTAACATAAGCACCCTAGTAAAAGAAAATAGGAGCCAAATATTGGAGTGGTTATAAAGTTTCAAAGCAATGGTGAGGTATGGAGAGGAATAAATGTGTTTGAAAGTGATAGAAGAGCCGTGATTTCAGGTTTTTATGTGAACTGTAATTGATTTAAATAACCAATTTTTTCCACCCTGGAATTGTTTTCTTGCTTCATAAATGGAATACACAGTTATGCATTATAAGGAGTTGATATTGAAATGATCATTCCCTCTGGGGAGCAGAGTTGCAGAGATATTCTGTAATGCAAAAGCCATATCATCTCCTAGAGGAAAACATAGGCAAAACACTCTCCGACATAAATCACAGCAGGATCCTCCATGACCCACCCCCCAGAATATTGGAAATAAAAGCAAAAATAAACAAATGGGACCTAATCAAAATTAAAAGCTTTTGCACAACAAAGGAAACTATAAGCAAGGTGAAAAGACAGCCTTCAGAATGGGAGAAAATAATAGCAAACGAGGCAACAGACAAACAATTAATCTCAAAAATATACAAGCAACTCCTGCAGCTGAATTCCAGAAAAATAAACGACCCAATCAAAAAATGGGCCAAAGAACTAAACAGACATTTCTCCAAAGAAGACATACAGATGGCTAACAAACACATGAAAAGATGCTCAACATCACTCATTATTAGAGAAATGCAAATCAAAACCACAATGAGGTACCATTACACACCAGTCAGAATGGCCGCTATCCAAAAGTCTACAAGCAATAAATGCTGGAGAGGGTGTGGAGAAAAGGGAACCCTCTTACACTGTTGGTGGGAATGCAAACTAGTACAGCCACTATGGAGAACAGTGTGGAGATTCCTTAAAAAACTGGGAATAGAACTGCCATATGACCCAGCAATCCCACTGCTAGGCATATACACCGAGGAAACCAGAATTGAAAGAGACGCGTGTACCCCAATGTTCATCGCAGCACTGTTTACAATAGCCAGGACATGGAAGCAACCTAGATGTCCATCGGCAGACGAATGGATAAGGAAGCTGTGGTACATATACACAATGGAATATTACTCAGCCATTAAAAAGAATACATTTGAATCCGTTCTATTGAGATGGATGAAACTGGAGCCCATTATACAGAGTGAAGTGAGCCAGAAAGAAAAGCACCAATACAGTATACTAATGCATGTATATGGAATTTGAAAGATGGTAATGGTAACCCTATATGTGAGACAGAATAAGAGACACAGATGCATAGAACAGTCCTGTGGACTCTGAGGGAGAAGGTGAGGGTTGGACGTTCTGGGACAATAACATTGAAACATGTATATTGTCATATGTGAAGCAGAACACCATTCCATGTTCTATGCATGGGACGGATGCTCAGGGATGGAGCGTTGGGATGACACTGAGGGATGGGATGGGGAGGGAGGTGGGAGGAGGGTTTGGGAGGGGGAGCACATGTGAATCCATGGCTGATTCATGTCGATGTATGGCAAAAACTACTACAATATTGTAAAGTAATTAGCCCCCAACTAAAATAAAAAAATAAATAAATAAATAGAAATACAAAAAAAAAAAAAAAAAGCCATATCATGTGAGCTGTATATGTCATTTTAAATTTCCAGTGGATGCATATAAACAAGTAAAAAAAAAAAGCAAGTGAATTCATTTTAATAATACATTTTAAAGCCAATCCGTCCAAAATATTATCATTTCAACATGTGATGAATATTAAAAAATTAATGGGATATGTTCCATTTTTTTCCTACTATCTTTTGAAAGCTGGTGTGTATTTTATGCCTGCAGCACATCTCAGAGTCAGACTAGCTTCATTTCCTGTGCTCAGCCGCCACCTGTGGCTTGTGGCTACTGCACTGGACAGCACAGCTCTAGACCGAGGACTTAGAGGGGCTAAAACATGAGAAACGTGGAGCAAGAGGCCAAATGGTGCCGGTGATTGGCTGTGACTTTTCTAGAAGGAGCCCCATTCTCAGCCCAGCTCATTCCTGCCAGAGCCCTCGGGCTGGCGGGTTTCCTGATTTGTTTTTTTTTTTCAGGGAAACCAGATATTCAGAGTCCTGTGAGAAACATCTTGATTTTTAAGTGTTGGCAACAAATTCGAAATTTGTAAAACATCTTATGGGTCTGGCCCTCAGGTTGCCAGTTTGTGGCCTCTGTTCCCAGCATTTTGTGTTTTAAATCAGTTTCTCTGGCTCATCCAACACACAGTATTAGGTTTGGTTAAGGACAATAAAGGATCCTTGGTTTTCACAAGTGCAAATGTGTGTGAACATATTTTTAAATGTATAGACTGTATCCCACATTAGAATCTATGCAGTGGTTGCTCAGCTAACTCAAGTCCCTTTAGGAAAGAAAATTTCATATTTTCACAGAACCTGGAGCTGGAAAGCCTCTGGGATAAGCTCTTCATTCTTCCAGCCGACTGCACTCCTCCTTTTAAAAAACATTCACCCTCCCCGTGTTTGTTCAGCATCCCTATGCTGTGTCAGGTTGCAGGCTTCTCCGGGGCAGGCAGACTCTATCTTGCTCCTCACTGTAGCCCTAGCATCTTGTATATGGCAGGATTTGTTCTAGTGTCTACTCAATGAATGAGTAAGTAGCTTAAAAACCCAAGGAGGAAATGTTGGTGAGAATGTGAAAAATTGGAACTCTTGTGCACTGCCGGTGGGGATGTAAAATGGTGCATCCACTTTGGAAAACAGTGTGGCAGTTCCTCAAAAAATTAAAAATAAAATGTACCACATCATCCAGCAATTCCATTTGTGTATATATACATTCCATTTATGAATATATATCCTCCAAAATAGAAAGGGAGGATACAGAGGTATTTGCACACCCATGTTCACCACAGCATTATTCACCCTAGGCAATAGGTGGAAGCAATCTAACTGTCCATCAATGTGTGTGTTGTGTGTTCAGTCCCTAAGTTGTGTCTGACTCTTTGCAACCCCGTGGACCATGCCAGGCTTCCTTCGATATGAACAGATAAAATGTCATACATACATATTAATAAAATGAAAAAATGGCTCAGTGGCTATTCAGCCTTGAGAAAGAAAATCCTGTCACATGTTATATATAACATAGGTGAAACTTGAAGACACTGTGCTACGTGAAATAAGCCAATCACAAAAGAAGGAGTACTATACGATTCCACTTCTGTGAAATATCTAGAGTGGTTAGACTCATAAACACAGAAGGTTAGAATAGTGATTACCAGGGGCTAGGAGGAGGGGACATTGGGGAGTTATTATTTGATGGGTACAGAGTTTCAGTTTTGCAAGATGAAAAGGGTTCTGTGGATGGACGGTGGTGATGGTTGCACGACAATGCGAATGTACTTAATGCCACTGAAATGTGTGCTTAAAAATGGGTGAAGTGGTAAATTGTATCTTATATATATCTTGCTACAATTAAAAACATTAAAATAATAAAAAAAAAAAACCTCGGGAAGGTTAAATGACTTATCCAAGGTCACAACATACTACTCTGGACCTTTTAACACATTGTTGACCAGAGACGAATTAACGCCACAGGCATTAGTTTCTGCAAAAATCCCCCGGTCAATAAATGTGTTAAAACTATCCCAGACTATTTGCACTGTTTTTTGAGGTAGCACAAAAGTAAAAGGAAGGACTTAAAGGTGGGAAGCAGGAGACTGAGATCTTGAGAAGTCCTCTGAGGTCTCGGTGCCTCATTTCCCACAGGTGCCGTGCTGTGTCCCTCGAAACAACTGACCAGTAAGGTTAAGAGGGTGAAATGAAGTATGTGTGAGAAAAGTATGTATGCTGGGTTAATCCGGGCTGAATTCGTTATACTCTGGGGAAAGAGTGTGTTATTGAGACAGAAACTTCCAGGTAATGCAGGAAATACGTGAGGTCCTTGCTGAACTGCTGCCCCAGTGTGATCATTCCCCAGTTCAGTTGAACGGTCGGCTGAATGTAAAAGTTTGCCTCCATACCTGAGCGAGTTTGTTTCACTTTGTTGTTGTCATTACGACGCTGATGGTTTTATTTCAAAGAGGTCTTGCGTGTGTGCTGAAATGCCCTTGGAGTCAGATTCTTCTTCTCTTGGTCTCCGAGTAAAGTGAGGTGGGAAGAGAATCCAACACCCCAGTAGGATAGCTAGTCTCAAGACGGCAGCGCCCCACCCCGAGGAGCAGCATCTCCAGGTGACCTTGACTGGCTCGGGAACTGTGTGAATGTCTCCTCTTCAAAGCAGCCAGATTTCAGCAATTAGAGGAGAAAGCATGAGTGTTTGAATATCTTCATTCTCTAGAGATCTTAGGAAAGCAAACTCCCCCTTTTCTGTCACATGCTGTATGAGTCTCATTGTTGAAGACGACATTATCTTGAAGCCGAGAAAGTAAACGAGATTCTATACTAGTTCTGCATCGCAGATGGTCCACTTTATCCACCCTTATGTTTTAAAAATGAACACAGCCTCATGCCTTGTGCATTGCTACTTACAGATCGATTCTTCCCGTTGTTGGGAGAGCTTTCAGTTACATCATACACTAAAATAAATTCAGGATGGATTAAGTGAGTTACATGTAGCAAATAAAACCATAAAAATCAAGAAGAAAATAAAGATGGAAAGTTAGTTTGGGGAGAGGCTGTTGAGGTATAAATGCAACGAACAATGCTGCAGAAGAAAAATTGATAAATTAATAAATTTAACTGCAAATAATCTCTACATAGCAAAAATATAAAGCAACATTTTAGGAAAGATTTTGCAGTGAGTATGATCAGCAAAGGGTTAATATATAAATGAATCTGTAATCAATTATAAAAACCTTTACCACCCCTAGAAAATGATGGACACAGGACATGATTTGTTATTTAGTCACTAAGTCATGTCCAACTCTTTGTGACTCCGTGGACTGTAACCCACCAGGCTCCTCTGTCCATGGGATTTCCCAGGCAAGAATAGTGGAGTGGGTTGCCATTTCCTTCTTCAGGGCATCATCCTGACCAGGGATTAAACCTGTGTCTCTTGCATTGGCAGGGGGATTCTTTATCACTGAGCCACCTGGGAAGCCCATAGGACATGATTAGGGACATGATTTTTCTTTACAAAAGAAGAACTGTAAGTGGCTAGTTAGTGTAAAAAAGTCATTATCTCTAGAAATTAAAGATATGCAAACTTAAATAAGATGGAGATTATTTCTACTATTAAACTGGCAATTCTGTTTTTACAAGATAACATTTAATACCGGCATTCAAATACTGCTGGGAGGAGTATGAATTAAAATAGCCTTTCTGGAAAGCTATTTAGCAACAGATACTTAGAGCTTTAAATGTAGTCATACACTTTGACTCAGAATCTTTTTTAAGGAAATAATTAGAAATACCAGTAAAGATTTATGTGTAAGGATGTTTCCATCAGCATTATCTGTAGCAGTGAGAAATTGAAGATAACCCAGATGAACAATGATAGGTAATTATATGAATTATGATTCTTTCGTGACAGTGTTAAAAGTCAGGAGTCCAAAGAACATTTATTAAAGTATTCAGTGTGAATTGTGCACATTTATATAATGTGTAATTGTATGAATGTGTACCGCCGTATACCAAGATGTAACCTGGCAAATATATACAGTTCCGTTGCTCAGTTGTGTCTGACTCTTTGCGACCCCATGGACTGCAGCACGCCAGGCTTCCCTGTCCATCACCAACTCCCAGAACCTGCCCAAACTCATGTCCGTTGAGTCGGTGATGCCATCCAACCATCTCATCCTCTGTTGTCCCCTTCTCCTGCCTTCAATCTTTCCCATATATATATATATATATATGTATTGAAAAGAGATTACATGACAGTCATCAAATATGTTAGAAACAGTTATCTCTACATGGCCAGATTACAGATGCTTTCAGTTTTCTTTATACTTTTCTGCCTAGTTCAGATTTTCTACAGTAAAAATATATTATTTTTATAAATGGGAAAGAAAGTTTTTAAAAATGGAATTGCAACCAAAACAGATTTATTGTGAAAAAGACTCTACATCTTTTCTGTAAACTTTTTCCTGGCACCATCACTCACTTCATCATTAACGAGTCCACCTTTCCCCCCCAATCCATCAAATTTTCAGGTTCTATAAAGTCTTCCTCCTCAATGCTTCCTAGACCTCGCCCTTCACTTCCCCTCCTATAGTCAGTCCTATCGTTTGGGGGGTGTGTGTGTGTGTGTGGGTGTGGGTGTGGGTGTGTGTGTACTCAGTAGTGTCTGACTCTTTTCGACCCCATGGACTGTAACCTGTCAGGCTCCAACCCATGTCTTCTTCCTTGGCAGGCAGATTCTTGACCACGTGAGCCACCTTGGAAGCCCATAGGTTGGGTTCCCTTCTCCAGGGGATCTTCCCAACCAGGGATTGAACCCAAGACTCCTGCATTGAAGGCGGATTCTTTACCACCTGAGCTACCAGGGAAGCCCCCTCATTATTTATCACCTGGTAAAAAACTTCCATTGTCTCTCCATTGCCCTGGGGTTTGAACCCTGATTCTGAGCCCCACATCCACCACTCTCGGTGACATGCCCCTCATATAGCACTCACATGTTAGTCCTCAAGCTCCCTATCCCATCAACCACAGTGTCCCTGTGCGTTCACATCTCTATGATGTTCCTTCTGCTGGCAATAAAGTGTTCATTCATTCATTCTTCAACAGCTGTTTAGTGAGCAAATGTCACATGCCAGACAGTCCAAGGCACAAAAATGAATCAAACACAAGTCTCTGCCTCACTGTAGCTCAGAGTCAACTTGGGGGAGACAAACGAATAAGCAATTAGTTACGTTTTGTAAGATAAGTGCTAGTTATGTTAAATAATCTCTCTAGTGATGGAACGGGATTTGAACTCAGATTGACTTGCCCTTGGGGCTGCCCTGATGGCTCAGACAGTAAAGAATCTGCCTGCAACATGGGAGACCTGGGTTTGATTCCTGGGTCGGGAAGATCCCCTGGAGAAGGGAATGGCTACCCACTCCAGTATTCTTACATGGAGAATCCCATGGACAGAGGAGCCTGGTGGGCTACAGTCCATGGGATCACAAAGAGTCAGACAGGACTGAACAACTAACTACCAAGTCCAAGCTCACTCTGCTTGCCACAAGAGGGGTCAATGAATCCAAGAGACGAGGGGTTGTGGCAAAGAAGAGACTTTAATCGGGGAGTCAGCTGACGGAGAAGATGGCAGGATGGTGCCTCAAAATAACCCTCTTACAGAGGTCTGGGTGTCAGGTTCTCTTTATAGATCAGAGATGGGTGAGTAGGTGAGGAAGCAAAGTGAAAAGGCCATTCATCTTGCAAACATCTCCTAGAATGGCAAGCCTCAGGCAAGGGATGTGTTAATTTCATCCTTCCTGTCATTTACAGGTGGACAGGGTTCTGAACAAAGGCACCTTAGTTTACAGTTGGCCAGAGGGGCAGGATTCTCTGAGGCAGGCCATTCTGTATGATTATAATAACAAAAGCAATAAAAAGCAAGTCAAAGGAACAGTTCCAACATGGAGTCAGAATTGGCTTCTTCTCTGCAGTAGAGTCTGATATGGCTGGTGTGCTGAGTCTGTGTTGGTGGAGGAGCAGGAGCTGAACCTCAGAATGGCCCATTTGCCACACTGAGGGGTTGCTGCTTAAACCTCTTTGTAGCTGGGATAACAATAGTTAATAACTGATACTCTGTGCCAGGCCCTAAATACTTTGCATATCAACTTAATTCACCCTCACAACCACTCTATGAGGGAGGTAGAAACAACTGTGTCTTTTTAGAGATAAACTGAGACACAGATAGATCCAAGTCATCTGAACAATGTCACATAGTAACTCTCTGGCTCCAGTGTCTGAGCTCTTTACCAGTGTGCTTCAGCAGTTTCTTTTGTGTGCTTAGTTGTCTCTGCAGTTAGATTGTAAAACATGGAAAGTCAGAGACTTTCCTTGGCACTTTTGCATCCCTAGTACGACTCTGTGCATTGATACCAGTAAATAGGAATTGAATGGAATTGAACAGAGAGCCTTCACAGACTCTTGTGAAATATTCCTACTGGTTTTGATAATTATCCAGACCTGTGTTTGGGGAGGCGGACGGAAATTGGAGAAAAAGAAAAGAACTGTTGATCCCTACATTTTAATCCCACATTGAATGTCCTTCAGAAACAGATAACACGCCTGCGTTGCCTGAATTCTCATTACGTGGTTCCTTCAAGTCGGAAGCAATCCAGCAATGACCTTGTTGAACTGCCCACTGGTTCGAAACCGTAACTTGACTGAAAGACACTAAGAACATGATTCCACAATGTGAGAGGCTCTTGCTTTTTTATACTCACTTGTTCTAAAGCCTGTAGCTCTTTAGAGGAGATTATGAGCCCTGCCGGGTCGGACTCCAGCATAATAGAGTCCTAATGTGCAAATTTCTCGGGGATGCTGTGCAAACCAACACTTGTTTCCTGTTGGAACCCCAAGATAGAGCACTGTGCTCAGGGGGAGTCTTGCGTTTTACATCCTGAGGGTGGGTGACTGACCTGCGTGGCCACCATAGGCATGTCACTGGAGACTAGCAGCCCGTGTGCACAGAGGTTGGACCATGCTAATCCTTTCTCTCCCCTACCCCCATGCTCACTCACACATGCAGGAGGAGCGAGCTGCCACGAGGTCGTGCAAGGACACACAACACTTCTCATTCCAACCATAGCATCACGTTTGCTTTCGCAGAGCTGCCGGATGGAGGGGAGAGATGGGGGGTGGGGTGGGGGGTAGCGAGGACATGTCACACCACCCTCTCCTGCCTCGGCTTTTGTCACAGCTTCCCCTTCACAGCCCGACCTCCATGCCAACAATTCAAAATAATGTTTAGCCTTTGAGGCCAGGTCCAGCCAAGGCCTCATTAAGAACATTAATAGCAGCTAACGTTAATTGCGCCCATCCACCAAGTGCCAGACTCGGTTCTTTCCATAGAGCAGTGCTTGTAACACTGGAGAGCTGCGTTCATCATTCTTGTCTGTGTCTACCAACCACAGTAGCTGGGGCTTGGAGCAGTCTGGTGAATTGCCTGGGATGGAGGCGCCAGGACTCAGCTCCGAGCTGTGTCTCTCCAAAGCCCAGGCTCTAAGCCTTCTTGATTCCCCTTCTTGGCCACAGACTTCTAGCCTCCAGGAGTTCCCTGCTTTTGCCTCTAGCCAGAAGTCATTTATCCTCCTAAAAGATTCTCACAGTGCTTGATCTGCATTTCTTTCTTGGGACTTCCCAATTCAACACCCGATTATCATTATTTATATAAAATGTTCACTTAACATATTCAGTGGTGGGGGTGGGGCATGGAGGCAGAGTCCATTTCTTACTCCTCAGCATATTTCCCAGGGCCCCCAGTGTAATATGTAGGAACGTCAGGCAAGACTAAATAATGAGCGAGGTTGTTTTTGATTAGATCTGCTCCCTGAGCACCTGCACCTCGATGGGAATTTGGGAATCAAGAAAACTATTTGTTGAAATTCTTTGGCTCAGGTTTCCCAAAGAAAAGATTTACCTGAGAAAATTTGAATCATGGTTTTCCTAACAAAAACAGGTAACTCATACCCTGTGGTCCACCTCACCCTGCCTTACCCATGATGCCCCGGTTCCTTGCTGTCTTAGAGAGGTTCAGAGACCATCAGCATCCCAGGCTGCACAGATCCTCTCCTTGTTCATGGTTCAGATTTCTTATCCCTTCCTGCGCCATCACATTTATTTAGTGTCTGAGTTGACGCTCTGTTGGATCCCCTGTGACAGGCTGCAGAGACACTTCTATCTCACATTGCTCAGTTCAGACCTTAGAGGATCTAGTTACTACCTGTACTTGGAGGTTCTACTGTTACATAAACTTATCCACACAGATTTCAGAACATTCTGGGAAATGCCTGCTCAGCTATTTCTCATACCAGGAATGCACACCCACCTCTCTTTCTGTTTCTGTCTCCCTTTCTCTCTCTCTCTCTGGAAGTCTGCTTCTGTCTAATCTTGCTTCTTGGGCTGTGACAAATGAGAAGGGTTTGAGGTTCATGTCTTGATCCAGTTTTTGGCAGAAGAGAACCCTTTTGAGGATGAACCCAACCTTATAATACCTCCCACAATCCACCCTTTCTGGATGTGTTACTCGAGACCACTGGTTTCTTAGCTATCCTAGCACAGTATTTTGTTCATAATTATGCACAAATAATGAATAATGAGGGGAATGAACTAATGAAGGGAAAAGGGAAGAAAGAAAGTAGCATGTCCAGGGGGTCAGTGATTAAGAATCCACCTTGCAATGCAGGGAATACAGGTTCGATTCCTGGTCTGGGAAGATCCCACGTGCCTCGGAACAACTAAGCCTGTGCTCCACAACTATAGAGGCTGTAGTCTAGAACCTGGGAGCCACAATTACTGAAGCCTGCGCACCGCAACTAGAGAGTAGCCTCTCTCGCCACAACTAGAGAAAGCTCGCACAGCAACAAAGACCCAGTGCAGCCAAAAATAAAAAATAAAGGAAAGTAGTGTGTCCAGTTGCACTACCACAAGCAAGTCACCCCTTTTCTTCAAGTGCAGCCCTAAACAAGGTGTCCACATGGAGCACCCCAGCCCCTCCCCTTGCTGATTTCAGTAAATCACAAGGAGCTTCTGTTTGCCCCAGGTCAATCTTGGTGTCTGAGTTGCCTGCTGGGAGCAAAGTCCACAGCTGGCCCAGATGTTGCTGTGCATTTATGTAAGTCTGTGTGTTTGCATGCACTTTGTGTCCTGTGTGTCTTCTATGCAGAAACCATGCCTGTCTCATCATGGGCTGTGGGGAAGCAGAGGTTGGCAGTTGCAACTCAGGAAGCCCCCTGCCTGCTGAGCCACCCCCATGCCTGCAGCCTCATTCACTTTGGGTTCTGCCTCCCTTTCTGCAACGTCCAAATGCTTTCTTCTTTTCTCAAAGCCAGATCACACATTCGTGAGTGGTTGGGCTGTCTTTGAACCCTTAGTTCTTGCAGGATGACTGAGGGGAAAGCCAGGAATGGTGATAAGGAAGCAGTAGAGACATGACATGTCATCATGGCCACTTAAATAATTCCTGTTGCTATTTTTAAGTGTTGCTCAGTTTAATGTTCGGAATGCATGTCTGTTGTCAGCACACAATGCGTGCTGTGCTTTGGTATATGGTCCTGCCTGAGTAGGATTTGCCAGGCTGAATCTTTGGCAGGTATCCATCTGCTTGCGGATTAATTGAGGCAAGTCAATATGGAGAAGCCCCTAAACTCCTCAAGAATGTGGCTGAATGACTGAATGCCTCAGGGGCAGGCGCAGTGCACTACAGCAGTTCAGTGGCATCGGTGAAAAAACTATCCCACAGTGAAGCTCCTACTCAGCACCAGGCACTCAAGCATCTAACTCTGCAGCCAGCTGCTCCTAGCACGCTCCGATGAAAGGCTACCATGGTCGCCTCCTAGATGCCAACTTTCATGTCAGTGCCCAGAGTGTTTGGAAAACATCATTAGCAGATACGGCAATTCATTTCCTTAAGACAGAACTCAGAGTCGTGAGGAGGTTAAATGAGAAGGAACACAACAGGGCCAGGTTTCCAGCCCTTTCTCTTGTGCATAAATATTAATAGATATATATATAATAGATATTAGATTATATAATAGATATATAATACATAAATATTAATAGATAATTGGTATAAGAGTTCTTCAGCTTTGTCATCTCTTGTGATGGTGGCAGGACTATGGGTTGGTTGTTCACTGTTAATTCTCCATTTGCGTGTCTTTGGTATTCAGCATATTTCTCTGCCCTCAGTGAGGGCGTGACAAACCAGAGCAGTCCAACAGGTAGAAGCAAGTGAAGATAAATCTCCTTATGACCAGGACTTCTTGTCCTGTCTCCTGATCTGCTTAAAATATAAAAGGAAGACATTCCACCTTTAAAGACACTTTCTATACCTTTGCTAGAATGGAACAAACCTCTGTTTAGCTGGGGATTGGAAGGGGGTGTTGGCTTTGTTTTCAGTGCATCAAAAGTACCATTTGTCTAAAACTAAGGGTTGACATGAAAACATCCCCAAAGGATGTTGACAAGAGGGACTTAACGATCTAGGGAAAGATGAGGCATAAGACTTGAGTCCTTTGCTCTGTACCAGTGAGACACATCCACTCAGGCAATCACTCCTCTGAGACAATTTCTGCAGGTGCTGTAAAGGGTCCCCAGAGCAGCTGTGAGTTTGCAGTGAGGTACATACATGAGCATACTCTGAGCTCAGAGCATCACTCTTTCTATCCCTTTTTTAATTGTCTCTTTATTGCATTGTGAACAGTATCGTATAACCGGAATCATTTAACACAAAGCTGTCTGCTTTTTCAGTCTCTGTTCTGTGTGGTGACGAGCATAGAACCATGCACACAAAATGGCATGGGATGCCGTCAGGCCCATCACTTGCTCATCTGAGACCTCATAGTGCCTGTCACACAGGAACAGCCTGTAAAGTAGCTTTTCTAATCTTAGACACAGATCAATTATTCAACGGCCTGGCTCCTCTTGTGCATTATCTTATAGAGAAATTTTCATTAATAGCATGTCATTAATTGGCTCTCCTGACAGGATGGATAATTACACTCTTGAGCGCCTCATATGAAAGAACTAATGGTTCCTGGAGAGAGTCTAGCCGGCTCAGGAAAAAACTGGAGACTACAATTATAACATTAATAGCCTTAATGAGCATGTATACATTTATCTTCAGAGTGAAACAGTGTCCCTTGGTCCACACTCTGCTGTCAGTCTGTGCTTCCATGTTGTAGTCATGAAAATTAAACAGTGCGTGATTTCTCACTAGAAAAGTAACATTCTTTTATGTGTATATATATGTAATTTTATTTATCATTTATTTCTGGCTGTGCTGGGTCTTCGCTGATTCACAGACTTTCCTCTAGCTGTGACGACCAGGGGCTTCTCTAATTGTGGTGCATGGGCTTCTTGTTCTGGTAGCTTCTCCTGTTGCAGAGCACAGACTCTAAGGAATAAGGGCTTCAGTAGTTGCGGCTCCTGGGCTCTAGAGCGCAGGTTCAGTAGTTGTGACGCAGGGGCTTAGTTGCCCTGCAGAATGTGGGATCTTCCCGGATCAGAGATAGAATCTGTGTCTCCCACATTGGCAGGTGGATTCTTTACCGCCAAGCCACCAGGGAAGCCCAAAAAATAACATTCCTAAAGAGATGTCAGAACAACACAAGTGGATACGCTCCATATTTAACCCTGTGTGCAAAGGTGGGCCCAGGAGGGCTGCCCATCAGTAATACTTCTGTTGCTTCATCACACAACAGACACGTGGGGACTGATTCAGCCCAGGTCAGGGGTCAGCAAATGAGCGACAGGAGGGAGAGCCTGCATGGTCTGAGAGTCAGGTGCTCAAATGAGTGGCATTTTAGGACATAAGGTCTAAGTAAATCAAGGATCCAATGAAGGAAATTAATAATATCACAGTTAAACTATGAATATATTCTCAATCATCTTCAGGGTCCTGTTATGATATCATAGAACATTTTCACTCCACCCTTGGAGAGTTTAGATTGTATTAAGTAGAATATTGTGAAATATTTCTGCTTATTTTTTCAAAGACTATTTCTTAGAGCAGTTTTAAGTTTACAGCGAAAATGAAAGGAAGGTACAGAGATTACCCATTTCCCCCTGTGCTCACACACAAATGGTCTGACCATTACACTTCCACGTCTACTTATTTTCACGAATATTTTTGACATTATTTAGCTATCCAAATCTTTCCAGTGTTTAAGTTCCCCCCACCACCATGGGCCTTTGTCTATTTGTTTATTTTTAAAAATTTTGTTGGAGTATATTTTATTTAAAATGTGTTAGTTTCAGGTGTACTGCAAAGTGAATCAGTTATACATATTCATATACAAAATGAATCAGTTATACATATACATATATCAAAGTGAATCGGTTATACATATACATATATCACTTACAAATATACATCTATCCCCTCTTTTCTAGATTCTTTTCCCAATACAGGTTATCGCAAAGTATTGAGTAGAGTTCCCTGTGCTGTCTAGTAGGTGCTTATTAGTTGTCTACTTTATATATTGTAGTGAGTATGCATCAATTCCAATCTCCCAATTTATCCCTCCTTCCCCCTTGTCTGATCAGTAGCCTTAAGTTTGTTTTCTACATCTGTGACTGTACTTACAGCTTACAGGCTATGTAATTTTGCACAATTTACCTCTCAGAATCCAATGTCCTATCTATAAAATAAAAATAGTAATGTTTTGTGGGGAATAAAGGTACAGTTTGATCCTCATGGTACACAGGGCATTGTGTCTTGCACATGATGTGCACCTAGTGAATACTGGTGACAAGACTTAATCAGAGCAAGTACAGGGCCTGTCCAGCTCTCTGTGGTGGCCCCGATGGATTCTTATAGTTGATGTTGTATCAATGCGAAAAGTGTTCAAAACACTCAACATAGCTATAGACAGATTGTGATTATCTTAAATTGTAATTTTAATAGAAAATTAAGGAAAACAAGTTTAGAGATGTTCAGGGTGGGAGAGAAACAAGCTGGAGCAATTAGAAACATTCTCAAGGATTTGGAATATTCTTTGGAAGGACTGATGCTGAATCTGAAGCTTCAGTACTTTGACCACCTGATGCAAAGAGCTGACTCACTGGGAAAGACCCTGATGCTAGGAAAGATTGAGGGCAGGAGAAGGGGGCAACAGAGGATGAGATGGTTGGATGGCATCACCAACTCAATGGTCATGAATTTGAGCAAACTCCAGGAGACAGTGGAGAACAGGGAAGCCTGGCATGCCGTATAGTCCAGGGGTTCACAGAGTTGGACACAACTTAGCGACCGAACAACAACCACCAAGATTTGGTGCTTGAAGAATGGGTGGGAGGAAGGGGTATTCAAGTTCAGGAGAATTTTTTTTTTTTAATATTTATTTATTGTTTGGCTGTGTAGGGTCTTAGATGCAGCACTCAGGACCTTCGTTGTGTCTCGAAGGCTCAGTGGTTGCAGCATGCAGGCTTAACTGCTCCCCTGTGTGTGGGATCTTAGTTCCCTGACCAGGGATCAAACCCTCGTCCCTTGCATTGCAGGGCAGATTGTTAACCACCGAACCACCAGGGAATTCCCTGGGAGAGTGTTTTGTGCTCACTTGCATAAAGGTTTCAATGCTTTTCAGTGCCAAGCTTGAAGAAAAATGCCTCCGTGTCACTTTGCCGGGAAGAAAATCAGAAGATAGCAAGCCTTTTAGAATTAGGGGTTCCAGACAAGCCTGTTGTGAAGAGGGACCCCTAGTGCTGAGAGTTTCTTCATTCAGAGGACGCTCATCTGAAATAAATGACAACCGGAGTAGGCTCCCCTGGCGCCCTGCAGGCCCTAGTCCTTGACAGCAGCCCCCAAAAGGGACTGTAGGGGCTTTTTCTGTGACCGCGATAGTTGTGGGTAAGAACAGCGACCCTGGCACACAGGGAGGGGTAGGGCTGTCCCTCCCCTCCCCGGCTCACTGACCAGCCCTGTAGGAACTGCTTTCCCACCCTCACAACACGACTCCACCTCAGAATAAAGCAGACGCCATCTGTAGCTGCCTAAGCAGCCCCGTGGGGTTTCTGGGAGCTGAAAACCACAGCAGAGCTTTCTCCTGACTGGGCATGACTCTAAGACAAGAAAAGGGATAATTTTAGACCACCAACTTTGACCTTGCGAGTACAAGGAGAATGGTATAAAGAAAGAAAAATAAAGTGGAAGAGATGAGTGGAAAATGATAGGATTTAAACCACTAGGTCCTAAGATCAGACCCAGCTTTCTAAATACCCTAAAACCTCATACTGGAGAGTTTAAATCTGAACTTAGCTATTGTTTCTTGTATTTATTTTATGTGTAATATAAATGATTGTTGTTGTTTAGTCCCTAAGTTGTGTCCAGCTCTTTTGGGACACCATGAACTATAATCCACCAGGCTTCTATGTCCATGGGATTCTCCAGGTAAGAATACTGGAGTGGGTTGCCATTTCCTCCTCCAGAGAATCTTCCCGACCCAGGGATCGAACCGTCATCTGCATTGCAGGCAGATTCTTTACCCCTGAGCCACCTGGGAAGCCCAGTTAGGAGCTGCTTAATATTAATGCTCTTCTGACGCCTACTGTTTATCGACATTTTGCCTTGTGCAGATCATACAGAATGCCCCACTCACCGTACTCAATGTATTAGTTGCTTTTGGCTGCTGTAACAAGTTACCACAGATTTTGTGGCTTAAAGTGACACAGATCTATTCTCTTACATTTCCAGAGATCGGAAATCTAAAATGGGTCAGCAGGGCTGCATTCCTTCTGGAGACTCTAGGGAAATATCCTTTTTTTGCCTTTTCCTGCATTTCTTGGCTTCTGGTCCTGCCCGTCCTGACCTCTGCTTCCGTAGTCACGTCTCCCTCTCTGACTCCCATCCTCCCATCTCCCTCTTATAAGGATCCTTATGACTGTAGGTAGGGTCCACCCAAGTAATTCAAGATAATCTCCCATCTTGAGATCTTTAACTTAATCCCATCTGCAAAGCCTATTTGGGCAAGCAAGTGACATATTCCCAGGTTCCTGGGACTGGAATGTGGACTTCTGAGGGTCTGTTGTACCACACTGAGGCTTCCCGTGTGTTAGCCTGCAGTGCAAGAGACGTGGGTTCGATCCCTGGGTCAGGAAGATTCCCCTGGAGGAGGAAATGGCAACCCACTCCAGTGTTCTTACCTGGAGAATCTTATGGACATAGCACGTGGATTACCATGCCCTCCTCCAGGGGATCTTCCTGATCCAGGGAATCAAACCCAGGTCTCCCGCACTGCAGGCAGATTCTTTACCAACTGAGCCACCAGGGAAGCCCACGTGTACTACTACTACTATGGCTACTGGTACATTTTATATGTGAAAAATGAAAATGTATTTAAGTGTTATATTCAGAAAGAGAAAGTTTCTCTCTTAACATTCTGTAAATATTTTAATATGTGGTCCACAGCGTCTTCTTCATCCTGCAGCCTAACTAACTGTGGGCCCTCCATCCCCTGAGGGCTGCTGTCAACTCCAGGCTAACCATGTAAGGCAGCTCATTCCTTCTCAGGTACAGTGTGTCTTTCCTTTATGTTTAGCATTTAAACTGGTTGTCAGCCCTGACCCAGAGCAGTGACCTGAACTTGCAGTCTGCATGCGTGCTAAGTCACTTCTTAGCGACGCCATGGACTTTAGCCCACCAGAGTCTTCTGTCCATGGGATTCTCCAGGCAAAAATACTGGAGTGAGTTTCCATGCCCTTCTCCAGGGGATCTTCCCGACCCAGGGATTGAACTTGTGTCTCTTAAGTCTCTTGCATTGGCAGGCATGTTCTTTATCACTAGAGCCACCTGCAGTTTAGCACAGCACATCCTCTGAAGTACAACGGTGTCTTTCTGGCTTCCTCCTGTGGCTTGTGGTGGCTCGAAGAAGCAGGAAGAAAGTTCAGGGTAGGAAATACCCTGGAGTGGTGGGAGAGGGGGCGGTTAGCAGATGGCACTCTGGCAGTAGAGGAGGTTGTCTGGGCGTTGATGGGTGACAGAACTGTGTGCTAACGGTGCCAGCAGGAACTGCCTGCAGAGGAGGGGTTGGAATTCAATTCCCAGTGCAGATGGAGGAGCTTGCTGTAGAAGCTTCACATCCATGGATAAGATAATAAAGATGTTGAAGAGGTACTTACCCTCCTAGAGAGTGTTAATACTGCGGCATTGCAACTCACTGCGAAGCCAAGGGCTTTCTGGGGGCACCTGCTCAGCTTGGACGCTGGAAGCTTGGGGATCTCTTAGTGACACCCAGCGCTGTCCCATGTGTGGCTCCTTAGAGGCTGCTGGGGGGCCACGTTCTCCTCGTACTTAATTCAACTCTGTCAGGACTAGGTTATGGTGAGATTTGGTTGTATTTTTAATTTATGGTGACCAGACATAGATGTATTAGTTTCCTACCGATGCTATAACAAAGAACCACAAACTTAGTGGCTTAAAGCAACACATGTTTGTTTTCTTACAGTTCTGTCCATCAGAAGTCCATCATGTATCTCACTGAGCCAAGTTCAAGGCTATAATTCCTTTCTGGAGATTCTGGAGAATCCCTTTTCTTGCCTCTTCCACCTTCTAGTGGCTGCCTACTTGCCTTGGCTCATGGCCCCTTCTACCATCTTAAAGCCAAGCAGAATCCTTCTTTTTATTTATTTATTTTTTTTGTTATGGGAGAGTGACTATTTCTTTTCTTAAACACTTGTTTATTTGGTTGCACTGGGTCTTAGTTGTGGCATGTGAACTCTTAGTTGCTGCACGTGGGATTTAGTTCGCTGACCAGGGATTGAACCCAGGCCTCCTGCACTGGGAGCATGGAGTCTTAGCCACTGGACCACCAGGGAGGTCCCCAGAATCTTTCTTATATTCCCATCTCACTGATGGTCTTTTTTTTTTTTTTTTTAGAATCGCATCTTCCTCTTCCTTTCTCTTCTGATAGCTGGATTCTGAACATCTTGGGATTATGTCATTCTCTTCCAAAACTTTGCTACCAGTGTTGTGGCTGCATTTCAGCTAGAGAGTTATGAGTGAGGGAATAGTGATCAAGGTGAAAAGAGAGAGTTTCAGAAACATGTAGCCAGGGCTCAGAAGCATGGGCAGATGTGAACAACATAGAAAAGAAAGAGGGTAGGACACCAAGAAGTATATCCTGGTGAGTCTCAGCTTTTTATGTCAATAAAATTTGTGCTTTTCATATAAATGAACTTTAAATGCTATAGAAAGCATCCATTGTTTTTTTTATTCAGAGGAAGTAATTCATGATAAAATAATAAAGAAGCTGAACAGATACATAAGTATCTAGGTGAATAATCACCTACATAGTGTTAATATGATAGAATTGCAAGGACTTTTCAGAGAAATAGAATTCTGTTTGGTTTGTAGAAATTATAATTCCCATATTTATTTCTCATTGATCTATTGCATTCTCCATTATAACTCTGGGAGAATATAAAAATTGATCTGTATCAAATAGAAACATGATTCTGGCAGCAAAACAGGTTTCCACAAAAATCAAGCAAAGTGGACAAAAGAGAAGAGCTAGGCAGATTTTATTACATTTATTTTTGTCCATTCCCTCAGTTTTTCCTGATTTATTTTAAAACCCAGGTCACATGGGCCAGAATCTATGTTTATTGTTAAATAAATGTATCTGTTATACTTGAACCATATATGGGAAACATTGCTAATCTTGATTCCAGTGGTATTTTAAAATATTAATATTCTGAGTTGGTTTAGTGACTTTAGCCTTTTTTTTTTCTCCAGGCTTTGCACTCAAATATAATTGCCAGCTTTTCTCCACTTTGCTCCACTTTTCTCACTTCCTGTGTCCCATTAAAGCTTGAAAGGATGTCATCCCTCATAGGACATGATTCTCATCCCCCCATTCTTCTTTATTTCCATCCTTGTATTTCTGTCTTAGCTAAATGTTAGTCTCATACTTCCTCTAGTGAATAATTCCTTTTAGCTCAATGGACAAGAGAAACCAAGCAAAACTTCATTCTTGAAGGAAATTATTAAGCTAATTTTCACACCATCTCTTTTAAAATTCCATAACTGCTTCTTAGTCAGACACTTTCATTAAATTCTAGATGTCAGTGAGCAAAATCAAAGGCCCATAGTTATATGCTTTTCATAAGAAAGTATTGCTGTTGCCTGTAGCTTTGCACATTCTGATCTAAAACATTAATATTTCCTTTATTTCTGCCTCAATCATCCAGTGGTATAATGCTTAAAAAAAAAAATCACAGGAAGATGACTGGAGTTTGGTTAGTAGTGAAAGAAGGCAAGTCTTCTCAGAATCACAAAGAGTTACAGACTGTGTTTCAACTGTACTTACTACAGAGAGATCTCAACTTATGTGCCAGTCTGTCCTGACTGAACAGCCATGCCAAGAATTCTGGATCTGTGATCAACTAGTAATGTCTGCATGGGTGCAGAATGTGAGAGTAGGAATATATATATATATATATATATATATATATATATATATATATACACACATATATATATATGTACATATACATATATATATATGTCACATATTTACCATTCTTAAAATCTAGATGAAGGCTTCCTGACAACATTTTTTTTTCTTTTAAAGACAGCGTCGGGGCAGAGGAGGAATTAGGAGGTTTGAAGCTATGTGTAAAATAAGTAACTAATGAGAACCTATTGTATAGCACAGGGAACTCTACTTATTAAATGCACTGTAGTGACCTGAATGGGAAGGAAGTCCAGAAGGGAGGGGATACATGTATATATATTGCTGATTCATTTTGCTGTACTGTAGAAACTAACAGAACATTGTAAAGCAACTATACTCCAATAAAAATTAAATTATCCTCTAATTAAAAATAAATTTTAAAAGTACTGAGAAAAAAAATTAATTTATAAAAGGCAGTATGGCAGTGGAAGGAACTTGGGTGGGTTCAGGAATCATATCCATTTGGGTCCAAATCTCTCCTGTGAGTGAGTGAGTGAGTGAGTGAGTGAGTGAAGGCGCTCAGTCGTGTCCAACTCTTTGTGACCCCGTGGACTGTAGCCCGCCAATCTCTCCTGTAGTTTTATCCAATTGTATGATGCTAGGAAAGCCAGCTACCAATTGTGCAGGCTTTAAGATGGGATTGATAATACCCGCATTTCATGGCTTTGGAATAATTACTCAGAACATTGCATGTGAAACCCCTGGGTCCTAGGAGAGTCACGGTAGCTGCACTGTTCATTTCTTGTGCTATCTTTCCACACGGTCACCCACCAATCTGCCAAGACAAAGTCTTCACCCGACCATGGGGCTCTAATATAAGGGAGAGATTTCTCAACTAAACCAGTCACATTATACTGCTTCTCGCTCAGATCAGACCAAAACAAGTTCTTCCTTGGGGAATTCGCAGACTTAAGCTGGTGAAGAAGACAAGCTCTGTTGTCTTGTGCTCCCAAAGCTGGGGATTCTCCTTCTGTGACAAAGCCTGTCCACAGTGGGGAGAATGAACTCATGGTGCAGCATCTGAGTGTTTAGTTCTAGAGCCTGGGCCCCTGGAGCAACCCCAGATCCTGTCCTCCCAAAGCCTGGTCATCTTTTCATTTGATTCATTAAGCTCCATCCCCTACTCCCACCCCAAACACAGACTTTTAGTCCCATTTAACTTGTTTTTGTTTAATGTAGTTGTTGTTGTTTTTAAATTAATTAATCTGGCTGCACCGGATCTTAGTTGCGGCACATGGGATCTTTACTTGTGGCATGTGAACTCTTAGTTGCAGCCATATGGGATTGCAGCCATGTGGGATCTAGTTCTCTGACCAGGCATCAAACCCAGGTCCCTGGCATTGGGAGCATGGAGTCTTAGCCACTGGACCACCATTTAACTTTCAGCTAGATCCAGACTCAAAACAGTTCTGACTGATACACTAATTATTATTATGCCTGTTTTTTAAAGCAGTTTGATTTCTACAGATTATCACTAAATTCCATCATTGCTCTTCTCTTGATGTTTTTTTTCATTTTCATTGTACGAAACAAGTCTTAAAATCCAAAAGAAGTGGATTTCAACGGCTTTGCTTATAAGCATGTTATATTAAGTAGCTGAGCTGTGAATATTTATGATTGATGACATACTGGTAAAAGTCTTTCTCTTGCAGTGGCTTAAGTAGATAACATTTATATCCAAAAATGGGCACTACTGAGTGGTCTTTTAAAAGTTTGGTGCCATATGGTGCAAATGAAGCCACAGTCATCCTTCTAGAACCTCTTCAGACAAGATAGGTCTCTAGAAAGAAAGCTCCACTCCATCTCACAGATGGTGCCTGCCAGCCTGGGGTTCTTCAGGGGCCTGGGTAACCCTGGGAGGACCTCAGCCTGAGAGTCATCCTGGTGAGAACTGTGTCAGAAGGCATTTCATCTCTGTTACCCTCATTCCCGGGCTTCCCACCCAGCTCAGTGGTAAAGAATCCGCCTGCCATGCAGGAGACACAGGTTCGATCCCTTGGGTCGGGAAGATCCTCTGGAGTAGGAAATGGCAACCCACTCCATTTTTTCTTGCCTGGAGAATCCCATGGACAAAGGAGCCTGGTGGGCTACAGTCCATAGGGTTGCAAAGAGTCAGACACGACTGACATGCACACAACAAGGCACCCTCATTCCCACCCCATCACCCGCAACCCCCGACTTCAGTGTCTGGCCATGGTTGGTCTTCCAGAAATGCTTGTTTAATTTTGGTTTTGGCCACCCCTTGAGCATCAAACCTGTGCCCCTGCGGTGGAAGCGCAGATTCTTAACCCCTGGACTGCCCAGGAAGTCCTGTTTGTTTGATTGATTAGAACCTCAAGCAGAGAGAAAACACATTAATCTAGTGCACTTTTTCCCTAAATCTCACCCCAACAGTTGTCCTCGCTATCTTCAGGCTTTTTCTATCTAAAAGCACCTTCCTTTCTGCCTCAATATTTCTCAGCTCCTTTAAGAAGAAAATATCTCTTTAAAATGAAAATTCTAGATTCAGGAGAATGATTTTTCCATAAGCTGTATAGAAAAATCAGATCTACAGCTTTCAACTTACTACTTGTACATGTACACATGACTATTCTTGCCCTTAAGAAAAGCTGTGTATTATTTTATAAACTCATACACATGAAATAGTTGGAAAATCACAAATTTGCAAACTCTCATAATTAGGGAAACTGAAAAAGAGGCAGCCAGGGAGAGTCCTTTTTATTTTCCATTTTCCCTGTCACAGTGCTAAGCATGAATAGAGCAGACATTTGCTATTAATTTGCACTTTGACTAAAAGCCTATATAATCCAATTCAGCTTTTTGTTGAACTTTAGTTGTTTCACCCAGATTGAGCTTTTATATCTTATTTGTTATAAACTCTTCATGAACCAAATTTGAATTATGCCTTTATAATCATCTTTTGGGTCCTAGATATACATTAAATACTTAGTCGATACTTGATAACTGAATGAGAATACAAGAAAAAAGAATGTTTTCAGAAGCTGCTAGTGTAGTGGGAAACACAGGATGAACTCAAAGATGACTGTAATTTCCCAAAGAGCATTCAAATGAATAATTTAACCAGCTTTCACTTTAAAGCTGACCTAAGATGGCATTACTCAGTGGAACTGAAATTGCTGTGTCCCAGAGCACACGGAGAAATATAATATGTAGTACAGGCCAATAGGCGGGTAGAATGTTCTGCTCAGTCGTATGTTCTGTTTAACGTTAATTGCAGAATCTGAGGAGTCATGAGAGTCTTTAATCCAAGTCCTTCATTTTGTAGAGAGAAGTGACCTTCCCAGAATCACCCAGTTAACTTGAGATAGAAAGCTCTATCTCAAATCCTCAAATTCCTAGTTGCTGCTTTTTCGAAGTGGGATAAAGTAAAATAAACCTATCATGAAAATTTCCCCACAGTTTATCTTCTTTATGCTGCAGAGCTAAAGCAGCATAAAGGGGGGAGGGGGAACAATCAGAAATTCTGGTCTTGAGTCCTAACCTTGTCACCTAGTGATGGTCGTTCAGTCCCCCTGAGCCTCAGTTTTTTCATCTGTGGGATCAGAGACAGTATTTGATACTGGATTTCAGTACCCAGTGAAACAATGTGTGTAAAGATACTTTGTTCATTGTAAAGCTCCACAGTAATATGAGCTAGTATTCTTTCTGTTGTTGGGATCTTGAAATAGCTATGTAGAATTTCTGATACTAGAGAATGCCAGTTGAAGAAATGCAGGAAACACCTGGCTTTTTTACTCTACACTTACTTATCCAGGGATGTGACTTGAAAACATTAAAAATAAAGGCTGCTTTTAGATGGAAGCTTTCAAAAGAAAGCTTTTTTTTTTTTTAAAGTGGCTTTCCATCTAGAGAAATAAAGAAAAACGTTCTGATTCATGTCTTAGCCAGCTGTCACTTATTAAAAATTATTTCCTCTAGGAACAGGTCTATTAACTAACCTGTATTTGTCCATTTCATACTGAATTTTCATCTCTCTATTATGTTCCTCTTCAAATGGAGGCAGCTGTGCGTGAATATCAATTAAAGTTAATGGAAATTTGGTTCTCCTCTCTCACCGCTGAAAAATTGTGAATAGATGTTTTAACTGCTGTTTGCATAGTACTAGATTAGGCACTTGGGAGTGTAGCTGCGGTGGAGAAATGTAAATTGTCACCAACACAATGACAATTGCTCAGGGGTGGGCTCCGCCAGAGGGGAGTGTGCTGGGCAGTCCTGTGTTCAGAGGACAGAGTCGGAGGTCCCACCAGCAACTCAATTCAGTGTCTCCACGGGTGGAAATTTCCCAGGCTCTTAATATGGAGACTGTCCAACATGTAAAGACAATCGTCTAAGTAAAAACAGAAAGAATGAGAATTTCTGGGTGGGACACACAAGTCCCTTTTCATGGAAACATCACCAAGATTCAGTTGCAGGTTCTACACAAAGTTTACCCTGCTCTGCAGTAAAATGGGAAAAATATGTCACTTGAATCATTGAAACCCGGAGATGCTCACCAAACATTATTTTAGCCAGTGGTTTCAATTTTTTCTTCAGAAAAGAATGTTTTCTACAAAGGGCAGCCATTAATTGATTTTAATTTTGCTTCTTTTCCTGTACAGAATATCCTTGATTTTCAATAGAGTAAGATAAATTAGGAAAGAAATAGAAAGGCAACCAACATTGATAAAGCCTGTTCTCAGTGTATGCGTTACAACATGTATTTATAAGGTTAGAGATATTTATAGGCTTCCCTGGTAGCTCAGCTGATAAATATTCCACCTGCAATGCAGGAGACCCCAGTTTGATTCCTGGGTTGGGAAGATCCCCTGGAGAAGGGATAGGCTACCCACTCCAGTATTCTTGGGCTTCCCTGGTGGCTCAGATGGTAAAGAATCCTCCAGCAATGCAGGAGACCTGAGTTCAATCCCTGGGTCAGGAAGGTCCCCTGGAGAAGGGACCAGCACCCACCCCAGTATTCTTGCCTGGAAAATTCCATGGACAGGGGAGCCTGATGGCCTGCAGTCCATGGGGTTACAAAGAGCCAGACACGACTGAAGGGACTTAGCATGCATGCTCCCTGAAGTCACTTCCCTGCAGAGCAGCCACAGTGATCTTTTAGAAGCTTTAATATTTATCACACTCTCCTTCCCCCACTTGTAATCCCCCAGTGGCGTCCCCTCCACCTGCCATGACATCCAGACTCTGTCCTGGATAACAAAGCCCCTGCCTCCCCTGGGTCCTGCCTAGGTCTCCAGTATTGTTTTCTGTCACTCTGCCTTTTTTCACAGCCCAGTATAGTGTTTCCTTCTTGTTCTCTAACACACCATATATGTTCCCACCACTGAGCTTTTGCATAAATTCTCTGCTTTAGGGGCTCTTGGCTTTCATCTCTGAGTGGCTGGATCCTTCTTAACTTTCAGATCTCAGCCTAATGCACCTCCTGGAAGATGCCTCCCACAACAATCCCTCTAGAGTCGTCACCCCCTATCCTGCCCCTCTGCTTTCTCTCCTGTGTATTCATTGCTGTCTGATATTGTCTTGCTTATCTGTTTATTAATTTTTCACTTTTCAGTCTGTGTGCAGGCATGTACCCCTATACTGTAGGCTCTGAGAGCAGGGCCTTGAAGGTCTTCTTTGCCATAGTAACCTCAGTCCTTGGAACAGTGCCTGTGGAAGATGCTCAAAAAACGTATTTGCAACAAATGAGTGCATGCATTCAAGCAACAGAGAAATCTGTTAAGGGGGACATGGATGATGTCTGCTTTATTTCATAGCGAGGACTTGGTTGATCTTGCTAAATTCCTAAGAACTAATCAAAAAATAAAAAAATATAAAATAAAACTTCCTGTTATTTGGCCAGTTCAGTTCACTGAACTCTCTTTCTTCCGCATTTGTGATCAAGGCTGCCATAAAGGAGAAGCATGTTGGCATTGTGAATTTCTAATTAGATGCATGGAAGAGGTTAATGCGATATGGAGGCAGGATCCTTATGACCCAAGATGTCTAGATTCTCATTGATTTGATAAGATTGTGGCCGTGAACTTCAGGTCTTTTGGCAGAACCAGAAAGTCTGCAGTACTAAGAACTACTCCCAGTGGATGGCTGTCGTTCTCTCCCCAGTCCTCCTTCGTTTTTTGTTTTTTTTTCTGCTACCAAATGAAATAAAAAGTACAGCAGGCATGGCCCTGGGATGTTCTCAGTCAGAATTAACCACGCGGAGATTCTCACCTGTGGGGCTGAAGCGCCCGTGTGAGCCTAAGTCTATTTAACTCTCAGCAGAGCTACACCCTTTCCCTAAGGAGATTTCTAAGGCCAAGCCTGTTGACCCATTTAGAGATCCAGGGGTAAGGAGCTTTCTATTTATTTGCCAGTAAAACACTATTATGGCATTCTGATCACATGGCGCTCTTAAGACTATACTTATAGAGTTTTGTATGGGGACAGTATAGAACACTCCTTGTAGGATTTATCCTTTGGGGATTTAAGATTGAAAACATTGAAGATGGTTTTACTTAGTAATGAAAATTGTTTTATATGGCCTCTAGCCAGTTCCCCATTCCTCCTTTCTCATTTCACAATTGCAGAGTGCTACTGGTCTAGTTTGCCTCTGTTTTGAGCCCCACCCTTCCTGTTGCTAAGCAGATGCACTGGGTCGCATAAATTGTCAATTACTCGGCTGTGACAGTGAAAACGACAGGACAGCCATGGGCAGAAATGAGGACAGCAACTTCTAGCCCTTGGGTTTCACATTAGATGATAGAGAGGTAGACGGCAACAGGTGAAGTCATCATAAGTAGAAGTTTGATCTTTACAAACTGGAAAAATTTGAAAACAGAACAAAAATGCCCCCTCCCCTTGCCCTAATTTCCTTTACATATATTTTCAGGAAGATCTGAGCAAGCTCATTCTCCCTTTCAGAATATTTGTTTATTGAAGGGAATTCTTCCTTTAATGTAGAAGTCATGTCTTATCATGACCAAAAGTAAAAAAGAAGAAAGGATATTATGGAAGGAAAAATGAAATATAATTCTCTACTTTAATACCACCTCATTAGAATTTTTGTGTTTCCTTCAGAGATTTGTATTCATTATATTAGAGTAAGTGGATTAGATTTGTTTGGATATTCATTTCTTTGTTTGTGTCTAGTTACAATTTACATACTTTTATCCTTTAGTTTTGGGATTCCCTGGTGGCTCAGTGGTAAAGAATCCACCTGCCAATGCAGGAAACGCAGGTTTGATCCCTGGGTCGAGAAGATCCGCTGGAGAAGGAAATGGCAACCCACTCCAGTATTCTTGCCTGGGAAACCTCATGGACAGAGGAGCCTGGCAGTCTACAGTCTCTGGGGTCGCAAAGAATCAGACATGACTGAGCAACTAAACAGCAAACAGCAATCCTTAGTTTTAGAATATTTATTGAGTAGCGGTTACTAGTTTATTATTTCAGGTTAGGTTGACTCCCAAGTCTGAAGTCAGTTCTAAATGTATGTATTCACGAGCATATTTGCATTTCTGACCCAACAACAACAACAATAAAAGCTAACTTTGCTTTGGGCCATGAATCTTCACTCATCTCATTTACCCAGCTTCTTTAATAAAGCAGATTTAGTGTGGCAGGTGTCCACCAAACCTTCGGCTCTCAGCACGTCACCTGTGACTTCCCATGAAAATTCTCCACGAAACAAACATTGAATAGAATGACAAAGATTTCCTTCTGGAGTCCTGGTGTACTTACTCCACTCACCCGTAAGAGGCATAATAAGCTCAATGCCGGCTCTAGCCCCCCAGAGAGAGGTAAACCATGTGTATAAGCATAATTAGCACACCATCAGGTTGTAAGAACCAGTATTGGTTTTCTCTGTTGGGATGCTTTCCTCCAGTGGCTTCCCAAAGAGCTCCTTTGCAAATAGTTGTGGAAACTACTACAGCAAATAATGCACTCAAAAAAAAAAAAAAAAAAAAAAAAGAGCGTGCTGCAAATGGAACACTAGAGGGCACTAGAGTGACATTGTTATGTGATTGCATTTCCCTTTGCTCTGCCACCGAAATACTATTTTTACTGAAGTGCAGTTTGTTTACAATTTGTTAATTCCTGTTGTACAACCAAGTGGTTTGATTGTTGTTGTTCAGTCACTCAACAACTGTTGTTGTTCGTGTCCGACTGTTTGTGACCCCATGGACTGCAGCACGCCAGGCTTCCCTGTCCTTCACCATCTCTCAGAGTTTGCTCAGACCCGTGTCCGTTGAGTCAGTGATGCCATCCAACCATCTCATCCTCCGTCGCTCCCTTCTCCACCTCACCACAATCTTTCCCACATCAGGGTCTTTTCCAATGATTTGGCTCTTTGCCTCAGGCAGCCAAAGTATTGGAGCTTCACATGTATTTTTTTTCCCCTCATATATACATATACATATATATATATATTTATTTACATGCTTTTTTAAAATATCATTTTCCATTATGGCTTATCATAGGATATTGGCTATATAATTCTTTGTGCTATTCAGTAGGACCTTGGTGTTTATCCTTTCGATATATAGCTTACATCTGTTAACCCTATCCTCCCACTCCATCCCTACCCCAATGCCCTCCCCCTGTTAAAAGCTTTTAAAATATTGCTCTGCCTTTCTTGAACACATTTGCTGGACTTTACACAACATAGATTTATGATATGAGTCGAACGTTTGTTGTTATTTATCATTCTAATCAACGTTTTCTCAAAAGCAGGTCTTTTCTTCCTATGCTGAATTTAAAAGAATCTTTAATAATTTCTTCTTAGTTTTGTTTTTGAAGGAAAGCACATCTTATTCTTCTAACATTATAACTTGCCTAATAGTTCTAATACTAAAGATATTAGAATCTGCTAGATATTAAAGAAAGGAGTTATTTCCAAACCTGCTTTTAGACTCAGAGGATGTGGTCATCATATCAATATGTGCCTGCTGATGAATTTAAAATAAAGTATATGAATGCAGCAGTATAATGTAGCAGTGCTAAAAAGTAGATAAGTATGGGTAGTTAGAAAATTATACTGTCACTTAGTCCTAAACAAACAGTTTAACCAGAAGGTTTTCTTTTACAATGTTAAGCTATTTTAGAATTCTAAATGAAGTAGTTTTGTTCTATATAAATTACCTTAAAAGTGGGAATTTAGTGTGTAATGTTTATGTGCCTACGTGCCTAGAATTGTCTTTTAGATCATCCTTGCTTCCCCTCAGGACCTGTCAGTCTACTTGAAGAAACAAGGTATTTTCCTTTTAAGAAGTTGTCACATGACAGTTTAATCCAAGAGATAAATAACACCTACCAAACATACGAACTTTGCGCACACGTATCAGGTAAAATTGTGTTTAAAGGGTGGAGATGCTGCAGGAGGGAGGGGCTGGGGGGAGACTTGCGGAAGGGAGAGGGCTCTCTGGGCTTGAAGGCTGGGTAGGATTTGGGCAGAGGACAGGTAATACAGAATCACAGCCTGGCGAGAAGGGAGAAGGAAGAAAGCGTTAGTCCCTCAGTTGTGTCCAGCTCTTTGCAATCCCATGGACTGTAGTCCACCAGGCTCCTCTGTCCATGGGATTTCCTAGGCATGAACACTGGAGTGGGTTGCCATTTCCTTCTCCAGGGGATCTTCCAGACCCGGGGATCAAACCTGGGTCTCCCACATTGCTGGTGGATTCCTTGTTGTCTGAGGCACTGGGGAAGCCCTGGTGAGAAGGGAGGCATGTGTGCTCAGTCGTGTCCGACTCTTTGTGACCGCATGGACTGTAGCCCGCCAGGCTCCTCTGTCCATAGAATTTTCCAGGCAAGAATACTGGAGTGGGTTGCCATTGCCTTCGAGAGAGCCAGCAAGGCTTTCCCAGCAGCAGCATGCCAGCACCCCCCGGTCCCTCCCCAGGGAGCCGCAGCCCAGCGTCACACACGCCGTTTGTTTTTATGTTGGAATTTGGGGTGGTTGTTTTTTGTTTGGGTTTTGTTTTGGAGTTTGTGTTGTTTGTTGTTTTGATGCTTCTTTCAGTTCAGTTCAGTTCAGTCACTCGGTCGTGTCTGACTCTTTGCGACCCCATGGACCTCAGCATGCCAGGCCTCCCTGTCCATCACCAACTCCCGTTGATGCTTCTTTCACCAGGAAAAAAAAAAATCCCCCCGTTTGTAAGACAGCAGTTCATTCTCCATTCCCAATGTTGCTGATCCTTTTCCGGGCCTTTCTCGGCTCTGCTGCAGCTAGATCTGTGTGTGCTGCTGTGATGCCCAACTTGCCAGCTGGGCTGCCTTGGTGGGGTTGTGGGGAGGGTCCTGAGTGTTCACACTGAGTGTCACCCACCTGTCCTGATGCACCTGGAACCGTGCCCTCTCCCTCCAGGGACTGAAGGAAGAATCATGGCCCGATTTCATCTTTGTAGTCCTGACACTCAGTACACATTAGGAGTTTGGTAAATATTTATTTTTTAATTAAAAATATCTTTTTGTTAGTATAAGAGCAGTGTAAATGCATATGGAAAATTAGAAAATACATAAAGCAAAAATCCTTTTGAAAAACAGCATATTCTCACATAGGTTACTATTAACGTCTGAGTGTCTGTCCTTCCAAACTTATTTCTATACATAGCTGTGTTAATTTGTCTTTCTTGCTTTAAATTTTTTTTTAATTGGAGGATAATTGCTTTACAATGGCGTGTCACTTTCTGCTGTACAACAACATGAATCAGCCATGAGTACACATCAGTCTTGCACACCTACCCCCTCCATCTTTCATCTATCTATCTAGGTATTTTAAAATGAGATTATGTTATAATATACAGTTTTATTAATGCACACTATTTTCTAGTCTCTTTTTTTCATTTAATAATCTCCCCATTTATACATAAATATGTCTGGTCTCTATATGATTCCTATCAACAAACACACTGCATAAAAATCTTCCAGGAGAATGTTTGTTAGAATTCAGATTCCAGGACTTCCCTTGTAGTCCAGTGGTTTAGATTCCTTGCTCCCGATGCAGGGCGCCCAGGTTCCATCTCTGGTCAGGGAACTAGATCCCACATGTTGCAATTAAGAGTTCACATGCTGCCACTAGAGATCCCATGCGCCACAACTATGACCTGATTCAGCCAAGGAAGATGTTTTTTAAAAATTCAGAATCCTAGGCCCTAGTTGGATCTTGAGGTTCATAATCTCCAGGGTTTGGCTCTGAAACCTGTATTTTAGCCAGTGACTAAATGCCCAAATCTCGGTCACTGATCTATAGCGTCACTGTGTGTGGGCTGGGGGTGGGATAGACTTTTATTGTATGAATACACTGCAGTTTATTTAAGCAATCTCTACTGGTTTAATTCTTGGCCTCATCTTGAACCAAGTGATAAAGGTCATTTGGTGATAAGCATAAGTCGAGACGATAAACATTTTAAATTTCTGTGGACGTCAGTGTAGCTTGATGTATTAAGCGCTAGTGTTACAGCATTTAAAATCTGCTCAGTATTGACAGAGGGCGATTTTTGGTACGATCCCCAAGCCAAGGACAGACCACCATAGAATGGGCTGACCTAAAACTATGGCAGGTGCCTTCCTTACTTTCTTTCTTTTGTCTTTCATTCATGGGCCATGAGGACATAAATCTGTGTGTCTGTGTGGGAAGCCAGATGACTCAGGTCCCCATGTCTAGTATCCTCGTCTCTGGGTTATGTGGACACATTGACCCATTTTGCCTCTGAATCCTTCTGCTGTCTGCTGACAGAGTCTTTCTTACCACTTAACACCAGTGATTAAGTGATAACCAGACAACTCTGCCCAGCCCACATTATTTCCTCCTAGTGTGTGGATATAATTGTGGTACTCCCAAGTTCTTGGCCACTGTAGAGAAAGTGTCTGCCCACGATTTTTTCTTGTTTTTTTTCCCCCTTTCAATTATTTTCTGTAGTTCCCCAGGTTTCATGATGCAATAGCCATGGAATTAAACTTGAGCAGCTTAGAATTAGTAATTAATTGCATGACGCTTCATTTATGATTACTGATTGATCCCCGCCTACACCCGGTGGCCGCAAACTTCACGATGCTGATGGACATATGGGAAAATCTGTTTGAACTTTGATGGATGAGATTCAGGTAATTAGGTTAAAAAATGTGTTTCAGAGCCCTCAGATGGGCCACATTTGTAAAACACTGTTTGTGGACACCTAGACATTATAACGTTAATATTTCCTAATCTATTAAGTATAAAATTACTGATTCTGTTTCAACACAAAAGATAAGGCTTAGGAATTCACTTATTCGTTCACTAAATAGTTACTGAGCCCTTACTGAATGCAGGCCGGGTGCTAGGCTCCGAGATTCAATTGGAGAACTAGATGGACCTCATTCCTGCCCTCATGAAGTTTACAGTCTAGGAGATCAAAGACAAACAGACAGTTTGTACTAACACAGTAGGGACAATTTAGCCCAGACTCAGAGTGCCAGGATAGGTAGGCTTCTCCTGTAAGTTCTGTCCAAACAAATCAATAGGAACTGATGAAGCAGGGGAGGAGATTTCTAAGGCAAAGGAGCACCATCTTCAAAAGCCTGTGAGGGGAACTTCCCTGGTGGTCCAGTGGTTAAGAAGCCACGTTTCAATGGTGGGGACTCGGGTTCTATCCCTGGTCAGGGAACTAGGATCCCGCATGTTGAGGAGCAACTAAGCCCATACACCTCAACTAGAGAATCCATGAGCCGTAATGAAGATCCAGTATGCTGCAATTAAGACCCGACGTAGCCAAAGATGAAGTCCATGAGGTACTGAGTCACATTCAGGGAGCTGAATGAAGCCCACTGTGGCTGGAATCTGAGCTTGACTGAAACGGCTAAGCTAGACCAGGTTACCCCATGCCTTGGAAGCTCTGGCAAGGAGTTTGGGCTTCACAGGAGGCGCTGGTGGTAAAGAACCTGCCTGCCAATACAGGAGACATAAGAGACACAGGTTCAGTCCCTAGATTGGGCAGATCCCCTGGAGGAGGGCATGGCAACTAACTCCAGTACTCTTGCCTGGAGAATCCCATGAACAGAGGAGCCTGGAGGGCTACAGTCCATGGGGTTGCACAAAGTTGGATATGACTGAAGCGACTTAGCACTCAGCACGTAAGAACAATAGGGACCACTGACCCTCTTTAAGAAGAGGGTTATAATCAGATTTGTATTTTAAAGGTATTACTCTTGGAGAAGTAGGCACAATGGATTGAAAACTAGTGAGACAAGAGGCAAGGAGATTGATTTGGGTCCCCCTGCGTCACCCAACCGAGAGCTGCTTCTAACCCACGGGAGACAGGAGTCATTTCTGTTATATTCTCTTAGTGTGACTATTTGGTTTGTAATATTACACTCAGCTGATAACACTACACTTAGCTTAGACTCTTCCTGCCAGAAGCCAGGCACTGTTCTCTTTCAACAGTTTCTGTCTTTTGGGAGCTTACAATCAAGTGAGGAGAGACAGACAATAAACATGTTTTTAAAATTAATATGGGAATTCCCTGGAGGTCCAGTGTTGGGACTCAACAGTCTCACTGCCAGACCCCGGGTTCCATCCCTGGTCGGAAAACTAAAAATCACACAAACCACAGGGTGTGGCCCCCCAAAAATAAAATTAACACATTAGCAGCCTTCCTCACAAGGACCAAAAGTTGGAAACAACGTTAATGTCCATTGATAGATGAATGGATAAACCAAGTATGGTGTATACATGCAATGGAATATCATTTTACCTTAAAAAGGGGTAAAATTCAGATATATGCTGAAACATGGATGAACTTGGAAAACAGAATGCTCAGTGAGATAAGCCAGACATAGAAGGAGAAATATTGTATGGTTCCACTTGTATGAGGTACCTAGAGTCATCAAACTCATAGAGTTGGAAAGAATAGAGCCTACCAGGGGCTGGGGTTCGGAACGTATGGGGAGTTACTGTTTAATGGGAATAGAATCTTTGTTTGAGAAGATGAAAAAAGTTCTTGAAATTGGTGGTGGTAATGTTCGCGCAACGTCGTGGGCGTACTTAATGCCACAGAATTACACACGTAAAATGGTAAATTTTACTTTATGTCTTTATACCACAATTTGAAAAATAAAAGAAAACCTTGTTCCCCCCACAGCTGAACATTCTGTAAGGCACTGGGTTAAAGAAATGCAAGAAGTGGCCAAAACTGTTTCAGGTAAATTTTTGTTTGGACAAAAAAATGTAATATGGATGGTGATAAATTAAATGAAGCAGTAAAGCAGATGATCCTGGGGAGATTTCCTTGGGGGGCAAGGTAGGGGCTGGGCTCTTTCTTTAGGGGATGTGGCTAGAGACGGACTTGAAGGAGGGGACACTTAAGCTGAAACCTGACAGAAAGACTCAGCCGTAACCTGACATGTGAAACCGCATGATCCGTGACTGTATGATCTGAATCACATGAAAAATGAATACTTAGTTAGGAAGATACACAAATGAGACCTGGAAGGACACATCAAATGGCAAACTGCTTGTGATTATGAATGACTTTGTTTTTTGCTTCTCGTGTTTTTTTGGTTTCCTATTACGCACATGTTTAACTTTTAAGAAACAAATGTTATTTTATAAACCTTAAAAAAAAAAGGAAGACTCAGCTGTGCAGGGACCCGGCACAAGAACATCCTTGGTAGAGATAATCAGGGACAAAGGTGCCAAGGTCCTGAAGCGCTTGGCGGAGAGAGGGAAGATCACTGCAGCTGGAGGGCAGCGAAGAGAGCAGGAGGTAGGAATAAGGCAGGATTAAGGCAGGAACCGGAGCCCAGAGGGCTCGCAGGTCATGGGAGGGAGGTGAGTTTTATTCTAGTTGCAGTGGGAGGCACTGGAAGATTTCAAACACAACAGAGATGCAATCAGGTTTATGTAACAGGAAGATCACTCGACTGTGAGGTCAGGGCCATGGAGGGGGAGGGAAAGACATGAGGAGGTGTTGGCAGTGATGAGGGGGAAGTGATGCCGGGACTCTGAGAGGGGTGTGATTCGGAAGCAGCTGGAAGGCAGAGGCCCAGGACTCCACACTTGAACAACCGCAGGCAGGGCAGTCTGATGCATGAGTTTCCAGCCTGGGTTTCTGGATGAAGGTGGAGCCGCCGTGGGGGTCAGGTTGCTGGAGTGCTGGGTCCACGCTCGCTGTTGAGACCCGCGTTTGGTTTCATCCAGGGAGTATGGAAGGAGAAGAGTAGTAAACAGTGAGAGCTTCAGCTTTTGGGGTCCAGAGGCTTGGCTGTGCATGGGCATGACTTACCAACTTTGGGAAAGATAAATTGCTTTAAGCCTCTGAGAATGAAGCTCATCATAGGAAATCTGGGTGCAGTGGGACCCCTAAAAATGAGGGATGCCCTTCCCTTCTGTGAGCCCCTCACCAGCCTCACAGCCTCAAAGTCAGTAATACAAGGTCTGGTCTGAAGGATCAGGCAGGCAGATCTCAGGTAATATCCTGAATCCTGCTCTTCCCCAGAGTAGCTGAAAACGGGGAGAAGTAGTAACGTGGGGGAAGCCATGAACCCAAACAGCCACACAAGCAAGGTCAACCTGCAAATACCTAAAGGCTTCTGGCTCCAAAGAAAAACCATGTCAAGTAATGGGGGGTCACGGGGATGGGGCAGGGGGTGGTTCTCATTCACAATAGTAACAAAAGCTAGAAGGCAGGAGTAAATCTAAAAGATATTCAAGTCCTTATAGAGAAAATTACAAAACATTACTGAGAAACATGGAAGAGGAAGTGGCAACACACTCCAGTATTCTTGCGTGGAGAACTCCATGAACAGAGGAGCCTGGCGGGCTACAGTCCATGGGGTCGCAGAGAGGGAGCACGCATGGACTGCACACTGAAGAACGTAAAATAAGATGCAAATCAAAGGCGAGAGACCATGTTCTTACATGGTGAGATTCAATATCAAAACCAGTTTTCACCATCATTGATTTTAAAACTCAATCAAATTTCAGTCAGACTCTCAGCAGATTGTGAGTGGGTGTGTGGGAGTGTGGCGTTTTAGAAGCCAAATTCATGTAGAAGGCACAATAAACAAAAATATCTAGGATGAGTTTGAAGACTATCAAGAGAAATTTTCTCTATTAGATACCAAAATTTATTTAAAAACTATACTGGTTTAGTCAAAGGAGCATTGGTGCAGGGATTAAAAATAGACCAAAGTTGAGACCCAGAAACCAATCCATGCACATATAGAAACTCAATTTATGGCATTAGATATTGGCACTGCAGATAAAGTAGGGGAAGTGATTGATACTTGACTCGTAACACATACATAAATAAATTCCAGATAGATTAAAGACCTAAATGTTAGCAACAAACATGCATGAACAGATGTCTGCAAAATTTCATATCATGGAGGGATTTTATAGACAGGATACAGAAAGCACAATAACAGTTGATAAGTCTGC
Organism: Okapia johnstoni; assembly: GCA_024291935.2. NCBI lineage: Eukaryota > Metazoa > Chordata > Mammalia > Artiodactyla > Giraffidae > Okapia > Okapia johnstoni. The sequence continues at coordinate 67,366,225 of CM044321.1, read as the reverse complement.
CTACATTAAAATGAAAGTTGTTTGTTCAACAGAAAATACTATGAGCAAAATGGTAAGCTACATAATGGAAGAAGGTATTTGCATTGGCTGTAAGTGATTAAAAATTAGTATCCGAAATTTTTTTTTTTTGGCTGCACTGTGTGGCATGTGAGACCTGAAGTCCCCTGACCAGGGATCGAACCCATGCCTGCTGCAGTGGAAGTGCACAGTCTTAACCCCTGGACTGCCAGAGAAGTCCCTGAATATATTTTCAACCTATAAACCAATAAGATGTAGAAGCATAGCCTAACAGAAAACTGAGCAAAGAAAATGAACATAAAATACACAGAAGAAATTTCATTGGTTTGAAAAGACACCCAGCCTCCCTAGTTACGAGGTTGAAATGGCAAGGCTTTCCAGATGCCCATGCAGTGGCTCAGTCTCCTGGGGACATTTGTGACAGGTCAAAGGCTCACAGTCCTTAGGAGTTCATAGGGTGGCCCTGTGGCTTGGAGCTAGATGCCAAGTTGATGCCCATCTCTTTCAACTTTGCCAGAGTTTAGAAGGTCAACGGCCAGGGTATTGTGAAATTCAGGTCTTAAGCTAAAACCACACAGGATGAAGACATGGTGAGATGGCAAGGCTCAGAGCTATAGGGATGAGCACCCCAGAGAGCTTCAGAGCCAGTGGACCACGAAGGTCACAGGAAGCCGGATCAGGAGCTGAAATTTATGCCCAGTTGATTGCCATTTAGCATGGGGCAACTGAAGGCTGGGGGCTTCCCCAGTGGCTCAAGTGGTGAAGAATCCACCTGCAGTGCAAGGGACCTGGGTTCAATCCCTGGGTCAGAAAGATCCCCTGGAGGAGGAAATGACAATCCACTCCAGTATACTTGCCTAGGAAATCCCACGGACAGAGGAACCCAGTGGGCTACAGTGAGGTAGCAAAGAGTCGGACACAACCATGCACACGCACACACACACACAAGTGAAGCATGGGGCTCTAGGCAGCCTGAGCCCCACATGGAAGGTGGTGACTCTCAAAATGATGTGATATAAACTTTGTGGCCACCTCTGGCTGCTTGTTCACCTCTGTCCTTGTTGCCAACTAATCTCAATCTTAATGAGTAAGCAGTGTCTCTTGAGAAAGACTAATCCCCTAAAGTCAGAGTTGGCATCTTGGCCCATTCCCTGGTTTGTAGGTAACGCCATTCACTCTTTCAGTATGAGATGACCAAGTGCCTCACAGTCCCTGGACACTGTTCTAGGGGCTTGAGACCTCTGTCCTCCTGGAATTTACATTTTAGAGTGGGGGAGGGGAGGGGGAGGGAATTATAAATCACTAAAATGAACAAGTAAATTACTTATCTCAGCCTCTACCACAGACCTACTGATAAAAGAATCTGTGTTTTAAGCAGTTCCTCTAGTGATGTTTATGTGCATAGAAGTTTGAGAAACTGTGAGTCTAAGAACCATTGGCTTTTCCATTCATAATTCTGCATCCACTCATCACAGTTGGATTGACTTTCTGGCAAGTCAACACCTAACCTGTTTTTGGTAACAGACAGGACATCTCCTGCCGATGGGAAGTAGTACTTGTGAGCAGATATTATAGGCAACACTTAACCAAGTCGTTTTGGATTTGGTACTTGTTCCTCTGCTATAAATGTGCCTATTTCTTCTTATATTGAGCAACTACTGGCTATAATTAAGGCAACTTTAACAGCAGCAAGTGGTTTTGTTATTTTATGCAGCTTGCTATTCTGAACCAATTTATTTTAGTTCTGGTACATCTGGTTATACCAAAAAAATTGACTCCTTTGCTAAATAAAGGCATTCTCACTGTTTTCATCGTTTTAACACAATGAGGTAGGCAAGTAGTAAGAGCAAGTGGTCAGAATTGTCTGAAGTGCTTTCTCATTTCCACACTTCGGCATCCACCACCACTTCCAGAAGTTTCTCTGCCAAAACAAAGTATTCCTTTTTGGTAGCCAGTTCCTAGTTAGTCAGTTCCATTCATATTTTCCTGCTCATCCCCAAATGAAGTAGTTATCTTTAACTTTCAACTCATTAGCACCTACAGTTACTGTCTCTGATTCATTTTGAAATGAATCATGTCCTGACATGCCAGCTCTTCCACACTTGTCTTGAACTGTCATTTATGTCTGGTGAACTGTCATTGAAGTCTCAGATTATTGTTTACATTCTCATACTTAATAGAGTTAGATTCCTGATGTACAGGATCTCTGTCTTATGTACCTTAATGTACTTCATACATCCCCTTAGTTATTGGATACATGCTTCTTGATTTTAGTGTATATTTGTTCTATCAGTAAAAGGTTTTTTTTTTTTGAAAAGTCAAGAATCCAGTATATAAATTATAAAATTTGAAGCCAACATCACACAGACATTTCCATTTGATATTGGAGTAAAGCTTTAAGTCATATTTTAAGGGACTGAATCATATTTAGCTTGGAGTGACATTCCCCAGGCAGCTGGTTTGTTCTCAGACTGTGAGATGATAGAAACTAGATTCCTGTTTGAAGAGCAAGGTAATCGGGCTCCACCATTAGAAAGCAAGCAGAAAAGGTAGTTAGAATTCAAATTGAACACTGTTAATTTTCAGTATAGTGTTCCTTGTACAATGTCATCACCAGACATATGAAAGAAAGCTATGACTCAAATGTAAATAGCATTGTCATAAAAGCAGAAAGAATGTGAAAAGCTTAGAGAATTTTTTTTCATATAGCACAGTGGAAAAGCAATTCAGTGCTGAATCTAGGACAGTTCCCAAATAAATGGTATAGATCACTACACTACAGTGTTTAATCCATTTATTCCTAACTATGTGGTTTACCCAAGAAGAGATTAGCAAGAACTCTGAAACTGAGAGACTTCTAGAGCTAGGATAAAAGATTTCTTTCCTCATGCAGTCTTTTTTTTCTTCAACAGAAGCGCATTCTTGCTGTATCATTTTTCCTCTTTCCAAAGACTTTCCCTTTATATTGATGAAAGGAAGAAATGGGTTATCTCATTTTTCAATTATTTATAATAGCTCAGCACATCATTCTAAGCTTCACTGGGCCAACTGGGATCTTGCTAGAAACTGAATTCCAGATTTCCGAATGGGATGAGCTGAAGCTGCCTACAAAATTGAATTTTTGGAAGATGGGAAAAACAAAATAATAATAAACACTGAAAGTTTATTTTGGAAAATACACAGACCCCTATTTCATGACTTTTTCAGGATTTTTACATGTACATAGCTGTAAAGTTTCATATTCTAAAAATAAATCTGCTTATCTAACCCAGAATAAATAGCAACCAGAGTTTGAATTGTAGGAGAGCACTCATACTCAAATTTTCAGAAATCTGATTGACCATTTCTCAAACTCAGATGTATCTAAAGATAGAAAGTGGACTCAGAGGTCCCAGTGTCCAAGAAGCATCCTGTCACACAGAAGCCCATCTTTGTGGTCAAACATTTCCTTTTTAGAATGAATTTGTCCTTCCTTCCATTTATCTGTTTGGTTCTTCAAGCTTTTGTCATGAGTCGTGTGTCATGTGTGTGTGCTCAGTCATGTCTGACTCTTTGCAACCCTGTGGAAATGGGAAATGGAAATGGGCTACTCTTTGTAGCCCGCCAGGCTCCTCTGTCCATGGAATTTTCCAGGCAAGAATACTGGAGTGGGTTGTCATTTCCTTCTCCAGGGGATCTTCCCAACCCACTGATCGAACCTATGTGGATGTATTTATTCACATAGAAATACTGGGTAAAAGATGAAAATGATGACTGTTGATTTATTTTTGTGAGATGTTTACTCTGACCTTAACATGAGTGGGAAAAGTAATGGCCATATTAAAGATGGTTTCATATGGTCAGCATAAATAAACTCTTACATAAACCAAATTTTTAAACAGTCAAAAGCACTGATTATTTGACTTTGGTAGCATCGGCTCTCTCCAAAATATCAAATCCATGGTGCACATAATCTTTGAGGGAGTTTTGCAAAAATTGAACTAGATTTCAAGAAGATTGTCATTAAACCACAAGATATTTATACCACTTGTTACATGGAAAAAGGTTAAAAAAAAAAGTTTTACCAACATGTTTCATAGTCTGCTTAGGAGAGAGCAGGGACTCATTTGAGGCAGGAAGAATGAATTTTAGATAATTTCAGGGTTAATATCTTCCTGCATCAAATTATTTTAAAATATTTTCATTACACTTTCATTCCCCTTGGAATTTAAAGAATCAGACCATTTTACTTTCTTACAAGGTGAGCTCACACTAACTCAGGCCTTTAAATCACAGCCATTTGGGTAGAAAAACATATTTTCTCTGAACATAACTAAAGTAGTAAAGTAGGATGAAGAGAAAAGGGTTAGGAGGCATTATTAAGAAGACTGTTTTAAACAGCAAAAATTAGCTCTCTCTCCATACTCTCTGTTATTCAATGTAGGGTCCAAAGAAGGGAATTGATTTCAACCAGTTGACATGTTTTGGCTTTGGGTTCTGACATTATTCCAAGCCAGCTCATGTAACTGTCTTCAGTTACTAAACGCTTACTGACCAAGTGCGTGCTGTCCCACAATGGACAAGACAGACACAGTTCCTGCCTTCATACAGCCTACAGTTTAGTGGAAAGTCCTTTAGGAAGCCCTCCTTGTCCAAAGGGCAGGTCACTCCAATGTCCAGTGAGTCTGCATTGTATTTACTTTTTTGTCTCTGAAATTCCCCACCTTAAAAAGCTCTTGTCCCTTGAATTTCCAAGATATCATTGTCTTCACATCTTCTCTAATTTTAGTTCTCATCTTTTTCTTTTCCATGTAAAGAAAAAAAGAACTGGGTTCATACTACCCTTGCTTACCATTCTAAAAAAATTCTCTTTTGGGATCAGTCCTGTTTTCTTTGAATTCTACGATCACCCAAAGACAGTACACTGATGACTGGTTCATCAGGCCCACACGGACCCTCCTCAGCTCCAAACGCCACACCCCTAGTCCCTGGGTATTTCCACATTCCGTCTTACCTATCTTAAGAGCATTATCCAATTTCTCAAGCTAGAAATCCTGGGGTCACACTGACCACTCCCTTTCTCATAGCCTTGCTTCTCCCAAGTCCCATATTTTGTTATTAGAATATATTCCAATATATTCTAATTTAAAAATCTCTTTCTGTCTGTTTGGGGGCTTCCCTGTTGGCTCAGATGGTAAAGAATCTGTCTTAAATGCAGGAGACCTGAATTCGATCCCTGGGTCAGGAAGATCCCCTAGAGTGGGAAATGGAACCCCACTCCAATATTCTTGCCTGGGAAATTCCGTGGGCAGAGGAGCCTGGTGGGCTGCAGTTCATGGGCCCACAAAGAGTCAGACACGGTGGAGCAAGTATAGACATACATTCTTAGATTCATCAGTTTTACAGTTTTCTAATTCATTACTTTCTGGTTTTACATGTCTCTTAACTATTCCCCTTCTGTATTCTTTAGATTTATGTTATTTCTGTCATCTTAGGTAATATATATTTAATTTGTTTGTTTAAATTTGTTCCTGTTTAATAATAGCACTCTCACTTGCATTTTGTCCCCTAGAGTCACAGGTGTTTTGGAAGTGGAGGAAATTGTCAAAACCATGTAATTCAAACCTCTTGTCTTCTGTGTTAAGAAGACAGACAGACGTGTTTCACAGCCAGCTGCTTGCAGAAGCAAAATCTCAAACAATTTTTGTGATCCTCTTTTTCCACTCCACCACCCTCCCTGGCTGCTTAACCAAAGAAAAAAAGAGAGAATGTAGTAAAGAGAGATCATTTCTCGTGGGAATGTGACCTGTCTACAGCTTGGGCAACCTCTCAAAAGACCAGGACTTAATGTAGCTAGCTAAGGGCTTTTTGAGGGCTGTTTTTTTTTCTGTCTCTGGGACAGAGGTTAGTTTGTGTTGACACAAGCTGTATAAATAAACCCATAGATTCAGGCAGGGTGCAGGACCTGTAGAGGGTGGCTTTGGGACTAGAATTCAGACCACTGGAGCCGCACCTGTCCTAAAGGAGCTCACGTCCCTTTAACTGCTGGTTGAGACCTCCTGGTTGAGAGAGCCTCTCTCTTCCCACTCTGTTCCAGTCTGACCGCATCCCACCCCAGCCCATTGTTCCAGCCTCCCGACCTGACTGAGCTGCCTGGGAGAAGGACTGTCATCTCGTTGAATGATATGTCCCAGGCTAGTCAGCTCAGCAGTGGGGGCAGGGAGAGGAGAAGAGCTAATGGAACAAGAGCAGTTCGACTGCGGAAGAATCTGGCCTGTATGCCGCTGTGCTCCCTCCGTTATCCTCCTTTCTTGCCCTGACTTGTGTTAGTAAACGTGGAGGGATGGGGCAGGGGGCTTCCCAGGTGGCTCAGTGGTAAAGAATGTGCCTGCAGTGCAGGAGACCCGGGTTTGATCCCTAGGTCAGGAAGATCCCCTGGAAGAGGACATGGCAACCCACTCCAGTATTCTTGCCTGGAGAATCCCATGGACAGAGGAGCCTGGTGGGATGCATGCAGTCCACGGGGTCCCAAAGCGTTGGATACGACTGAGCAACTAAACAGCCACAGTAACAGGGATGGGGCAGAAAGCAAAGTGGTGTAGACAATGAGTTTTTCTTCCTTTTTACTTACAAAGGCTTATGAAAGTTCATTGCTTTCATCTAACACTGGATATTGGTGACCTTTTGAGAACGAAGATGTAAAAAGATGGATGTGTGTGTATACACATGTATGTATACATACGTGTGTATAGATAGATATATATATATATGCACATACATTTTACACACCTAGAAGAGTCTGAAACTCACAGAAACCTTGTGATGGAGCATCTGTATGTAAAGTGCTGGATATTTTTGCCATGGAAATAATTTTACTCCTTTACTCCCCTCCCCCTTTTTCCTACTCAAGGCTTCTCCTGGCTGTTCTTTACAATAGCCAGACAGTCCTTAAGGTCAGGTAGAGTTCTCTTTGGCTCATTAAATTGTAATTCCTCAAGCTCACGAATTTTTTAATTCTTTATTCCCACCTTCCACCCCTGGATACATAAAAGAGCTCAGTAAATATGTGGTGCATTGAATGGAATGGGGCCATAGCTTCTGTCAGCCCTTGGTGGGTATACTATTAGTACCTCCACTAGCCCCATGGTATGTTCAGAGACCAGTGTTTCCAGAAGGGGATTGAGGTTCATTCACAAGGAGACGTCATTCACGGTGGCAGATAGTAGAGCCAGGCCCCCACCCTTCCAGCCCATATATTAATATTTGTAATCTAGAAAATGGTACAGATGAACTTATTTGCAGGGCAGGAATAGAGATGCAGATGTGGGAAACAGATGTGGACACAGTGGGGAAGGAGAGGGTGGGACGAATTGAGAGAGTAGCATTGACATATATACCCTACTATGTGTAAAGTAAGTAACTAGTGGGAAGCTGCTGTATAGCACAGGGAGCTCAGCATGGTGCTCTGTGATGACCTAGAGGAGAGGGGTGGGGGTGGGTCAGTGGGAGGGAGGCTCAAGAGAGAAGGGATATGGGTATACATACAGATGATTCATGCTGTTGTACAGCAGAAACTAACATGACATTGGAAAGCAATTTATCCTCCAGTTAAAAAAATAAAAATTAAAAAACAAGAAAAAGCTTTCCCCTTCTGCCTTCCTGCCTCTTCCCTTGGAATGGGGCTTCTGTCCTTGCCGAAATCTATTGTGTTATCATTTAGATTTGAAATTAAATATCAATTAAATGAATTAGCACTAGAATTCTCTTCCTTTCATTCTCTCTTTTTTGGTATAATTTTTTAAAAAATAACTTTTTTGTGATTTTTTTTTGCACTCCTTTGAAACTTAACCAAAGCAGCTGTTGTATGGTCAGGTTTGCACCATTTGTGAATCAAGAAAATCAACCTGGGAAGTTTAGAGTCTGGTTTTCAGGCCTTATCCTAACACATCAGCCTTTTACCTACATATTTCAGTGGGTGTTGAACTCAGTTTCCTTTTTCTAACTTCCTTTCTTCCGCTGATGTCAGCTAGTTAGGTATTTGTATTTAAGTGTATGAAAATAAAATCCTGCAGCCCTAAATTGCTTCTAGAAGCTGCAAGAAGTCAGGAGACACAGTTATCCTGGAACCCACTCTGCCCTCTGCTCTTAGCCCGGGGAGCCTGGCTTAGGTGACCCCAATAAGTCAGGAGGGTGACCGTACAGTGCCACAGCCCAGGGAGCAAAGATTTGTAAGAAGTGAGTTACATGCCAGCAAGGGAGAAGGATGCACGGGCAGGTCATAATAAAACAGTGTAGGAAAGGCGGTGGAAAGTGTGAGGGAGCTAGGAGCTCAGAGATGCAACTTAAGTAGCTGGGAAAAGCCAGAAACAGTTTCTTTCTTCCTTTTTTTTTTTCCATTGTTTATTTATTTGGCTGCATTGGGTCTCAGTTGTGGGACACGGGCTTAGTTGCCCCACGACATGTGGGACCTTAGTTCCCCGATCAGGGATCAAACCTGCCTCCCCATTGGAACACGGATTCTTAACCACTGGACCACCAGGGAAGTCCCCAGAAATAGTTTCTTAATGGAGCCTGGGGAACTGGGGGCGGAGTAGGAGAGAAGTGGTGCCAGAGAAGGCGAAGGGAATTCAGGGAGAAGGAGAGGGTAAGAAAAGAACCCAGGAGAAGGCAGCAACGAGAACTAGGACATTAACTGAGAGACGACTGGGAGTGGGGAGCGGTCAGGATGTAACCACGTGCAGCTGAGCATTGCTGAACAGGCCAGTGCAAAGAAGGCCATCGTAAGAGGTGAGTGTAAGGAAGTGAACTGGCCCCAGGTCGTGGAGCAAAATGATGCCAAGGTATTGAGATGGAGCCTTCATTGGCTTTCCACCTATAGACCCAGGAAGCCATTGGGACAAGTCTAGGCAAGAGTTAATGGAGACGTGCCCTGGGACCAAGTTGACAGGAATAGAGGAAGCGACGAATTCAAAGAGGTAAAACTGGCAGCATCGGCTAAGCGCTCTATGTGGTGTTGGTGAGAGGAGGGAATTTAGAATGATTCCTAAGTTAGAAACTCAAGTGGTCAAGAAAATGCAGGATGGGTAGCAATTTAGAGACCATGATGGTTTTAGGGCTGGGCCTCTTGAGCCTTGAGTGATCTTGAATACCCAGATGGAAATGAACATCAGGTAGCTGGGTATGAGCCCAATGATGTGGTGGTAGCATGCGTGCGTGCCAGGTCGCTTTAGTCGTGTCAGACTCTTTGTGACCCCATGGACTGTAGCCGGCTAGGCTCCTCTGTCAGTGGGATTCTCCAAACAAGAATACTGGAGTGGGTTGTCATGCCCTCCTTCAGGGGATCTTTCCGACCCAGAATTCGAACCTGTGTCCCTTACGTCTCCTGCATTGGCAGACAGGTTCTTTACCACTAGCACCACTGGGTAGCATAGGTCTGAGGAATTCATGTATCTGAAGACCACACCACCAATACTTGAGAATGAGAGCACAGGGTGATGAAATGTTATCCCTCAGTTAATAGTACCTGTCTAAAAATCCCTGGTGACTCAGTGGTAAAGAATCCACTTTCAGTGCAGGAGACAAGGAGATGCTGGTTCGATCCCTGGGTAGGGAAGATCCCCTGGAGGAGGGCATGGCAACCCACTCCAGTATTCTTGTCTGGAGAATCCCATGGACAGAGGAGCCTGCTGAGCTACAGTCCATGGGATCACAAAGAGTCGTACGTGACTGAACGATTGAGCACAAAGCACACACAAAATCCCAGGCTGCTTAGACATATAGATAAAGATACAGACATGTACACAGATATACTTATGTCGGCTTCTGCTCCCCTCCCCCACTGAGGGTTAGCAAAATAGTAAATCTTCTGTGAAGCATGGCATCAGAAGAAACGTTCGCAAGGAATGTAGACAAAACAACATTAACCAAAACCACATACCTCCTCCAAAAAAAGAGCAGTGCATGTAGAAAATTACAGCTTTTATCCATGTCGAGAAAGAGCGTTTGACAGCTACAGGATGTGAGAAGATGCAAATGACTAACTGGTTTGGGGAAAAAGAATGTTCGCACAGAGTCACAAGAGAATCACTTACATCTTCAGTATCTGATCAAGTCACCATTAATACTCCAGCCCACTCACCCTAACAGTGTGTTTAATGTGATCACCTAGCCTTTGTCCCCCTCCTCCACACCCCTTAGTAAACTGTATAAAATACTGCTGATTTTTAGATCTGGGCATTCACTGAAGTCATTTTGGTATTTCAAGGTGGAAGTTAAATTGTAGATGTTTTCTAGGGAAAAGAAGCTTCATATGTGTATCTCTATAGGAGCGTCCCAGGTGGTTCAGTGGCGAAGAATCTGCCTGCCATTGCAGGAGATGCAGGAAATGCAGGTTCGATCCCTGGGTGGGAAAGATCCCCTGCAGAAGGAAATGGCAACCTGCTCCAGTATTCTTGCCTGGAGAATTCCGTGGACAGAGGAGCCTGGCGGGCTACAGTCCATGGGGTCCCAAAGAGTTGGACACAACTGAGCATGTACGCACTCACATATATAGTATAATATATACAGCTGGCCCTCCGTATCCACGGGTTCCTCTTTCTTGAATTAAGCCAGCTGCAATGTTTTACCAAACAGGCTTGAACACCTGTTGATTTTGATATCCGCTTTTGGGATCCCGGAACCACTGCCCCTCAGATGCTGAGGATGACCTTCTCAGTATTATCTTTAGTATTACCTTACTAAGTGACATCTCAGTGCAGGGAACTCATATTGAGTGATTTAAAGAATTTTATTTCTCCTGGTTCCTCTCCTGGAATGGGAAAGAAATAAACATTTGTAATAGTTGATTAATATTCTATCATTTTTTCAAGTCTGAATTACACGAGAATTCCATGCTAATTTCTACAAAACCCTAAAATTTTTCAGAATTCGTAAACATTTCATTATTGTTAAGAATCCTCTCTCAATGTAGAAAATAGAAATGAGAGAAACCACGGTTATAAACAGTGGCTTTTTGATCAACACTAAATAAAAATAAAGGTTTAACAAAAATAGAGACATATGAAAGCTGGAGCTGAGGCAGTGGGTCACTTTTGTGAATTTCAGAAAAATTATTGTGGAAAAATGGGAAACCACAAAACAGCTTGTTTAGAATTACTGGTCAAACCTCTTCTACATCCCTGTAAAGACTGAAATTAAACCACAGGCAGTCACAGATGGAAAAAAACTGACCTCCCTAATAGGGCAGCATTTCACCAAGGTGGTATGATAACTGATCCTTTGTGGAGAAACTTGTTCAACAACAAGAAAAATACAGGTTTGTGTGTAACAGAGTAACGACTGATTGAGTGAGAACACTGCTGAGTTTCAGTTATTTTCTGTCTACTTTGAGGACAATCTGTAGAAAAATATAATGATATTTTGACTTCCCTTGCCCCCTTCCAACAGTTGATGTGTGTTAGAAGAGTAAAACCTCTTTTCTTTCATTGCCTGGATGAATTATAATTATAAGGATACTTCTGTGGCTTGTATTGGACTTCTGAGTCTGAGTTAAATTATTTGAAGTTACTTTTCTCTGGTCCATCTTTTTCAGTACAGGCAACAGTAGTTGGTTGTGTATTGATTGCATCACACTGAGGTCTGTTCTCCTAGTGGGGGAGGGCAGACCTGGCAAACAGCCTGCGAAGATGGAGAGCTTCTTCCTTTCTTCTCTGTGGCCTGTCACAAGGCCCAAAGAGGCCATAGCAAATGGCCTTTTGTTTTGCACAACATGAGGGCTTGAAGGATAATAATAATTGTTACAGAGAAAACAAGGGAAAAGAAAGTTTTCAATTCGACCACTTTTGGAAAATGCCAGTTAAACAGAGTTAAGTGGGATTGGTTCTTTGGTGCAAGATTCAAGAGTCTACGACATGGACTCTTGCATGGTGACTCTCCAAGAGAGGACAGTTGTTGGCAGAACTTCCTAGATGTTTCTCACCTGGACACAGCTCTGTAACTAGAGCTTTCACAGAACCCCTCTTTGAAAATGATGGTTTAAGGCACTGACTCAAGTTCTGTGAAGACTGACCATGTGGCCCAGGGAAGGGGGTTAAACCAGAGGCCTCAATTGATACATAGTTTTGGTTTCTTTGTTCTATGTCCTGTCTTTAAAAACCTGAAGTAAGGGACTTTCCTGGTGGTCTAGTGGTTAAGACCTTGAGCTTTCAGTGCAGGGGGTTCTGGCTTGAGTTCCATCCCTGGTCAGAGAAATAAGATCCCACATGCTGCATGGTATAGCCAAAAACCTCCCCACAAAACCGTAAAAACAAAAACCTGAAGCCAGTATTTACCAATCAGGCTTGTTGTTGTTTAGTTACTAAGTCATGTCCTACTCTTCGGCACCTCATGGATTGCAGCACACCAGGCTTTCCTGTCCTTCACTACCTCCCAGAGTTTGCTCAAACTCATGTCTATTGAGTCGATGATGCCATCCAACCATCTCCTCACCCCTTTCTTATCCTGCCCTCAACCTTCCCAGCATCAGGATTTTTTCCAGTGAGTCATCTGCTTGCATCAGGTGGCCAAAGGACTGGAGCTTCAGCTTCAGCATCAGCCCTTTCAATGAATATTCACAGTTGATTTCCTTTGAGATTGACTGATTTGATCTCCTTGCAGTCTAAGGGACTCCCAAGAGTCTTCTCCAACACCACACAAATCAGAGTTTCTAGCTTTTCTTGAAAAATCAGAGGATGAGGCACATCAGATCTTCAGTCCTCCACAAGCACTGGTCTACTGGACTTGAGAAGCTGCTGCCCTGCAGGAGAGAGATGTTCACTCATTTTTCAGTGTCTACCCTCCGCATTTCAGTACACACGACAGCCCTGCTCATTGGTCTCCCTTGGGAGGCTTCAGACGCACTGGCCCCTCTAGTCACATGGTACCCCTTTCATGGGTGAGAAGGGGCTCTGAGGTTGAATCTGAGTGGGTGGGAGATGGTAAGACAAAGCCTGGAATCTGGAACCAAAAATGCCAAAATGTTGACAGTGCTTGTGTTTTATTTATTACTTTTTTGTGCTTTCCAGATACTCTGCAACAAGCATTTTCTTTGTAATAAAAAAAAGAATTTAGAAAAACAGCTAGAAAGAATCTGAAATAGGGAATTTTTTTTTATATTTAGCTACTATGAAAATATCTGCCTTCCTTTCAATCCTAATTACTAATAGTGCTTATAAAACTTAAACTTGTGCAGGAAACCAAAAATAGATCGCTTCAAGAGTTGTCTTAAGATCCTGTGTCTTAGCTATTCATCCTGAGTTAATAATATAAATTTGCAGTTAAGTTTTATGGAGGCAGAGTTGAAAGATGTTGGTTCGGCTTATTTGAAGTTTGGTTTCTGCTACTTGGACCTTTCCTAGCTTCAAGAATATGATATAAATTAAATCACCTTTTATTTAGAAAATGATAAAAAATAAATAAATAGAAGAACAGATAGATAGATCTTTCTGAGATGATTTGGAGGCCTAAGAGAATTGAAAATTTGAGGCCCACCTTACCGGTGAAGACAGGAGGAGAAGGGGACGACAGAGGATGAGATGGTTGGATGACATCACTGACTCAATGGACATGAGTTTTAGCAAACTCCGGGAGATGGTGAAGGACCGGAAAGTCTGGCGTGCTGCAGTCCATGGGGTTTCAAAGAGTCGGGCATAACTTAGCGACTGAACAACAACAACAATTACGAGTGAAGATAGTCCCAAGTTTTCATACAGTTTCCTTGAAGCTGGCTAGGACTCAACAGTGAGTAAACAAATATGACACATGTTTAAATCTTGTGTGAAACAGACGTTTGGAGCCCAGAGTTGGAATTTAATTCATGGAGAAAGGAAATAAAATGGTGGCTCCTTTCAACACCTGAGGAAGGACACCATTTGAAATTGCTCATTTGATTCATTTGCTCTTTCTTGGTTATAAAAAAAAAAAGACCCAGAAATGAGGGTAGAGCAAAGGAGATGCTTTGTGGATAAGGATAAGATACCAGAGAGAGGGAAGACAAAATCAAAAGAGAAGAGCCTGGAGATAGTTGGGAAACAAAGACTCATAGGGGAAATTATATATTGGAGAGTTTAGTATTAAAGGAAGACTAGGCTTTGTTGTAATTAGTTACTAATGCAGTTTCTCAAGGGGCTTTCCTAGTGGCTCCAATGGTAAAGAATCTGCCTGCAAGGAGGGAGATCCAGGAAGATCCCTTGGAGAAGGAAATGGCAACCCACTCCAGTATTCTTGCCTAGGAAATCCCATGGACAAGGGAGCCTGGCAGTTTCTTGGCCCCTCTTTTGTTCATTTTTAACTTTTTTAAAATGCTGAAATTTTTAAATTAGAGTATAATTGCTTATACTTATATAATTGTTAGCTTCTACCGTACAACAATGTGAATCAGCTTTTATATATATATATGTGTATATATAGTCAGGACATGACTAGTAGAATACAGAACAAAGACTATTATCAGCATTAGATTAAAAGAAAATGTTTGTTGCTGTTTTCTATTGACTCCCAGTTTTATTGGGTTGTGATAAAAGACTATCTCATAGAGTATGATAAAAAACAAACTAGTATTTTGAATTTTGTTTCATGGCCTTGTACATGGTCCATAGTGGAGTGGGTTGCCATTCCCTTTTCCAGGGGATCTTCCTGACCCAGGTACTGAACCCAGGTCTCCTCCATTGCAGGCAGATTATTTACTGTTTGAGCCACCAGCAAAGCCCATCATTTTTTAGATGTTCTAAATAAATTTAAGACATTATTTTGGGGTAGAGAATTCTCTGTCCGCTGGATCAGATTTTTAAATTATGATATTTAAATCTACATTCTTAATAGTTGTTTTTGGTCTGCTTAATATCAGTTTCTGAGAGACTTCATTTTTTACTTTTGTTTGCATAAGAAGCAATGAGATGTTTTTTAAAAATGCTAACCATATAAAGCTATCTTGGGATTTAAATGGCGTGAATTATAAAGTTTTTCTATTGTGCAAGAGCTGACTCATTGAAAAAGACCCTGATGATAGGAAAGATTGAGGGCAAGAGGAAAAGGGGGCAACAGAGGATGATATGGTTGGATGGTATCACTGACTCAGTGGATGAGTTTGAGCAAGCTCTGGGAGATGGTGAAGGACAGGGAAGCTTGGTATACTGCAGTCCATGAGATTGCAAAGAGTTGGAAAGGACTTAGCAACTGAACAACAACACCTGAATTTGCACAGAAGAGCTAGTTCAGTGACTATGACATTTCACGTTTTTTTGTTAAATGGGTGATGTCACCTGAATGATCAGTGCAGTGTTGGATCCAGCTACAAAGCCAGTGCAGGCACTCATGCTGCCACTTAAGTCTGCAAGGTTCCCGTAGGAGAGTCCCAAGAATGTCAGCAGCATCTGAAATTGTGGGAAGTCTTCAGACCAGCAGGGGCTTTCCTGGTAGCTCAGCTGGTAAAGAATCTGCCTGCAGTGCAGGAGACCCTGGTTCGATTCCTGGAACGGGAGGATGCCCTGGAGAAGGGATAGGCTACCCACTCTAGCATTCTTGGGCTTCCCTTGTGGCTCAGCTGGTAAAGGATCTGCCCACGATGCGGGAAACCTGGGTTCGATTCCTGGGTTGGAAAGATCCCATGGAGAAGGGAAAGGCTACCCACTCCAGTATTCTGACCTGGAGAATTCCTAGTATAGTCCATGGGATCGCAAAAAGTCGGACAAAACTGAGCAACTTTCCCTCACTTTCAGACCAGCTCATTTCATCCATCCCTCAGTGTCTAGCAGGGCTACACCAAAGTCACTTAAGATAACCTATGTTTATCTTAATCTTGAAGTTCTTTGGCCTAAAAGATTTCACACTTTTTCTTGATAGCTTGTAAGGAAACTTCCTCCTAAGACATGCCTTCATTTTTTTTTTCTTTCAACTGCAGTCTTTTACTCATTTACTTGTCGTTCATTCTGTAGTATTTATTGAGCACCTTCTCTGGGAAACTCACAGTGAATGTGTTACATGGGATTACCAGATAGACGTCTTTCAAGCATTCTTGGAGCTCTGCAGTGTGTAAATTGAACACTGAAGACATGATTCAGGTTAAGAAAATTCTTAAGTGAAAAGGACTCACATAACTCTTGAGTCTGTGTGTATTTTTTCTCCCTCTTGAGGCAGATGACATGAGTTTGAGTAAACTCTGGGAGTTGGTGATGGACAGGGAAGCCTGGCATGCTGTAGTTCATGGGATCACAAAGAGTCAGACATGACTGAGCAACTGAACTGAACTGAGGCAGATGATGCATTCGGAATTTTTTCTATTTTTATTGACTAATTTTATTAACTGAAGCCCAGAATATGTCTGAATCTTGGTTGAATGCACTGGGGGAGAGGTATAACTTTGCCTTTTTAAAAAAAGTTGCATTGAGGTATAATTGATGTATAGTAAGTTGCTCCTGTGTATGTGTGTGTGTGTGTGTGTGTGTGTGTGTACTGTGTGCTCAGTTGAACCTGACTCTTTGTGATCCCCTGGACTGTAGCCCACCAGGCTTCTCTGTCCATGGGATTTCTCCAGGCAAGAATACTGGAGTGGGTAGCCATTCCCTTCACCAGGGAATCTTCCCGAGCCAGGGATCAAACCCACATCTTCTGCATTGGCAGACGGATTCTTTCCACTGAGCCACCTGGGAAACCCTTCATACTTAAAAGTATACAGTTTGATTCCTTTTGACAGGTGTGTACACCACCCCCCATTTCACATCTAGCACACCACGGAGAAGTTTGAGGTGGAGCTTGGGCTTAACGTCCTCGACACGCAGACGAAAGTTACAGTCGGGGCTGAGACCTTGTGCTGAGCACCACTGAGTGTCAGCACCGCTGCGGCTATCTGAGTGACAGCAGACACTTGTCAACCTGGTTTTAGCAACCGCATTTCTGAGGTTACACCATCTAGTATTTGGACAAAATACTTTAAACACTTCAATTCTCTTATGCAAATTTCAGTTCAATTCCTTAAACAGAAAAAATTAACTATCCATCCTTCTTCTCGCAGACCGTGTGGGTGTGTTGGGGGCAAGGGGGGAGATTTGTTTATGTTGTCCTCTCACCAAAGAGCTCCTCAACAAGCCCAGAAAAATGTGCCCTTAAGCCCTACCTTCATTTGAGAACAGTCCAGGCAGTTATGCTGGCATTTTGCTGAGACTTGCAAAATTGAACAAAGAGGAATGCAAGTGCAAATGAGTTGGATTTCAAGCCAGTAAGAGCTGGTTTGAAAGCTTTTTAAAAAAAAGGTACAGCCTGTATGACATTAAAAGCTTGGGTAAGAGTCTATTTCCACAAGCCTCTGTATCATAGATTCTGGAATAAATAAAGATGGTTCAGGAGAAGGGTTACTCACTGGAGCAAGATTTTTTTAAAATGTCTTTTTAAATTTTGTTCAGAATTACCAAAATGTTTGGAAAGGTTGGAGTCAGTTTTTTAATACTGATTTGTTTTTAAAGGAGATTGTCTTCTGTAGGTCCTATTTGTGGTGGTGTTTAGAAATATATATAATAATGCCAGCTTACAGTTTTTCCTTCTGTTCCCTATCTGCTAAGATTGCTCCATCTCACTTTTCCCTTGTCTGCCAGGCTCCAGTGTAGGTGCAGGATTGTGTGGGCATTTGGTGTGATGTTCTGTCTTAGTCGGACAAGGCAATGGCACCCCACTCTGGTACTCTTGCCTGGAAAGTCTCATGGATGGAGGAGCCTGGTAGGCAACAGTCCATGGGGTCACTAGGAGTCGGACACGACTGAGTGACTTCACTTTCCCTTTTCCCTTTCATGCACTGGAGAAGGCAATGGCAACCCACTCCAGTATTCTTGCCTGGAGAATCCCAGGGGCGGTGGAGCCTGGTCCTTTGCCCTGGTTCCCTTCATCTTTCTTGTCAACTCGCTCCTTCTCCCCTGAAAACGCTTCCCTTCCCAGTAGCTTTCTCTACCTCACCTCTGCACAGAGTGATCACTCTGTGTCCAGTAACTTGTTTGTTATAGGTCTGCTCCCTTCCTAGATGCAGAGCTTCTTGAGGGCAGAGACCTTTGACTTCTCACGGTGTCAGGCACATTGTTGTTTAGTTGCTAAGTTGTATCTGACTCTTTGCAACCGCATGGGCTATATAGCCCACCAGGCTCCTCTGTCCATGGGATTTCCCAGGCAAGACTACTGGAGTGGGATTTCCTTCTTCAGGGCATCTTCCCGGACCAGGGATCAAACACAAAGTAGATGCTCAGTCAGTGGGCTGGCCAAAGAAAAGGGGCGAGCAAAGGAGGGAAGAAAATACACTTCTAAGGAGCCCTTGAAAGAATCCAAGCAGAAGGGATCTGAGAGGTAGGATGAAAAATATTAGTGTCGAGGACACCAAGGGAGCAGAGATTCGGAAGAGGGAAAGGCTGGCCATTAGTGTTAATTTGCCAGGGACAGCCAATGAGATAAGTACTGAAAACCTCCATTGTATTTTTAGGAACTGAGGGAAGATTTCTTCTGCCGTAGTCACACCCTGGATAATACTGTAGGTGTGTTAACAACACCAGGCAGAGATGTGTCGGCAGTGAGAGGCGGCAAGTGATCCCTCAGAGGGATGCGTCGGTGGAGCTTGGCTTGGTGATATATTCTTCATCCTGGTAGTCAGTACAATGATTTTTTTCCTGGTGTCAAACTCACTGAATAATGGGTCCTCTCAGTTTACAAACTGAATAAAGAGCTCAAAAATTCAGAAATATTTGCAGGATATAAAATTGAGAGTCAGACTGAGTCAGACTGAGATTTGGGAGTTTATTGGGTGAATCTTAACAGGCCTAAAATCCTGGTGGATCATTTCTCAGAAGGTGATAATGAGCAAGATGGTGACAGTTATAAAATTGTACAGTTCTCAACTTGCCTTTTTCTCAAAAAATTTGAATAATTTAGATTTTTAAAAACTACCAAAATTCACTTTAAAATTCTCTTTTAAAACTACCAAAATTTGCAGGGAAATTACAGCCATAAAATAAGGAAATAAATGTCTTTCTATGGAATATTTTAACACTCGAAGAGAAAGAAGACAATGCCTTATTAGTAGGAAGAATAAAATGTTCGTGAGATGGTAACATCATTTAATAAAAAAATACACAGCTTCTTGAAGGAAAAGAAATTAGAATAATTCAAAGGAGATGAATATATTGGATTTTTAGGAGAATGGAACCTTTAAAGCATCATGGTTTTTAAAAGTATAGGAATAAAAGATGTCCAATTATATATTTTAAATTACTTAATTACACTCGAAGATTTCTTTTAGCTCAGAGCCCAATATCATCATCATTCTTTGAACTACTTGAAAAAAAAATGAAATTCCACTTGTGACTGTTACCATGAAGAGGGAGAGATGGACTTAACATCACAGTCTGTGAATATTTTCCTTTAGCCCAAACCAAGCTGAATTCTTTGTGGCTGATTATCATTCATCTTGTCAGCCAATTTAAATATTTTGAAAGGAAAGTTTACATTTTTCATGTTCACAAATTTAATACTATTTTAAAATGAAAATTGGCCCTTTTATCATTATCCTAAAATTTGAATAATAGCCCAGTTAAGCTGTTCTCACTTTTCTCTTTAAGAAAACATATTAAATGACTAGAGTCATATCTTTTTTTATCCCCAGTGAGTGGAGAATAGTTGGGCAGGAGAGGGTTATACTGAGAATATCTGGAACCCTCCAGCCCTCTCTAACATCATTTTATTTTTAGAAGATCAGGAGATGAGGAACACCTTCAAGTGGGGTGGGATTTTTTTCCCCAAATTTTGATTTAAATCTCAGGAAAATGTAACACGTTTATCTAAAATGCATTTTAATAGGCCAAGTCTCAACATGAATACATTTTATTAAAGCAAGAATCTGAATTCTCCTTCTGCTTTTTCTTACTGCCATTCCATGGATCTTACAGATGTCCTGACAGCTGGGTTATGGTGGCGGGGCGGGTGGAGGGGTTGGGGGGTGGAGTTAGGTCAGCCAGACCCCTCCTCCCTCACTCAGTGGTGCAATGGAAATCTGCCTAAAACCTAGACTTGTGTTAGGAAGATAGAGAAAGACTTTAGAGTTCTTTCAGATTATATATTTAAGAATGCAGCGTGGCATACTTTTGAGTATGTGGTAGTTTTTGTTTTGTTTTCTTCAGTATGGTGTAGCTTAAAGCATGGACTTGGGCAGAAGCGTTGGAGGCAGGTCAAATCTGTGTTCTGATCTCCTCTCCCCCGGTTCCTTGGCATTTGGCAGTCTCGGTGTGCTTGTCTGCAGAACAGGGGGATTAGGAGGGATCTGTGAGATGATGCATGTCCAAAGCTTAGCACAGAACCTGGCCAGTGTTAAGTGTGCAGTAACCACAGCTGTTGTTACTGTGTTCCAGATGCCTGAGCTCTTAACCCTGTGTTGCAGCCAGGCTCTCTGCAGGCAGCCGTGCTTGTCCCACACTCTATGTGATAATCACACCTTGCTTCTGAGGCTCCATTTCATTTTGTCTGCACTCTTGTTCAGCCCTCTGAGGATACTGTGAATTGGGAAAGAGAGTCACTCAAAGCTCGCCTTTCAGCTTGTCTTTGCTAGATTTCCCCCTGTTAACATCCAATATTGTGTGCCCTAGGGCTCTACCCTGTTAGGGACTCAAAATTTAACCACCGTTCTCTAGATTTTTATTATGGAAATGTATTTTTTCTCCTTTTAAATCGTTACCTCAAACTTTAAGTAATGCTTTACTTTTAATTTCTTTGCTGGAAAAAAAAAGTGTGTTTTCATTAAGCTAAGGGAGATTCAAGAAGTCTCATGGGCTTTTCAAAATAGTTTTGTACAAGCCACTCATTGTTTTGAAGTTTGTGGTATGTTCCAACTTGACAAAATAGTTTTAAGTCCTGCAAGGGAAATGGTGTATAATTAGTAAAATAACTTAATAATCTAATATGTAAACAGCTTGCTGGATTATAATTATAATTTATGGGTTATAGTGCAACCCTAATCTGGACACACTTCTTAAAAAAAAATACTTTTCTTTTCAGAAAATCTGTTGTAAAAAGAACTATTTGCTAAAAGGAGAAAAGAGAATAAAACTTATACTCAGGTGAAAAGACCCAGCTCCTAAATTCTATCGAATAATCTAACCTACTTGGCATATAGTAAACCAAAGTAAGGGCTTCCTAGGTGGCACTAGTGGTAAAGAACCCACCTGCCAATACAGGAGACATAAGAGATGGGGGTTCCATCCCTGGTTTAGGAAGATCCCCTGGAGGAGGGCATGGCAACCCACTCCAGTATTCTTGCCTGAAGAATTCCATGGACAGAGGATCCTGGCTGGCTATAGCCCAGAGACTTGCAAATAGTCTCTTCACCCACACTCATACAAGCACAAACCAAAGTAAACAGTGATTTCTGAAACAACCTCTAAATCCCTTATAATGTTATGTATCTACTGATTCCAGGCACTGGGAAGAGAAAAGGCAGATTTTATCGTCTTTATCTTCTGACTCACACTGCAGTCAGACAGAACATAAGGGGTGTGTGTGTGTGTGTGTGTGTGTGTGTGTGTGTGAGAGAGAGAGAGAGAGAGAGAGAGAAAGAGAGAGAGAGCTAGAGACTGAGGAGGAGCAGGCGAGAGGAGACCCAGCTCTGGGACATGAGAGGACAAATGATAGAATTATGAGTTCTGCAGAGTCAGTTAGAGAAAAGAGGGCAGAACCTTTCCACATAAATAGAGCAAGGGGGAAGGGAACAAAGGATGTACGAATGCAAAGTCCGGAAGAGAGAGAAAGACAGCATGGGACAGGTCGAGCCGGAATCGGGTGAATGCTGCTTTCTCTCAGCCCACCAAACCCGATGACCATGTTAGTTGCGAGCCAGACGGGATCCCAGCAGAGACCACAGGGTCCTTTCCACTGGCTGAGCGGAGGGTGCCATCCGTGGTAGGTCACAGCTCACTGGCGAGACCTCTGGCTTCGCCTTGTCAGACAGCTGACCTTTCCCAGAAGCCATCTTCCAGGTAGAGCGCAGGAAGGGCGGGGAGGCTGGGGGGCTGCACTGGGTTCCCAGCACTGCTGCTCGTGCACACCCACCCCAGGGTCCTTCCTGCTCATCCCAGCCATCTGTCATCTCCTCCGTCCAGCCCACTTCCAGTCGACTGCCCGCCAGATAAGGAATGTCGTAAAGACAGATGTTTGCTCTGCCTGTGTCATGTGAGACAAAAAGGTAGGAGGGAATGCAAAAATGTTTCCTAAAGTTTCCCAAAAACTTCTATTAAAAAAAAATCTACAAGAGTTCAGGAAACAGCAATAATTAGGCTTGCGATTTGCATAGGTATTCATTCTGAAAGAGTAAGTTGTGATTGCTTTATGGCATAGCACCAATAAAACAGAGATTACGCTCAGTACTCATCTGGCCCCTTTTATTACCCGTGTGCCACAACTGTTGGCATTCCTGTCTCCTGCACCTAATGATTTTTTAGATCTCTCCTCCCCTGTGCTCTTTACTGGGGATAGGAGGGGCTGCTTAGTAATTCTACACCTGTTCAAGTCCACGCCTATCAACTTGCTAAGCTTCCCAAACAAGTGCGGGGCAAAGCATGAGAACTCCTGAGTCTGGGGTGGAGACGGAGGCGGCTGTGCCTGGGTTTGGCTTTTCAGATTTTTTTGCCAGGAAAATCAAATGTATTTCCTACCATGGCGGTTGATGACAGCAATTTATATTCCAGGACGAAGAACAAACTAAATTCGTCACAAAATGATTATAAATCGAGACGGAGCAGCCTGCCACCTGAATTACTCATAGGAAATGATATTAAAGCAAGACTTCAAAGAAACTTTAGAAACTTGGAACCCATTCACCTGAGGCGCCCAAAAAAGAGACCATCCATATTTCCAGGTAGGATTTGTTTCAATTGATGCCTGCTGGTTGAAACAACAACAAGGATTGTATTTCATTTCTAACAATCAGATGTGTTACATTTCAAATTAACTTGGGACATGTTTGAGAACTTGAGGCAGTAAAGTAAACATGTTTAATTGTAAAAAAAAAAAAAAAAAAAAAGAACAAATTCTTTCATCTGAAAGCACTCCCATCCTTTTTCTTTTCTTGATTTATTTTCATATCTTTAAGGATCTGTAAATAGGTGTCTCTTTGACTTTAAGTATCTGTAAATAGGCAGCTATTCTGTCGGGCTGCGGATCTGGGACCTGCTTTGCTTGCAGTCCTGGAGAATTCCATGCTGCATTTCATTTTCTGACATATTTTCTTTATTTTGCAAGATTATTGGATTGTTGAGTGAAGCTGATGTTTGTGTGCACCAGAAATTAATGCCATTAAATACTCGAATGCATGCTTCAAATTCCTGTCTTGCATCAGAGCCTAAAACCATTT
This sequence comes from Okapia johnstoni, assembly GCA_024291935.2. Lineage (NCBI taxonomy): Eukaryota > Metazoa > Chordata > Mammalia > Artiodactyla > Giraffidae > Okapia > Okapia johnstoni. Next base: position 67,342,827 of record CM044321.1, on the reverse strand, counting down.
GTAGTAAAGGGCTCGATTAAACAGTGTAGATGGTGGAGTGTACTGGAGCTCAGAAGACTCCCAGATTTCAATCTTGATAGAGACTCTGGTGGTGGCCTTAGGTGGCCAAGCCTGGTATTACAGGTGTGTAGATTGTATAAGATGCCCGTGATAGTGAACTCTCGCTGAGGTATCACTGGTGCGTGATCCCTGGAGAGGATGAACTATTTAGTCAACTTATTTCAGTACTGTTTGCATTGGAATTTTCTGGAGAAACTGACTGATTGATTGGTTAGATTGATAGATTAGACCCAACTGCTGAAATCTAACTCTGTGATGACAGAAAATAAATGAGGAGAATTCATTCAAGCTTTCCTTCATCATAAAAATGAAACAGACCCCCCTCACAGTCTTTGTACTGTTTCAGGAAATATTGAACAGCTAGGTGATGATTTAGAAATGTGGGCCACCAAGGCCACAAGCTAAAAATTTCAGTTCATAAGGAAGTTCTTGTGTTCATGAAGTTCTTGGGTCAGTGATGCTATCTTGGTGTGAAAATACTCTGCAGGAAAAAGCAAAGCCCGAGCTGCAGTGGGCCAGAGGTGTATGTGTGTAGGTGCATTGGCAGGAAAAGGAAGGGGATGGTGGAAACAAGGCTGCGAGGAGGAGCGTTTGAGTGTCTGAAGTATCTAAAAACACAGTAGCTTTCTGCCTGTTCTCTTTGATCTGAAAGTAGCGAGGAGCCCAGACCTGCCTCGCTCTCCTGAGCCTGTGTGACATGAAACGCTTTCTGTAGAGCCGGTTGCCTAGCCTTTCTTCAGAAACCTGCTTCCAGGCCTGTTCTTCACCTTCTGCTCTTTCTTCTTGTTTTTGGTTTAATGTATGGGAATCCATATGGGCTTCCCTGGTGGCTCAGTGGTAAAGAATCCAGCTGTCAATGCAGGAGACACGGGTTCGATTCCTGGGTCAGGAAGATCCCCTGGAGGAGGAAATGGCAACCCACTCCAGTATTCTTGCCTGGGAGATCCCATGGACAGAGGAACCTGGTGGGCTATAGTCCATGGGGTTGAAAAAGAGAGGGACGCGACTGAGCTACTAAACAACAATAACATTGGGATCCATGTGTGTCATGACTCACCAGGCTTTTTTCACCAGCCCCCATTTCCGTTTTGCCTTCTCTTTCTAGAAGGTCATCTCACTCCGGGCTGTCAGCTACAATCACAGAATTACGAGAGATCTCTAGCTCAGACCTCATACAAGTCATTCCTTTCTAAGATTTTGGACTGTCCTAATTAACTGGACAGGGTGGAGTTGTGAAAGAGGTATTGAACTTAGGGGACCTGGGTTCTAGTGTAGACTGTGTCCCTGAAGGGCTGTTCGTGGTCTCCGAGCCACCTTACCGACCCCTGTGGCCTTCGGTGACATTCTTTTTCTTCTGCCTAGTTCAGCTGCCATTCCCCACCTTGGGGACAGCAACAGGGGATGATGAGCTCTTAACAGCCTCCCTGTGTGCCAGGGTATCCAGGTGACAAGGTGGAGAGTTACCTGCCTGAAGTTTGAACAATGCTGGTTACTTCTTTTTTTTTCTAAATTCAATTTCAAATAAACCACAACTTCACCGTCATGCAGGTTGCACTAACTTCTTTTTACAATAGATGACTTAGAAATACCCTGGACTGAAAAACTCACCGCAGCTCCTAAAGGTCAGCTGAAACAGAAATGTACATCAAGTGTGTTGTTGTGCTCAGTCGTGTCTGACTCTTTGTGACCCTCATGGACTGTAGCTCACCAGGCTCCTCTGTCCATAGGGATGCTCCAGGTAGGAATACAGGAGTGGGTCGCCATGCCCTCCTCCAGGGGATCTTCCCAACCCAGGCATCAAACCTAGGTCTCCCCCATTGCAGGCAGATTCTTTACCGTCTGAACTGTGAGAGAAGCCCAAGAATACTGGTGTGGATAGTCCATCCCTTCTCCAAGGGATCTTCCCAACCCAGGAATCGAACCAGTGTCTTGTGCATTGCAGGCAGATTCTTTACCAGCTGAGCTACCAGGGAAGCCTCTGTATGATATGTAGTGACACATAAAGAGCACATATAATGTGGGACCAAGCATCAGGGAAATTTAGGCACCAACTCAAAATGATAACTGTTGTTATCATTTGTCTGATGAGATTCAAGATTGAAGACGTGTCAGTGTTCTGATGTGTATTCGCCCCTGACCCTTACAGACTCCCAGACAGTGAGACTCCTTCATCTCAAGTCCCCTGTTCTCAGTCCTGAGCTGAGCAATTGACTGCTGTGTTGATCAGTTCATTCACTCACTCATGAAATATTCATTTAGTTCTTGCACTGGGCTAGGTTGGACCTTGAAGAAGCAAGCTACATGTTATTCTGTTCTTATTGCCCATTTCTCCTCTAAGGACCATCCCACATGTCAAATGGTTATCTACCCAAAATGAAAATGTGTTTGTTTCATTCCCTTAAATTCTTCAGTGACTCCCTTCGCTCTTAGGATAAAGTCCAGACTCCTTAATGTAAAGTACACGAGACTGCTTACCCAACCAGTGCTTCTGTCCTTGGCCCATCTCTTAGCATTCCTCCTCTTGCAGTCCTGCAAACGCAGCCCACTTCAGATCCCTGTGGCCCATCACACCTGCTCTTCTGGGTTAAGTGCTGTATCACCTACATGGCCAGTTTCACCTGACTAATTCCTACCTTAGCTTTAGGTGTCAGTTTGACCCCCCTCTTAGGGAATGTCCAGGAAGTTTTCCTGACCCTCCCATCTGGGTTGGGTCCATTCTCCGTTCCTTCTCATGACACCTGGACTTTTCCCTATCACAACACTTATCATGTTGTATTGTAATT